>JANXJC010000088.1:35613758-35761831 GCA_027564655.1 Leptodon cayanensis | reverse complement strand
AAATTATATATATTTTTATATATTAAAAACAAACTACATACAAGAAGGCAGAGTAGTTTTGGCTTTTTTTTAATAATTAGGTGAAGTAAATTATTTTTTTCTTTCTCTGGACACAGTTGTTTATATAATAACCTGTTGGGTTAAATAAAGTGCCATTGGGCTGCAGATCCATAGATAGCACTAATCGTAATGGTAAGCCTAAAGAGGATGCGTTTAGCCTTATCTCGTGAGTGTGTTATTAATAGGACATTATTTAGGGTTGTCAGGAAAATCAGTATGGAAATACAGTTGCCCCAGTCATTAATATCATCAGAGGAAGTGGATGCTTTCTGGTGGGTAGTGTAAGGAGATCTGTGACAAAAGAAAACTCCAGACTTGCAGAGAAGAGAGTACTGTAGAGTACAGTGTGCCTCTCCTGAAAGGCTGGGCAATGGGGAAATGAAAAAAAACAAACCACCTTTCAGTAATTGAATGTGGTATCCAAGGATACAGGAATAGGGAAAGGGGAAATGAAGAAGACATTTTGCAGTGACACTATGACATTGATTTTCATAAATCTCCAGTTGTAGATTAATGAAATGTTTTATTTTGCACACCGGGAGTGCTGCTATGTGTGCTCTGACAGCTCATTAGATGCTTATTGTGGTATAGGTGGTAGGAGGGGTGCTGAAAGCTCAGGATTTAGCAAGGGAAGTGTTTGGTACTGTGCATCATACAATGTTGATTCTGGTGCTTGCTTCAAAGTTTTAGAGTAGCATCAATTTACTGTCTCGATGGAGTGAATCTTGTCTGGCGCTGGGCATGCTAACTAATGCAAATTTTAACTGTGTGATAGATAGCTGGAACCAGAAATATCTCCCAAGTCTCCATTCTGCCACTTGAAAGCTTAAGGTGTAAAAATTTATGGCTGACTTGCTCAACTTGTGCCATCGTGGGGCATTCAATTATGGATCTATGAGGCTAGCTTGATATTTTTCATTTTCTAAACTTCCATGCAGTTATTCATTTCAGTACAGATTCAAAGTGTAGTGTTCTGGAAATTGTATGTCCCCTCTCCCTTAAACACTGTTGAACTGCTGCTGAGAAGCCACAAGGGGAATAAAAAAAATAACCAAGCTGAATCAGATCACCAAGACTATTACATGCTGCCACCTGTTCACAGGGATGATGAGGACTTTGGGTAGTGCCTGCTTGTTTAATGACCATTATTTTCTGTCTGGTCATCAAAACAACCGTTAATTTTTGCATTACAGTAGTTCCGTGTTTTTTGTATATATTGAAGTTACTCGGATTTTTGATGATTTTTTTGAAACTTCGACATCACAATATTGTTGGGCCTCTATGCTGTAAGCGGTTCAGTGGCTGCTTGACTTTACTCTGCTTCTTGCCCAGGGTTGTAAAATCCAGATGTGCTTGATTGGGCAATAGGTGACAGGACTAGCATTGAAAGGAAATTTAGCCCAGGGGATGGTTGGAGTGTAGCTGTTGAGGTCAGCAGGACTGCATGCCAATACATAGCTTTTCAAGTCTAAATAGGTTAAAACTGTTGGTAGGTTGAACATTATGGCCTGCTTGAACCATGCGTGCTGTTATTTGTAAATGTCTTTCTTAAGATCCTCTCTTTACATAGTATGTGATGTATGGTATGAACACTCTCCTTTTTCTCCTGCTTGTGCTGCTGAAACCGTAACTGGTTTTGCTACTATAGATAATCATTAACTTAGAGCATTTTTGGTGCTATTTGTACACAGGGAAGGAAACAGCTGAAATGCTGCCAGGTTTGCTTTGGCTCCCTGGGAAAACCAAGCTTTGCTGTGGGGAGACAACTGGTCACCTACAGGAGCAGCTGTCTGAGGGCTTCCCTGAAGTTAAAACCAAGCCACTACTACTGTATTCAGGAGACCTGCTCCAGGCAGAGGGTGAGGAGACATGGTGTTGAACCACTTGCCTGCCATCTGGCAGGCAGATGCGTGACCCAAGTGGGAGAAGCTGTAACTGCTCTTTGTCATGGCCAGAGGAGAGCCTTTCCCACTCGCTATGTGGAACCGAGAGTGACTGGGTTTGTATTTTAGTAGAAGCAGTGTCCTCTGAAATGTTTAGAAAGTGCATTGAATGGAGATGCCAGCCAGTCTGCAGATCTGTGATTTGTAAGCACAAACCTTTGTGCTTACAAAGGTTTACCTGAAGTCTCATTTATTCAGTGTTCTGTCTGTATACATTTCTCAGTATGTTGCAGACAGGGCATGCAGTTAGAAAGCCTGCTTTAGGCTGAGAATTCCCAAACATAGTTGACCTAGTTGCCACTCTTGAGGATAAGACTGGCGTTGTACAGTGTTAGGGACAGCAGCTCACAGCTGTGTGCTACATCTGGCGAGTTTTGGGGAGGAAGCGTCAGTCTCCAGCACAGCTCCCTCTCCGTACGGGAGGTAACACAAGGGGCTACAGTGCTGTGCTTGGCCATGTGCAGGTCCTGGAGACACCGTTCCAGACTCCTGTTTTTCTTGCGTATTACTTAATAGTAGTTTGTGTGTCGCTAGTTGTAGATACGTGAACAACCTCAAGGGGGTTGGTGGTGAGGGTTGTAATCCTCTCCAGGTAATCTGTTAGCTAGGAAAGAATATGCCTTTAAAACCTGACTTTTTTTTTTTCTTAAATAGTTATGGTATTAAGTAATACTAGTGTAAGGTAGCGTAGATAGATGTAGCCCGTATCTGTCTAAATCTGTCTCTAATCCCGTCTAAAACCATGTGCTTGGCAGCTTAAGAGTCGTAAGTACAGGATGCAAATGTGAAACATCAGGGATGTTTACACAGAGTGCTAAGGTATGATTCATACTGAAATAATTTTATGTTGTGAAGTATTAGCAGAATTCATATGACTACCAGAACTTGATGATGCGTGAAAGCTGTGACAAACACACTTGTGGTGCAGTTTTGTTAAAAAAGTTTGAGAAGGCTCATGTATCACTGTAAGAAATAAAATACATAAATGTTTCAGTAAAAGTGTTTTAAAAGGTTGACTGTCAAAGTAAATTGACGGAAACTCTACAGTGTTGTTTGGAGAAGCACATAAACACATGATGAATTTTAGGAGTTTGATTAAGCCCTGTTAACTCTGATAGCAGTTAAAAGTTTTCCTCTAGTAGAGCTTGTTCTCTTTAGACAATTCTGTGCTTCTCTGCTACGATGTGGCTGTTCAGACATCCCCAGAGGTCATAGCACACAGCTGAATTGTAGTGGCTCTTCGTTTCATGCTGTGTACATTCGTTGAGGTAGGATTTTTGGTTGTGTTATAGTTTAAGAAATAATTTTCTAGTGTACGCATCTGTTTGTTTTCATGCATTTGAAGGAATCGTTCATTAGAAAATTTTTGTTTTCGTGGATTAGAAAATACTGATTTCCTAATTCTTTAATGGAGGCATGTCCTTGCTAGAGAAAAGGAGACCTTACACAAAAAAGCTGCTGCTAGACAGAATGTGCAAAAGCAAATAAAACCCATTAGCAATGATTGAAAAAATGTGTTGTAGATGATTGTTGCATGAATGTCCTTTGTTTAAAATTCTCTATGTTTATTACTTCATTCCAGAAGAAGAAAGCTGAGGGGCAAAAGGAAGTATAGAAAGTTTGGTGTGTTTTTTTTTTTTTTTTAACAAGGCTTTTCTTTTTCCTTGAAAGCAAAGCACTTGTCATTCTTCCCCTTAAGTAGGTTTTTGTTTAGTCGTAGGTAAATAGTTAATAGCAGGGAAAACGAGTATAAACCAGTTACTGGGGAAGCTGTCTATGGCAGCCTGTTCTCCATTCCTGCAAAACTAATGGGCTTAACTTCAGTCATGGCTTAATTAATACGCAGATTGTTTCCACTACTACTAAAGCTGATGGGCATTCTGGAGACAGTCATCTGTTACTTAATTTTTCTCTTTTTAATCAGATTCCATATTCCTACTTAAGCCATGCCACCTTGCATTCTTTTAAAAATACAATACATATAGAATACATTTATGTATAAAAAAATGTAAGTACCTATCAGTTAACAGTAGTCAAATTTGTCGTTTTACCTTGCTTGCAGTGCCGCTTTGGGATACTTTATAGTGAATGTACAAAGCAAGCATGGCGATGCTTCCTTTGGCTTGAGAATTTAGCTACAGCGGAGCTGTGTTTTATGTCACTTGAAAGTGATGTGGGCTGACTATTTCAATGGATTATTTCCCAAATGGTAAAATAATATTAGTACTATTCCCAAATGGCAACATACTGTTGGTAATTTCTCAAAAAAGGGGAAGGTGAAAAATTTATTTTTGAGAGAGAGGAAAAGCCAAGTAGGACAACATATGATGTGTCAAACAGCTATATAATTATAGGAGTGGGAAGACAAAAATAAAGCTGAGAAATAAAAATATTTGAAATAAAAATATTTGCTATTTATCCCAAATCCTAAAATCGAAAGCTGATGAGAAGCTTTTCTTACTTTGTAAAAGACTGACTTGCATCAACTGTCTCTATCTCCTGTGTTATTTTTCCCACTGTTGCCATTGCTGCTAATCTTTCCTGTCAATGCTTTCCCAGCTCTCTTAAATCTCATGTTTTTTTCCAGGCTTGCTTGAAACTGAGAGGTGGACTAATATCCTTCTCCCTGAGGTATACTTCTGACTGTTTGCCTCTGCTGGAGGGTAGAGGTTAGAGATCGAGCCTGCTTAATGTATTTACTTGAAGTTTTTCTTTGAGATGGTTAGTGCTTGAGTTTACTGAAAGTATGAATCCCAAACTTCCTTTAAAATATAAGCCAGCAACTGGGGATAAGTAGTGGTTAACTACTTAAGGCTATTTTTGTTCTGTAGTTGGTGGAAACCTGAAAGACTTTATGTTTATGACATGAATTTCCACTTTCTCTTGCAGGTAAGCTTTCTATCCAAGCAGCAGATTATGAAAACATGCATTTTAAAAAGTGGTGAAATGGTTTTAAATGAGTCTTAAAGTGTTTCTTTTTTAGAGATGAACTATCCTTATGTGCTTATCAAGTCTTTTGCAAGTTGAGGTGGATGCTTGATTCTTTGGGCTCTTTCTCTGCGAAATAGCTAAGCAAGCTTTTATTCAAATGAAAAGATTGCTATCGAAATCTATTTAAAGATAAATTGCAGAAGTTACTCTGACATGCTAGCTAAATTTTCTAGGAGTGTTTGCTGCTTTTAAGAGTGTGCTACAGAAACACACACACACAAATAGGAGAAGAGACTGGTAAAGGAAATGGGAATATAAACATCCATACCTACTTATTAGCTAAAGCAGAAAAACAGACGTCCCAATTTTCATCCTTTTTTTTCAGATTGTTTATCCCCTAAAACCAGAATTTCAACACAAGAATCCAAGCTGAGCAATGCAGCTGACAGAGACAGCAGGTTGGGAAGTTAGCAGTGAAGCAAACAAACCCTTTCCTGTATCATACTCTTCTGTGCTTGCTACCCTTTAAAATAAACAATTAAAAAATTCTCATTCTCTCAGCATCCATGTGATAATATGTAGTGTAATAAATGCATGGGTTCAGCTGTTTTTTTTCCTGAGTGTGCCCAATACTTACCAGTTTATGTATTCAGCACAAGTTTTTGAAAGCAGTGTAAGTAGAAACAGAACTTTAGGGGAATTTACAAATGCACACATTATTTTCTTTAGAGATGGAGAAGGAAGAATTTGATACATTGGCGAATGATTCTTGAATTCCTGAGTTAGTTGTAAAGATGTGTATAGAGTGACTTGGCCTAAAGATGTTCTAACAAGTTGGACTTACTGGTGTGAATGTTTTTTGTGATAGCTCCACTAAGTTCAGCATCTTTGCATTATTTATAGCCATCTGCTTGATGTGTTGAAGGCTCTGGCTAAATTAGATTACCTTTTAGCAGTAACAGCTCTCAGGAACAGTACAAACAGACATGTGTCTGGCTGCTGTAGAATAAATAGGAAAGTAAATAAAGTCAGTGGTGTCTCCCTGCAAGTTTCTCTAACTGCTTACTTATGGAATAAAATGGGCATATAATGAAAATATCCCAAACCAAAATCTGTGATGACCTTTGCCCTACACTATGAAAAGAGAGTATTAAGGTGTGGAAGTATCCATGTATTTACAAAGGATTAAACAAACACCCCCCCCCCCCCCCCAACCCAGTGATTTACAAATGCCTCTGAGTTTCTGAATTTTCAAAAATGTACACCTCAGTTTTGTAGGATGGAGTTATTCGTAAACTTAATTTGGGGGGAGAGGGGGTAGGATGTGACATTTTAAACAAGATGTTTAGAAAGACCAGCCAAGAATGATGGTAACTGCAACATACTGTGTAATCCTGTGGGCACAGACAAGTCCTTCAGTCCTTTTTTCAATCTCTGTTTCTAACAGCACTGCTGGGAGAACAGAATTTGTCTTCTGCATGGTCTGGTTTGGAGAAAAATTATGTTCACAAATGAGTCATTTCACTGTGGAAAGATGGGACGAATGAGGTAAATTGCAGTGACTCCCTCTTGATTGTGGGTGGAGAAAGGAAAAGAACATCTACTATTTTTAGAGAACTATAAGTTGTAAACAAGAGTGGCTAGATCAAGAATTATTCTGTCTGCTGGATAATCAGGGTGAGATTGAGGGGCAAAAGAGTATTTGACCTTTGCTGCTTTTCGTAACAAGGTTGGAAGGTGAAAAGATGACTCTTGAAGTCAGCAGTAGTGTAATACCAATGAGAGATAAGTATGCATTCATTTATTTGTGCTCAATAAAGCCATGACTAGATGCAAAATGGAGGATGTTAATCAACTAAGAGATGTGAGTTCTTAGGTAAGTGGAAGATGGCAGTGTTGATTTGGAAGAAAAATATTGAGGAGTAGACTTTTAAGCTTCTTATTGTGTTCTCTCCGAAAACCTGCACCTGGGTGTAGGGGTGCCCTGTGTCAGCAGCCATTCCTGAGAGCCAGTGGCTCAAAGGGGATGCAAAACCTTTAAGTTCCGCATTCAGTCAGGGAAATTGCTCTGGGAAAACTGTGTTCTTAGTAGAAATGCACAGGTTGGTGTAGTCCTAAATTTCTGTGTTTTTTTTTTTTTTTTCCTGTTGAATTTGACCTTTTTTTAACTGATCAAGAATATCAACTTTATACTAAGAGTCAGTGTTATTAACCTTGACACAATGGAGCAGTTTCTGTAGTTGGGAGCTTTTTCGCATGTTGATTATTGTTTGTTTACAAGGGAAAAAAAAATAAAAGAATGTGGAATTCTGCCTCCATGGAGATGAACAGCTGCTGTCCACTCTAAGGGCCAAGGCTAACTGGAGCACACACAATATCAATAACATTCTTATAATTATGTGATTTGGGTTTTAGCATCTGCCTCTTTCTTAATTGGGTAAATTACAACTGATACAAATTATTATGACAATGACAGTAATTGCAGATTGATAAATTAGAGGAACAAAGGTGCTGAAACTAATTTGGTTCCTCCCCTAAATCATCTTGGGCTGCAGTTGTATGGAAATGCTGCCATTTCTTCATTTTGTGGAAGTTGTTTTTCACTTTCAAGCTGCTTCTCAATATTCTGAAATCAGCCCGTTATTATCTTAGCATGACATTTGGCCTGCAGTTCCCAGCTAGGAATGAAAAAGGCTATCATTGGTCCTCTCTGCACAAAATAGCTGGGCAGAACATTTCTGTATACAGGAACTGTTATTCTCACCTTTTGAAGAGCAATTTCTTTGATGACTCAGAGAATATTTGACCTTCAAAGTAAAAGCTGCAGGCAGTACAATTTGCCTTTATAGCAGTTGTGTGGAGGGTTTTTTTTGTGTGTATGTGACTTCCTTGTTAGTTTTGAGAATAATCTCTTTCACTTTTCTGTGAATTGTAGTGATCTTTGTTGAACTGGTTAGTCCCATTTGGACTTAGAACCAAGTTACCAATAGTGGAGAACAAGTAATATTTAAGAAAACATTCTTCTCTGAAAAGCTCGTGTCATTCTTAAAAGCCTCTTCAGAACTGTATAAGGGAGAAACGAGTTTCTCCTCTTTCCTATGCAAGATGTACAGTGATTATTTTTTTATTTTTTTTCCTGAAAAATCTTGCTCTGTTGTTGCCTCTCAAGTTGAAGCTGAAGGAAAACGTGTATGACATGCAGATGGAAAACCTGTCCACGATGTACACCAAACAACTGCAGGCTTTGCTTTTACTTGTGTTTAAGCACACTTGCCAACTAGCGAAAATACGTAACCTTTCATTAATTTGAGGATGACCTCATGAAGTTCAACAAGGCCAAGTGCAAGGTCCTGCTCATGGGTCGGGGCAATCCTGAGCACAAATACAGGCTGGGTGGAGAATGGATTGAGAGCAGCCCTGAGCAGAAGGACTTGGCGGTGTTGGTTGACAAAAAGCTGAACGTGACCTGGCAATGTGCGCTTGTAGCCCAGAAAGCCAACTGTATCCTGGACTGCATCAAAAGAAGCGTGACCAGCAGGTCGAGGGAGGGGATTCTCCCCCTCTGCTCTCATGAGCCCCTACCTGGAATACTGTGTGAGCTGTGTGGCCCTCAGTGCAGGGAAGACACGGACCTGTTGGAGCGAGTCCAGAGGAGGGCCAGGCAGATGATCAGAGGGCTGGAGCACCTCTCCCATGAAAATGGGCCAAGAGAGTTGGGGTTGTTCAGCCTGGAGAAGAGGAGGCTGCAGGGACACCTTGGAGCAGCCTTCCAGTACCTAAAGGGGACCTGGAAGAAAGTGGGAGAGGGACTTTTGACAAGGGCAGGTAGTGATGGGACAAGGGGCAATGGCTTTAAACTGCAAGGGGGTAGATTTAGATTAGGTGGAAGGAAGAAGTTCTTCACTGTGAGGGTGGTGAGGCAGTGGAACAGGTTGCCCAGAGAGGCTGTGGATGCCCCATCCATCCCTGGCAGTGTTCAAGGCCAGGTTGGATGGGGCTTTGAGCCACCTGGTCTAGTGGAAGGTGTCCCTGCCCATGGCAGGGGGGGCTTGGAGCTAGGTGAGCTTTAAGGTTCCTTCCAACCCAAACCATTCTATGATTCTAGGAGTTGTGAGGCTGCTCAGTAGAGAGCTCAGTGCACCTAGTAGAAAGGCCAAAGCAGATCCTGAGCTGTTTATAATTGTTAGGATGCTTCTTGTTTATTTTATCTCCTGTCAGAAGAGCTGCAGGAAGGACTTCAGGGGAATTTGGATATATCGCTCTTGGTAAATTTAATCTGGAGCTTACGCTTCTAAATTCTTGAACACATTTAAAAACTTTTTTCGCTAATTTTTGAGAACTCGTATGTACTCTGGAATAGTGTAGCACAAATAAACATTGTCAGCAATTAAATATACCACATTTAGCAAAGAAAAAACTGTTTTTTCTATTGAAAAGATTTTTACACTAACATTCAAAGATTTCACTGAAAGAATAAATATTTAAAATTTGCTGTCTACTGTTCTGTCAACTGTTGAGATTATTGATGCGTTCTTTAATTTTGACTCAGAAAAATCAATACACTGGCCTGATGGAATTAGCGTTACAGATGCACACCAAGCAGGGGGAGGGCAATTACTGTGTCGAGGTAATAACTGTTCTTGGGACCATAGTATTTTCTAAAAAAGAGCTATTTCTATTGAGTGATAAGGTTATTGATTAAAAAAAGCTAGGGGTAAAAGTCCTTACTAAATAGTGATTGGTTATTGTACAATGCTTGTCTCATTAATATCTGCTGTATTGCAGTAGGTAGAGTAATATAATACTAAGATTTCAATTTCAAATTTAAACAAAACAATACGTATCAGCTTAGGATTGTCTTTTCTATCTGAATACTGTGTATTAACAAACAGTATATTTGTGGTTAGTGATTTTGGCAAAATCAGTGGAGTTTTGCTAGATCTGTATCAGAATAAGTAAACAGAATTTTGCCCTCTGTTCTGTTAGATTGGCCTCTTTCATTCATCACAATATCTGGGATTTCTTTACCTTTCCCTGGATAGGTTGACAAGGTCTCTTCTGCTGTGCGGGACTGGCTTTGGGCTGTAAAACTGAGCAGCTGTTAGAGTATTTAAGAAGTTAGTTCTTTGCTACAGTTTTGTACTGCTTTTGAAATCCAGTCCTGTGTGACGCATATTGTATTAACTTTTATTCAGTGGTGAAGATGGACCTGGAAATTCAGGCCTCATCAGTGATCTACAGTTTCTTTCCCTTTCTGATTGTTGCCTTTTTGCAGGAGAGGGTTGCTGGTGTGGAGATTGCATTGCAACAGATGCAGTTTTTCAGAGTGATGTCTAGTTGCTTTGCTATTATGATGTTTGTTCTGAAGAAAGAAGCTATTATGGTATATTTGTGTAAAGATGTTTTCGCCCCTGCTTTTCCCAATTTAGTGTGCCTGTAGGAGGCTTGGGCAAGAGGCTAAAAGCTGCATTTTATGGAACGTGTGTTCAACTTCATGTGACATTTGGATGTATCTCTGGACAAGGAGCTGAATTAGTTCTGTGTTTTGGTTTCTGGTACTCTACTCCACTCTTTGCAAACTAAATGAGTAATCTGTCCTCTGTTAATGCAGTGTGGGTTTTGATACACTGTTCTACTTCTTAATACAGAAAAACCTTCAACTGTTTTTCATTGTGGGAATAAATGTATCAAGCTAATCAACAGGCTAGGAGAGCTGACCTTTGTAGCAGCCAGGCAGCAAATTCCTGAAAAGCATTGCTGGTTTTACGCAGTCCCTCCTGAATAGTTTTCATGAATTATTTTTATTCCCAGTAAATTCTATATAACCAGAGGACAGCAAGCACTTGTTAAAAGTGCTAGGATCGTTCCCCTTTGCTCACATACAGTCTTGATGCTATCCTGATGCTCCGAAGTACTGTATGTGCTCCTTTTCTTGCGGGGGCGGGAGGATGCTTATTAGCCTTCTATAAGATTAGGGACTGTAAGAGCAAGTAACCATGAACAGTTGTGTACTGCTAAGTAAAAACACATGTTAGTTCTTCCGTAGTACAGAAAAATCCATTTTCATATAGCCTCATCTTTGAGAAGAACACTTTACAGACGATTAGGAAGGGACTGTGCAGGGGAGATACTCCATATAGTAAGCTCAGCTTAAAACTATGAGAAATAGCAGGTGTCTTTCACAGGCATTAAGTTTGCAGGTAGAAATACGACTGCCAATGTAGAGGAGAAAGAAGATGTGCTTCTGAGAAAAGAGAACTATTTATTTATTTAGGACTATTTGAGTAGTTTAGTTAGAGATGAGACAATTTACAAGTAAAAGGATGGTGCAATTTCTTGGAGATTAGTTGCTTAAAATAATTTTTAAGTCTTTTGTTCTACCTTGTCTTTCTTTCCGCCAAGACCTTGTCTAATTTGTGAGACACTAGGATGGTATTTATAGAACAAAAATCTCTTAACCTTAAGTCTGGTGATGTATTGGTATTTAAAGCAGTGGTAATGTTGTTAGCAAGAAGCTTTAATTGCATGATTATAGACCAACAAAATCAGGCTCACCAGCGTGCAGTCATGATAACCTGGAGATATGCTAAACTGTGAATTTAAAGATGAGATTTCCCCTCTCTGCATCCACATATTGTCAATATAATGTTTCTAAAAGCATGTACTTCAGGGGATTTGGTGCTTTCCCCTGCATACTCCTTTGCCAGGCAGTTTCGTGATAGGTTGTATGAATTTCAGTGTGTTGAGAAGGTTTAATGTCTCAAAGATGATTATTCACCTGGTGCCCTTTGCAAAATCCCTCTCTGTGTGCAAGTTTCCTGCCTTCAAAATGGTTATCTTTGGGGATACTGTGTGAATAAATCTATCAGGAGCCCAAGGTGCACAAGGGTTATTGTAGCGGATCCCAGCAGTACCTGCAAGTTGGCTTCACTCATGAGCTGCAGCGGGAACACTCCAGCCATGTGTTTTGTTACCCGTGCTGGAGAAACACCCTAGTGAAGCACTCAAATTGCCTGTTAACAGAAGACTGAAGTTTATGGTGACAGGTCAGCTTGTAAACACGGTTTACTGTGCTTATACTGTGTCTATGCTAATCCATACCTACTTGCTATAAACTGAGAGCATTTATGAAATTGTCCGCATGATTTGGATATTGTTCTAGATTATTTTGGTAAGGTGTTTTTGGGGTGTGATTTTTGGGAAGTGTGAGTTACCAACAGGTGTAAGTGACAGGAATGGTAATGAACATAATAACAGTCCTTTTTCTCCCATAAAGTGTGATATGAAGTCCATGGCACTGTCTGCTCTAGAGCAACATACTAGCTTTTTGCATGGGTGAGGCAGATACATGCTTTTTATTACTGAGAGTGTGCTCAGCAGCACAGTTGGGAATGATTAAATGCAGCTCACAGCAACATCTTTGCTCATGATACAGTGATTCAGCACTTCTTCATGTTTCTGAGCAAGGAATAGGGCTGCAGCCATCCCCTAATTGCTGTCAGCCTCATATACACAATGAGTGTTTTCTGCTTGGGTCGTGTGCTTTGCCCATCCTCTGCACTCGCAGTCTCTTAGTTAAACTACAGCAAGTTAACTTACATAGGTGTTATACCCTGGAGATAGCGGTTGAAAAGCATCATTCATTAAAACAAAACAAAAAAACCTACATAGTCTCTGCTGCTTTTCATTTTGAAATAAGAAAATGATCTTGGCATAGGGCATTTCCTGGGGATTAATGACTGGCTGGGGTTAATGGCCCTTGGCTGCGCTGTGGGCCATCAGCTCCTCCCTGCTGGTCATTAGTCTGTAGGAAATGCCCTGTGCCAAGATCATTATTGTTGTATTTGGGTTCTTTGAGAGCCAAATTCGGGAACCCACACTGCTCTAATGTGTGAGAGCCTGCTGGTTTTTCTTACATTTAGGCCCTACACGTTATTTTTTTTTCCTGAGCTTATCTGAAGTTTCCAAACGTTTCGCTTAATGGAAAGTGACTGTAATGCTTCAGGTCCTTTAAAAATATTTCACTGAGCAGCAACCAAGGTAATGCTAAACTTTGTGGTGAAAATAAAAGTTCTGTGTAGCAAACAGTTTTGGAGAGAGTATATACTTGGGGATAGTCTGTGCCTTTTAGCGTGGCCTAGAGCACTAAGCAGTGCGTTGTACTTGGCACGGGAACTTGGAGACAGTCCTGACAGGCCGTGTGTCTGTGCTTTATACTGTAAGGTAGGATTGCGGGACTCACGGTCTGCATGAGCTGTAAACCACTTCTTCAAGCAAAGATGGTTCCCATTTTAAAGAAATGTTTGCTTTCTTGGAAAATGAAGAGTGAGAAGAGATGCGCTAGTTTTCCCCCCTACCACCTCCCAACAGTGTGCAAGAAGTGGGGTTTCTGTTCATTCTCCCCATAAAATTTCAAGTTCAGAATGCTCAACTTTTTTTTAAAGTTCATGAAGCTTTGTTGTACTCTGAACTGAAATCAGTTTAGGGTTGAATACAAAATTCCAGAAAAAAAACCCAAATTCGTCAAGTAGGTCAGTTAAGTATTGTGGGCTAGAAGTGGCAATTCATGACTACCGTCGTATTTTTTTATTAAAAAAAAAAAAAACCAAACAAAGCAAACAACAACCCCCCAAAAACCTGACACCAGCAACCCACCCCAACTACCAGTTTCCTACTTACTAAGAAACTATCTGATCATACTAGATGATATTAGAAGTAAGGTGATAAGGAAGTGGAGCTCATATGGCAAGTAGTAAATGCAGTGTTGAGGAACTCAAATAGTGATAAAATTGGTACTGTGCATACATCTAATGTTCCTGGATGACCATTTTTATTTCAGTGAATTAATGAATTCACTAAAGAATAAAAAATAATGTTTTGCCCTTATTTTTTTCTTAAATGCTTTTTTTTCCATGCTCCTTTCTTTCTCTCCATGATTCAGACTTTACAGACCTGTCCGTAAAGTCTCCTGCTCTTTCCTTCAGAAGCTTTGCAAATAGGCAGCCTGTGCTGTCCTCTTCCCAGTTCTCAGATGTACCATGCTGTGATGCTGCTTTGGGTCAACAGGAAACCTTCATAATGTGCTTTTCAGATCTTGAAAATGCCACAGTGTGCATGAGATTTGAAAACAGCAGCAAGCTTAGTAGAGACTGTGACATATGTATAGACTTTTTGATGGATTTAGTAGGATTTCAGCAAAGAGAGGGAAAGACGTTTCATGAGGAGAAAAGGTCCTGGATCAGGTCTACATACAAACTCTTACAGATATTCAGATTCAGTGTGGGGTTTGGATTTTTTGGGATGAAAGTATATTCACAATCCAGCCCTTGTGCCTACAAATCATGGCTTATTCCCATTATTGTAGAGGAAATGCTCTGAAGTCATTCCCTGTAGTAGTGATTAACTGTCAGTCTGAAATTTTTGCCTAGAAAATGTGATATGACAAGAAATAAGGCTTACTAATACTTTATAAGTAAACAATACTATTATAGCTCCTTAGGTAGCATTTTTATTCCAGAAGGAACGGTAATTCCTACTCCATCAGTAAGCCTGTAACAAGGAGAAGTCAGCCTGTCATGTTACTGGCTTGCCATGTGCTTTTTAAAAATAGATGTTTATGTTTTGCCACTTACTGGTGAACATCATTGAACATCTGAGATGATGTAGGTAAGTCAAAAAGTTGATATTGTTGTTGATGCACTCCAGAGACTCCATTTGCGAAAGCATAGAAAAATGCAGTGAATAGCGGGGGAGAAATGACAGGTGTGCCTTTTGTTCACCTAATCTCGGAAAATGTAAAGGAAGGGGGAAAATTTCTGCTTGTAAGGAAACCTTGCCTAAATTCCACGATATTTTCGTTTTCCTCCTAGTCTGGTAAAGTCATTTTTTATTGCTCTCAGTCTATAAACTTTATGCAGAAGGAACCTAGTGTATGCTGCAGCCTTTTAGGTTGGTAGGCGTCAGTTCTCTTTGCAAACCTTTGCTTGCTTTCTCCCAAAATGTGTTTTTTTTTTTTTATTTGGGTGGGTGGGTTTTTTTGTTTGTTTGTTTTTTTTTTTTTGTGTGTGTGTGTGTGTGTGTGTGTGTTCCCCCCCCCCCCCCTCTTTGGAGGGAAGGAGAGGGAATAGGGGGTCCTAGGGGAAGGGCAGTAAGCTGTGAGAAATGCATTTCCCGGCCTATTCTCTCTTTGCATCCAGCCTTGATAATGACCGGTCAGAATGGGTCCCTGGTACCAAGAAGCAGGGAATCTCCTTTTGGCTATATTGACCTTGCTAAGGGGGAGGGTAGTTGCATCTTTGTACATGAAGCCTGGTAAGTGGCAGCGTGTTCACCCCAGAGTGACTAGTTTTCACCAAACTGCATCCTGCCTGTATCTGTAGGCTCAATGAAATCCTGTGAAACTCTCGCCTCTATTGCTCTAGCTCTCATAGTCTAGTGAAGTGAATAGAAATTTTGCTGTGTTCTTGGTCAGAGAAGCCTTGAGCAAAAAAACCACTCGGTGCAGTGCAGAGATAGGTAGCCTGCAACCTGACCTTCTGCTGCTGTTTGTGCAGTTGCTTTTAACATTGAGAGGTAGTTGTAATGCATCAGTGTTCTCAATGCTAATGACTTGTATATGTGTAACTAATTTCCTACAGTACATAAAATAATAAACCAGGCTCTGTATCCTTATTTGTTGGGAGGTGTATTTATGACAAACTTCAATAAGTCCTTACTTTTTGTCAAATGTAACTTTCAAATACTGTTTGTGTTGTCACATATACCTAAATATTTTACTTTGTTAGTCTCGGGATGTGAAAACAAAGGTATTTGTTCCTTGTTGCTTGTGTGCTCTTATGTTCACTGGGTTTGCAAATGGTTAACTGGCTAACAGTTATTTTGTAGTCAGCAACATAAGTATACTGGACTCTTGAGCCTTGTTTATCTCAGGTAGGGGTTGGTGCTGTCTTTACTGTATGGCTAGAAAACCTGTCAGAAATTGAGTAAATATTACAAAATGTTGTGGGCTGCTGATAACATCTCAATTAAAATTAACTTTAAACTGAGAATTCTAAAGCTGTTTTGTTGGAGTTAGGATCATAACGAAGGTGAGTTAGTTAAGATTTGCTGATGTACAGTGCAGAATGCCATTATTTGATTGTTATATACCATACTTCATTGACCTAACTGTGGCTTTGTATCTTTTTTCAGAAGTCATGCAAGTTTTATCTTAGTAATGTTTTTCTAATTGTCTTAATGTTTACAGAGCAGTATATGCACTCCAGCTGTAAGTCAGAGCATAGTGAACTCTGGAAGCAGGATGATGACCATATTTTATCTACGGTATTAATTCCAAAGAAAGATTATTTCATTAGGTATTATTTTCAAATGTAAAAATGAATAGGTAGTTCTGTATATTGCTTAGCTAAATTTTAGCTACAATTTTTCTTTGCTTCTCATTTTCTACCTGCCAAACATTTGAATGTGTCATCCCAGTTAAGAAATGGAGCCTGTGGTAGTGGCTTATTAATTGTAGAAAAGTAAGTAACTGTCAGTAACACTTTAAAAACAGTTAGCCAGATACTTGTCTATATATGTGTTGCTTAGTTTTGTTGGCTTCAGCAGAAATTTATCATTCTCTTTGAAATGTGGAACATCTCAGAGGAGAGAAAGACTTAGCATTTGCAAACCCCGTGATACCAGGAGAACTCAGTTTGCAATCATAAAGAGAAGCAGTCATGCCCAAGAGACATCGCTACTGGACTAAGAAAAATGTTTGCCAATCAGCAATATATAATGAATAATGAACAATATTTGTCATCTCCCTGAAAGTGGGGCATCGCAATGTGAATGGTACAGCTGTTATTCTTTAATTGCAGCTGGATTAATAAAATGTAATTTTTACAGCCCATTTGCAATATACCACTGGGGAATAAGTTTTATTACCACTTTGGGTGTCTTTTAGTTAATAAATTTGTGCCTTTTGAGCATAAGTGTTTGGCTTCAAATCCCAGATACAAGTTTATTAAAAATTGTAATAGTTCTTGGAGACCATAAAATGAAATGAAGTGCACAAAATGTGCATTTCCAGTGCTTGATTTTAAAACCATTTTTTTACTTGACTGATTTCAAAGTATCCGACACTAGAAAGTATTGAATTTAAATAATTATTAAATATTTAACCAACAAGACATACAGCATTATTTTCAAGAGATGATTTATATTTGTTAGTAATTAAAGATTTAGAATGGTACTGAGAGGATGTGGTCATAATATCAAATTTTTAAAACTTGCATGATGTTTATGCAAAGCAGTGGCGCTGTAGGGAAGCAGAACTAATATTTGAAGTCAGAAACAAGAGCGAGACAGTAGTTAAATGATCTGCTTTACAGAATAAGGCTGACCTGGTCAAAAAATAGTTGACAAGGCTTTTAAGGATGAACTGGGTCTTACTGCTGGTTGACTGGAATCTCCCGTTGAAGTTGAGGCTAAATCAGTTCATGGTTGTTGGCTAATTTCCCTTTCCTTATCACAGGCAAACTCTCTGAGCAACTGTCAGAGACGCAAAGCTAGCCCTGAACAAAAATGGTTCCCGACAAACTCCATCAGACAACCAGGGTAATTTTTCAGTTATTCATGAAAAGAAACACTGCTCAAGATGCTTATCTCCATATTCGTATTCTTGCATCTCTTTGCCATCTGTATTAAGCAGTTATTCCCATTCAGTAGGGAATATAGCGAAACAAAAAGCTTTCTTATTTTTGGGATGCGAGACCTTTGCTTCCACTTTAGTAATTTTCAAGTTGTAAGATGGTAATGTACAAAGGTGAAGAAGGTACCACAGTGCAGATGTTGCTTGTTGATGCTATAAACCAGGCAGTGGCTAGCTTTTTTCCCTTGCTCTTTCTGCTGTTCTCTAGGCAATCCATCTGTGTACATGTAAGTAAATGTTGATATTTGGGACTGACAAAAGCTGAAGGTACTCTCCTAGAACTGGGGACAAGGTTTGTTGACTCTGATTTGGTTAAATAAGCATGGTACCTGGTGATTCCAGTCTTGCTCCTTTGACAGCATAGTATTATAACTCAGTTGGTTAAATTGAGCAAATATTGCTAGAGTGAAACAAAAATAATCAGTTCTACTACTAGCATTTTAAGGGAACTTACTAAGACTGTGCTCACTGTCCTCTGTGTTCAAAAAAAAAATAAAAAAAAAATTTGGCAAACAAGATACCCTGTCAGCTTCAGGGCAAAGACTGAAGAGGAGGAATCCTAGAAAAGATGATACTCTCTGATGTTCAGAGAAACTCAATTTCAGTATTAGATTTTTGTGAAAAAATTGATTCTGGTCTTCGTTAGAGTAGTGCTTATAAACAGAGGTGAGTTAAGTGTTTGCAGCAGCCAGCCCCACTTTATGAAAGGTGCACTGTGATGTTGCAGCCAGTGTCTAGCACTTTTACATAATTACAAGCAACTAACTCTCCCTTTTAATAACTGACAATGTTTAGCATAGTTATCCAGGTAGTGACATGGAAAAACATTTTTTCTATGGTATTTAACTGTAGTTTTGCTGTAGTGGCTAGCCGTATTTTAGATTGTATACATTCCTGTTATTCCTTCATCCTTTTAAGATTTTACTCTGAAGGTTGAAATTAGTCTGTGCAAAGGGAATCATCTCCCATCTTTTAGTTTATTCCACTCTTATCCAAAATAATGGTCACAGGCCAGGATTAATGCAGCCCTTTTATGGATGAATGTTTAATTTAGAACAAGACTCAGGTGAAAAAAACAGAAACTTGCAGAGTTTGCTCTGAGCAAACACTAAATGTGATGTTTCTTTGTTACCCTCTGAGAAATACCCTTATCTCTGAGCATTATGTGGAAGGGAGGGATAAAAGATGAACCTAGCCCTCAGTTAAATAGAAATTTGCTTAAAGGTGAGAGCAGAGTAAAAGGGACTATGTTAAACTTGCACTGTAATTACTGCATCTGTGTCAGGGTTTGAAGGATCTTACACTGCACAAAGCTTCTATAGAAGAGCAGTCTAGCTATAGTCCTGCTTTTTTTTGTTCTTATTTTCCTTGCTGCTTCATGAGTGAACTTGACGGGGTTACTTTACACACGATGATTGTACTCATGTGAAAAGAAAATTTTAATGTTTTTTCCTTTTTTTAAAATATTTTTAAATCTTTAAGGAGTTTGAGCTCAAACTCAAAATGAGCAATAGATACAAACTTGCTGTACCTCTTGCCACATAAAGAATTTTCTCTGGATTTAAACTTGAAAGAGTCAGAGAGAAGCAGAGAACGATCTAACCTTGGGACATTACCACATGTCACGCAGCTGTCAGTAAAAGATCTGTCTTGTGCAGGCATTCGTTATTACACCTTGACCATGGGAATCATGGCTGAAACCAGATTTTCTGTTAGCTTGACATATGACTTGCTAGGTACTCTGCAAAATATCTATGTTGTTTGATTTTTAATCAGATGCAGTGGTACAGACAGATGCACACAGTTTGTATTGAATAATATGCCAGTGGAAATGTTGTGGAAGGATCTCCTGTGAATTAATTTTTTCTGGTAATTAATTGTCTGAAGACTTGAGTGGGTGAATTAGGAGAAATTTAAGTATTGCATCACCTGGAGGAGGAGGTTAAAATGTAGAAAGTCCATTAAGCTGCTTGTTAGTGCCTTCTGAAAATTCTTCCTTCTCCTGTCTCTATTTTCACAGACATGTTAAGATTAGGGGTACTGATTCAAAGCACAAGAGTAATTCGGGTTTCCTTGTGGTGTTAGCAGTCAGATTTGTATTTATGTATTATTTTGAGGCACTAGGGAAATTGGCTGTGAGCATTTATATTAGCTATTCTTCTGTCTCCATGTTTTTCGGTGTGTTCACTGCTATGGTAATATACAGTCTTTGTGAATACAAAGATGCTTATGAAATGTTAAGGCTGACTGTATTTAATTTCACATCCAGAAGGACTCCCTGCCATAGTGTTCAGCCGAGCCACTGTGAATAACCCTCAAGTCTTGAACACTGGTGTAAAGTGCTCTTTTGTTTGTGTCATGTGGGTGTGTTTGTGGATTCAAAGCCTTTTTTTTGGGTCTATTTTAAAATGCAAAAGCAACTGGGCTTTCAGCTGTTCAGAACTGGCAGAGCAGGTTTGCTTTGCTGCTGTTTGGGCCTGCTAAAGTGGCCTGTGAAAATCTTGGTTGTGTGATTCAGTTTGGAGGGGTGGATATCTATGGACCTAAACAGTTCCACGAATATTTTTTTATTTTTATATATACAAATTAAGCGTATATGTTTGTAATAAACGTATGTGCCCGACTTCAGTCATTGAGATTTCTTATTTATTTCTTGTGTCGCTGTTAATGTTGGATTGTATGTGAACAAGATTTCCGTAGCATCATTTGAATAGTGTTTTGTAATAGTAGAGCCAGCAGGAAGATAAAATTCAGGAAACAATTTGGCCACAATTAAATGGGAGGCAAAAGTACAATTCTGATGATTAAATTCGATTCTTGTTTAAAACACATGAGGTAGAAGGATATGGTAGTCTTCAGGAAGCATAAAACGCAGTTAACTAGCACTAGCATTCAGTTACTTGCTAATACTGTATGTGATTTCTAATTACTTCTGTAGTTTGTCATTGTTCAACACAATCAAATCTAATTGGCCAGAAAATTTTTCTTGGATCGTCATAGTCTATGACTATGTTTTTACTGTTATTGTTCCAGCTTCTTTTTCATCACCCCAACCTTTAGTGCTTCATTAAGTCTTAAATTAGACTTTGACAATCAGCCTACTTTATTAGAATTATCAAAAGAAAGAAATATACACAGCAAAGTTGAAGTGGTGGCTCCAGCATCATATTTTATTTCATATTAGCAGTTTCTTGAGAGTTATCAAAGGCAGGGATCCTTTATTTGTAATTAAATACTCCTCGCTTTAAAATCATGACTAATAAATGTCAAGTGCAAGAAGAGGCACTATTATTCAGTGAAAGTCCTTGGATATGTTTTAGGGTGAAAACCTGTAGGCGTGAAGGTTGTTAGTTTTTTAAATGTTGTAGGGTTGCTTTCATTACAAAATCCTAAAGTTAACCTCTTCAGATAAAGCTCAAAAATCATTGAAACATTTGGGGAGCTCTTCTTACCCTACAGGAAGCTCTTGACATTTGTGGTAATTAAAAGTGAAGGTGTCTATTAAATACTTAAGTTTTTCAAATAAACACCAAACTGGCGTGCAGCTGTAGGAGTTCTATATATCTTAGAGCTGGTCAAAACTGTTCAGTGAAACTCTTTCCTGGGTTTGAGGGTTGGGTTTCTATGTTTTAATGAGACCCAAAACCTTTGAGGAAACACGGACATAAATGCTATGCGAGTGACCTGGAATGAGGTTTACCCTTCAAAAATATTCTTGCGATTGGCAGATCCAGTTTGGTTGTTGCAAAGCAAAGATTTGCAGTCCCTTCTCCCTCCCTTGCTCTTATGTATGTGTTTTATAGTCTGTTTTGGGGCAGGTGTTCTATGCCCTATATGGGGTTTTTGTTTTTAATGGAGAATAGGAAAAGAGACCTCAATTTAATTCACTTCTCAAAATCTTTCATTTCTCTGTTGAGTAGAACCTTGTTTCTCCAGTTGAATCTGGCCCCAGTGTCCCGGCTGCTTGTCCTGATCCTGACTTATCAGCATTAACTCCAGTATTAGGATTTAAGAGTGTCTAAAAAGAATTGTGGTTAGGGCCAAATTTTGAAATGTTACTTTCCTATTGGGTGGTATTACCAAGATATTGTTAGTTCTTAGTACAGTTTTAAAGGCTGCAGGAATTGGGTCTAACCTGTAGAGAAAAACATTATTGTTACCACTTATTTGACTGTAAGTCTGTTTGAGTGAAAGTTGCAGAGTGCACACAAAACATGTCTCCTATTCTGTTTATTCTTGCCTATTACTATAACATTTGGGTGTTTTCCTGCCATACAGTGAGATAGTCTCCAGGTTGGTTTTTTTATGGGCTTTTTGCTTTCTTTTTTCTTGTTTTGAAAGAAAAACAGTATGTGGATTTTGTTTTATGTAACAATTAAGGATGCATCAAAAATATGTCTGGTTTAACTAACATGGAGCTGACGCTTTAACTGTTGTGTTACGTAGTAATAGCACTGTAATTGAAGCACAGCAAAAGAAATACCATTGTAATTGGAAAGGCATTTTCTTTCCGGTGATGAAAGACTTTTCTACAAAATGCTGAAGTCTCTTTCCAGTTTGTAGGGTTTTTCCCACTGGACAGTCCATTTGGTGGTGATGGAAACAACCAGAATAAAATACTGGTTAACAGAAGAAGCTATGGCACTTATTTTTAAGAAGTTATAATAAAATGAATAATAAAAAATTGCTTTTTGTGTACCATTTTAATTTAGCCTAAAAAGGTTACTTTAAAGGATGTTATGGGAACATGTTTTCAAAGCATTTCATAAGAGATTTTTGAGCCTGTGATTTTTCAAATTTGATAAATATGGCACTCTCCCTCTTCTGTTTGTAAATGCAAGTCTTTTCAGTGTACTTTTCTGTATGTTAGCTTTTTTTATACTTACTTTTCCACACATACTATGGAGAAAAGCATGCAGTCCACTGTTACTCTGAGGTACACTGGATTTCAGTGTAGTCTGTTTCAAATTAAATGAAATTGTTTATTAGTTTTGCAGTTCTGGAGAGCAGAGGCACCCTTGGGTTTTTATTGAGCTGATGAGGGATATGTTAGCCTATACATACAGAGATGACTGAAGCTAATTGGGCTTTTCACTTTGATAAAGTCCTTGGTTTCAATGATGATACGCAGGTCAGCTGTGTATTTTAATTAAAAAAAAAATTAAAATCCTATGCTGCAATTACCTAACTGTTGAGCAGTTTATATATGCAAGTATGCTCTCTTGTGGTAAGCCATTTTATTGAATCCTCCACTAGTTCTAAATTTTGATCAATTTTATTTAAAACTATCATTTTTCTAATTGATCATTCTTTCATCATGCCATGCATTTTAGCAGGGTTTACGGTGTGGATTTGGTATGTGCAGTTGTATGTATTTAGAAGTTCTGTTTGGTAGACTGAGTGATACTCAGCGCTTGAGCAGCGTGTGACTTTTCTGGTAGCATCCAGCTTGCTGTGGAATAAGGTGCTACTTGACTATGATTATGTGATTTAGGGCAAGATATTTGTATAGCCTCTAAACATCAGGTAGTAAAGGAAGAGGAGTTATTGTTCTGAAGCATCTTTATCAAATCTTAGTAACTGCATGATTTGTGCCTGTTACGACAGCTAAGATGCTGATTAATTGAGACTGAATATTTGAAGTTTAGCCTCTCTAGACTTATCCAATAATCAAGGGGGGGGTGAGGGGAAGGCAAGACAACCCAGACTTTGCTCTGATGTGGGTACTCCTGGGTGGCCTGAGCTGCAAAGTTGTATTCCTTTGCTCAGCATTGCAATAGCACTATCACAAATATACGTGTAAATTCAAGCAGCTTAAACCCAAAGATGTGTCAGTTGCCTCCTCTCAAAAAAATCAGCAAGACTGTTTTAATTTCATGATTAGCCTAACATCCAGGAAGTATAATTTAATAAATAGCTAAGATACTTGTAATCCTCTAAATATTCCTCATATTGTAGCTGGGGTTTCTACCCAGATTCTTTACCTAATGAATAATTGATATGTAAATTTCCTTACTGTTTTGCCTGGAGGTGAGGATAGCCAAGTGTCAGTAAACACATGGTTATGTTCAAGTGATCTCAATCGTGCAAGTCCTTGTATGTACTTCCCTTCAAGGGAAGTAAGGTCCTAAAGAAGAATTTCAGAGAATGTTTCTTGAAGACCGTGAAATTCTTGAATCGACTTAAACCCACAAACACTCAGCACACTTCATGTAAGCACAAGTGCCATTGACTTTTGTGGGAGTTTTGGCAACCTGGCAACTCAAAGATCACATTCCCGTGGTCGCAGAGATGATTTAATGTGCGCTGCTGTGCATGAACATTTACTGTCAAAACGATCAATTATTCAGAAGGTATGGGCTATACTAGAATGATCTCATTTGGCACAGAAGTTGGATAGCGTGTAGGAGAGTAGGAGACGGATGGGATAAAAGCATGCTGGAGTAACACCTTCCATTTGCTGGAGCTTAATTTAGTTGAGGAGATGAACAGCATTTTTAAAAGAACTTTTTGATGCATACATGTTACTACTTTTGTTATTCTTTAATTGCAGTTATGTTTTCATTAATGAGAACTGAAAAGCGCAATCATGTC
Organism: Leptodon cayanensis; assembly: GCA_027564655.1. Lineage (NCBI taxonomy): Eukaryota > Metazoa > Chordata > Aves > Accipitriformes > Accipitridae > Leptodon > Leptodon cayanensis. The sequence continues at coordinate 35,737,612 of JANXJC010000088.1, read as the reverse complement.
TTCCAGTTTTCTTCCATTTTTATGTAACCTGAAAGAAACAGTGAGTTTAAGAGGTTGAGCATGTGACATGTTGACTCAGCTCCTTGTGAGAGCTTAATAGGACCCTGAGCAGAAACCTGTGCTAGAAGCTTAATATAAATATTTTATGGAGACATTGAGTAATATTTTAAGGGACACAAGTTGGTTAAACAGCATCAGCAGTTTCAAACTATAGAAGGCAGATGTTTAAACTGCACTGCTCACAATGATAACTTTCTATGAAAGTGTCACGTATGAATCTAGAGTTTTAAGATGATGCTGTATTACTGAACATTCATACACAACGGTATGCTAGTGATGCTGTTTTACTGCTTCTTATTACACATAACATTCCTGTAGACAGTGTGTTTTACTGGTAGCACGTGAGTGTTTTCAGTTGAAGACTTTTTCCATGGGACTGGTTGCTGTACTTGGCAGCCATCATTTCTCTTGTAGAGGATTTCAACTTTCAAGTTGTTTTTGTTTCCTACTGTCCTTCACACTTCTCTTTCTCCTCCATGTCCTTACCCACACTCCTCTTCCACCTCCAATACTTAAAGATGCCAAGAGTTTCAAAACAAAGAAATGTTTTCATTTGAAGTTTCAATTATCAGCTACTCAAGTCAGAAACACTTTATCCGTCTTTGATATTGATTCAGCTTTCTGTAGTATATGTGTGTTATATATAAGATGGTATACTTTTTTCTTCTGGTTCAATATGCTCCCTTCAAGCTTTCATTCTGATCCTGTTGGATCAGATTTTCTGTCTCTTCTTTCTCACCGGAGAGTACTGACAAGATAAATACAGAACAAGGCAACAGCAGCTTCCATTTTACCCCCAGTGATGTCAATTTAGGATACAGAATGATGCATGAATTAAATAATAATAAATATATCTGTGTTTGAAATTCGTAGCTGTTCAATGCTTGACTTTGCAATATTAATGAATATTAATTATTGTTCAATTTTCTAGGCAGGCTGAATAATTCTAATCAATCATACGATGCAGAATCATAGTAGTGTCCACAGAGTTAACCAGCATCTAGCAGTGTGCCTGGAAGCTACAGATCTGTAAACAGACCCTTCTTGTTGTCTTTGAAAGAGCAAGACCTCTAGTAGTTTGTCATGTCACCTTTAGGTAAGGATGAGGGATGCACAGGTTGTTGGTGTGGTTCACATATGCTTCCAGATGAGCAAAAGAAATTTATGGTTTGGAGTATGTTAGACTCCGCAGTAAGATTTTTTGGAGAACATTGTTGACCGTGAGTCTCACTGCTCCCTGTGTCCATTTCTGCTCTCTTCTTTGCCCTCTCCGTGTTTTCTCTACCTCTTCTCCCCAACTTTTCTGGTCCCAGTCTGCTTTTGCTGCGTGATGAACTCCATTTCCCTAAAAGCAGGCGTGCTGTGGTAAGATTTCGTGTTTGTTCTCGGTGAATTTAATGAAATCATATTTTGGGAACCTGTAGGAACATTTGCTCTTGGATTAAGAAATTCAGAGTTTTAACCCACAGAAGAAAAAAACCTGGCAGTTATCACTGCAAGGCATCTGGTTCCACATGCCTACAAGTTGGGCAATCGAACATATAGACAGTACTGTGTGGTATGACTGCTAGCCATGTAAGCTATGTGAAAACAACTCTTACTTTTTTCCACTCTTTTCCATTCTGTCCTGTTGCCAGTAGTTTTAGTGTCCAATGCTCAGCACCTGCATTGCTTGTCATTTTTATTATTTTTCTGGTATGATTATAAAGTTAACTGTCTATAATGCACATTATTCTATGTCTAGAAGAATAAGAGATTGGAGGAGGAACTCCTAACGGAAACTCCTTTCTGTAGTAGGTTAATGTATGAATTAATAGTAAGGATCCCTTAACTTTGGGCAGAAGGAGAATCATATGGGAGTTGTATTGGTGTTGCAACTGAAAATGTTTTAAGGCCTGAAGACCTATTTTAAATGAGTGATGTTTTATCTTTTTTCTACATACTTATTTTTACCCTTTGAAAGATGGAAAGAATCAGGCATCCTCCTTTTCCACAATGAATAAAGTTATTTTTGTGTTGGAAATAAACAGCCAGTCACCAAAGCTGGAGACAGTTTTTCTTCTAAGTGGGTGATTTTCAAATAATTAATTCAGTCATATGCAGAATTGTTCTTTAAAGTGTTCTGATTTTTGTATGTCTGCTGGCGAGGTTTTCTGTATATGAACCTTGAAACAAATTTCAAAGCTATCAATTTTTGTAGCCACATTTATCGGTTTGGCAGCAGTTCATTCTGAGCTTGATGCTAAACATGATTATTGTAAGTTTATTAACTACGCTTACTGTAAATAACACAAATCTGCCCAGCTCTGCTAGCAAAGTGGCGTGAGGCTCACAGGGTGGTGCTGGTACATGTATTTGTGTGACATATGCTACTGTTCAGAATTTAACTTTATTTTCATGTTTTCAAGAAAAAGAGTACTACTTGGTGGAGAGGGGAATTTTAAGCAGTATTCCTATCTTGTGAAGAAAATCATTGAGCATTTGGAGTTCCTAATATTTTTAGTTTTATCTTTCAAAAATGAACTGTTACTCTTCTGTAATCCTTAAAATCAATCCCCCAGCTGAAAAACATGTAGAAATGACTGGTTACTCTCGGTATTTAAAGTAATGTTGAGAGGCTCCAGCTGGAGTCTGGCACCTTTTGCATTTGGTTGCTGCATGCAAACAACCCCATCTCCCAACCCAGCCTCTGCCCCAAAGAGCTTAAAATGAAATGTAATGGCAGTGGGTATAGCTGGAGGAACACAAGTTAATGCGAGATAGCTGTGCCTGGCACAGTGAGCAGGAGTCACAGCTGCTTATCTATTGTCAAGTGTTCAGTGGGCATTACAGCTGAAACAGAGTCTTTTTGGGCCAAACTTCCAAGCGCTTGTGCATGACTCCGTTCCCATATATTTGCTAGCTCCTGAGAAGTGAGGGTCAGGCAGAGGCACGTGCTGCCTCAAAGGTGGTACATTAACATCAACGAATTTACAGCGTATCCCCCTGAGGTGGGAAAACTATGTGCAGATGTGTCAGCAGCAGAGCCGTTCCTGCTGGATGGAGTTGTGAATGTGAGTACTGTCCTAGAAATCTCCTAAAACCAGGGAACTGGGTAAAAAAGAGAGAGTTCGCGATCCCATTAGAAGAAGCCAAGGCTTGAACTTTAGTAGACACAAAAAACCCCGTCCAACAGGGAGGGAGGAAGAAGTTGAGGTAGAATAGGAGAGATTCCACATGTGCCTACCCCAGGGAGCATCTTCAATCATGGCTCAAGCTGTACGGTGCAGCAGAGACCTTGACCATGGGACTGCAGGAAACCAGCTTTCATTGCTTGCTTGGCGTGTCTGCAGAAGGTTAAATCACATGTGCGGTGCATATTAGTTGGCCCCTGGATATTTCTGTATTGATCTGTTTCTTAATAATGTATAATAGGCAATCAGAGCTTTCCTGATCTTTTCACAGACATACTATCAGCGAGAGTCTTAAATCACAGTGCTGCTAGCGGTTGTGTCTGACCTGCCCTCCACCAACACTAGAGTACCTTTTATTTCCACTGGGACTACTCCTGACTTACCTGATGGAGAATCAGGCACTGTATTTGGAATAGTTGTAATTCACTGTTCTATGGCCTTTCAGTGAGGCAAGATACATCAGCATTTTGTTAAAAATTTTATTTCAAAATAAAATCCGTACAGGTCCTAGATTTGATTTTTTTTTTGGTGGTATATTTTTTTTTCTTCCAGCATGGACAGGAATGTTGGTTTTGCATTATTAGCCGAGTTGTGTGTTCTGCCCTGTTTAGTCTTTTCTCTCATTTGTAAGTCTCTTGCAGAGTGGTTTAGGATGGGATTTTTTTTTTGGATGCTGAAGTAAGCGGGATTTTGCAATTCTGATGTCACCTCTATTCCACCTATTGGAACATTGACTTTTAGCAATGTATGCTCTTAAATCAATATGATCTTTATCGGTACTTGCTGGTGACATAGTTAAGTCTAGCAGCAGCTAACTGCAAACATATGTTGCAGTGGGCCAATGGGTTTAATTAGAAACCAAGCAAAGAAGATTTCAGAATTAGTTTTTACTGTTTGACACTATGTGTAATACTTGTTTCCTGGACTACAGGAATTCATAATTGATAAAATAGGTGTATTGTCCTTCGCTTTTGAGAATATGTAATGGATAGTGTAAGCCAACAGAAATTTGTGTAATTGTTACTGTCTGTATTGTGTGGAGTATTCATGGTGCAAACTGGTTCTTAGTTATCTGATTTTGCATTTGACAACATCAGAAGTTAATTGGACTACCAAAACAATGCAACAGCAACAATAGCAGAAAAATTTGGTGTTTAGTACTAATATAAGTTTGGCTGTCGCCATCATCTCCTGGCTATTCCTTTGATTTTATTTTCTTTTTTTCTAGTAAAGGTGTACTTAGTCATGGCTTTTCCTTGTATTGGTTCTTTAATAATAAAAAAAAAAGAAAAGGCATTGGGGAGAAAACTCATTTAAATTTGCTCAGGAAGTAGGAGAATTGCAGGCTAATTTGGATATTTTGAGTACAATGTTTTATGTTTTATTTATATCTAGCATAATAAATATGCTGACCAATAATAAGTCAGCAGAACTCAGTGTGGCTGAACTGTTCAACATGAATCAGCTCCTATTTTTTCTTTAATCTTGGACAGATGGTAGGCTGCTAGTGCTACGGTTCACCAGGTGGATATCCCTGTGCTAGGGTTGTCGGAGGAAGATGAAAACCAGAAGATGCCAATGGACTGAAGCTGAGAAGCTCAGAGCGACTGTCTGGGCAGGGGGAAGGGTGGACCTGAGATGTAGGTCCCACATCCATGGCATGTCCTAACCACAAAACTACAGGCAGAATCAGATAGGAATCACGCCTCTTTTTTCCTGTTGAATCAGGGGCATTGAGTGCTCCTGATCTAAAGTAATGAGGAGGAGGAGGGTGATGTCCTGATGGGGCTGTCTCTCTAGAGGGGTGCTTCATCAGCTGGATGAAAGCAGGGAAGAATAGGCTCTTCTCCCTGCCCATCCCCTTTGTGAAAACATGGGATGACTTAAACGCCATGTCTTCTGAAGGATTAGATGAGGTAACACAATTTAGGGCTGGGCAGAAATACCTAACATAATTCAGGATAAGCTAACTTGAGTGCAGTCTGGTTTCATTAGTGTACAGCTCTGAGTTACTGTAGTATATGTGACATGCCTGAACGAGCTCATCGATTACTACTTGGTGCATCTCTACACCACAAAACACTTTGCTATATAAAAATGTATCGAAAACTGTCTCCATGCTCTTTGTCAGCACTGAGGCCAAATCACCATTTCCTGGGCTCACAAGCTCTCTGTGGTTCCCTGGACGCAGAAGGAGATATTAAACTTGCCGAGTGCCCAAAGTTGCCTTTGCCCATAAAGGCCCCCCAGCTGCTGCTCAACCCCCTGAGCTCTGCGTGTCCCAGTGGGGGACAGAACCCGGAGGACCAAGACTGAAGATTTTGTAGTGGTGAGCACTTGTAAAACGGCAGCTCAGCCTTTGCCGATGAGCCAAGAATGGTTTCCCTTTAAAAATTTGGCTGGCTGTGTGCTGGGGCAAGATGGAGAGGTATGGTCTAGTATTCTTTCCTTACTTAAAAACAACCTGGCCCCCCAGTGTGGTGTGTTTTCATTGGAATTGTGTATTTTTTTTATTGGCAATTTATGAACTCTGCTGGTATAAGGAATTTAATAAAAATGCTGACAGACGATTATCTATAGTCATGCTATAATAAACCCTGTTTTGGTGAGGTTTATAACTTAGTAGTTGCAAAAGGCAACACATTATTAGATGAAAATAGTTATCAAGTCTGGAAATTGACTTTTTGCTATTTTTTAATAACTATTTATAGAGATGGACACCTTTTAACAACTGGAATGAATCTTGATGAGAATACAAGTAAAAATGTAATATATATTATCTGAATTTTTTTTTTTGCCAAGGGAGAAAACACAAACCATTTTGAAGATGAACCTGTTGTCTTTGTTCTGTCATCGAGAAATCTGCCTTTCCCCTCATTTTCTTTATTTCTTTGTCTGAATACACTGAGTGTATGAACCTTCCCTCTCCTTAAAGAAGAGAAGCTTAAAGATAAAATATGGTGTGTGTGCGCCCACTAAACCTGATAAACTGATACCACTTTCCTGATATAATTTCAGAGAACATAAAGGACATACTCCAAAACCTGTTAAAATCGACAGAAGTTCTGCAAACTCCAGTGCATTTTGGACAAGGCTGGAAATGAAATGTATCACCGAGTATATCATTACAAGTTATTTTATTCTCCTTCGGAATATTACCCTACGTTGGTTATCTCCTGTTACGCACTTGCTGCTTTGAAATACTGCAGTGGGCCTTATTCTCAGTTTGTGGTGGTCTAAACCAGCAAATACCTGTTTTATCTAGTATCAAAAACTAGACTGTGTCTTTAACATTGACGAGAAGCAGTCTGAGACAGCAACTGACCTTTTGAAACTGGTAAAGAGCCCTCAGAGAATCCCATTAGGAGCAGGGAAGGTAGACAACAGCTGCTTCTACCCAAAAAAGATATGTGTTCTGCTGCTTGTTATTAGGGGCCTTTGTAACTAAACTCAGTTTCTTTGGCCTTCTCTTTCGATTCAAAGCAGCCATCTTTGTCCTTTTAGTGGTAGGTATTTAGTTATTTTTCTCTGAATATATGAAGACAAACTGTTGGGAGTTCTTGTCTCAAAGAGAAAGCATAATGCCACCATAGGTTCCCTGTTTCTCTCCATGCAGTGACTTGTACTGGGTCTTTCTTCTTCCAGTCCTTTGTTGAGGACCAAAGATGCAGAGTGGATCCATCATGTGCTACAAGGGTTGGTGGCAGCACTGAAATTGCTTGTCGATTCCCAGCTGCACGCTGGCACTGGCTAGAGCAGTATATCTATCAAACTGTATGTGCTGCTGAGATTTGAATTGCATGTATTGATTTTTTTCATACGTATAATATAAATATATGCTGCTCTACCCGTAATATAAAAAGATGTAAGAAGTACTATGACTAGATGCTTTCTGGAAGTTTTAGATGGAAGAAATTGGAAGGGGGAGATAGGTTGGGTTGTTTTAATAGTGTTACTCCTCCATAGAAACTTTTAATTGTAGTTTCCTCAATGTTCGATTCTTTTTTTAATTGGCCAAATTTTCCTCACTCTTAGGTGGAGGGATCCTTGGAGAAGCTTGCTTCTTTTCCAGGCTTAATCTATCATATCTTTAGGTCTTTGAACTTAACTTTGAAATGATAAAATAGGAAAATAGATACATCACCTGTAGGTATGAGCTGGCCATTTCCAGTAGCAAGACTGGAGATTTGTTGTATTAACTTTGCCTGATAAAAAGGCATGAGTTTTGGGAAACCTTATGGAGATTGAAAAGACACAATAATGTCTCTGTCGTGCTGTGGTCTGAGAACTCGTTGGTGATCATAGCATTATCATGTTCTTTTTGCTCTGGGTTTCTGATTTCAGAGCTTACAGATGTGGTAATTGTGAATCCAAGGTTGAAGTTTCATAAGAAATATTGAATCTACCCCTAACTTTTAGCCTTCTGGTAAATGAAATAATGACAGCACAAAGCGAGGAGAACCTTTTCAGTATTTACTATTTGATCTGATTGCAAGTCAGAGATCTTGCCGTAAATCTTTAATAGGGTACCAAGAATTAGAACAGTGTTGAAATAGCATTATTTGGATAACATTTTAATTACTTCAAACATTATAATAAAAACTAAGGGTTTTTTTTAGGTTTGGGGGATAATAACTTCAGATTATTGAAGTGTAGTAGTTCATCAAGTTGATACTTTTCTTTCTTCACCAAGACATGAAGAAAGAAAACTCTTTTGTACAGTCGTTTTCAGGTTTTACGTTCAAACCTTGGATTGAGAATGCCAACTCTTTTCAGAGGTTGAACAATGTTGTGGGAAAATTATGGTTTTGTTTAAATTCTTCTGTTCATCATCCAGTGGTATGGGTGCATATTATTGCCTACACAGGGATTGTGTAGAAATTGGAAAGATGTATTTGGATGGAAGGTTCTTCTGAAACACTTTTCTTTATTGAGAGAGTGGGAGAAATCCATGGTAGTTATCAAAATTTACTGCAATCATGCTTCTGTGTTTTATGTGTTTCAAAATCAGAAAAGTAAATAAAAGGAGTGAAAAAGGTGTTTCAAAACTGTTGAAAATCCATGCTCATGATGATACCTAGACTATTGTTTTAATCTGCTTTAGTTCTATGGTAGGTCATAACAGTGGGTAGCAATTTAGGTATGCAACAAAGCCATCCCATTACTTCTTGGAAATAACAGAATATTTTTAGCTTTTATACTTAGACAAAGACAATTTAATTGCAGTAAGCCCTTCTGTGAAACAGTAAAAAAAAAAAAAAAAATCAATCAAAGAAGAAAATGTTGCTTCTGGAGTCTTAAAGTGGAATGTAGCTCTGTATTTCTTACCTGCAACTGAATGTGTAAATTGTTCTTTTAATGAAGTTACTTTGAACGCTAATCATAATAGCAGGAAATAAAGAGCAGAAGCTTATAGCTTCCTGATCGTGTTGATTTGTGAACTGTCTGCTTTTTGCAAAGACTGGGATGGCTACACAGCTGGCTTGAGTTCGTATTTTAGGCCATTGAAGGTGTTTTCTTGGCAGGGATGAGACTGTCAGAAATCATATTTGTTGTTTTACTCCCACAAGGGTTTTCACATCACACACCACCTGCCTGACCGCATGGACGTGACTGTTCAGGGCAGTCTGACTGGGCAAAGAGCAAATCAGAGAAGAAAGTAAGGAAGAGATACCTGGTGGTGGTGTATTTGAAAAATGACTGTCACAGGTTGGAGCCTTTCTGATACTGGGAATGTAGGTTCCCAGAGAGCAGTTGAAGGTGAGCCTGGCTGCTGCCAGTAAGCAGCTCTGCCATTACCAGCTGCCTTTAAACTTTGCCCTAAACCTTCTTCTCAAATACACTCTGTGTGTAATACTTAACTGGCGGGGTAGACTTGCTAGCTGAAAGATTAAATGACTTGAAATGCCAATGCAGAAAGCTTAAAAAAAAAAAAAAAAAGAGAGAGAGAAAAGCTAATTTGTTTGCTCTGGTACTCTCAAGTATTCACTACTGCATTACTGTGACAGACAGGTCTTGTGCTGGGATGTGGGCTGCTCTCCTCCCTTGAAGGGCAGAGAAGGCAGAGACATATGCTGCAGAGGTAGGTGAACTGTCCCGTAGTTTGGTGAGGTGGTGGTAGCAGGGGTTTACTAGAGGAGAAATCTTCAAAGTCTTGGGACTACAAATGATGACATTGGTTTCAATTAGTACTCGCTGTGTGTGTAGCTCTGTGTACTGTGTCTTGAATTAACCTCTCTTCAGGAGGTTGCGCTGCACATCTAATAGTGGGGACTTCGCACTTCAAAAAGTCTTTCAGCTTGAGTGTGCTACTATTTTCTGGCAATTCAGGGAGCTGTGTTTGGGAGCTTACCTCTCTAAAGAACTAAGAATAAAAGCCTGTAGCTGTCTTGCTTAACCCTAGTCCCTTATGTCTGGTGTCCTTGCTTACTACATAGCCCACCGATGTACTCCAGACCCTACTGACTTTGCAGCAGGTGGTCTTCTCGTGCTGCAGTGACTTCTGCATTTCCAAAGTGACACATAGTGGTCTCTTGCACATGTGGGAATGCCTTGCTCTTTCCTCTACCATGGTAGCATTGAAAGACCACTCTAACCCGTCTTTCTTTTTTCAGCCTTTCAAGGGAAACTCTTTTGGTTACTGCTATTGTGTCCCCACATAACTTGTCAGATGCCTTAAGTTTCTATACTAATACTGCAGTATAAGACAGTGTGAGTAAATAAGTATAAGATGGTGAGAATAGAAGGGAAGATTGTCTTTAAGAACCAGCAGACCTAGTGATACATCAGGCACCATTAATTCTTGATTGGGGCATGCCAGGATTGTCAGAGGAGCCATCTGCTACTTTGTTCTGTGTGTATTTATTTATTTATTAGTAACGTGAATCCTGACATATCACATGGAAGAACTGTAAGGGGAATGATGTTTTTTATTGAGCTTCCTGCAGAACTGAGGCTTATTGAGATTCCTGCAGAATCTTACTGAGAAGGACAGTTTTGCTTTTGTTGTTGATTACTTCTCCTGATACTCTGCATCATGATGTGTTTTGTTGTTTTTTTTTTTTTTTATATTGTGCTCGCTGACTGTTTTCTGACTAATATATCTTGATATTTGCTACTTGAAGTGGCATACAAAGAAGCTGTCATCACCAGCTGTGTAGAAGACATCTGAGAAAACCATCAATAAATACTACGAAGCAAATGAAAATGTCTCTGCTGCCCTACCAAATTTGACTTTTAGTACTTTTTTTTGCCATCTTTCTCCCTTGGCTCGACACGCTTAAATACTTTGAGAGACAAACGTTTTGCTAGCTGCCTCTTGCATGATCTCCAGGTGCACAGGCCTGTGCCCAATTTCCTGCAATGCAGAAATAAGTCAGTTGATTACATTTCTGTTGGCTTTCTGAAGCCTGTAATCTTCAGGCTCTACGAAGATTTAAGGCATATCAGGATAGGTTACTTCTGTGTGCCTAAACATTTTAGATTGAAAATAAATGTTCAGCCCCTATCAAGAATAATCTATTGTTCTGTTAAGAAGGAAGAATAGCAAGTAAGCTATTACCACAGAAAATTTCACTGCAATTTTCTTTTGTGCAAGTTTAAATTCTGAGTAGAGAGGTTGTCAATTAGTGTGCAGATTTTTTTAATTGGCTATAATAAAAATCTAATTGGTGTTTTGCTTAAAGAGTGAATTAAGAGAGTGTTGCTATAGAAACTTTGCATGTGTATAGTGCTGCTCTACATAACAGTGAATATAATAGTCTAATGACCTTTCTGAGCCAGCTGTATAGTCAAGGAAAGTGTTAAATTCAGTCTTGCTGAAGTGATCATTAAGGAGTTTGTGACTTCACCCATTTCATTGCCTGAAAGTATCTCTGGCATTGTCTTGTTGAATGTTTCTCTTGACTTGTGTCAAACCATATAATAAATGCTGGTCTCAGAAGACCTGAACTTTTGTAAAATCCGAGTGCTCCAATTTTCAATGTGTAAACTGATCTGTAATCTATCAAGCATGAAATGTACTACTGGGAAAATTTCATTTTCATAATCTGAGAAAGTGTGGTGATGGATCGTAAGTGACAACATCTAATCCGTTAGCAGTTGTATTCTTCCCTCCTCTCCCCTCCTTCTCTAGCAACTGAATTCTAAGCCTTATGTGAAACACGGGAGTTATAAGTCAAATTGGATTTCTGTTCTAATTTGCAACATTCTCTCCCAGCAAAAATAGTCATCTTCTCAAATATAAACTTTGCTGGGGAGAGAATAATTTCGTCAAGATTTGTGAACAGGAATTTTTTCCTTGGGCTAGTGCTTGCCTACCGACATTACTTCAGAGTCATTATCCGTACTTCTGCTACCTGCTTAAAAGTTTAAGATACAGGTGGCATGGACAAAAAATTTGAAGTATATTATGAACATAGTCATTTCTGCAGAGGAAATTGGTCAGTCATGAAATAAGTGCTTCTATATGGTACAGGAGAAAACTGAAACATGACCTTTTTTCAGTTCCCTGATCCCAAATCTCATTGTTACTACGTAAATGAACAAATTGCGTTGTCCCCTTTTAAACTGCGTATCTAGCAGATGCAGGGGTGTGAGATCCTGCAGTTATTAGTTATACTGACAGAAAAACCTTAAAGTGTTCTGCATGTTTTAAATAATGCTGTGACTATCTAAATGCAAAACACTGGACAACTAACTGTAGCTTTTGGAAGAGTTCACTCTGTTCTTCTTTCCTCTGGTTTTCAAAAAAAGATAAATCATTCTGCGTCTGCTAAATTTGCTCCTGCACTTGTTCTTCCAACTGGTAAAACATAAAAATCTTTTTGAGTTTGATTTGACCTTTTTTTTCCTCTCCCTTTTGTCTTCTCAGTAGATGCTTAGAAGAAATCAAAGATTCTTCTAAGTGGGTGAATTTAGGAGAATCTCTCAGAATTCTCCGGAACTGTACAGTAGGCTTCTTTCTGTACCTCTGGATCATGACTGAGTAGTATCATAACTTAGCGGCTATTTTTCCCTTGATACATATATGTAAGCCCTATTAGCGTTAATGCCTTTTTGAGGTGCTTCCCTCATATATTCAATATCTATTACTGATGGATGTCTAAACCCTAAAGTCTTACGAGTTGCATGGCATGTGGCTATCTCTAGAGCTTAATAGAAAGTTGGGTTTAATCTCACAGTTCATCTTTTGAGCAGTAAAACTGTAAGACAGATAAAATGCTTTAATGTGAAGCTTTTATCTGAGACCTGTGAGCAAATAAGTCTTTTTTCTGGTCCAGGGAAAGGACTGGTTTTACTTGTTTTTCCTGCAACCCCCCCCCCCCCTTTTATCTTGCCCAGTAAGACTGTAACTGTAATGTGTGCTTCCATGGGCTTGTAGAGTTTAAAGGTGATGTTTTGCAGAAAAGCAGTACAGTATTGTATTTATGACTGTCAAGGAAATGTGCTTTTTGGAACTCAGTAAATCCATCCTTACTGCATTTTAAATTTTTGCTGCTTTGCTTCGGTTCATTGTCAACTGTTTTTATGAAAAGGGGACCGGATCTCTGAAGGGCAAAACATGAATCTACTTAGGACTGGTATTTTCCTCTTAGTTTTACAAGACTGTACAAGGCTCTGAGCATCCTGATCTAATGTTGGTGTTATTCCTGCTTTAAACGGGGGCTTGGAGCAGATGACTTCTTAGGCTTCTGCCAACCCAAATTACTTTTATCTCTGACAGGGTTCAAATCTACAATGAAGTCTGTTTTAACATGGCTGCTACAGCCATTACGTTGGATCAGTAAAAGTGCTATGAAAGCCTACTGTCTGGGAGACGGAAACTGCACTCCTGCTAGTTCAGGGCATTATTTGCTTATTGGGATGAGTGCTGGCTGCATTGTGGATGTCAATGCGACGCCTTGGAAAAGAAGCTGCAGTGCCTGCCTTTCTTTTTCTTCTTCTTCGGGGTTTTTTTTTTTTTTTAAAGTAACTTCTTTGTTGCCCTGATATAATTGTGTTTACTGAAAATTACAACAGCACGACTTGGTTACTATTGATCCTTTTTTCCCTTTTGTTTTATAATTTATGTAGTGCAGCAATGGAGGGTTATTACTGGAGTTATCTGTAGAATCTTTATAATAAGCTCTGATTAGTACTGAACTGCAGCGATATACACAGAGACTGTTTAACTATGTACTGAGCTACCTAATTTTGCTTGGGTAAGGAACACATTGGCACCTTTTGCATTTCATTAAAAGAAGGAGGGATATTTATGTGGATGATAATGAGATTGCTAGTGGGAAATAAGTGAAAAATTGAAATGATCCGAATATCGGGGTTTTTTGGTAATAAGAACACTTCTACTTTACTGATGGATAAGCAAGGCAATTCTTTATTGTCCAGTGTTTTGTAGTAGAGTAGAACTACCACAGGTTGCCTGAATATGAACCTGCTGCTTCATGAACCAGACCTTGCTGGATGCGAGGGCATCGGTTTTGACATTTTTGGCAGTCACTTCGTGTTTTTAAATGAGAGAAATACTTCATAACTACCAGCGTGTTTAAAAATATGTTCTACTTTGCTGCTGTGTCAGGAAAATGAGTCTTCTATTTATATTTACAAGTTACATCATTGCAAATGGTCAGTTTTCTATTTCAATGAATGGTATTATAAAATGTGATGTGTTCCTCTTTTGCAGAGAGTTAATATAGAGGCCAGATTGAAAATATGCCTTCGTGAAAAAGTCTCTAAAAAACTGATCCCATCTTGGCTTTAAGGTAAATGAAAAAAAATGTATCAAACACCTACTCTAACTTTTCTGCTCATCATAGTTGTTCTGTTTGAAAGAAATGTGAGGATATTATGTGCTCAGAACAAAGAAAGAAAGTATTTTAAGGAGTTAAGTTGCAAAACTTAGTCAAAATAAAGTGTAAGCATGAGGCAATAATTTGGGGTAGGCTTCAGTAATTAAACAAAATGACAATCAGTGGCATGAATGCTTATGTGTCTTACTGCCTTGGCAAGTGTCTGTTTTTTGTGTAAAAATGTGAATATGCATATGAAGGAGAGATCACTATAATTCAATGGAAAAGGTGAAATTACAAAGGCAGCAAAGTATAAATAATTGAAAATCAGGTTGCAACTCTAGCTTCTGTATTTCATGAGCTCATTTGCAAACAAAATTGCTAGAATGGGAATTCACATTTTTGTTCCTCTTAATTTTACTTTCATGGTACCATACTCCTGGTATAGAGAGCAAGGCAGCGAAAATGACGAAGGGGTAATTAAATATCTTTAGGAAATTAAGAGCCCAACCAGACTAATTTTCAGCACTCTACAGTTTTCGTTATGTATGTGTACACTTTGATTTCTCATGTATGTGGAAAATGTATCCTCTAACACTGCATATTTTTAGTCTTTCTCACCCAGAATTTTTTAACTTGCTGTGTTCCATGGTAAGATTTAGCAAGCTTGTCTTGTTTGTGAAACCATTGCAGGAAATAATTATTAAAATAACTTTATGAACAGTTAATTACTTGCAAGTATAGCTAAGTATTCTTAATCTCTACTAAATAGTCCTTTATTATGTCCATACCTTGTTTGACTGTTTACTATGTCTTGTTCATTTGTTGAAATCACTCGAAATGGGTAAATTTCAGTGTTTGAAGCTCTTTGCATCTACTTGCACTGCTGTGTCTGTGGATGAAGGGATGGGTGAGATTGCTGTACTCAAAAAGTGTTATTTTCAAGAGACGCTTTCTCGAAATTTAACCAATGCTATTAGATGTAATAGAAACCATATGCTACTTCATATCCCTAGTATTAGGGGTTGCGATACCGGCACTTGCCATAAAACCAAGTTCCAGGCAGCACAATAAATTCATCTCTGTCTTTGGTTTAAAGGCCCAGGTTTTGCCCATTAGCATCAGATACTTCTAGAACCAAATAAAGACAGAAGGACTTGCAATGATGAAATAATTTGACTCTAGAACTTGCAAAAAATATGCTTGTAGAACTTAGTCACGAGAAATAAAAAAGAAAAAATACATTTCCCAGTAGTTCAGAGCAGTAGCTCTGTCTAGCCAGGATAGCTGTTTCCACTGTATACTCAAATATTTCCCGTAAGCATGGTAAGCAGTTACCTTGGTGCATGGAGGGTTGGGCTTGTGGAGAGGCTGCTGTCCCTGAAGATGGGGTCTCTCCTGATGCCTCTGGGCCATGTGGTCACAGCAAGAACAGTTTCAGATTCTTATGTTTTCTCTCTTCAGCCTGCTTCGTGCTACCAAACAAATTCAACAGTTCCTTCAGTTGTATCGTGATGGTTTCATGGTTGAAATAGCTTTAAAGTCTCAATTAGACTGTGGCATCAGAGAGAAATATTTAAGAAATCTGGCAGTGTAGAGATTGATCGGTATTGCATTTGTCTAATTAGTGAATAGGCATGACTATGCTTGTTATACTAAAGTAATTATAATATAAAATGGGCAACATAAAATCCATTTTTCTTGCGCTGTTTACTTTGGGTGCAAATTATAGAAGTTTCATCTGGAAATGGGAAGAGAATCTTCAATTTTGACCTGTGTGGATGCAACCAGAAGAAAATTTTATGAAACATGAGTGTGTAAAAATGCTTTTGTGCTCTAAGGAGCAGACAGAGTACTCAGGTTGTTTCCTTCCATTCTGTGGAATTGTCTCCATCATCTAGTTTTTTGACAATAGAGTTGTTTCTGTGCATTACATATGCTTTGCTAAATTTCATTCATTTTGATGTCTTGGTTCATGAAGTATAACAAAACACCCAGGAGCCTTATAAAGGAATTGTGGGAGAGTAGTCATCCTGGGTGATAGCACTGTTCCTTCTCTTATCAGTTCTTCATGTCAAATATAGTGTGGTTTTTCTCCTCTGGCAGTTGCTATATACAGACCATGGAATAATTTAAAGCTGGAGCGACCAATGTGGTTGTCCTGTCTGGAGGCAGTAGGCCTTCCTTGGAATAATTATTTCTGTGTGTTCTGTAGCTGTACTTAAAATAAAGCAAAAGCCTCCAATCCTGAAGATACTGGTGATGGAAAAGCTGTCATGATTCTTGGAAAGTTGCCCAACAGATTACACTGTTGGAAAACATTTGTCTTGTTTATTTCTTGAATTTGTCTGAATCAGCTTGAAGCATTGAAAGTAGCACTTTTTTTTTTTCCTGCTCACCTGCACAACCTTATGCTATCACATTTTTGATCCTGGCTTAATTATTTAGACTGCTGGTTAATCACACCCGAACTTCTACATAAATATCAGATTAAGCTCTTTTAGCCTTTTCTTTGTAAGGATGTTTTACAGTCTTCTTCATGGTCTCTGTCCTAATAATCTCTAATCAAGCTCCTTCTCCAGTGATGGATAACAGACCTGGAAACATGTTCACATGGTGGTCTCAAAAGTTCAAAAAAGAGAGAGACAATGCAGCTTCTTATTTGTATGCTTAAGAGAGACCTCTGCACAGTGTCACACTGGGAATCTTGTATTTCCCTGTTCTAGAATTGTGGGTTTTGCAATGTTCGATGGTTTTTAGTGCTTTGTAATAAGTTTCTCAATATTTTAATATTTTTCTTCGCTTGAGGAGGTCAGTTAAACTTCAGCCTCACAGAAACTAGCAAGATAACAAGACTCTGAAATACCAAGAATGTATTACAGGGTTATTTGATGGTAGCATTAAGGCGATAGAAGCACGGACTTTTGCCGAAAGAGCCGTACCTGCCCCTCCGTCCTCCGCCATGGCCCTGCCACTTCCCCTGTGCCACAGGGATGCTTGGGCTGCAATGGGAGGAGGTGGATGAGAGCTGCTCTGGCTGAAGGTAACCTGGGGCTGGGGAAGGGAAGAGTTTTCATCTTCGTTTGCGTTGTCTAGCTCCGTTTATGGCTGCATAACTTACCTGCTAGTGCCTGCAAGTGGAAGTTAACCTGTGGCTTCAGGATGGGCAGGCAGGCAGACTGCGGCTTTGGAGGGTGGTGCATGTTTATGCTGATATTAAGGACAGTGGATCGGTGCCTCTAGTGGTTGAAGTACTGCTTTGTTTCCATGGAATACGTTAAAGATAACGCATTTCTACTTGTGAGATCAACTGATTTTTATTTATCTCGACAAGGTTTAGAATAGCATTTCTTCATGTTGAATACCATTCTTCTGGAGTTAAAAAGCTGTCATCTGTTATTTTATTTTTTACAAATTCAAAGGACACTTTAGTACTGTCAGTGTGAGATCATCACTGTCTAATAATAGACTTTTTAGAAGATTTCTATTAATGTCAACTTTTAACAGAGCCCTCTTACTAGAAGAACTGTACCTTATAATCATGCTGTGTCTTTCGCTACAAAGCAATTATATGAATTGTGTGAATTGGCTAAAATCTATTAGCTGTTAAAACTCAGAACGTTACTTCTGATCAGAAAGAAAGTCATCTTGTTTAACTTCCCCCTCCCCTTCATATGTCTATGAGAGTGGGAGCCTGTGAGGGAGAAAAGAAAGGGAGCCTGATGGTAGTTAATGGCTAATGAATACAGCTAAGGATATAGGAATGGTTGCCTGGCAACGCCGGGAGGATGGGATGAGGTCCCTTGTCAGTACATAGGAGTTGACAAATGGCTCATCTCTTGAGCTCGTGAAGACTGGCTTCTGCATTTTTTGCATACTTTATTCTCAATAAGTATCATAGCTGGGCTAGATTTGTATATTATATGTTTTGTCTCTATGTATTTCTTTCTTATAAAAAGAAACGCAAGAAGGATGGAAGCAAATGAAGTGTTTTAGTTAAAGGAACAAAACATGTTGTCAATTTTGTCCCATGCAGTTGTTATGCTTTCAAGATGCGAGCCGTGTTTAGTAAGAGATTTGCTTAAAATTGCAAGCTCTTGGATCTAATTCTAGGTAAAGTTATGTTTTCTTAGCCTGAGAGCCCTCTGAAAATGGCCATTGATATGCTCAATGCTGAAAGATGTTGAGCTGGGGTTTGTGTTATAATTGCAACCTTGAGAAGATTGCCTTTTTTTGTTGTTGAAACACAGTTATGTACTGACACATCTACTTTGTTTCCCTTCTTACAGTGGAATAATATCAGGCTGCAAACAAAGTGTGTATACTGAGGAGTATGACAGACTTGACCTTGTACAAGTTGTTCTTACTACAATTCAAATGAATTTTGAATGTAGGTGTAAATATGAGCTGTAGATCTCTATCTTTCTGCTGTAATATAATTGTACGTAGGTGCTACTTTGTTAGGGAGATGAAGGGTGGCCTTTGTTAGTTTGGTGTTCTCTAGAAGGGCTTTATGGAAAAGTAGATGGACATTACCACACCAAGGTGGTTATCATTAAGTGAATATTGGACTAGTAACTTTTTTTCTTTCCTATGGAGATAATTATAAAGGAAAAAGTTGCAACTGGCTTGCAGACCGAGGTTGAGCAATCTGGTAGGCTGGTGTAGTTTTGCTATTGCTGGACGAAGTAATTTTCTCAGCCCTTTTGGCTCTCAAGAACAGCTTTGGTGCCTTAATGATAAGGTCAAAGCTGTAGGGAACAGGTTGGGTTCTTGTTTTGAATAGTTGGACAGATCTACCTAGCCATTTTGTACCTCTTTCTTCCAGGCAAAAACGAGGTCAATGTGTATATGTCTGCAATTGTATTACCTTGGGAATTCTTAAAAGAAAAAAAAAAAAAAATCTCTCTCCTACTAGTAAGAGCAATTGTCATTTGCAAAATGCTTGCTTTCATTTTTTCTTGTTGGGTTCAGTGTTTTTGTTAATGATTGTTGTTAAGGCTGAACCTTTTTAGAGCATTTGGTGTATTGTGAAACCTGACCAGCTGTCAAAATGTAGAGTGTTTGTATGGAAATGTTTTGATGGAAGCTGCAAAGAAATCTGTTATGTTTACTGGATACTTTGTAATTATCAGACTTTGAATAATCTAGACAAAATCAGTGTTTTCATCTAACTTCTTTTTCTGCACAGTCTGTTCTCTCTGTCCCCATGCAAACACACAGAGGCAAGATAGCAGCAGCCAACTGCGTGGAATTACATCCTTGTAACTGGAGATACTCAGAAAATCAGGTGAAAGGTTTGAAATGTTTCAATTTGTATAGCCAAAACCTTAAGGCAATTGTCATTAACAAAATGGTCTTTCTCTTTTATTCTTCGTGTTGTAAACTGTAGCTTCTGACTTACTATTTATCTTTTTAATGGTTTATACTTAGCCCTAAGTTTGCTGCAGGGTATTGAGAAATGTTTTGTAGCTTATGATGATTCATGGGAAAGCTCAGGTAAGCTGCTCTGGACTGTATTTCTTGGTAACTTGTATTCTTAAGGGCAACTTTGGTCTCTAGGTAAGATTACTGTTTCCCATCATCTGCATGTTTAAGTGTCTGCTGATACACTTGTATTAACTTAAACATAACCACCATGATTGAAGGAACTGCGTACTGCACTAGAATTACAGCAACTTTGGATCCAAGTGTTTGAAGGTGTGCTTTAATCTACTATATCAACGAAGGAAAAGATTGCAAATTTAAGATTGATAAATCTGTGTTCATGTCTGTCACAACCTGTGCTGTCAGACCAGGGAGGGGTCGTGTTGAGTTTGGAATTCCCTCGGGCTAAATTAAGGTGAAATGACACCAAATGATCAGTTGAATGTTTTATTCGTGGCAGAGGCACCCTGAATTTGGAAGGCATAACAGTAGGTGGTGTGGTCTTTCACAACAGGAACTGACATGAAAATACCTCAGTAAACCTTGCAACCCCTGGTAACCACATATACATCAATTCAGGGAAGAAAATAAGGAGACTCTCCTGTTGAGTCAGGAGGTTCAGAGCAAGACCCCATTGCTTTCTAGACTTCTCAGAGAGGAGCCCAGGGGTGACCGGATCTGCTCCTAGTCCCGAACTTGGTCAACGGTTTTTGTCTAAAGGGATGAGGCGTAGGGATTATGGAAAAGGAAAGAGAAAGAAACAGAAAGAGGAAAAGAAAAGAGGAAGATTTCAGCGGCCCTGGGTCCAGCGTTGGTCCAGCTAACCTAAGTGTCCAGTTCCAGTGGGCACGTGCACGTGGGGCTTCAGTTTGTGCCCTTTTGTCATCTCCTTGCCCCTCCTTCAGGCGGGTGCTCAAACTCATTAGGTTAATTAGGTGTCATGCACGGTTTGTGCTTCCAGAACCTTTGGGAAATGGGGTGGTGGGCTTGGGGGTTATTTGGGGAGTAAGTTCTTCCCTGCAGACGTGACCATTGTTTGATCTTTGGCCATGCATGGTGAGCTGCCCTCCGCGGCACGTCAGAAAAGGGAGCTGCGCATCCTCCAGCATGCCCTCCTGTTGCTGATCGGCTTCTCACCTGTGAATCTTTTTATGCACAACTTGCCCAGCCACAATGTTTGAGACATTAAGTCTTTCGGTCTCTCACAATGTCCAAGATGTCGAAATTCTTGGCTATTTACTTCCCTATGATAGATTCTAAGATGGCAAAATACTTTAAAAATTATTATAATTGAACCAAGAAAATAAGTAAGGATCAATAAGATCTTTCAAAAAAAATTACGGCAGTTTCTCTGTCTGTACAATGCAGTGCTGTTGAAAACAGTCCGGCCAAATTCTGTAATGTTACCAGAAATGTTCTTTTATTTAAAACCAAATTACATAATTTTAAACCTTAAATAATTGTTGGCCAGCTTTTGTAAGGAATGCAAGTGGAACATATTAACTGCTTTCAGCATTCTTTCAGAATACCTGCTGGTTGGTGTCTTACAAAATTTCAGTATTACTAATCTATTAACACATTGGTTACATTGGAACATTGGTTAAGAAAAATTAAACTATGTAAGTTGTGTTTTAAAATGATGCTTTAAGTCAGCCAGTTTTGACACTTTCAACTTACTTTTGCATGGGCTTTCTTTAATTTTCATCTACTGCCTCATACTCTAGTAATTTGTTGGGCTTTTGCTTTTCTTATAGGACTCAGGGAAAGTCGAGGAAATATCAACCCAGAGCAGGCAAGAGTTAAAAGACTTTTTTTTTAATTAATTTTTAAATTTTTTTTGTGTACCATGAGCATTGTTTGAAAGTGAGATTCTGATTCCTTTTCTTAATTATGGACTCAGAATTAACTTATCCTTCATTTTGGCTTCTATGCTGTTTTATTTGCCTTACATAATATCCTGTCTGAGATACGGAGACTATTGATTAAAGCATATGAAACAAGTGCATGGTGTGTAAGCAGGGAGAAAGGGGCATGGGTAATGTATTTTTAGATCTCACTTCCTATGTTGCTTCTGTATTAAAAAAAAATCTATGTGAAAATATACTAAGCAGTGTAATAACTGCATACTAGTAAATATAAAGCCAACATCTGTGTTTTCCAAGAGTACACCACTGCAACTGGAATTGGGAAAAATAAAACTTTATTGCAGATTTGGGGAGAAATGGAAAACAATGCTAATCTAAAAATCTCTCTTTTTTTTTTTTTTTTTTTTTCTCCTCCATTGGGGAGAAGAAGATTTTGCTGCCTTTACTCTCTCTGGAAAAATATAGCTCATTCTGTTCTTTAGGAGTATTGAATAGATAATTCAGAGGTGCAAACAACAATGAAGAGTGTTATTCCACACTAGAAATGCTTTATACAGGGAGTTACTTAGAGTAAATAATTGAAGTAACTAGTTTGGAAGAAGGGAAGAACTTATTCAGTCTGAAGCACAATTCAAATGTGATGCAAGGGCCCTGCTGTCAAAGAAGGTGTGCCCGGCCAGAAACTGAGTCTCAGTCTGTATAGTCCAAGCGCATCACCTACCCCTCTGATTTTGCAGAGCAGTTGTTAAAAACTAATGAAGTGTGCTTTACTATGAGATGTGCTTTATCTGCAGAGGGCTGTAAACAGATGTGATGTGAAAGTATCTCACTGGAGGGGAAGAGGTGGTAAATTATGGGTGTGCTGAACTTGGCCTGCATGTATATGTGCATAGTGCACGGTGCAGCTGGATCAAAGAGGCTGTGCTCACCTAACAGCTTGTCAGCACCAAAAAAAAGCTGTCTTGTTCCCGTGTTCTGCACTCCTTTGTGGGCTGATTAACATTTTTTAAGTAGCAGAAAACTGAGAAGTGATAGGAAAGTAGGTAGCTTTCTGCTGGTGAAACTGGGATTAGTGAGCTGAATAGGGTTATCATAGCTTCAGAAGACGACCACACCTGGCACGAGGAGGCAGCAAGTCTCTTGGCTATAAAAGCAGGAGAAGGGGTGTAGGAATATAATTTTAGTGACAACTTTTTGTCAACATGCCCCCTCATTTGTCAGTAAGTGTGTATGTATCGAAAGCATTTGTCAGACTTCCTATGCAGAGACTCACTGTGTAGCCTGGTTGATGATATGACAAAGCTGAGTTTTGTTGCTTTGCTTCATTCGGGAGGGAACTGTTCGCCAGCTCGTAGCGCTCAAAGGGATGTATGTATTGCAACTCATGGCATTTCACAAAATGGCTGTCTTGCTCTATGTGGCAGTCCCACAAAGTGAGGTAATCTGTTAGCATGCTATTGCTTCTTTGTAAAATATACATACATATATATATCTTTATATATAAATATATATAATTTTTACAGCTCTTCTGTTGGAACAATCTTTAGCGATTGAAGATTCACACATAAGATTCTTCCTGGCTCTCCTATATTTGCTGGGGTAGAAGATACTTCAGAGTCCAAGTCTTCATTGGCTTGAAAATCCATCTCCATATTCAATCACTGTACTTTATATTTGTTATAAAAGCTTACATATGTGGCTGGAATGCAAGCTGACCTACTTAAACCACACCTCTTTCCAGCTCTGCTAGATCTATCTAGAGGTGAGTGTTCATCTTGCTGAAATCTAAACACAAGGTCACCCATTTTTGTGTTTTGAAGAAGTACTTTCTCTAAAAGGGTAGAGTAAGGATAAAATGGTGAATTTTTTTTTTTTTTAAACGAATCAGCTTTTGGTTCCCTGTATCAAGTTTTTAGGCTCTGTGCTTCCTAATGTGATCTTAGAATAGTAAGATTTACTTCTTAGTTGTGCAAGATGGAGTTCAGTATTAGCTAGCATTTATAGCATTAGCTGTCTTGCCGACAAATATTAGAAAAACATTTTTCATTCCCTCGCTCTTTTGCTTTCCTTTTTTTAAGCTGCTTACTTTTGTCATTTGATTTATCCTTTGCTTCCAATTATAACTACAAGATTCATCAAGAATAGGGGTGGCAGAAATAAATCGTGCAGAGATTTTTAAGTAAAACAAACACATTTCTAAAAAGCACTTGTTTAATTCCACTGGTTTTATAAATAATCAAGTAGATTGAAGGGCAGTGAAATTGGTACCCTTTTTACTAGATCTTCTATACTCTGCTTTACTATCATTTGCAGGCCCAGATTATAAAGTATCAGCTTTCATGCATCAGATCTTTATACTTGTTTGCATAAATTGATTTTGTTTAATACCAAAAAGCCCAAATTAGACGGGGAAAGGAGAAGCTAATTCTCCTTTTTTCTATCTTCTACAAACTGACATCATACTGATGTGTCTGTAGCTCTGGCTTCTGTGCACTCATCTTTTGGCTGCTGAAGTCAGCTTGAGTTGTTATTTATTTTCTACAGACTCATCTATGTTTTCATTAAGTAGGAATTCTAAAAACATTAGCAGTGAATCAGGAGGCCATTGCTGATTTTGATTGCTAACCTTTTTTTGAGGTTTGGTTGCTAAAGCTGTGTGAATGAAAACTGAGGAGCAGGAACTGATTAGAAGAAGACATTTAAAGAAACTTCAGAAATGATATTTTGAGAAAGCACCTGTTTTCTGTGGAGGGAAGAATACCTTTGTTGCAGAAGGCTGTCAAAGTGTTCTTGTTACAGCTTTCCAAATCAGGAATTTGAGAGTGGAGAGACAGATGTTGAGTTGTTTTCTTATGGTCATGAAGCTATCCAATGAGGTCACAATTAAACTGTAGTCTTAGATCCCCCTCTACTGTGTTACCTTTGTCAGTCATGTCAGGACTGATAGGTCTTGGAGAGACAGAACAATTACCCATAATTCAGGTATGGCGAAAAGTAGTATATGCATTATTAATAAAACAACAACAATTAATGAAAACTCCGTGGATGTTTTGAACCCTGTTTTCTTCTGCATGCTAATAAATTCCCTTGGCATGTGATTTTCTCACTCAGCAAGGGATCGTGGAGAGCTTGAGGTACCTGTTAGTCATTTTGCTGGATGTGCTTTTAAAAAAGGAGATTGCTCCTCTGTGCAACCATCCTCCAAGGAAGTGGCCAAGGGTGAAAAACACCTCCTGTTGAGTCTGGAGGACCTATAACTTGGTTCTGTTCCATCCATATCAGTATGTTTCAGGTTAGAGTGGTGGTTTCGAGCCTCTTCTGGTCTCTCAAAGAAAGAAAGAAAACCAACAAAGAAACAAAAGCTTTTTTTGAACCTCAGAAACTCTCTTAATGGAAGACTCATTAAAACTAGGTCTTTTCACCATAAAATAGTTGTTTCAACAAAGTGATATTTTTCTGATGGCAAGTAATTTTCTGACAAAAAAGTTGAAGTGAGCTGTAATTAGCGCTTAGAAATAAATAAGAACAAATATACTTTGTTTCCTGCTAAGCTCCAAAGTGGTGATGTTTGCATCTATAGGAAATTTTATACCACAGCCTTTTTGTAACTGGTGAAAAACTGTTTACCACAACTAGACTTGGAAATAGACAAGTCAGAGGAATGTGGGATGAAAATCTCATCCGTGATGGAATAAGTCTTTCTTGGGTTTTGCTCACTGCTCAGCTCTGTGTTGTGTCTCTGCCTGCTGGCACTCAGTTGCTCTTTTTTTTTTTTTTGTAGTGCATCATTTGCATAAACACTGAAAACCTTTTTCACTGTGGTATTTGGGACTGGTTATCCTTGCTTTTGTATTTAATCCATTTTAATTGTGGAAGAAAATATTTGTTCACTCCTATCTCCTATTTTAATTGAAGTTGTACGCTAAACAACTACTTGTAATTTGGAGGCTAACCAAATAATGCTGTTCCTATTACCGTACCATTTTCCGTGGAACAAATAAAATAGCCGTGTTGATCTTAAAAACCAAACAAATAACCACCACCACCAAAAAACCCCAATCACCAACAATATAAAAGCCTGAACATCAGTATTTGTGCCCCTCTGTTTTCGTGAGGGAGACAGGATTGGCACTGTCCCTTTTCTCCTAGCAGTCCTGCCATTATTGAAGGTGAAATATTTGTTGTTTTTTCCTGTGAAAAATGTTGGTCTGTGGTGCCAGACAAGTAGTTGCTACAAAAACCTTGTGGACTGCTTCTCTCCAGTGATACACTTTAAAACACTTTGTTATTCACTAGCAAGCTTACACAGAGGCTGGATCAGGCAGTCTCTTAGTGATTTGTGTAAAAGGACTCTGTGTATTCCCAGTGCTTACATTTTAGTTCTAGATATGATTTGTATTATCTGTGCAATTTCACGTGTAATAAGTGTGCCTCGCTATTCATGTTTTTGAAACATTGAAACTATATTCTTTAGGAAAAAAACACAACCCACTTGTCTTTCTGCTACCTTTGTAGAGTATGTGGCATAATACAACGGGGAGTTTCAAACATGTTACCAGTAAAAAATGACAGCAACTGTGTTAGCTGTTGATGTTATTACTTTTTTGTATTAATTCTATAAAATGTCTAGATTCTTGAGTAGAAATGAGAGTCCTGAAAGCAATTTGGCCAGCACACAGAGGAAACTTGTGCTTTTCTTGAGGCTTTCGGCTGTGAGAGCCTCTCTCTAGGTTTGCAGAGCTACCTGAGAAAACCTGTGACAATATTCATATCCTCTGGCAAACCTTATCAGTATTGGGGGAGAGTACTTTGTTTCTAATGACAATTGAAGTTAGGCTTGTAGTCATCCATGATGTTTGTGGTGCAATGCAGTGATCTGTTCCGCATGGCTCTACGCACAGCATAAGATCTAGCTTTTCTCTTTTGTAGCCCTGATTGCTATTATCATCAAATTATGTTTCTGTTTGTTGTCTGTCAAATGCACTCCTTAGAATCAAGAAACATTGTAGTTGCTGTATGGTAAATGTACAGAATAACTTTCTTTATTCTTCTGGGAGCAGAACAGAACCACTGCATTTTCACATTTGGGTCTTTCTAGAGAGAGTGAATGAAATTAAGAGTTCCTCCTTTGGAAAGCACTCCATTTAAATCATTGCACGCAAGTGAGCATGACAGACTGTTTTAGGAGAATATAAAACGAAGCTAGCCATTTCTCGCCATCAGTCATTGTTGGAAGAGGGAGTGTGAAAAATCTTGAGTTTCAGTCCTTTTTGCACTATTCCCACTTGTAGGCTTCATTTGAAAGGAAGAAGTATTTTCAGTACTATCGCTCTTGTCTCTTGAATTCTTAAAAATATTTAAGAGTTAACAGAAGGTAATGCCATAAAATGCTAGAACTTAAAGTACAAAATACTTCTGTAAGTGCTAAAAGCCTAAAATCAGAATCTTACTCTTTAAGGAAAGTGTTGGTACTCAGTAGCTAAGGAAAGTGTTGGTACTCAGTAGCTAAGAAGAATAGTTATTTTTGTTGCTTTAGGCTTCTGTTTTCTTTGGAATTAGTAGCTCTCTTTATGTGGGGGATGACCTCATAGAATACAGTACTGAAGGTAAAAACTAATCATTATTTCTCCCATGTTTAAAAGTTGTAATAACATAGGGTAGTTAAGGATTTCTGTCTTTTGAGAGACGTACAATTTGTGTTTGGAGAGGGCAGAAATGCTTTAGATGTTTGTCTCATCAGTTAATTACCAAATACATTTTTCTTTGCACTGCAGAACTTTACTGATACATAAGCTTGTTTTTCTTAATTATGTCTTTTAAGTATAAAACAACTCAAACTTGTTTGAATATAGAAACTGAGCAGCAAATCTTTGACTTTCCCAACTTTGATGATTAAGGAAGAGTTTCTGTACAGTCTCCTCCACTGTCCCCAGGAACAGATATGTGCAGCCTAGGTATTAATTCCCAAATCAAACTAATAGTAAATGGTGCACTTGCTGTAGTGACCTTGTTCGAGAGTTGGGATAAAGAAAGATCAGTGCTCAAATATTTTTCCTTCTCCTGTCTTAGGTGCATTTTGTCAGCTTTGAAGATCGTGCAGATCTCTTTTTGTATTAGGGACCTGTTTGAAAAGTAGGAGTAGACATAGTCAGACCCCTTAAAGTCTCAGTATCCGCTCTTGCGTGCTCATTTCATTAACTGTACTACTGGGTACTTTCAGGAAAGGCCACTTTGGTTTTCACTCTTGAAGTAATCAGAAAGCCAGTGAAGTTCTTGTTTATGCATTTCTTGCACACAAAAATAACTTAATTTAGTCTCTATCCTTAAGTAGAGGAAGCTGCATTAGAACTGAGCTGAAAAAGACCTCCATCCACTAAAAGGATGTTTCAGTTGAATGTTTCATTTGTACTTTCAAGTGGAAAGTTATTACATTAATTCAAGGTGATGTTCAGCATTGGAACTGGAAGTTGCTGGGTGTCTGCTGTGCAGTTGGGGAGGTTCCCCAGGTGTCTGCTGGAGTTTTGCCTCCTGCGCTGACTCTGAAATGGCCAAGGGCAGCTTCAGTTCATTGACAGTAAATTGATATTCTAGGAGGGATGAGCGTGGTGAAATGTAAGAACCACTGACTGCAAATTTTGGGCCGTGAGCTGATACAGAGGATTATGGGGAAGAAAGCTAGCAAAAGCTCAGCTAAACAAACAGAAATAAAATAATGGAAGGCTCATTTTTCAAACATAAGTTCATTTTGCTTTTCTCTTTGCTTTCTTGGTAAAGAGCCTATTCTGACTGTGAAACGGTCGATTTAACCCAACTAATTTGATAATCAGGCAAGAGTAACGCATGAGGCTTTTCTTGTAAACTCCTTCAGTTTTGTGAACCAAGTGAGAAGTTGTTTTGGAATTCACTGTTCCAGATGATTCAGGTTTGGGATGTCTGATTTACCTCCTCTAGCAAAAGTCAGATGTTTAAGCATGGCTAAAAGCTAGTTGCATGTATGGCTGAGGAAGGTGCTTAGTGTGCAAAGAAAAAGTTGACAGTGAATCATGAAAGGATGTAAATATTTTTTTACTTCTGCCTATGTGATGATTAGCTTGGGGAGTGTTACTGTCTGGGGATATTTTTATTCCTAAATAAGACACTTTCTTGAATTAGTATAGTTTGTTTCAGTACTTCTACTTTAAATGTACACTTCAGCTAGCCTGAATTATCTTGAAAAACTGTCTTCAATTCCCCCCCGTCCCCATGTTTATGTTCTAATAAATAATTATTTCAGTACTTTAAAAAAAGGGAAGAAAAAGACAATACAGTGTAGTTTTAAAAATAGACTTATTTTCTACTGGATTAAAACAAAATTTCTAATGCTATTGATTAGACCATTTTGAGTGTAATCCAGAGGGAGATTAAGATTGTGAGAGCTACTTAGCTCTTTTTATTTGTCATTGTTTGTTCCTTTAAAATAGTGCTGTGGCTTCTCTTTGATTTTTGTCACTGGCAGTAGCAAGTGTAAATGTTAAAACAAAACCAACTTTGTAGGCAGAGAGACAGGTGTACTTGTTCAACAAATTGATCACAAATGTATCAGACACCTGTTATTTGATTTCCAGAGCAGAAAAGAGCAAATATTTTCTTGGAACTCAACTTGAAGTCTGGCTGGATAAGATTATCTTAAAAGTTTGTGTCCTTGTGCTGGAGGAGGAGGGAAAGAGAAGCAAAATAACCTTTTGTTTTGTTTATAACCCCTTTGTGTTATGCAATCAAAACAATCTCAAAATTACAGTGTTAAAGTAAAGCATTTTCCTTGGAGGTAATCTTTGTGAAAGACGGGAGAAGGGTGATTTTGTGTTTTAGGTTTTGGGTTCTTTGCAAAGGTTTTGCCAAGGGGCACCGCATCTGCAGCGATCATCCCTCTCCATGGTGGAGAGCTGTGGCCGCAAACTTCCCACCCCCCCAGAGATTGGCTTGATAGTTATCAGTTAGTTTTCCTATGAATTGCGTATTATTCAGAGGATCTTTAAAATCAGTTGCAAACTTTCTGCAGGCTTTGGCATTTGGACGAAAACACCTGCTGCAAAAGAGAAATATTCTTCAGATGGCTGTCAGTGTGAAAGTGAAAGGAAAGGGTGGGGAACAAATGAGTGGGAGAGTCCAAGAGGAGACAAAGCAGCCTTGCCCGAAGCACATGTTAATCAAAGGATATGATGTCAGTTTATAGAGAAACAGGTCAGGCAAGCCCAGGTAGCTCAGGAAGCAGCATACTAATTATTCACAGAAGAAAGTCAGGTATAGGGTTACTGGTTACGGTGCTACAGTTGAAAGTCAGGAGGTCAAAACTTGCACAGCAACCAAGTCAACTTGATAAAACAGCTTGGCTCCTTACGGGGGGAATTTATCGTTTTCTAGAAATGGGGGAGAACGAATCTAGTGTCTTGAGTCCGTCCCAACAAGGTAAGCACGTGTAACCTGTGAAACACTGTGCTTTTTGGAGGTTTGGGGCATTGTTGGTCTCTGCATGTGGGAGCTTGTTTTGCTGTCGGCTGTTGCAGCGTGTGCCGCGTGTCCGCACAAGGGGACGTGTTTTTGCACGTGCTTGTGTTTTTGGGAAAGGAGGAAATCCACATCCCTCATCTCTGCAATATGTTATTTAAAAAAAAAAAAAAGAAAAAACAAAAACACTGCATGAATTCAGGAGGGTGAGGGAAGGTCTGATAAGATCATGTGAGCATTTGGCACTGTATTGTCAACAAAGGCTGCTTTAAACTTAAGGTGATCTGTGGAAGTTGAGGTTACTGTTCTGTAATGTAGTTCAGTGTGCTGTGATTTTTTTTTTTTTTTTTGGATAGGAAATGCTTTGCACAATTGTTTCGCCCAAATTGAGTACCTGTTGCATGTGAGCAGGGCATGGCAGATGCATAAAGGTGAATGATATTCTTTCCAATTTGCATTCTTGGCTTATTCCAGGATGTTGTCTTTTTTTTTTTTCTTCTGTGGGCTGTGCTAAGGTAACACCAACACGTGCATGCAAAATAGCCTGTGACAGAGTATTCAGGCCTAGGTGTTTTAAATTTGCAATAGAAGCCTAAACACAACAGTTCATAAATCTTGCTTAGTCCTTCTTTTGCAACATTAATGTCAAGTTTTTGCTTTGAGAAAGAATGTTTTCCCAGTAGCCCTTTTTTCTTTCAACAGGCAGTTTTAATGTCCCAGGAAATATTATCTTCCTGAGGAGTTATTCCATTATTTTATCTTCTTAGCATTCAGGGGTTTTTCCCCTCTCTCATTCAACCCATGCTTTTCTTTTGCTTGACTTTACCACCTTCTTCCTGGCCTCTTTTTCATGCTTTGCATACCAGCAAGGGATAAAGCCTTGTATCTGTTTTGGGTTTTGCAAGAATCCTGAAGCGATTGTAAAATTTGCAAATGGTTTTCCGAGAGCTGAAATGGTAAATTTATAGTCAATGAGAAGCTGTGTTACTATTATTCCTTGAAGTTGTTCTTTATATACATGCAAGCATGTTATACTGTAATTCAAACGTGTGTCTCAGACCTATGTTAATTGGGAGTAACTCCATTAATGCCAGAGTAGGTTTTGTTCACAGAGATCTTCTATGCCACTGTTTGGGTGGGTTTTTTGTGTGTTTTTTTTTGTTGTGGTTTTTTTTTGTTTGTTTGTTTGGGGTTTTTTTTTTGGTTGCTTGTTTGTTTTGTGTTTTTTTTTTGTTTGGGTTTTTTTGTGTGTGTGTTAATAACTATGTACATACTACACAGAAAACATACACTAGCAAATTCAATTTTGATCCAGATTTTAACTTTGAAAAAAGCAACAGTAATGTTCAGTAGTATACAGGTGTAAACATCATTTCTAGCGTGGTAATAAGAGAATTGGTATTGTTTCTTCATTCTCTTTCTTCATTCACTATCTGACTTGAAGTTACGGTGTATGCTGGTCAGAAATATATCCAGCCTAATTCTGATCTTAGTTTTCACGCTCTAAGTGAGGAGATATTTCACTGTTGCTGATAAAATCATATTGATAAAACTGATGTAACATGTTTTCAGGCCTGTTGTATTTTATAAAGGTCTTTCGGGAGCCATGACTGTGATTCTTACTTAATTTGTGCCTTTTCTCCATTAGTGTAAGTGAGCTTAGTCAAATGGAATTCCGCTTGATTTGCAGTAGTGGTAATGGGAAAAGAATTAGGGCTGCGCAGTAGTAATATTGTTTTTTAAATAAAAATGTTCTTTGTGTATGCACAGACAAACACACCCACCCCTAGTATAATTTTTTTCAGTTGCCATCAATCCGATGGCTTGGGTTATTTCCATGTGTGCTTGTTTTTAGAAACTGTCCAAAATAATTGGTGATTCAACTGGTATTTTTTTTAAGGAAAAAAAGGTGGAAAAATTAACATTACTCAAGATACCTGTCAAAACCACTGCTAGTGAGACAACTTGCATTTCTTTTCATGTTATTTATTTTTAGAGAACTTTGCACTTGTATGAATTACTCCAGGTGCCAGATTGACAGCCCTGGAGGCTGGCTTCACTTATTCATTAGCAAAAGAGGTATGGCCTGGGCAGCAGGTGCACAAACCTACTTGCTGTGCTATACCCATGTGTCTCAGTTTTGCTGTGAAAAAAAAACCACCCTTTTTGAAGGTCCAAAGGTTTCAGTCCTGTTCACTCCTTGCCTTTCCCTGCAGCATTTTCTTCTAAGGGCACAGCATAACGGCGTTGTGATGATTAGGTTTGTGCACTAAAGACTACGCAGAGACCTTTATTTGATTTCACCAAACAGCCGTCAGATGGTGAAGAAGGCTCGGGGCTTACATAAGTCAGTAATTCTTGCCATCTGGTCAATCAGTAAATATAAGGTCACTCTGCCGTCACAGCATTTTGTTTTGCACCAAGTACAGTAAGCTCGGAGAATAAATTAGCTCTTGGTTCCATGCTGTTGTTGTGCTGCCTCTTTGGTAAATGCTTCAGACCTCCCTTTCTGCGGAGGCTTGCAGCCTGGGTGTGACAACTGAAAAGAGCAAAGCCCAGAACAACAGGGCTTTGACTGCCAGCCATAAATTGATTCTTCGTTCAAGCGAGCACACCGAGAGCCCTTCAAAAATGCACTGCAACTAGCTGAGAGTATCTTGTATTTTTACGGTGGTTTGGTTTTTTTTTGCTTTTTTTGTTGTTGTTGGGTTTTTTGCTTTTAGAATTAAGATCCAATCTGTCACATGAGTTGTTTTCAGTCTTCCTGTGAGTTAAGTACTGTTTGCTGGAGAGTATGACAATATTAGGCCCATAAGATGCAATTACTGTAAATTTTAATTTTACGATATTGTACATGAGTTGTAATTGATTTTACACTGTAGAGTGTTGCTAGATGATCATAGTAGTTTTGCTCGCTTGTTAAGTGTGTGTAATACATGCTTGCTTCTCTGGCCCGCAGAGGACAGAGTTAAATTGACAAGTTCAAGTTAAAGCAGCCTGTTCTTTCAGTTCTCAGGAGGCATAGTAAGTCTGCAAGAATGAGAGGAGTCGTATGAGCATTATTAATACACCATCCTGAAAAATTCGGGTTTTTTCAGGGCTCCCTTATGTGCCATTTATTAGCATCTCTAGAGCATTTTAATAAATGGTTTCATTATATATACTGTTAATATAAACCTATGCTTAAATAAGTATAATATTTCTTAAAATAATCTCCAGCAAGTTCACATTCCTTCCGTAATTAATCTGGGCTTTGGATCAGCTCCGAAGTGTGTGTTCCTTAGGGTTTGTTCTTGTGTTCTGATGGTGATTTTTAGATCAATATATATGTAGTCTCATGAAACATTTACAGAACAGGTCTAAAGGAAGCAACTACTACTTTTTGCTGAGAAAGGTGATAGGAAAATATGAAGAACCTATGTAAAGAACATCGCATGCTTGTGTGGGGCAGTGGGAATTTAAAAAGGGAGTGTCCCAGAAAGTGAGTTTCAGAATAGTGGCTTTTCAGTCTCGAGCTTTCCTTTCTTAATGAGAGGGCTTCTTGGCCACCAGGTCTACCCTGCTTGACAGGCTATACAAAGAACAGTTTTGTTTCAGACTTGTGTTTCGGAGCAGGACTCTGAATAATGCTAATAAATGCTGTAATCAGCTGTGGTTATTAACTGCGGGGTTCTCTAACAAAAGGTGGGTCCACTGTAAAAAAAGCTTTGCATTTGATGTCCTCAGAACTGAGTGCCTGTTTGCTCTCTGGATAGTTATTAGCAGAACATCATTGGGTCCCTTCTTGGCTCTTTTTGAATGATAATAGCGAGGGCTTCCTGTGACAGCATTTCTTACCCAGATTGGCTCTATTCCCCAACCAGGTACAGTAACAATGGGTAATTTAAAATAATTCATTTTATTGCTGTCTCCTGTAGATTTTTGACTTTCATTTCAAAGTGGTGAATCTAGAGAGCTGGAGAAGTACGTTCTGATCGCTATCCTGGTGCTGTGAAAAATATGAGATTCAAATAGTCCTGCAGAGCCATCAGCAGCTGGATCAGCACAGAGCACTCTTTTTACTTCAGCTGAAGTAATTCTAACATTTTCTGGGTGCTTTTAACTCTTTTGTCACAGGTATGCTTTTTTATGTTTTTTTTAGCTTTAATTTCCTACTTTATATGTGCTCATGAATTGGGATTTGGGATTTCAGCTGTACAGAAATATCCTTACTAACATAAGCATATTAAAACTGAGAAAACTGCTTAAATTGCAGCATGATAACAGTGAATCTCTCTCCAATGGTGAGAATCCACTGCAGAACTGGATATCAAACCCAAGGCTTCCAGCTCCCAATCTGCTTCGTATTATTGTTGTTTTGCTGTTATAATCCTTTCCAGTTCTTAGAGGTATGTTGCAGATGATTGCATCCTAATATATGTGCCTGAAAATGAAACAAGATAGCAACATCTTGCTGCAATAAATAGAACTGAAATTGAAAATGTAGTAGATGTATAGTAAAAGGATGATGTTTGCCAAGTGTCCGAAAACTTTTCCTCATAATCTTGATCATAAAGCTACTTCAAACTTTGAAATTCTACCGAATGCAGAAATAAGTTCTTGTCGGCAGTAGGGTCTGTGAGATGCTGTGTTCGCCACTCAGGGAAGTGTTCCAAGGGAAGTTGTTGGTTTTTTTCCCCCAATACATCATTCTTGAGTATGTGTGGTAAGCGTTATATTTATTTTGGCCGCTCCTGTACCTCTTTTCTCTGAAAGTATGTCACTTACTGGAGAAAAGTAAAGAACTGAGGTTGATGCAGAGGGAATATCAATGTGGTTTTAGCAGTTCAGGCAAAAGAAACCAAGGTTTGTGTAAACTTCTTATGCAGATATGACATAATCTAAAGAGTGCTCTGCATTCGTAGCAGGACCTGACAAGGTCTCTTTCTTCCTCCTTCAAGTGCTGGAAGTTTTCTGGAAATGGCTGGAATTTTTTCCACCTCTGTACAGGGATTGTATTCCATAATTGTGGTGGAAAAGGGGTGGTGGTGAGGGGATTTATTTTATTTGTCTTTTTCCTTTGCTTGAAAAACAGCATCTTGGCTGATCACCACCACAAATGAGGTGGTACAGTCCTGGGGACAGTATCCTAAACAGCATTCTGCTTTGCAGTGAGTTGTTGATTATAAAGACAGACAAAGTTGTCCTCTTCGTTGCAATATCGTTGTGATCAAGGTATTTAGAATTTTTTTTTTTGTAAGTGTTTGGTTTTGTTGGAGTTGCTTGGTGTGGTTTTTTTTTTTTTTTTTTTTTCCTCTGGTTGGTTTGTTTTTGGTTTCTTCTCCCAAGGCCTGTTTCCTTAATTAGTCCCTTCATACTTACAATGTTCTCTATATTCTATTATATTTATGAACATTGCCTGACTGTAATGTAGTAATGTTACAGTGTAATATAGTATGCTTTAAGTAATGTTGAGAAAGTAGGATAAAGTACTTTTTATTGGAAGAATTTCTACTTTTCAGTGATCATATGTGGGTATTTTTTGCTCTTGGGTTGTTTTTTCTTTACCATTGTCATTGTTATTTAAGTTAGATTCAAGCCAATAGGAGAAACATCGGTTACTTAGGACATCTAAGCAAAATAAAAAGAATACTGGCACAATACCTGTGCAATAATGCTCTCCCATGTAGTATGTCGTGAATTTTGAAAACATTGAAACAGGTCATTGTAGATTTGTTCCAAATCTGGAGACTTGGTTTTCTTAGTTCTCCTGATATTCCTACTGGTTCAGGGTGACTCTGTGCATTTCCAGATTGTTGTATGTATGTTATGTATTGTATATTCTGAGGTGTATGAAGCAACTCTGTATTAGCAGAAGGGAATTTCAGTGAGTGTTTGAGTAATTTTCTATCTCACTCATGTTTCTAATTGTAAGGCCAAGCACGCTGTTTGAGGGAGAAGGCATACTGCTTGGATTTACCCTTCTGAAACTATTTACGGATCGTTAAACTAAGAGCACCCTGTGAAGGTCGTCAGACAGAACATGATGGACACAGAAAATGTTTTATGTCACGTCATTTGCACATGCCTTGAGAAGAGTGGAGAAGTGCACTGCGTAAAGAGTTTTGCGCTCTCTTAGTGATGTTGCTTTTGTCCTACAGGTTTCAATAGTTATTGGAAGCATCCGTAGTGATGACAAGTAGTTAAAATTTAGCATGTGTAAAAAAAAATGTGGGGGATTTTGGCTATTTTAGCCTTATTTACTAAGGAAATGAAGCTTATGTTGTCTCTCAGATGAACTTGAGAATGTTCAGGCAAATTTTGGATATTTTGAATGTTCTTCTGAAATAATATTTTCCCAAATGATTTTATCAGAGATTGGTTGATGTATGCAGCAGTAAATGTAGCTGAAGGTATGTCTTAGGTATAGGAGGTTGGGGGAAGCAAATAAGTTTAATTACTTGTCAGTGACTTCAGATCTTCATATCCTAAGATTAATTTTTAATTACACAAAGCTGTGCAACCCTGAGGAAGTCTGGACATGTCCACACTTACAGAACAAAATGCTGCCTGGCTTGCTAAAGAAGGGCACGTGTTTGTCAGAAACACTGTGCTTTCATTACCTGTTATAGTATTTTTCTAACTCTAATTACTTCAGAGAAAAGAAGAACTCTGTAAGGACGCAGTTCAGCTGTATTTAATGTCTATATCATAGTAGTCACAATTTTTAGGAATCTCATGCTTGTGGAATATATAGAACTGGGAACAATAACTGCAAAACTCTTTCTTTTGCGTTTAGTCAGCAGTCAGAGAAGCAAGAAAGATTTACTTGCGCTGCATCAGGAAAGTAGCTAGAAACCATTGGAAACCAGCAGTTAGCTTCAAGGAGACTTGTCATGTTCTTCCCTCTCAAGAAAGATGTGCGTGTTCTGTGCAGTAGTGCTGGAGCTTTATGCTCAAATTTTTAATTTCTGTGGTTTTTTTTTTTTTTTTTTACAGTCCACTGTCATGTTTACCTCAGGATGGTATTTCAGCTGGTGCAGAGCCACGGGGTGCCTTTGGACCTGCACTGGTACTAGGGATCCGCTCTTGCAGAGTGTTGCTGCAGCTGCTTCTGCCTTTTTCCAGTTTTGTGTTTCTGGTTATATTTTGGTCATATATGGAAGTCCTTCTTAGCATTCAGGAGAATAAAAAGCATAACCTACAGTTAACTAAATCCATCCCTGTAGAAACAGTCATAGAAAGCGGAGCTGAGATTTTTAGCCTGAATGTTATTGTGAATCTATAGTGCTAGGCATAGTTTCATAATGGCTGGCTTTGTCAATTTGTGTGTATATTCATCTTTTCCTTCAAACAGCACTTGTATAAAAGTGGCATTTCTGCTGTCTGCGTAAGCTCAGATTTTATGTGCCTTCATAACACAATCAAGTTTACTGCATTTTATTCCTGCTAGCACTGCAAAGAGGGACTGAGTCAGACTATTTGCTCCTGTGCTTCATCAGCAGAAATGTTTACCAACTTTCTAGTTATATTTTAGTTGTGAAAAGGTGATGGAAGTAATGGGGTTGCACTGGTATCAGAGGATTTAATTTGGCCTGCGTTGCTATTAGCATTGATTGAGACGTATGAGCAAGAAATAATCCAGTTAGACTTCCACTGCCCAAGGCTGAGTTTTTGGGGCTGACAGGAAACAAATATACATCTTTTCGCTTCTAAACTGAGTGTGTTTGACCTGAAAGTCTGAGATATACAGTAAACCCAAATCATGGCCATGTTGGATGTGCAACAGAATTGTTTTTTCTCTCTCTTCATAGAGGTGATGTGTAGTTGTCCTTGATCAACAGTGATCTCTTCTTGTTTGATCTCCTTTCTCTCTTTGAGTCTCTTCTCAGTGTGCCTTTGGTGGAAGAAAGCATAGGTGGATGGTTTGGGTTATAAATGTAAAGCCATTCCAATATGCCAGTAAATTAAAGTACAGACACTATATTACTACAGGTCCTGGCGATGTCGATGTCTCTGGTACCTTGCATGCCATCCCTGGGATGCTGCCTGCCTCTAACAAAGGTTCCGTGAGCTCTTAAGGGACTGTTAATTCAGGTCTCTGTTAATTCATGGGCATTCTGGCCATCCACCTGTAACTGTAGTGTAGCTGATGGTTAACTAGCAGATAATTATATAAACCCATGTCCTCCACATACCTAAACAACAAAACGTTTATAACTGTTGCTTTCCTGGTACAGAGAATTTTTCCTATTTACTGTTTCTATACTTACCAAATTACATGTAAAAACCATAAAATCCTTTATATTATCCATAAACATAATAAAAAATGCTACACTACATAACTTTGACTTAGTCAATAATTCTAGGCTTAGCCTGAGGGGTTGAAAAGAAAATTATTCCTGTTACAAATTTTAATT
Organism: Leptodon cayanensis; assembly: GCA_027564655.1. Classification (NCBI taxonomy): domain Eukaryota; kingdom Metazoa; phylum Chordata; class Aves; order Accipitriformes; family Accipitridae; genus Leptodon; species Leptodon cayanensis. Next base: position 35,699,417 of record JANXJC010000088.1, on the reverse strand, counting down.
ATGCCATAAACTTTGGGAAATAGCTATTGATCTTCAGCATCTGGCATCAGAAATGTTGCCTGCTTTTTTTGGTTATTTAGTTTGTGAATAGCATTGTCATATAGGATAAAAATAAAAAATGTCACAGGAGATGAAGATGTACCATATGCAAATGAGAATATTTTGGTTTGTTTATGTACTAAAAATATTTTATTGCTGAAGAGTTTTTTGTTTCTTACAAGATTTTTTTAGCTATCTCCAGAGAAATTTGCATTTGAGATGCAAGAAAGCAAATTCTAATTCTATCAAAGACCCTTTCTCACCATGGGATGCTATAATGTATACAGTGTGTTTCTTGTCTTAGAGGTACGTTTAAAATTGCAATTGCAATTCAATTGACTTTTCTCTGTTGTGGAAAAATTATAATTGGAAGGCCCAGATGAGACAAAGGCTGGAACCTTTTTTCTGTACTTTTTCCCTTAAACCGGGGCTGTTAGACGATGGGTGTTCGTGTAAAAAAAAAAAATTAAGTCTGGCTTAAAATAGTAATATAGAAATTCTGATCTGCTATGAAATCAGTGGGAGAGCTAGCATTGCTCTTCAGCACAGTGAGCTCTTACTTGGCTGTCGCGGAGCAGGAAGAAGAAGTTTTCAAGGCGTTTGAATTTCAGAACAGCATGTAATGAGTGCAGCATTAGAAATGCAGACTACCTTTCTAATCATAATAAGGCCTAGAGCCAAATGTGTTGTTTCATGGCATGTCTGCTTATGGTTCATGAGGTTTGACTGTAGGTGAAAGAAGAGGAAGAACTGAGGTGATCCCTGAAAATAGTCATTTTAGGTGACTGGAAGTACAGACTATACTCTCACTACAATTTCAGTACAAAAATCCTTGTAGGCAGTGTAGGATAAAGCTTCCTTTCTTTTCCCCCATCCAAAATGGTCTTGAGGAGGTGCTGCTTGGTGCCCTGCTTTTGAGGTAAATGGAGGAAGATAGTCTTAGCCTTCCAGGAGAACTGGAGCTACATGGAGAGAAATGCTTTAGAGAGCTCCAGAGAACTGGGCCTTGGAAAGGACGATCAAGGGCAACTCGCTGTGATGGCAGAGAGCGACGGAGGCTCTCGAAGTCCTGAGTATGTGCCTGTGGGACCAAAAAGTGCTTACTTTCTCTCCAAATGGCTACATCATGTGAAGCAAGGAGGTAGTTTTTGTAGTCCTGAGAGTTGTGCCAGATCAGTGCTATTTTAATTGGCGAAATACAAAGATACAGTGAACCTAATCTTGGTGTCAAATATTACGTTGATGCATCTGTCTTAAAAGGAAGAATGTTTGTAAAGCTATATGGCATATGGGTAGGCTGCTCTGTAAAGGAAACTCCCGGAACACCCTCAAGAAATAGTGTACTTTTCTCCTTATTTCAGCAAGTAGTGGATGCACCTCTATCACTTTTTGATTGTTAGTTTAACTTAGATTCTCATCTTTTTATCTTCATGCACCCCATGGTGAACACTAATACCAAGTGGTATCTGAAGTTTCTCAAACTTCGTGCACGTTACAGCAATGCTGTGACCTCTTATTGAGTAAGTAAACTAAGCAAGGTAGGACAAAGATGACTTCAGAGAGGCAGCTTGTAGTAGCTGTTGCCAACTCTTCGGCAGGAAGTTGCTCCCTCGTAAGAGTATCTGCCAGTGGCATATTGATGCTTGAACCCTTCTGGCTGACTTTACTCCGCCTAGCCTTGAACAAAAGGGGTAGAAAAAAAATATCATTGAGGCTTGCAGGCATTTGAGGTGGCCAAACTGACAGGTTGCACTCCAGCAGGTAAACGGAAGCCTATTAAGAACACACAGAGACAAAATGTGTTGTGTGAGCGTTGAGTGTTTTGTTGAGATGAACCTCAGTGAGGAAGACAGCTGTGGCCGTTTCAAGGACACAGAGCAATGTTGCGGTTTCTGAAGGCTTTCTATAGTAAGTTCTGACTTAAATATTTTCATATAAAACTGTCTAAATTGAAACATGCATCTGCATTCTCTTTACGGAGCAGGACTAAGGCGGCATCTCTGTCTGACTGCAGAGCCCTCTCTGTGAAATGAAAAACACCACAGCACCCCCAATTTTGTCTTCTCTGAAGAGCCCTAGTATTGCTTGAATAATATTTTTTGTCTGCTTTCATTTTCTGAAAAAAATTAGATGTGTGAAATGTATGCATTTTTCACAGGGGAAAAATCCATTGTAACGGCCAGCTCTCTCTCTAAAAACTTCCAAGAGCTTGAAAACCCAGACCTGCCTTGATTTGATTCCCCTCTCTCCACAGTTGCCCTTTAGCCATTTAGTTTGGGCCTTGTAGTTCGGAGAAGTTCCGCCATTTATGTGTTCAGCCATTTATTGTGGTGACAAAGGGAAGTTCAATGCCTTGAAAAAAATAAGTTCTAATTTTTATATACTCCAATTTTTTTATGTATTGTTTCTGGCTGGCAGGTCAGATCTGTACTGCTGCTGTATGCAGCAACTTAAAATTCATGTTGGTGTGTCACTGCAGTTACTACACTTGAGCCACCACACCAGAAAACTATTAACTTTCAGTTAATGCTAACAGAAAATGTTTTATAATAAACTGTGAAGTAACCTAATCATCGGCAAAAGGTGTAAAGATTTTATATTAAAATGCAATTAACTTCTGCCTTTTTTTTTGTTTGTTTCTTTTTAACAAATTGGTTATGTAAGACATGCAATTAATTGGCTTTTGCTTTGGAGGGGATTTGTGTTTGCTGTAACATGGTGTCTGCTCCAAGAATAAATGACTGCCGCTATAATTTCGGATGTTTACATGTAGGGAGATAGGGTCTTTTTTGGTAGGAAGAGAAGAAAGCGGTAGCTTGGACCTGTTAAGCTAAGTGCCGAGTTGTACCCTGAATACTCAAAGCCATAGATGGGCTAAGAGGTCACGTTTCAATTTTTGGTTGAATAACAGATTGTCTGTATGGGCGTGGGTTGCCCCCCTGTCTTGCTTTGAGCTAATCACTTGCTTTGCTTTTTACCTTAGATTCTCATTTGAGATAGGCAGATAGGAACTGCCTGAGCTCTGGAGGCATTGTGGGGTTAAAATCTGTCAATAATTCTCAAGTGCCTTTATCTTAGCCAAGGTAAACACTGTAGCGTCAAGGACTACTTACAAGTAGCTTTGTCGTTTTAATTGGCTTATTTCTAACAGTAGAAGACAGTGTTTAAATGAAATGGAAAAAAACGTAGTCTTTTATACGAAAGGAAGGTTTCCTAAGATGTGAGGTTAGAACGAGCTGAGCTATTAAAAATCAAGAGGAAGAATAAAACTCTTACCATGAAGGATGGGAACTGAAAGGTTGGGAGAGAAGGATGAACAAAGTGAAGAATTTGATAATTTGTTCAGAAACCACTTCTGCTGCAGTTGTGGTCAGTTATGAAGGCTGGTGGCACCAGCCACCTTCCTCCTTTGCACTGATGGGAACTGAAAGTCAGGGAGTAAGTTTCCACCTTCCCGAGGACGTTTTTTGTTTCAAGACAGACTTTTCAAACACCAAATTGGCTGTCCATCCGAAATGCTGTAGGCACTGTATTAATAACAGTGTTATAAAACAGGTTTAAAAGCAAGTCTTGATGTAATTATTTGCATTACCTCCTTCTTATGTCATGTAGAAGATTCAGGACAGGTTTCTGGGTGAAAGAGGGATTAGTTACTTCAGTGCCCTGTGTACAGCAGTTAAGTGAACACTTTTTCCTTCTATCTTGTGCTTTAAAGCTCTGTGTCACAGTAAGTATCTAAGCGTTCTCCAGAGGTGATCTGGAAGTGGAGGGTTCACTGTATATTACTTCAGTGTTGTTTTTTAATCTGCTTTATGACATTTCCAACTCATTTTATAATGCAGATATCCATTTGCTATATAAGACAATTCTCACGATTTTTTTTTTTTTAAAGAATTGAAAATAGAAATTTATCTAGCAGAATGATTTGATTTTTGGTTGACTAATGGAAATACTAACTATGTTAAGTTGTCAAACATCTTTGAAATAGTTCTAGCTCCCTAAACTTACTTTAGTCAAATATTATCCCAAATACGGTCTTTCTTAAATGTGACAGCTGAGATTTGGCTTATAAAGGCAGTATATTGTTCTGTTTTTTCTGATATCACTGCATTTTGTATTTTTAAGGGTAAACTGTGTTCTCCAGTCTTGGCATGGACATCTTAGAGTCAGGAAGCAGCAGGTACTGACCTTCTGGGTCTGCTGCAGGTGGCTCTTCACATCCTTGAGGGACATCTCGAGGGTCTATAAACCAGTCTTCTCTTACCATTGCACTCTTCAGCTGAAGATTAGACATTACAGGTTACATACCTGTAAATCATGTCCCCAAGTTGCGTGCTTTTATAGGCACAGGAGTGAATCGATCTGTGACTTGAAATCCATCATACTTGGAGGCTTTGCAGTGAGTGGGTATGTATGTATACACGTGCAGTACGGTGATCTTGTTTTGCCTACAGCCTTTTTTCATAGATCAATAGCATGCAAAGCACATTGCCCACCTTGGATGTGTAGTTTTATTTTGTTAAATTTTGCCCTTCCCACAGAGCGTGACGGGGACAAATGGATAGAGCAGTGAGGGAAGGTTGTCTCACACCTTGTTGTACGTGTTCTGTGGTTACGCACAGACGGGCAGTGGTTAAAGTTCATGATTGTTTACATGCTTAGCTTATTACTGTATTCAGCTTTAAATAATTGAGAGATGATGTTTCTTGCCTTTTCAATATGTGGTTGTACTCCTAACCTAGGAAGTTACTGATACATTCACAGCCAGTAATCATATTATTTCTCCAGTCATCTACCTTAGCCAAGAAACCTCTACTGAACAGAATCTGTGAAGGTGGAAGAGGTGGGATTTCTTCTTTAGATCTACCCAAAAGGGAAAGAAAAATCAAATTGATTCTAAACCAAAAAGAGTCTTGGTGTCAGGATGTAGATAGCCTTAGGGTGTTGTGTTCTCTGGTTGCTTTTATTTATGTAATGAGGAGAGTCCATTGTAGCTTTATTTCTGTCTATTGCTTTGTCTTCAATGTGGACCAGAAGAAAACATTTTACTGAATTGGGTGTGTGTGTCCTATTTCTACTGTGGTTACTGCTAGTTCTGCTAGGTTACTGCTATGCTCCCACTAAATGAGGATAAGTTCCAACAAAACCTGGCTTTTGTCTGTTTGTAAAGTCAGCTGTTGGGTTTAAGAAATTGGGATTGTTCCTTTTTTGGTTTTTCTAGTTTGGTGTCAGCTGCAGCTATTTGAACTGGATTGTATCTTTTATTGCAATTACAGCAAAACTAAAAGATGTAGGAAAGAAAAATCACCTTCATATTTCTAAAGTGATTTTTAAAAAAATAAAATGGGTGTTCTGTTGTCTCAGAAACAGATGTTTGTTTAAACCCAATCATGAACTTGCACTGAGATTTAATTTATTGTTTAATTTTGTACCAGTCTTTTGTAAATGAACTGCTTCAGGAGCAAGTGAATAGGAGTTTTCTATATACTGAAGACTTGGAATGGGGCTTCTCTGAGCAGAGTTAAGCGTCCCAGGAAAAGAAAATTGCTGATGAAGCAGGCTCATGTATATAGATATTTGTCAGGGTTTTAAAGATACAGTAACTTCAGTTTGCAACACATCTCCAGTTAAGTCTGAGTAATTGAGTTGGGTCCAAATCAAATCTCAATCTTCAAAAGTCAGACTTCTAAAAAGTGATTTTTGTGTTGTTTTCTGGTTTTGGCTGTGGGAATCTGTGGCCTTGGCTGTGTTCAGTTGTTTCATATGCAGTGCATCTGAGTGCAGACAGGTCTTAAGTGGACGTGATGAGATACAGCTGGTATCTTTAAATTATTTTTCACCAGATGTGAAATAGGCCCACTGAAATTTCGTGATGGTCATCTTGTTTTTCTGTATGGAAATTCTTACCTGATAAGCAAACATGAATGTTGGAGAATGAGGTTTTGAACCAAACCCAAGCTTTAAAACATTCTCTGAATTGCAATCATGTTCTTTATCAGATTATAGGCATTCTAAGCACAAACATACATGCATTTTTACTAAATCTATCCAGTTTGTCCTACCTATCATAGTTGATTTGAATTCTTCCTCTTAAAGACTGCAGAAAAAAATGTCTGCATTTCATTTAATTCTCTTTAACTTGTCTGTATTACTCCAGAATTGGAAGAGGGAGCACCCAGTCCATCTAGTGACCCGTGTCTGGCTTTTCAGAGAAACAAAAAAAGAAATAAGTGACGTACTGACTATTTCAAGTACGTATTTTAAAAATAAATTAAAAAAATACTAAATTTAGGTCTGGAACATTCATTTGAAATAAACAAATTACAGTTGATAGTGTACCATTAAAAAAAAATCCTGTTAGCGTGCTTCTGTTAGACTGCTTTTAGCAAACATTTTTTCTTGTTTTCTGTTTTTCATGGTATTTATGGGCTAAAAAGTTATAATTGGCTATATTTTTCATTTTGTGTTAGTTGGTTTTATTTTGGTATTTGTTTCAGGAAGTGTTTAGTGTTTAGATCTTTTGAATATGCACATCTGTTGTAAAGATGAAAAACTGATAGAGGCATGATTGCTTACTGTAATAGGAAAAAAATAAAATTCTGTATTCCATGGAATAGAATAGGAGCAGAATGCTGAGATAGGACATTTGAAAAAGCATTTTAAATGTTACTGGATTGTTCAGTTATCATTTGTAAACCCTGTAACCGTGAGGCATTTCAGCCATTTTAAATTACTAGTGTATAAATGTTTAAATTATGCCAACTATAAAGATAAACATTTCTATTATGCTTCAAAATTTGAAGATCATCAGTAACTTCCTATTCCTCATAAAGTTCAATTTCATGCAAGAGCAACTGATGTTTTCAGATGCAGTCAGTGATGCTGTGGCTTCTGCAGAGTTTTTAGTTGGTAAGGGAGAAGAAATCTAAGAGAAATAATTTTGAAATGCGTACGGTTGATTTACTAAGGCCATTGTGAGAGTGTATCCCATATTGTGGTGTTAAACCCAAGCATTATCATATTAGTCATTTTGAGTATCATCATAATTGTATAATTATTGTATTTTATATACCCAAGTTTTTTCCCATTAGCTTTTAGTCTTAAATCATTAGAGGCAGAATTTAAATTCCCTGTGAATTACAATACATTTTTTTCCTAATTGGGTTAGTCTTTGAAAAAAGTTCCTGTGGATTTTGACTTCTCCCATTATTAAAGTTTTCCTTTCTCAAATAAAAACTTGGTATTTCTAAATAGTTTCTTGTCTTTTTATAATTAACTGAAATTAGGACATAATGAAAATGTGTTTTTAACTATGTTAATAGTCCTATTTGAAATTATTTTCCTCTTTCCCATAATGAATCAAATTTCTAATGATTCTTCCTGTTTGTTCATTTGCATTGTTGTCTGGCTGCCTTGCATTTAATCAGCAAGAGTAAACTGTTAATATATCACGAGGAATCTATCAGGAGTATCTATGTAGCACTGCGACTCTGACAGGATATGGAAATTCACTGGAAATGATGGGTTCAATCCACCGGGGATTTTATCTCTCGTCAGAAACACAATGACTGCCATCGCAAAATCTTCAGGTAGAAGATGCAGTAACCCAGCTCTGGTATGGGGCATTGTGCATATCTAGCAAACCACCTGCTTTCTGTCCGGATTAGTGTGCTGTTCTTATTTTTGCTGTCTACCAGTAAGCAGCAGAAATATGTTTATTTTGGGTAAGCATTTACAAAAATGTCTGGTTTTATATTGTTGTTGGTTTACATTTACTGTATAACAGAAGGCTATGAGTTGAGTTGAATTACTTTGCATGGTTAACTGCAAAACAGAAGTTTTCAGCTAGTTCTAAAAAAAACCCAAATGAATGGCGGTCGGACACTTATTTCCTTTGGTAAGAACCTGCTACTTAACAGAAACTTTACAGTTGTTTGGTGTTACATATTAGGCAAAATATCAGTGGTGATACTGTATGTTCCCAACTTCCTTGCTGTGCTTATATTGCCAAAGATGCTTTAACATTAGTAATGGTTCATGCGCTAAAAAAAATAAAATAGGAAGACAAAGTTGGGTTAAGATGTGTGGGGTGTTTTTTTTTTTTTTGATAGAAGCGCAGAGACTGTACTGAAGTTAGAGGGATGATTCAGTCTTCATCTGATCACAGTAATTAAATCCAAATTTAAAACAATAAATGACCATTAATATTGGAAAAACTAATTAAAAAGTTCTAAAAGAAAGAACTATAAAATGATTTTTCCAGCAGTAAAGATTCTCATCCTCTGTATGCATTTCTGATAAAGGATGGAAGGCTTAATGAATGTGGAAAAAAGAGAGCAAAAAAGTCTTACTCATAATTTTTTGTTCGCTGCTTAAAATGACAGTAACCATGATCTCTGTGTGATTGCACATTGTTTGCTGTCCAGTTAGGCTCTAATAATTTAGTGTAGTTCACAGATACAAATATTTGGAATAATCTGAAGTTTTCAAGTTGTGCAATACTACAACAAGGCACAATTATTAAGAGCTGCTAATCCTTGGTGTTTTTTTGTGTTGGTTGTGTAGGTTTGGGTTTTTTTTGGTGTTTTTTTTTTTTTATTTTACTTTATTATTCCTAATCTCAAACTAAATCTTTAATTTTCAGTTGGAAAATGGAATACTTGGAGGGGGGGAAGAGATTTTAATATTCAAATGATATGATAAACTCTGTTCCTGTTTGTCTGTACCAGGTCTCTTTGCCTACCACACCATCAAGAAAGAAATTTGAGTGGTTTCTCCTGTCTGGTTATACCCTCTTAAGTAATTCTTAGGCAATGGTAGTATAGGAAGAAAAAAAACTCCTTCGGTATTTCCAATGTTGCACATATTCCACAAATAATAGAGCCTTAGCTTATCATTGTTTCTTACAGTTTAATTTTGCTGTTGGCAATATCAGGGCGTAAAAAATATGAAAGCATATTGCAGTCTTGCTCTTGAATTTAATTTTTTTTTCATTTGTTAGTAGCAGATCCTCAACACTATTTGAAGCTTGAAATATAGTTATTAAATATATGTGATAGGGATGTTGCTGTGCCCTTTTTTCCCTAACTTTTGAGCCAGGTTGGCTGTGTGTTGTGTTAGAGGGAGGGAAGAGGGAGGGGGCTTTGTCAAGCAAGAGCCAGAAGCTTCATAACCTGATTATAAAAATTATTATTGTACACTGCCTGCATTAGGAAAGCATTAAATGCTCATTAGGGCTCTGAAGTGTTAGCCATTATAAACCTGGCTGCAGTTGGCATACAACTTTTACCTTGTGTGTTTTGCTTTGATGCAGTAATAAAAGTGTAAATTAGAAATGAGAAGATCCTAAGAACAAAAATAACAACAACAAAAAAAATTAGTATCTTATAATCCTTTGCTATGGCAAAATGTTTTTTTTTTCTCTCTTCCCGTTAAGAGGCAGAAAGCTAATCCTACCGAAGACGCTTCTTTAAGTGCTCATGGAAGAAATTATACCATAGGGACTCAACCTGCAGTTACAGTTCAGAGTTAATGTGATAGCATATATTAAAGTGATGCCACTTAGCTGCGATGCAGTGTAGTTTCATGCATTTGTAGGAAGGACAGGTATGTGATCTAAAGGATGTTTTCCTAAACCTGGAGCCTTAAGTGACATACCTGGATCCTAACTGGCATGTCAGTGATCTCGTCACGTTAGTAATTCATCGGTGCATTAAGGTCCCGCAACTGTGCTCCGACAAGTCCGTGCAGGATCCAGCAGTCGTCTGTCTTCCAGGCTGTTGCACGTTTGCAACTGCCTTGAAACCAGGCAAGTCTGTGAACGTGAAACCCCTTTTTTTCACCCTTCTCCAGTTTTTTTTACCTTGAGTTTTATTTTCAGTCAGATTCAAGATTATTACAGCTTCTGTAAGTATACTGGTAAATAGTGAACCGTTCCATAGTACTTCAACAATGCAGTAATATGTTAAAACTCCTAAAACATAGTGCTGATATACACATTGCAGGTCTAAAGTTACTGCAAACTCCAGCATCTCTAGACTGTTCCTAGTCTAATGTCTACTTGGCTGTTCAAAGGTCATTATGGGTTGTTCTCTTGAGAAACGCAGTGTGTGCTGGGTACACAACATTACACAGTTTTATTCAGGAGGTGCTGATAACAGACTTGATTTGCCAGTTTGCTTGATGCTAGATCATATTTCCTGCTTTGCAGGCCGTTCAGTGTAGAAATTGGTCTAATTTACTTCAATTTAAATGTTAATGATCCTCTTTTTCTCAAAGCAGAGGGAAACATGCACAATCACTCTGAAAATAAAGACTTGTTCTGGCAATTCTAGTAATAACTTTATGTCTAAGTATCCCCTTTAAATACTTGTTTTGCTATTTGGCATTAAACTATTTCTTCTGTAGATAACTTTTTAAAGGCATTGATCAGAGATGAAAATTTTAGACTCAATCTGACAATACATATATTTATTTGAAGCCAGTAAAATGCATAAAAATTGTTTGCTTTTGCTACTCAGTTTTTTTCCAGCTCCATAATAGTTATGGAAGTTTGAAAGTGCTTTACAAATTCTGGGGATGGAAATGTCAATATTTTATCAAATGTGCAGTGAAGTTTTATCATATTCTTTATTTTGAAAACTTTGGCCACCTGTATTTATTTAATAGCATGTTTTAGAACCCTTACTTAAATTGTGTGCCGAGTCTGCTTCAAAACCATGTGCTACTATAATAGGAAGCAATCCTTGCCTTGGTGAGCTTCCTTTCTAAGAACGTATTTATTTAGAATAGAGCAGAATCAGGTGTACGTGGTATACAATAAATAAGTAGTCACTTAGGATAAAGCAGGATCAGGTATACATGGTACAAACTAATGGGAGGAGAAGAAGAAAGTGGTGTGTGTAGTTGGACAAGCGCAGGGACCCTGGATGTTGTGGCTCGTTCTGCAGCCGAGTGAAGCGTGTCGCCCGGTGCACATCACTCTTATAGCAATGTCGCTTGTGAGCCTCGTGGGCTTGAAACAAATGTGAGCGTACTGCCGGTGTGAAAACATGACGGGGGCCTGCAGATTACTATGTTCTGCCACACTGTGAGCAAGGGAGGTAGATTTTGACTGTTTTTCTGAATTGTTGTGATTACCAGCCTCTGTCTAGTGCATTATAACAAAATACAGTTGCAAAGCTGGTGCTGGAGTGGAATGCGAATGAGCTCCTGGGATGTTTTAATACCTTGATGGCAGGATGGACTTGCTTTTTACATTGAAGGAGTTGATGAGAAATTGGCTATTCTGTTCTTTAAAACATTCAAAGAAGTGCTAGTTTTCTATTTCAGGTGCCTGCTGGTGCCTCCTCCCTTCTTTCCTTCCTTCTTTTCCACCCCCGCTCCCTGGAAAAAAAGGTGAGGGTCAGCTTGCTGTCTTCAAAGCTACATTCTCAGCATCCATCTCCTCTTGTCACATGCATGTAATGAAGAACAGCAAAGACATACCCTCCACATCAAGGAATCATGGTGGATAAAATCAGATGAGTGTTAATGTGAATGCAAGTAATTTACCCCGTCAAGGTGCTCCTGTACTGTTCATGTCTTTCCACGTGCCCTGAAGATGGAGAATCTCTCAGAATTTTTATGTTGCGACTTTGTGTTTATTTTGCAAGACAGAGGGGAGTTTTTCCCTCTATGTTTATCAGTCTGTTGAAGCTGTTTGTGAAGTTCAGTCACTTTAAGTTGCTTTCTCATTCTTCATTAAATGGGCATATGTCTACCATCTCATATACAGTAAGGTAAAGAAAGTTGCTTGCTCTAAATAAAGTGAATGTGGATGTTACAGGAAATGCTACGTGCATTCTAAACCTAAGAAAATACATCTGCTTTCTTTTAAAATGAAAGTACTGTTTCTGTTTATGGTAACAGCTGGGGCTGCCATTAATTTTTATTTTGTTCTTCAAATATTGTTTATTACATTACCACAGTTGCTGTTTGGAATATCATTTATTGGCTTTGGATTAGGTGTCTTAATTACTTGATTGCTGTATTTTGGATTTGGGTAAATGTCTCTTCATTTCGGTGGCATTCCAAGTATGATTAATATCAGCAAAAAAATATCGAAGTCATTAGCCTTTAATGTTCAAAATTTTTCATTTTTTGTCAAGATGGAAGAATGTGTCAATAAGAAAACAATTTTCATTTCAAATGAGTGCTCATAAATATGTAGACGTTAAAAAGCAATGAATTGTTTTTATGAATTTTAATGGATGGTATGGTGCAGCATTATGTAAAGGAAATGAATGGCATAAATTACAGTAGTATATTAATTCATATCATTTTCCTGTAACTCATTTCATATGTGTTAGTTGCAGCTGTGCAACCTAGACAAGTCATTGTCGCGCACATTGTGAATCTTTTCCCACAACACTGAAAACTCATCCATTACTAAACTGGAACATGGTAGCATTTTTAATAGTGCTAATCAAAGCTGTAGCACTGTTTCGGCGAGGTTGAGGAGGGGAGGCTTTCTCTGATAGTGTAAGAGGAAGGATGTAAAAAGAAGTGCTGATGCGTTTTAATGCTGTATTGGCATTACTGTGGTTTCCCGCTACCTTTTAACTACATGAAATTTTTCAGTAAGTTAAATGTTAATGTAAGAAAGTAACCAACTGTATACGTTTCACTCTGCATCTCCCTTGTTGAAAGGGACCTAAGTAAAGGATTATTTGACAAAGTGGTATTGTTGCTTTATATAGTTATTTATTTTACATCTGTAGTAGGGACAGAGTATTGTATGTGGTCACAGGGTGAATTAATGGGTGATGATTGAAAGTGTCTTACACAATTTGTAATAGACGCCAGCAGACAGGAATTTTGTTTCTTTCTCTAAAATCTATGATCAGAGCGAATTGTGGTGTTCAAGGACAGAATAGGATAGTGGGTATAGGCAGGCATGTATTTAAGATGGGAAGATCACAGTTGTATCTGTTAAAGAAAACTTACAAACCATCGTTCAAGTGTAGCTGTGGTTTCAGAAATAGTCAGAAGGCTATAGAAAGACCTATGTGCTGAACTGGGGAGGTAATTATTACTGGTCAGCTTCAGCGACTTCCTTTAGCAGTATAGAAAAAAACAGGTTCAAAGCAGAGTCATGCTGAGCTTCAGGTAGATAGGTGCTCGCAGGGGAGAAAGTAGAAAGGAATATAAGTAGAAATGAGGCAGTGACTTAAAGCAGGCAGAAGTGTTTTCAACCTGGTGGCTGCAGACTCAAAGAGTCAGTGCACTCTTCTAAGGATCCATGAGCGTAATGAAGAAAAACAAAACTTGTAAGCTGACCTAAATTCGCTATGCAGGAGTCTGAACTGGCAGGAGAAAACTTCAAGGGTCAATAAACTGGAAGACCCCTGAGATAGAACTGAAGTGCCCAGACCCATCCTCAGTGAGATTTGCTGGAACATTAATTACTGATAAATGATTGGATACTAGATTACTTCCCTACCAACACTTCAATTAACTGCAATTAAAATTTTAAGTTTGGATTGGGCTTTGTTCTAATGGCTTCCTACAAAGTTTTATTGCTTTGCTTTTGCAAAAGATGCTGTGCTTTTTTGATTAAAAAATTAACTTACTGTTAGAAAGAAAGACTAGAAAAATTCTCTGTCCAGCTGCTTTTTCTTTTAGCCATCTTTAATGGGAAAATTAGCCTTTGGAAAGTATCTAAATTTTGCAAAAAGCAGAACCTAGGTTCTCTAGTGTATTCAGATATGCAAAAATGGGCACTGTAGAGCATGAAGCTGAAAATCAAACATCATGTCACAGCTATAAGGGGATATCACATATGTTGTACAAGACCTTTTGAGAAGTTACTTCATTAAAGTATTAACTCAAGACAGTTTTTAAGACCATTCCTGATTTCAAAGGTAGCTAAAATAATTCATTAGAAATTGCATCTTAAGCACTGATCTATGGATTTAAATCAGGAACTTGCTGAAATTGGAAGACTCAACAAGTTCACTAACTTTAGTCATGCCTGAAGATAAACTTTTCTAGTTTTTCACAGCGCTGAGAAAAATACCACTCTATGACTTTCTGTTGATTTATGTAAAACAAAAATATGTCCCCAAACATATTCCTTCTGAAGAAAAAACTATTCATTTCTCTCCCATCCACCCTGTGCAATGCAGTATTAGGTAGCAACACATGAACATCTCAAGAAGTGGAAGTCAGGTCTAGATCTGGGGCCAGTCCATCTTGCAGCAGGCAGTGTGAGGTACCAGGTTACTTAATGTTTGTTTACATGGCTCCACATCATTCCACATTACATGATGTCAATATGCCTTTGAAAACAAATTTATTTCAACTGAATGCAAATTTACGTAGTGCAGGAAGGAGTGGTGCCTAGGAGCACATAACCAACTACAAATATTTTCCAAGTATAGTTATTCTTTCTTCTAGATATGTTCATAGAGGAAGATGTCTTTCGCTTCAGAAAAACTTTTAGTATTCTGTTGATTTGTCATTTAAAAACAGATATGTTTTCATTCTAGAAGTTCATTGAGCAAGGACATTTTGAAGTCAGTAGCCTGAAGGCATTTGTTTCTTCTTGCAGCAATTTTCAGATATTTCCTTGATTCCAGACTTTTTTTTTTGAGACACACATTCTCTAATATAACTTCTACCCAGATTCCAGCTAGCTCCTTATATCAAAACTGGTCTTTGTCCTTGTTCTTTTAATTTCCTTTATGCAAATTTTAACCTGTAGAAGAATAACAAACATACAGAAGAGTCAAATAAAACAACTCTACAAAGAAAATCTGTTTATAACTGGAAAACTTAAATAGACTTTAGAAAAGAGACTGTTTTCATTACACTTGTGCCTATTCTTATGTTTCCTGAAATGGCTAGGACTAATATCAAAGGTTACATGCAGTATCAGTAGGCTTGTGGGGTTTGTTTTTAGAAAAGAAAAAGCTCTGCAGCTTGGAGATAAAATGTAATGTAGTAGTTGCTAAGGTAACTGCATGTTTTTGTGAATAGTGGAACAAATTAGGTGAGCAAAACATCTGTAAATTGTCAATACGTAGTTTAGAGCTGCCCTTAAGCTGCAGAAGTTAACCTCTTCAGACCTGCTAGCAAAGCCACGGACCATGGAGGAGGAATGGTCCTGCCGAGCTCTGTAAAGCTCGTACTCCGGTGAGCGCTGTCACCTCTCCTGGGCAGGCAGAGGTTTGCTGTGGCGGCGGTGGGTCTTCAGAGGGCCTGTGAGCAGGGATGCGTCTGGCTTGTGAGCGTGAAAACCAGCAGATTTTGTTTCATCTGGAGTGGTAGAATGGGTTGGTTTGCTCGCTGCGTCCAACGTGCTAGTCTTATCTTCTGCCTCTAGCGATGACTGGTCTGTGGCTCCAGGGATGGTTCTAGAGAAAGACAACCTGAGCGGTCCTGCCCCAAAGGATGGTACCCCGCGTCCTTGTCCCACCTGCCTGCGCGAGGACCTGTGCGTGCCCCGAGCCCTGCGTCAGGGGTGGCCCGTTCTCATTTTCAGCTTCTACTGGAGATGGTTCTTGGTCGAGTGCGCTCCTAAAAAACAAAATACAGACCTGGTCCCCTGGAGAGATAGATACCTATAGAGGCTGAGCATCTCCCACCCCCATACATCCAATATTCCTCTGAGAACATGCAGTAGCTGAGCACGTATGCAGTTACCTTTGCTTAACCTCATGCTTTGACAGCTCTAAGTAGGTGAGGCCTAGGCGTTATTGTCAGCTGCTTTCCAGACATAACCAGCTAGCTCTTTGCCAACTACTGGTGACCAGTAGGATATGTTTTGAAGAGGTCTGAAACATAAATTTTACAGGATGAAAGCCTGATGCTGTTTTGTGATTACTTTAAAGAGTGATGGCTCGGGACTCCAGTCAAAATCTGGCCCATATCTAGAGAGAGGTAGATATGATATTATCTGGGAGGAGAAGCTTAGTGAGTATCTTCTGGCAGACCAGAGGCTAAAGACTAAAAATGAGAGCAGTAAGAATAGCAAATACTTTAATGGTTCCAAATCCTTTAACGATAACAATGATTGGCCTCATTGTCATTCCGAGCAGGGATTATTTTCCCAAAGCAAGTCAAAAAGTCCAGATATGTCTAGATCTCAGTGATTTTATGTGCCTATATTCTGGGCTTAAAGGATATCTTTGTTTTCTACCCTTGACTTCCACAAATTAAACCGAAGGTATCTCGGTAAGCAAGTAAGCAGCAGTTGTTTGAGTTTTGCTGAACACAAAGAACCAACGGTTCATAAGTAGATAATTAGTACAGGGATAAGGCCTTCTTTAGTCCCAGTCTCTTGTAGTTAATTGTCCAAACTGCAAAATCACCTGAGCGTGGTACACCATAGCAGGATTAGCAGCTTCTCTGTAAAACAGGGGCAGAGAGGTTACGGGGTCGGTCAGGGTAGTTTGAAATGTGGAGGCAAAGCTTCGTATGATTAGTTTCCAGTGTTAGCCCTTTACAGGAGTAAAATTCATTATCGTTATGTGGAATGGGAGGTGAGGGGAAACACCCAAGTGTCGTGAACTATGTCTTCCTCATCCTGTAAGGCGTATGCTCAGACGAATGCACGAAGCATACAGCTACCTGCTTGGGAGAACAGAGATACAGAGGGAACTCTGTAGGCGGTTTTGTCAAGACCACGTTCATTGCAGGTCACCTAGATTGATTTAAGGGCAGCTCGGACATGCCAGTGCTGGAAGCTCCAGCTGACTTGTTTCCTCCCACCACTAAATGTTTTGAATAAGCTGTAGCTCTGGCACCAAACAGAGCCCCATGTCTTGTCATGTGAAGCAACTTTTGCATTAGAGTTGCACTCTTAACTTCTCAGGTGCTTTTGGTATTCCTGATGGTGGGGCCAGTAGGTACCAGTAGAGCTGCACCTATTTTGGGTTAGATTTAGCCCAGCTAGAGCACACAACATCTTTATTCAGTAGATGGTCATTATGTGATGCAGCGGATGCTTTAGATGTAGTGGGTCAGTTAAAAAAGAAGTATGTATGGAGTTACTTCATTTTAAGTCCATGACAGTACTTACCAATTAGGCATGAGTAATCAGCTATAGAACTTGGTTTGGTTTGTTACAGTTTTGAGTTGGAGTTGCAAAGCTAAATGCAGCTTTTAATTTTCTAGGGTATTTTGGTTTTTGTTTTCTAGGAAACTCCTGCAATTGCTGTTACTGAATAATTTTAATGAGAAATTTTTTAAGCACATGAAAATTTTGACTATTAGGTTTTGTATTTAATAGTGCAAATTGACCTTCAATAATAAGACTTTTTGCTGTAGGACATTGTTTATTGAATCTGCCTAATTAATTCAGGAATTAGGAATAAATAAAAATTAGCTTTAAATTGGGAAATGAGGCACAGAGAGAACTACATGGGGTTTGGGTTTGCTGGTCTGTACACAGGTTCTAAAATATTCTGCAGAGTGCATGTCCATAGAGAGGAAGAATTAGGCGGGTAGCATTTTGTAGAGAATTATTTAGTCTTTTAGTATAGACTGTCCATATGAAAGAAATCTATTTGTCCCAGCTCAAAAATCTCCTCCATTTCATTCCTTCTAGCTCAGTGATTACCAGAATCTCATTTTGGAGACACTTTCAAATCCAACCACCTGTGCTCAGAATTGGACCATGGGATTCTTAAAGATTTTATAAGAGCGACAATTATGTTAGTCTGACATTGCTTGCATCCATTCCCGTGGTGTTTTCCACTTCACCTAACTAACTTTTCGTGTCTCTTCAAGCTAGTTGCAATCAGAATTGCTTTTTACAGTGAGATTTGAGACCATATAAGAAGGAATAAGTTATTAATGTGGGGCCTCCCGCAGCCCCATCAATTTTCATCCTCGCTTTCCCAAAAGCGAGAAGAGGAGCTGCTGAGAGCTCTCCCATGGAGGGTAGGACTTTGGGTACTATATTAAAAATGCAGGCAGATAGAGAAACAAAACCCAGTTTCCTGTGGCGCTCATGTTTTGTTATTTTAGGTGGTAAATGCTTATTATGTACACTTCAAAATTGCACATCCCATATCTCTGCGCTTTGTAGCGTACACTTCCAAATAGCATTATCAGAGTGGGGAGATAAACGTATTCATAAAATATGGAGCTTTATAAATATATTATTGTTTGCTTTCTCTTTTAAAACACATTTATCTGGAGAATTTACTTTCATGACATCCCTCTTCTCCCAGTGAGAACATAGATTTCTTCTCTGTAGGCCTCCTTTAAGAGCAATGGTTTTCTGTCTTTTCGGTCCTTACTTTGCTTACCCCAGTTGTTTTTGCTGTTAGGAATTCCTCAGTTTCCTTCTGGAGATCTCTTAATTAAAAGCCATGAGCCTTTAATTATCTACAATTCCAGCAAGGTCTCTTGAGGGGATGAATGCTGTCAGTTCATGGCAAATGTTGACACCTGCATAATTTCTACTACCTTTTGGATGAATGATGATTATTTCTCAGAAGAACAATCTCAAATCTTTATTGGAAAACTGTTCTTGTTATTGGCCTCTAACAGGAAGATCCAGACTTTTAATAGCTGTCAATCTGGAACGCATTTGGAGCCTATCCAGAAAACACACTTTTGGCCTGTTAAACAGAATGTATGATTTTACATGTTAAAAAAAATCTTTCTCAGTAGACAGCAAATTTTATTTGGAAGAGTTGGACCTAAAAGGTAAAAGTAAAATAAGAATTTCCTTTTTTCTTTCCAGCCTTATAGTAAAGTCTGTTTGCGATCGGTCAGTGGGAGAAGTGAAGGAGTTGACCAAACATTGGAGTTTAGACATGATATCTAAAAACCATATTCTGTTTTTCATCTACTTTATTGCTATTTTAGTAGTTTACTGGACCAAAGACAAGACAGGCGGAGTAAACCCACTGCCACTGAAAGTGTGGCAGAATGATCTTATACTGTGGTGATAAATATAAAATATATGGGTGTAGGATGGATGGAAAGGGAAGGTGTTTTCCATGCCTGATAAATAGGGGCTGCGATAGCAAAGAGAAGAAGGAAGAGTGACAGAGGTATGTATCCTTCCACGTTGTATGCAGTTCCTTAAACTGCGAGAAAGCGTTGGCTCTCTATGTGGTTTGGTTTTCCCTTGTGGAATGTCATAACTCCTGAACTACCTTGAGGTTCTTTGGATCAGACAGATTTTTTTGCCTGTAGACAGAAAGAAAAGGAGGGGGGGGGGATCAGCTTGATAACCAGAGATGTGATAATCATAGTGCCAAATAGAAAAGATACCAATTTTAAGAGAATTCAATTATAAGACTAGTTGTGGATTTAAACCACAATGAGAATTGTGGCTGGTTCTGACAAATGGGAAAAACAAATTCAAGACACAGTTTGTGTTGCCAACAAATGGAACAAATTCTGGAAGAAAAAAAACACATGACCTTTGTTTCTGAAACTCGTAACAATGATTATATTTATAAGGGGTTTTGCTGCAGCGATAAGTGTAGAGTGGATCTTATGTGTTTGTCCGGTGCATTCATCCGGTTGAATATTGCAAATATCACTTAAATGTGCTTCTAATGTGTATTACTTTGTTACAATGAGAAAGTGAAGTTTTCATTCTGTACAAATGTGTAGAAAAGCAGTATGGTATATCATGTGGTTGTTACAATTGAGAATGTAATACTGGGGGAAGAAGTCCTTTGTAATATGGGAGGTGAGCAGGATTTAACAGTAACTGTGTCATTTTGTACTTCACTATAAAAGTAAAAATCTCCTAACAAAACTACTATTTTAGATGGAGCCATAGTGTTTTTGAAGGGTTGAAGCATGGGGAAAGTTGAATTTGTGTTTGAATATAATGTGCTGCAAAAGGCATGTTCTTGATGTCTGAATTGGCTGCTAGTTAGTTTTAGATTAATGTGCATAAACTCCTTCTCTTTTCTCTTCCTAAGGAGGTTCACAGGCATTAAAAGCAAGGGCATGTTCTGTTTCTGGAGTGATATTAATAAGTACAATGCATTCCCTGGACTAATCGGAAAATGGGAAAAATTTGATAGTACTGTTTTATTTGCAGGCTGGTATTCTTAGTCAGAGATATGTTGCTAAGATATATTTAAAAATAGCCAAATAATTTGTGCTAATAATAACTGACATAACTGAATTCATTGTCCAGAAGACACAGATATTTGAAGACAGGGGGTTAGCTTTCTTACGTACCGAACCTTACGAATTTGGAACCAAGAATCTGAAGGTGGATTTGGGTTAATGGTGCTGTGAATGCAGGAGTTGAGTGTTTGAGAATAAGCTCTTGTAGACTGATCTTTATTGTGGGCACGTGTTGAAGATTTGTGATGCAAGTATGTGGAGTGTGGGCTTGAGATTAGAATCAAACTGATGACTAAAAGGCCAAAAGCTGAGATAAGGTAGATCTAAGGGTCATGAACCTACTGTCTTATGGGGCTTTTATTTGCGTATAGTCCTGGGATTTTAAAACTCTTCTCATCCTTCTGAATCAGTAGCTGAAAAGCTAAAAACATAGAGGGCTAAATGTAGAGCAGAATAGGACTGCAAGGCGTTTGGGAGGATGGGATGACAGCTTTAATATGTAACGGTGGTGCTACTTGTGTTAATGTTGGTATATTGCTGATAGTGAGGGGTACGTACCAAGTTCAGGGAGGTTTTGGTTGATAACAGGGGCCCAAGAAATTTAATGGGCAGAGAATATTAACTGTTAGGATATCTAGCACATACACTTAATAAACTATCAATATGGTTGTACAAAGGGAATAGCTTTTTTAAAGAAAAATTACTATGGATGATAATTTAAAGGAGAAAAATCTTAGTATAAAAGGATATATTGTTATTTAAAATGGCAAAATGCTTTATTACATCCAGGATCTCCTCTTATTTTAACTGCTGAAAATTCAGAGAAGCCCTTTTGACCTTCCACTGTTTAACAACTGTCAGTGGCTGAGCCATTATATTCATAAGCAGTTTTACAGTACATCTTACGGTACTTCACCTATTTATATTAATACCTTCACACCACAACCTGAAGCACAGCTCCTTTCTAATCAAACATTCAGTTACAGGTGGCCTACTGAAAAGATTAATGAAATGCAGACTTTATTAGCCACAGTGGAACATGTAATTTGACTATTGAAGTTACTACTGTTGCTCACCTAATCCCACACCTTTGACCACAGGAATTGAATGTGTTTGATCTCTGAAAATGCTTAAAGAGGATAATTGGCTGGTGCAGAGGATGGGAGCATCCTGAGGTGGGTGGCACTGTGTGTACCAGGTGAGAGGAGCGCTTGCCTGGTGACACACATTCTTTCCCTCTTTTCGCTGCGGTCCTTTAGGCCAGGTTACAGGTGAAAACTCCTGTCAAGTAGCATCAGCGTGTGCTGATGCGCAGCAGGGCTGCACGCTCAGCAAATGTCCGCCTTGCGGCACACAATTATATGTAGTCGGGTAAACCCACGTGCTGCAGAAGAGAATTTAAAGGGCTTAGAGGAAAAGCAAAGTCAGACTGGGTTAGTTTTTCCCCTACAAAATGTATAGGAATAACCTGAATGCGGCCTTCTGGTAGGAATAGCGGTTCATTGTTTAGATACTGATCTAAGTAAGAAATTGTTGTGTTGTAGCATACTTTTTATTATTTTTTTTTTTTATTATTCTCTGGACAATACAGGTCTCCTTCAAAGAAGCCTGTAAGCCCGTGTGGCAATCCTTGTTCATTTGTCTTTTATACTTCGAGATCCCGATGAAAAGAGACTTAAGAGATAAATCGGTGTTTTGTCTCCTTCTGACTTGCCTTCAGATTTGTGCATTTTTAGTCCAGACTTCTTAATAAAATGGATTTGTGTGGTGAGGCTGTGTCTGTAGGTGCATGTTTTTGTGTTTAGCATTAGTGATAGAAAACGCGCAGTTTGTAGAGGAAAAGGTGCCCAACAGCAGGTGGAGCAATGAACTATTTACATTGCTGTATTCTGATATTGCATGTGCGTTTTTTTATTTTGTACTTGCTCCATCTCCCTTTTCCTCAGGCTGTTCAGATCAATTGTCAAACATCTGCCTGTCAAAAAAAAAAAAAAAGCTTGCCTTTCTATTTGAAAGATTAATTGGGTTATTTCAGTCACAGGGAAGTTGCCAGCTCTTATAAAAGTGGGAGGAGAAGGGACACAAATTCTAACAGCTATTGATTAATAACAGATGTGTATTCAACGGGATGGAAGATAAACTGCTCTTTCCAGGGATTTGATAGATAGGGTGCTTGCTTCTGAGTTTCCTGGGGAACACTGCAGGCACCTCTGTTAGGCCGCAGAGGGTGTTACCTAATGAATTTCCATTGATCACACGATAGTGAGCATTGATCAGGTCTCTGTTGCCAGTCAAGTCCCTACTCCTGCTGCTGCTTCTGCCAACCTCCCTCCAGTAGAAAACAGCGGTTTCCAAAGGCTGTTTTCCTGTTTCTTTTATTTCTTTGTGCTATTAAGGACTGACTTGAAATGATGAATGTTCCTAGAAAAGATCAAATCCTAGAAAAATCAGCCCAGAGAGGACACTCTTTTTATCAATTACTTTGTTTAACACATAAAGTGTCCAGCAGAGTGTATAATCCAGCGTTTTGGTCAATTAGTAAATCAATATAATCCAAAGCAGATTTATAAACTGCACAGAGACAACCTGGGGAACAGGATCTTTAAAGCCGATAGCGTCAGCCAGCGTGTCCGAAGTTTTAATGACAAAAGGACTGGTAAGAGAGTAACTAAATGCTAGATTGCTTTGTAATGCCATTGTGAATAAAAGGGACTCTGCTTTTATACACAACATGAGGAAAAAGCAGTGTTGGCCTACCGTAGCGCTTTTGTGATTTTGTGTGCCTTAGCTATAGGTAGGTAGATGGCTACCTCTACTAGAAAGAATAGAGGAAAAATATAAAGAAGCAAAAGAAGAGCTTGATAGTAGAACTAGTAGGGAACTTCATGAAACAGTAATTCCTAATCCACTTGCAGAGTAGTCTTTAAGTGTTTCGGATGCTCTCTGCACATCATACACCATAGATGTGGTTCAGGTTTTTGTTCTCTTCTGTCATTGGTATTGTGCTTATTTGTCTTGTAAAATTAATTATTGAGGTTTTTTGCATGTATTTGAGCTATGTTGTTCTTTTGGATGAAATCTGGATTTATTTTTAAAGATTCCCTGTCACCTTTTATTCCTGCAAGTGCCCTGGTATTTCTCTTGAATTTCACACTGGGGCTCATACATGACTACGTTTTAAGTACTGCTGCAGAATTCTTCATATGAAGGCCACATTGCTTGCAGATCCCTGCACTATCAAGAACTATATGGGATCAACTAGCTGGCTATTAACTTTTTGGTGGGTTGACAGGCATTTTGCTGGTTGTTAGCAGTAGAGGTCGAACTAACATACAGGTCTCCTCCTATCCACAGAAAGTACTGTTCTTTTTTGGTTTGGTTTTGTATTGTGCTGGGCATCACCAGCAATATCCAGTGGCTCACCATTTTAATTTGAAAAAAATTATAAAGGACAAATTTAATCCAGATGGCAAGTAGCTATTTGTAATCCAGCTCTTTACTAGTTGGAGTGGGTTGTGTGTGGCATTTTTTGCTCATCCTTTTAGGTTTCTTTGCTGTTACATGTATAAAAACTATCTAAGATGGTTGACTCTGCTGCTGGGTCACTGCACTGCAGAAGACAGGCATTAAAAAGATTATCTGTTCAACCTCTGATTCAATTTTTTACCACAATCCCACCAGCATCGCTTCTGGCAACTGTGCTTCACCAGGTATCGCTGCAGCAGCTCCAAGTAGGGTGGCTGAATTGCAATGGTCCTTTAACTGAAGGGTGCTTGGATGAAGGGAAGAAAAAAGACCACATGACTACGTGAAGGTAAATCTGTTGTAAGATAAATTATGCTTTTTTTTCTTGCATTGTATCAGGCAAATTAAAATTGCATAAGCGTTGGTATTAGTTTCTAAATTTCAGTGACTGTACAGCTGAAAGAAATGCCTGCAAGCAGAGAGAAGTTAATTTAATGAAATATTTAAACATTCTGCTTAACCTCCTGATGCTGGCCCTTAGATGTGTGCAATATGCACTTGTTGCTGGGAGTGGGCTGCCCTTTTGCTGCCAGAGAAAAGTTGGCTGGATTATCCAGAACCATCAAATTCCTGAGAATTTCCTCTTAGTGAAAGGCAAGAACTTCTCCTTAAATGTGGAAATGATAGGTGGACATATATACAATAATTTGTTTTCATTTATGGCACATCACAACCTGTATGGGACTTCTTTTCAGAGCAGGATGCTCTTTGAAAGAATTTCCTTTGTAACTAGAAGCTGAGGAAATAACAATGGTTGTCAGAGTTTTGTCAGAGAGATAAATATTAATGAAATACTTCATATAAGCTATGGTAAAGCCTCCTTGGAAATCCAATCAGATCATTTCTCTCATTAGCTGAGAGCTCGTTTGTCATTCATGCAGTAGCTCATTCTTCTGGAAGAATGTCACTATGTTTTTCAATGAAAATTTCGAGAGATCTCTGTGCTGTGTGTCATGTGGTCTTCTTTAACTCATTTTATAAGAATAGCTCTTTCAATCAATTCCCAAATTCTAAAATTACTTTAAAATATGTGTATTAGTTACAAACATTCATAATGTTTTAGAGAACACTTCAGATGGTATAGAACTTATGGGTATTTTCCAGGCATCTACAGAGAAGTAGTATTATTCATGTGAGAAAATAATTTTGTTAATCACCTTGTGTTTTGGGGCTAAACTGTCTTTGAGTGCCTCCTGAGAGCTTTCCTGCAATAGCATCCTCTTGGCCGATGACTCCAGCCTCTGCTGTATCTGCTGTCAGTCGTTGAGGTTCTCCACACTGTTTTTCCTCCTCAGCGTAGCCATACCTGTACTTTGAAGTTACATCATGTTAACTCAAGACGTTGTCTTCCGATCTCTTACAAAGAAATAATAATGAAAATATAAAGGTCTTTGTGCTTCCAGCTCCTCGGGCTAAACCACCTGCTAGCTGCGATTAACCGAGGCTTTCCATCACTAGTATTTTCCCATACCGCCAAACTTCAAAGGAAATATATTAAATGTTACTCAGTGTTAATGATTAATTGTAATGTTGTATAATGCAGTTTCTGGCTTTTCTTGTCTTGCTTAGAGATTCATGTAACTTTGCCTGTTAATTCATTTAGAAGTTTTGATTTGAGTTTTTCAGAAAATGCCTTGGTAACAAAGGCCAGGTAAGCGTTGTCATCTGGTTTGATCAAAAGTCTGTCCAAAATTTGAGGGTTTTCTAAAGGGAGTAGTGTTTTTTTTGTTTGTTTGTTTTTTAATCTTGCAAGATGTCTTGTCTATGTAATAAATAATGTGTAGTATTTCTTCAGGTGTTTGGAGAATTTAAGCAGAATTTATTTGCTCACAGTTCAAACCCTCCTTCAGTATGCTTATCCAAAATGCACTTTCTTTGTGGGCGGATCTGGCTGTATCCTTGACTCTTTGCTTCTCTGTTTTGACTTTTTTTTTTTTCTCCTCCTCTCTTCCGTGAGCACACATCCCTCCAATACTGCCTCTTTGTTCACACAGTTAATGTTATTCACAAGCTTGTGTTTGGGCTGGAGATGTGTCACCTGTACTTCGAGAGCGCTGTCATTTTAGCTATCTCCGTCCAACAAGAGACTAAACACTACCTTATTTGCAATAAAGTATGGTAGTTAAAAATCTCACCCGTTCAGCTGTAGTGGAATTTCATGCAAAATACAACAGTATTCTCGGCTGTTTTATTCATGCAGGTGAAGAGACAGCTACTAGGCTTAGAAAAGTCAGGGGTTTTATTTTTCACTTTGGCGCATCTGAAATAACATTAATGGAAGGAATAAAACTATATGATTTGATCAGTACATGTAAACACAAAATTTAAAAAAATAAAGGCTGACAGTAATGATACAGAGAGAAAGCAGCAGAAGAATTACAGGTTCAAAAAAGCCTATCAGTGTTATCAAGTAAAACCGCACTTAAAAAACATTGCGGTGTTTTTTTACATAAGATCTCATTCTAAGATGCTTAAGTAGCAATAAGATCAGTCGTACTGTAACTGCATGCATACCTGAATCTAATTTATTGCATTTGTAGCTTTCGTTTACTCATAGAATCATTCAGGTTGGAAAAGACCTTCAAGATCATCAAGTCCAACCATCATCTGTGCCCACTAGACCATGGTACAGAGTACCTCGTCAATGCGCTTTTTAAAAAGACATTGATCTAACTTCCACATAGTTGTAGCGAATTCAAGTTACAGAGATTAGTTCTTCACCATTTGAGAGACAAGATTGACTGGTGAAATGCAACAGGAACTCTAGACTTAGATTATAACCTGCCTTGCCACTGAATCATAAATATTTGGACAAATGATAAATGTCCAGTTTTTATAAATTTGCAGTGGAGCTTTATCTCAAGAATAAAATAAACCTGGAAGATGAATAGCAGAGAACTGAGAAGTTATTTGGTTTATTTTTCTTCTGGTAGTCATATTTTCATTTTAATTCTTCTTTTAAAAGAACTGCCTAACTGAAATTTTTAATTCTTATGATCAAAGCTTTTTTGATTTAATAGATACTTTTGTTGTGTAACATTTCTGAGTAATTTCTAAAAATCTTAGTCATATTTTGGAAAGTTTGACTTTTTAAAAACGTGGTTCAGGATGTCTTTTGTAGCTCTGAAGTAGTGTGTTTTTTTTTTTTTTAATTCAATTAAAAAAATTCCTTCAGAGACATAAAGGTAGAACTTTTTTCTATCAATGACACAGACATTTTTCATTTGCCTCTAGATTTTAGTACTAACTTTGAGAGCAGGAAACTAAACCCAAATATTTCCTCTAATGTATTAAATCCATTTAAACCAAAAAGGCTTTCTCTGTTAGAATTTTTTGGCATTATAACCTTCAGTTCTACCACTATCCATTATAGCACCATTTTGCAGCGCATAAAGCTTTTATTGTAAATAAGCATTTTCCAAATACTCATGTGAAGTATAACATTTCAGGATACTGTGTAGAGCTTTGTGCTTTCCAGTATTTATATTCTGCTTCAGTCTCCCATCTTTAGCCATTATGACAGAGGTTATCATCTTTATGCAGATGATGGTAAGGCTTATGTGTATATAGTTAGTTTTCTGTAGCAGTCACAACTTTTAGAGACTAGCTTATTTGTAACTTATAGGAGGTTGGTTTTGTTGTATTTAGGAGAAATTTGTTTATATGTTTCAGTAATCTTCTCCAGGGTTGGTCCATGCTGTGGCCCTACCTGATGCTTCAAAACCTGCATCATTTCTCTTAGAAATAGTTTACAGTATTACAGCTTGCCACTGTTGTTTTGGATTTATCCAGTGTTGTAGAGGAGCAGCCTAGAAGCAATATGCCACAAAGTAGTTAGTCATTAGGTCAGATTTGCAATTTCTTCCCAACTTGATGCTATGTAGTAGCCTTAAAATATTGCAAGAGTGACATGGTGAATCTGAGCTGTCTAGGCAGTGTTCGCTGAGCGTCTTCTCGTTGTTGGGAGTTTTGTAGGAGCTTTTCGTACTTAGTCTGTGACTTGACGAGCTTTCGCTTTTCCCTGGGTTTTTGACAGTGCGGAGCCTTTCTTATTCGAGTATGTTCATTACTCTCTTTGTGACAAATTAATGGTATCTAAAAATAATTTCAAAACCAACAGCATAATGTCTTTCAGTAATTGTTAAGTATGAGTGAACTGACTAGGCTAAAATAAGAATCAGGCCAGTTAAACCTCTCTTTGAGGATAGCGGTGCTTGTAATTAGAGATGCTCCGGAAAGGCTTCTCTCTCGTTCCCCACCACTCCCCGCCTTTTTTCTCCCACGAGATGATGGAAAGTGAAGGGAGAGTGCGCCCACCTGAACAGCTAGATGCTCGAGCATTATAGTGCTCATGTGGGAAACTTCAGCAATTTCCCCAAAATGTGTGATCTTATGGTGGGGTTTTTAGAATGCATTTCTGTGAAACTTCGCGGATTTTTTTTAAGAACCAGTGCTTTCTGAGAGAAAACAGTTTTTGTTAGAAAATCTCAATAATCCATTATTTGTGGTGGTGGAAAGGGGATGTTAAGTGAAGACCTATGATTAGAAAGTGTGGCCGTAACGATGCAGCAGGACTTCTACTCTATTGCATCAGCAGTGTGTGGAAGCCTTACTTTAAAAATAAGAATAATTTACTTCTTTTGATCAATTTTTATTCCTCATTAACTGGGTGAGAAATTACATTATGAACTACATTGTGGGTGTACTATAATCTTCCCCTGCTGCAGGTCAAGGTGGAACACACAATCTAATCTCGAGTCCTGAGGCTGCTTTTGTAAATACAGAACCTTGACAGAGCTTTGCGTGGGGAGGGGGAGATGCCTGCAAGTAGGGAAGTTTTGCGTCTGTGTAAACCTCAGTTTGCCAACGTTTTCTAATAGGTAAAAACCTATTAGATGCCATAAGGTGATTTTTTTTTTTAAATATATTACATTAATCTATGATCTAGTCTCTCAAGAGAGCAGTCTCATTTGAGGGAGACTTAAAATGAATGTCTCTAAGAAACAGCTCCCTTCATACAAGGAATGACATGTGGTCTTATAAAATGCTGTTTATGAGCACCAACCTGAAGATGATATTTCTTATTCTTTACTAGGCCTTTTAATCCTGCAGTACTTCCATCCTTTATCTAACCAATTTCTATTTTAACAGTTGTAATTTTTGTATTAGCATCTCCATATGGAGAATTTCAAACCTTGTCCATTTGAAAGATCTTTGGTTTGCATGTTTTGGTTTTACTTCCTTTCGTCCTAACTAGGGATGCCTGCATTGCAGTTAGGTGGGTGTTCTAAAACTGTAAGACTGAATATCATGTTGAGGGTAGGAAATAGTATGAGAAGACTGTCTCTTCAAAAGTAAATTCATATTTGTGAAGTGATGAAGCTTGCAGGAGCACTGAGCATTTGTCGGTTCTCATTGTTCAGTAGTGGGCACATGGTGCAGCTCTATAATGTAAATTTAATGGTGTAATTTTTTTAAAAAAGAAACTTTACACTGACTTTGCTCAGTGTGAACAGATTCCAAAGTCTTCAAGGTTTTGTTGGTCCTACACTTTTTATGTCACCTCGGTTTCTAATGTCTTGAATATGGCTTAATTGGCTTCCAGATGTGAGAACAAAATGGACCCTTTTTTCAGTTATGTGGGAAAACATGGACATAAGCAATTACATCATTTGAGCATGTTGGTTGGGAACCCTATAGACTATCTCTTTTTTATATCAGGGCTTCCTTTTTACTATCAGTGAGAATTTCATATGGAAGGTTTTGGGAATCTGGTGTGGATGTATATTTCCTATTCATGCAGAAGTCTAAAACCCAGTATGACTTTGTCTTTGCAGTAAGTTGTATTTTCCCTGAATTCTTTGCATTACAGACCAAGGAGTTGGATCAAAAACTGATGCTAACAGCAGCAATGTCTGTATGATATATCCTTGTCTGTTGATAATATATTTCAGCATGGCACCTAAATAAGGACAACCCGTTACAAAAGATTGCAAAATAAAAAGAAAGGGGTTCTGGTATTAATAAATTAATATTGATGTGAAATTTAGCTTTTGGGACATTTTTTAGCCGCCACCGTCAGCAAGAATGTCATTCCAAAAGTGGTACATGATATTACTGTTTTTTCGTGGTGGTGTTAGTACAGTAATCTTAATGGGGCAAACATACTTCTAACTCAAGACCACCTTCACCGATTCAACTCTCCTTATGTGTTTAAACCTTCTTCTGTTAATGAAAATTCACGGTAACAGAAGAGGCGAGTGGTGGCAATACAAAATATGTACTATCAGACACAAATATGTTTTATGAACTTGTCACATGCAGTCTTGGGAAATCTTATATGCATGAATGTTTTCACAAATTATGTTTATCTTGTACGTACACAGGAGCAATTTACGTATTTTTTTTAGTCTTCAGGGTATCTGCAAGTGGGTCTGTTCTTGCCGATTCAGTCTGAGCTAAGAAATACATCAGTAAGGCTCTAGACTTTGCCAGGTCACTTGAGATGGATAGAGTTGTATGAAATTGCTTGTTGAGACTTAAAAGCAGATGAAATTCAGGTGGTTTTACTCTTCAGTATGATGTGAAATTCTTATTAGTTGAGAAAAGTAAGTAAAAAGGTCTAGTCGAAGTGTCACAGAAGTGATTAAAATGTTCTTCCAGGTTCTGCTGTTACAGACAGGGAAGGAAACCATAGTTTTTGAAAGGAGAAGGTAAGCCCAATTACCTCTAGGTAAAAGTGGCGATTTCCTTTTTACCTCTTTCCCCACAGAAAAGGCATTAGAGTTGCGTTCTGTAGAATGGATTGGTCAAAAAAAGAGAGTTAAATATTTAAGTCGGTTACATGAGGCTTAATTATAGCATTATATATCGGATGCTTTCCAGCATTAGCAACAATGTCCCCCATGTCCCCCTCCCACTGCCGCAACTCAGGAACCTGGAAAACATGGTATCACATAATTTTTCATTATAGTTATACCTTCTAGTTATGGAGATAGTGCAATTCTTTCACTTAAAAGAATTTTTTTTTTTTTTACATTTCATCTTCACATTTCATCACACAGAGGGGTGATTACAGTGCAGTAGTGTCTGCGATGCATTTGATAAGTTTTTCAAGTATCATAAGTATTTTTGAGATTTTTCAGGTTAGTTGCAAGCTCTGGCATTTCAAGCAACGAGAACAGAAGCAAAACCACGCAACTGTGAGTAATTTGCCATTTCCCAATGGAATTGAGTGGGTTTTGCATAGCTTTCACAATTGCTTTGAAGAGCATTCAAATGTACCTCTCATGTTGAAACAATCTTGTATTTAGGTTTCCCACACACCAGCCAGTAGTGTGTCCTAAGTAGTCCTCTGCAGGGCATTCCCAGACTGATGTGTGAGAATTTAGTGGTTGAACCACTCCTGTTTCTTCCGTGCAGCTGCCAAACCAGTTGCTTTAGCTATCGACTTTCCCTTTTAATCTTTGCGGTCTTGGTTATTCACATGTACTAAAGAATGAATGTTATTAACTCGGATGATGACAGAGGTCCTGAACATAAACTTGTTTAAACTGGGTATGTAATCTGAAATTTATAAGAGGATTCTTCAAGTGGAAGCAAGTTCTCCACCAATGGTGTTGTAGGTTCTGTTAGCTTTTCAAACCATATTTGAAAGTAAAGCTTTCATATTTTCTCTTCAGTCCTGTGTCAGAGAAAGGCTTCTCTAAACTAATACAAAGACTGTGGCATTTAGCTTACTACAAATAGGGAAACAGGACCTGCAGGGACCACAAAACACGTGGCATGTGCCTTGGGACAATGGTATGGAGGAACACAGTAGGTGACTGGTCCAGGAGAATCTGCTGAATAAGTACTGCGCATGCCCCATGTATCATAGCCCACAAAAAGCTCCCAATAGAAATGAGACCTGTAGTAGAAGACCAAATGCCACAACTGTATTATGCTTTATAATGCCATAAGAAAAAAGCAAGAGAAGTAAAAGCCATGGCCACTGCACTGGTTATTTGCAATAGAAGAACATTGTTAAATAATATTCAAACAGTCCTAGGAATGGGCCATGATGAGGAAGGCCGAAACAGAAATGTCAATGGTCTTTGCCACTCTTGAGACAGATACTTCTTCCCCATGGCAATATATATCAATATAGTTTGAAGTCTAATTCTTAATGAGCAATCCCTTAGGCTCCCTGCAGCTGTGGGAAAGTTTCTCATGATGTTCTGTAGGGCTTAATTTTCCATGCAGGGCTGTTCATGTTTTCAGTTCAAGGGGAAAAAAATGAAAGCGTTACTGATGAGAGATGTTAGAGAAAAAAGACTGCTGGTGGAGATACACTGAGCAAGAGCTTTCAATCCTTGTTTAGAAGAGTAGACACTGAAGTTTCAGTGTGTCTTAGATGGCAGAGGAAACTGCCATTCTTTTGAATGTTACTGAAGGGCTTGCTTTTCCTCTTAACCTGTATCACTGTGTCTTGATGCTTGGGGACTGCGGTCCTTACTAGATGTCTTGCGTTCATGGGGTGGGAGAAGCTTTTTTAGAGTTTGAGGATGGTAAAGAAGAGGGAAGAGCTTATTTTCAGCTGCTTTGCTCTAATCGTGTTTGTGAGTTAGCTTTGGCTTAGACCTTGCAACTGTCTTCAATCATTAGGTAAAACTGCCAATCTAGAAGGCCAAATCTAAGGTATTAGAACTGAAAATATTTGATACTTACTTGGTTTGATAAGACTCTCCTTATAGTCTCTCTCACTTGTAAACTATGTAATTAACTTAGGCTGTGTGATCAGTTTGCTTCAATATTCTTTAAAAATCACTGTAAAATAACAGACTTTGGAGGAGTAATCACAGAAGTAATGGAGAACTGTAATTCCTATAAGTATTTTAGCTGTTATATTTTTTAATATGTCAATAAATCTTTGAAGTGTTAGAACTCTGTTTTACAAACCTCAGGTATTAAATGGAGAACTTGTCATTTAAAAATGAGTATTGGTGCATAGTAGGGGTAGTAATACAAAAAACTGACATAGTACATGCTCCAGAAGCAGTGAGAAAAACAGTAAGGCCAAGGTAGTCAGCTCTTGAAGATCTATTTCTGCAGTATTAAAATAAGCATGAGACTAAGTTCTAGTGCAGTTTAAACAGCTCTTGAAGATCCCTTTCTGCACTTTAAAATAAACATGAGACTAAGTTTTAGTGCAATTTAAAAATAATTAATCTCAAATAAATACATAGTGGCAGTATAATCGATGCAAATCTATGTAAATAGGTAGTTATGGTGAATTAGAATGTAGTATTACTGAATGGACTGCTCAAGATTTCATTAACTTAAAAAGTCTGAAGACCATGTTACCCAAGAAAAATATCCTTTATTCTACACCAGTTGCTTTAAGTTGTTAATTTGAGAAGCTGATCATTTTGGACCATTAATCATAATGATTAGAGACAGATTTAGTGAGCTTTAGTGCAGTTCTCAACTAGACTAATAGTTGTGTAATCCAGTGTTTATTAATATAAATGAAGTAAATTAGAAGCATGCCATTATAAAGAGGAGGAAGAAACTTCAGGAACTTTCCTGGATCCTCCCAAAACTCCTTTAATTTACAATGACACATTGTTCTTCAGTAGTTTGCTTTGTTTTGTTTCAGTGGTTTGTTTTTTTTCTCCTGTACTAATAGTGCAATAGTGCTGCAGTTCAGCCTGGATAAGCAGCCGAAGAGAAGAACGTGTGCGGTGATCTCTAACCATGTTTACAGTTACTTAATATCTGTAGATTTTGATATTTGGGTGGAGAAGGAAATAGAGAACTTAGCAGCCATGGGAAGTTGTGCACTTTTATTTTATACATATTCTTATCAGTAAGATCGTGTTCTTCATTCATCTGGAGGCTCTGAGCCAGGATTGCCAGCACACGCAAGATTTCATGCGTATGGAGACTCCCACCCCAGTGTGGTGCAACAGTTTATCTTTGCGCGTTGCCACGCAGAAGCCTAAATAAGAAATACCGTGTACGGCAAAGTCTGCTTGCTTCTTCTCGCAGGTAGGGGGGAGCGAATGTTCAGTCTGCTAAGGACGCGACAGCTGCATCTGTCTCTATCCGGCTTTATTTCAGAGAGGAGGTGGCGCATGATGGAGTGCGGTGTGGAGGCGAGAGGTTTTCCCCAGCTCTGAGTGTTTCATATCTTTCCTTTCCTGAGGCCAGTCCCTTTCGGGAGTTTGGGTTTTCCCGCTCTGGTGTTTGCATGGCAGATAAACACTTGCCTGTAACAAAATGTCCCAATGTCTGGACTTCTGCTGACCTTGCCCTGGGGTTCTGGCACGAGGTCTGTGGGTCTGCGTGTGCTCCTGTGGATGGCAAACCGGAGATTTCTAGGGGATTTATGGAACTCGTGTTGAAGCACCTTCTTGTTGAGCCGTGTGTGTAGTTAAGGGGAAAACCTCAGATTTCTTTAGGATTAGCATCAGTTTCTCATTATAAATCTGATGTTTCAGCACTTGCAGAAACGCGAGGCTCTCCTGATGGCCTGCTTGAGCCTTGTGGATTCTAATTCTAGCTTTTCTCTTTCAAAATTCTTTTTTTAAAAATTAGGAAGAAAATAACGCGAGTTTCACAAGATTAAAGACTTCTAATACCTGAAGGGTCAAAATGTCTATAAATTAAAAATCTCTATGTGCATTTAGCAGCTGGAGGAAATCTGCATGCTTGTGCATGTCTTTTCCTACTTCCTCTGCCAAAACCCACTAACCAAACTGTTCCACAGATTCCCAAGAGCCGTCAGCAATTTCTTCCTCAGATTTTTTCCTTTTAAAAGTAACTCCCCCTCCCCCCTGAAATGAAAGGCTTGTTTTTTAACAGCGTAATTCCTGACCTCCTTTCACCTTTTTATTTTGGATACACAGGCTTAGCTCTCTATTGAAAATCACATTGCAAATCTAAATGCCAATAGGAAACTTCAGAGCTCACTTCAGAAAAAAGGTGCAAGGAAGGCAGCAATTGCCATATTCATGTATTTTGAACAGCAGTTTCTTCTAATGCAAAATACTGGATGACGGTTGTAAAGAAGATAATTTCTTATCCAATCCATGCTCCTGCTTACAAACCACCTGACAAAAATATCATTAAGAAGTAGTTGTGTGACATGTGCTCGTCTGTCACTCTGGTTATTCCACAGCAGCTTTCCAGCGAGCAAGTTGGGAAATAAGATCGGCTTTCCAGTGGAAGCTCCTTAGGGTAGGTGGTTTCAGTTTTGCCTCCCTTGGTTTGAGTAAGACAGGCCTGTTTGCAGTTGTGAATTCTTTTGGAGCGTGCCTTCACATGCAACTTTTCATACTTTTTTGGATCGCCTTAAAAGAAATCCATACCTGTAGTTGACCTACTTAATCTATGCAATTATTCCACTTTGCGAGGGTGTATGCACATCTTGTTCTCATCTCGGTATTTTCTTCCCATTTGGCAGTTATTTCATTCCTTGTTAAAAATACCATATGCTTGGTAGTGGGAACCTGAATTCAGTATTTCTATTGTTACAATTACTGGCCGGAAGAATGGAGGCAGAAATCAGACTACCGCTTTGCAAAATCACTGCTCATTCACTGCTTTCTTGGAAATCCTGCTGGATTAATTTAAATGTTTTTAATAGTGATGAGTAAGGCAAACGGAGTCCTGCTGAAAGCAAGTGAAATGTCGAGGATTGTTGGTTCTAGTTAAAAATGCACCAGTTTCTCACCAGAGCTAATCTACTAAGAGACTTCCAAGAGCCGATGGGTATTTTGTGCCTAATTATCCTGTGTGTAATGCCAAATTTACTCATATGTTTCTTCCTTCCTGGCTGTAAAGCTATGATATCCTTTAAAGCTCCAAAGTCTGCAATCTACATAAATTGAGTATTTCTGGATCAAACTGCATCTGAGTGGGGGTGTATGTAGCGAGGATTCAGTCCTGTAAAACGCTATATGCTCTGTGATCCAGCAGAACTTATTAACGAGCTAAGATTTAAGTAAGTAGTTTTCCTGAAGACACTGGGTCGTTTGGTGTTTGTTACTGGCTTGGTACTGGTACTCTTACCATTTTGTATTATCTTTCCCTGAACTGATATAATTAAGAATCAGCAAATCTCTTCAACTGCTAAATATAAGCCTTTTTTTTTTTTTGGTTAAAATTTACTCTCTTCATTTGTGGTTAAATGCTTCCTACTATAGGAAAGTAGGTCGCTTTACTTGCCTCTTGTTACTAAGTACATACAGGTTACTGTGCATCTTCACAGAACACAGAGAACAGATTATAGATAAAATAAAAATGAAATATAAAAGTTTTTAGCCTAGATATAGTAACTTTTTGGCAATATTAACACATGCAGAGGGAGGACCAATAACTACTAACTTCTTATTACTATATGGCATCTAATACTATCTAGTGAGTTGGTCACAGCACTTTTGACCCTGATGTTTTGCTTCACATTTTTCTTGTAAATGTTGCTTTCGCAAAGTTGCCCTAATAAATTCTTTCCTCTGTTTTCCAAAGTGTCGCTTTGCCCCTTGGCTATCATAGGGAAACAGCTGTGATTTAAGACATCAGCTTTGCTATTAACATCAAGTGGCTGCATAACAACTATGAATCATCTTTATGAATGTGTTCTGACTAAATCATAGGACTCATTAGGTGTGGATGGATGGATATCTGAGAAAGTGATATAGGTAATAGGCTGTCTTCTAAGCTAATGAGAAAGTTTTCACCTTCACTTCTCTTTATATTCTTGCCTTGGAAATGGTGGCTTTCTAATACAAATACTTGCAAACATGCAGCGGAAAATGAGTCTACCACTGTAAATCCAGTCATATGCACAAGACTGATTCATAAGATTGAATGGTAATTACTCACAATTGGCACTTCTGTAGCAGAGTATTTTATCAGACAAGAGCAAATTAAATTGGTTTTTTTTTTTTCCAAGTTGGAAGTTCACTGGCATCTGATGGCCAAGAAAGAATCATCCCTGGTGTTCCCTGAGGAAGGTGGGGAGATTTACAGTGCTGAATCACACAGGAATGTGCAGAAAACAAATTTCCTGAATTTCTCTTTTGCCAAAACAGCCATTTAAATAGCATGTGTTCCTTCTACACATGGTCTGTCTGGGAAAGTATTTAATCTTTTCTGTATAATTTATTTATTTCAAGGAAATTATTTCATTCTTCTATGGAAGAACCCAAAGATATAAGCAAATTGCCTCTTGGCCGAGCCATATCTCTTAACTCAGCAAAACCAATTCACCCCCTAAATGAGCTAGGTTAATCTGCTCTTCTTGGTAATTTTTTGTTATAAACAGATTTTTTCATAGTTGCTCTCTAAATACTAATTTTAGTTTGGTAAAGCTTTCAATTTATTTGCTGCTAAGAATGGTTATTTAACAACACCCCCCCCCCCCCAAATCAGTCTGAACATTAACTGCCTCAAGACACGAACTCATTAGAAGCACATACTCAGATTGATTGTGCTGATACTGATGGTGATGATAATAATAATTGCATTACAGTAGCGCCTTAGGATCCTAGCTGTAAATGAGGTTCTCATTCTTGGTAGGGACACAGCTAACATCTGCTCTAGCCCTGAAAAGCTTCAAAACTCGGAAGTGAAATGAGAAACAATGAGAGCTTGAATACAAAGCCTCTACTAAAAAAAAAAAAAAAAAAAAAAAGGAGACCTATTTGGATCGTAACCAGATATGCCAAATTTTGTTCTTCAACGCCTTCAAAAAAAGCAAAATATCTGTCAAGGTGATGAAATGTTTAAAATAATTTAAGCAGAGCACTCGTATGAAACACTGTCATGCAAGAGTAGGGTGAGTTCTGCTCTCTGATTTGTGGTAAGCAGTTAATAAAGAAACGAAATAATGAATGATGCAGGTTTCAACTGTAGTAATGCACCCAGTGCTAGTAATAAGCAGGGAGCACATACGCCTCTTTGAAGGATGAATTGAGGTTTATACCGAGCTATTGCTTTTACAGTCAAGCAGATGTCAGTAGGCTTGCTTTACAGGATATTATGATATATGAAACTGAAGGCTTTTGAGTAGTAAAAATTACTCCTGTCAATTCGTCTTTGTGTATGGCACTTTGATATATCATTCACAGCTTAATTATATTGTCGTAGTTGAGAGATTAAAACAAAAGTCAGGTTGACTCTTGCTTAAACCTCTCTCTGAAATAATGGTGCTGGGTCGAAGGGGGAAGAAATCCATAAGATCTATATAAAATTCCATTATAATGTATTGTGCCATCAATAACAGGTTCCTTCCATGGTGCAGTTTCACATAGTGCAGTTAGGGAGATACTCATCGGCTATCACTCACTACACAGGAGCGTGAACAACTAATACCAGACATACCAGGAAAAAAAGCGAGAGAGTGGGAATTGTCCTTTGTACAGGCCCTGGAGTGGCTGGGCTGTGGGTTGTGCCAAACCCCAATGGAATTAGGGCAGCTGAACAAAGACCCAAATCCTGTCAGAAGTGTTTGCTAACCCCATCCAGGACCTCTTTTGTTGTCGCCTTCGCCGACACGGACATGGCTACGTGTCTGCGGAAGGGGACTGTTGGGCAGGTGGGGAGCCGGGGCCCCTTCAGCTGCTGTCCCTGGTCAGAGGAGACCGGAGGGACCCCCCTTCCCAACCAGGGGTTAGAAAGACTTTTTTGGATGCCGAGCTGGGCTCAATTTGTTACCAAGGAGACGTGTGATTTTGTGTTTGCCTATTAAATGGCAAGCTATAAATGACAAAACAAACTCTCTAATCAAAATAAATTGCAGTATGTCATTTAGGCATGCAGGTTTTGTGGCTTAATTATTATCAACTACATAGATTAAAGCAAAACCAATCCAAACCCAAAGGGGAATTTTCTGTGTTCTCAGACTCTCCGTTAGTCTTTGTGCTTGGGTATTTTATCTGCATAAAATATTTTGCTCTTACATGAAGCTGTTCATTGAAGCAAAATGCATATGGGTACCTAATCAAGGTCTACGTGGCATCCAAAAAGATCTGTGCAGTTAAAGCAGAAATTTTTCAAGATGGTGTGTTTGGCATATTACTCCTGCACCTTGTGTTTCTGGATGATACCGTAATGCATATACAAATTGAATGTAATATTAATGATTACTGCCAGGTGCTGCAAAAAAAAAAGAAAGAAAATTAAATACTAGACAAGTAAATGTAACTTCGGATAAAGCTGTTAATACGGGTCATTGTATTATTTGTTGCACACATTTATATATGTTGCTTCAAATGATGGGTTAAGACATGCGCTTAATTTATTTAGCAACTTCCTGCTGTAGCTGTGGTTGTGTCCATGGATGGCTTTCAGAGTGACAGCTTTGAAGGCAGGGAAAGGTGGTGTATCTTTGAACTTCAGGATCAGAAGGCAAAGGTGTGGACAGGCAGAGGTGCTGGCGATGATGCTAAGTGGTGTATGCTTGGTTAAAATGGCTATTGAGGAATTTTTTTCATTGAAAGTGATCACTTTCAAACACTGTTGAACTGCTTCTGTGGATGCAAAGGTAGAGCTGCTCCATACCCACCTGTCTGGGGATGCAGCGCACACTGACAGTGCACTTTACATATATGCAAGCAAGTAGATCAATGAAACGTTGGTAAAAAGTTCAGACAGACAAACTTCTTTACTTGCTTTACTGCTGAAAGATTAGATTGGCTGTCAAATTATTAATCTGAGCCTCCTAACTGTACCAATTTGGTGCCTCTGCCTCTCTTTTCTGTAGTTTAGTTTAATGAAATTGTTATTGTTCTTATTGCTTCCTTCACATATTAAAGAATTTATGAAATAAAAGAAAAGAAAGAAAACCTTATATGATTCTATGGTACATCAATGTAATGAAATGGGTTTGAATTTAATGTTTTCAGATTTTTGCTTTGCTAAAACAAATTCTTTCCATGTATGCAAAGTACTTGTACAATTTAGGTAGATACCTTTTTACCCATTTTACATGTTTGGAGGAAAAAAAAATCATTTAGTATGCTCTGATTTTGGAAGAATGCTGTAATGAACTGGTAGATTGCCACAAATTGCTTGTAGAGTACATAGCATGTGTAGGTGGGAAAATTTTAGGAAAGCTTCTGATCAATGTCAGAAAACAAAACTTCAGCATTCAAAAAAACAAAATTTCAGCATTCTAGGAAAATGGAGATTCGCCCCCTTCATGCTGAGACCCCAGTTTGAATGATGATAGACCCGTGATTTGATAATACATAACCTGAGGACCTTGCCCTGGGTAGAAATCTCTTTGTCGTTATTTAGAATTAACGTGCTGCCCCTGAAGGCACAGTATAAATTCATGTAAAATGTATTTAGTGATGTGATTTGGGTGCGTTAAAATAAAAATTTGATTTTTTTTCCATTACAGTTAAAGACTTGTTGAGAATAGCTATCTTTCTGAAGAGCTTTTCACATCTGTTTTTATCTTTCTATTTTAATTGTCTAGTGCTGTATCCTTATGCAAAGGTTCCTTTTTCTTTTCTATAATAAATTTATGTAGGATGCTGCTGAATACTGTTGTTATGTGGAATTGCCTGGCTTGACTTGGTGATACTAATGCTTTTGGGTGAGCTTTGTCCATCTGATTGAGATAATAAAATGAGTAAATGTTTCTTTCTTGGTGTGGGGGTAATTTACTTTTTAAAAAAGGAAAGAGGTGGAGTCCAATGTTGTGTAGCGATGGTTGGCATAGTAATATTTTTGTTCTTTTACAAAAACATTCACTGGGCAGGAGACCAGAAGCAACAGTTTACCTACTATTAATCTCTCCATGGAATATTTAGTCTTCTCTTTTTGGAGGGATTTGCTAATAGAGTGGTTTGCCTGAGTAACCAATGTCTTCTGAAGGAAGAATAAACAGATTTGTTTATCTATAGCAGGTTGTTGAGATTTTTCATTTTCTCTTTCTGTATGTATTTATTATGTTTTGTATGCAATATATTAATATTGGTATCTTAGAGAATAATTTTTACAAATTAATATTTCTAATGAACTTGAAGTTGTCTGTGTCCGGTTTTTGGCCATGTGATATTGTACTGTTTAGCAGCCATCCCCACATTTTGCTTTTGGATTCGAAATGAACATCACAGATGTAACTTAAAAAATATTTTTGCAAAAGGGTATGGATATTGTATTCTTAAAGTGCTACAGGCAACCGGGAACTTTCAAAGATGATGAGAATGCAAGCGTAGCCCCTGCAGGTATCATGGAGTTAATGCTCCAGAGAGATGCTGTGTCAGAAAGTCCCACAGACAGCTAATCTGCAAGAAGGGGGGGTTCTTCAAGGTACTGATTTCAGTAGGACTTTGGTCCTTTGCTTTTCCTTGTGTACCCCGTTGAATGCTAATATTGCCTGCCCTCTTGAAGCATAACGCATATCACACTTGGCCAGCTTTGCCAGTCCTCCTTGCGTGCTGGTTTGGGAGGCGAGGAGGTTGCGCACATGTGGACCTGCTTGAGCCTCGTCTTGGCTGTTTCCAGGGCTGAGTGGTAGAAGGTTGGAAGGATTTGGGGATGGTGTGGCACTTTAAATGCAGGTGTTATATTAGGCACAGGTGAAGGAATTTTAGGACTAATTCACCCTGGAAGAAGTGATCTAATCTGTCTGTTTCTCCCCTGCCACACTGACTTCTGCAGGTTTGGCTAGTTGTATGTGTGAAAGTAACTTTAAATGTCTTCATATTTGTAAGTTATTAATTAAATAATTCTCTGAAATTTGTCTGTTCTTATAGTGTGTTGAAGATTTTTAGTAGTTGTTTTTTAATTTCATTCTGTAGTTGTACTTTGTAAATGCTCATGTTTAGTCACTTACTGAAAAGCTTATTTGATTTTCTTTAGGTTTGTACTAGTTCTAAATCTTAGTGTTGTAATTTTTTTTTTTTTTCTTGATGACAGGAGCTCCTTGCTCTGCAGCCCCCTAGTTTTCTTTCTTAGGTAACTGTAAGATAGATAACTTCTTAACTAATAAGATGAGTTCATGTGCTATTTTATAAGTAATGTATCTGATTATTTTGATGATGAATGAAGTATTTCTCCTGCTATACATAATTTCAGCAGAAAATTTTAGAACTGAACTAAACTGCAAGCCAGTACCATTACACATGTCTGTGGAGATCTTGTAGGTTCTTGACTTGCTGGCTGGCTCAATAGGGAATCTGGGCTCATTCCTGAGCTTACCCCTGAAGTTTCCTTTGAGCAAACAGTCTCTTCTAATTTGCCTGTTATAGCGGAAATGAAAGTAATAATATTCTCTCAGATCAAACCTGATATTTAGCAAAATTTTCAGATATTGAGAAGAAAAATAGATTTTTGTTGCCTGCGTACATTTGTAAATTACTGTGCTTTTAAATTACTGCAGAATTGCTACAGTAGATTACTGCACTGTAAAATACTGCTTCTCAGTGGTTTGGGAAGATTTTTGTATGTACATGCCTCACTTAAGAGATACTGTAACATTAATCAGATTTATTTGAAAGGTACTATTAGATTTTGTGTACTTTGTACTGAATAGTAGCGTAACCTTAGCAATGATTACTCATAAATCCTGCAATTATTTAAAGAATAGCCTCATGATTAGTAGCATTGACTGTGTTATCCTGTGTTATTACAACAGTATGGAAGCATTTTCATAATAACAAGGGATTTAATTGGTATAAAGACTTATTTGCAGAATACTAAACACATTGGTAAGCAAGACATTTGAATTGTGGATTACAGACACCCAGAGTATTATCAGCTAATTAGGTATTGGAAGGGCATATGTAGTGTTAGGGAAGGCTGTTCAACTTCTGAACACAGTTGTTTTTCAGTATTAAAATGGCTGGAACAATGATTATAAGTTTTATGTGACTTTATGTTTTATTACCTTCTGTGAACAGTTTCTAAAATATACTTTGAAGCAGTTTTCAGGGAACAGTGCATGATTAAGTTTTGCAATGAAGCTACTGATCTATATCTAGAAAATTGTGTAGGAGAAGTGTTTACATCAGTAATAGAATGGCATAAATATTTAATCTGTTTCCAGGAAAAGCCGTTTTTTTTTACCAGTAGATGTATTTTGTCAGGTGGTGGGAGAGTCTGCATGTAGATTGATTGGTCCAGGTAAAGGAGATGCATTAATGGGAGTGTGATACCCTGGGGAGTTCTTGATTATTAACCTGCCAGTTTTAAATTCCATCTGTAACATACTAATCAAATGCTTGTGACGGTTTAAGCTTTATTGTCACCCTTAAACCTCTACAGAAGGAGGATTTCCTCTGAAATCTGGTCTGTTTCTTACTAGGCATAATTACCAGCTGTGTGATCTGTTTTGTTAGTTTTTCCTGCCTTCCAGGGCAGTGTCATCTGCAGACTTCTTTTGCTTCAAGTCTGTGATATTTTATCCTCTTTCCTTGCTGTTCCTCACTTTTCATTGAATTTCTTGGCAGAAATGGTAGCCCACACAAGTATTTTATCTCTTGTTCAAACCTCTGATTGTTTATGACCAGTCAGCTGTCAAAACCCTATATCTGCTGGTATGCTACAGAAGTTAGCCTCGCTAGAGGCACAGTTTGTTTTTCTAAGGAATTAAACATTTTATCATATAGGCATGGTGTTGAAAGTAGATAAAAATATATTATTAATGCTTTGCAGGGGAGGAAGATTGTTGCTAAGCAGGCCAGGGTGGATTGTCATTTTGTGAATAAATGCCTTTTTCTTTTTGAGTGTCTGTGTAAGGCGCAGAGGTGACTCTCCTTGCCCAGGGCAGCACGGGATGACACGGAGTTCTTGTCCTTGCCCTTTTGGGGATGCAGAAGGGGTACTCGGTGAATGTACTGGCTGGAGAGACGTGCTCCTCTCTCCGTCCCGCTCAGGATTTGACTCGATGGAGCCAGCTGAGGATCCGGCTACACCAAAGCTACGCTGTGTCCTAAGGGGGTGGTTGTTGGCGAGGTAGTGGGCACCGGCAGCAGAGGAGTCACGGTAAGAGGGAGGAGAGCACATCCCTTTTGCTTGCTCCACAAACCAGGCTTAGCTGGCCCTGGTGTGGGGCGGTGCTGGGAGGAGGAAGAATCCCCAAAAGCTGTCCGTGTCTGAAAAGCTGCGGTATTGTGTCAGGGC
The DNA here is from genome assembly GCA_027564655.1 of Leptodon cayanensis. NCBI lineage: Eukaryota > Metazoa > Chordata > Aves > Accipitriformes > Accipitridae > Leptodon > Leptodon cayanensis. The sequence continues at coordinate 35,655,635 of JANXJC010000088.1, read as the reverse complement.
TGGGGTTGAAATTCTACATTGGTTTGGTTTTTCCAAAGAGGGCTTCTTCCGACAGAGCTTGTGCAATAGTAGTGCCTTAGTACCTATGGTGGTGCTTAAGCCTTGTCATCTCATTAAAATGCCGAAGCTTACACTGTGCACTTGCTCTAAATTAGGTAGATATATTAATGTAACAGGCCAATTTTGTCCTCCAGTAAGTTTATCATACCTGTTCAACGAAACGAGTAGTCTCAAATGTTGTGCTGCTGGTGGGTTATTTACTCGTTTGTTTGAAAGCAGTGTCAGGAACCCCTTAATTCCCCCTGCCCCACCTGGAAAAGTCTTTTTCACCTATTAGACAGAGCTGTAATGCATAAAGTGCTTGTGGGGGGATATATTTCACAAGTACAGCTGAAGGTAAATGACTGACAAAGTGTTGTGAAATCACGCTGCTGGCAGACCAGGCAGAGAAAGGATCTCGCCGATTTAATGGTTTTATGCTCTTCCAGCAGTTGGTGTGCCAGCCTTTCAGGGCCTCGTGATGCAATTTACTTATCTAATATCTGTAATTAATGTGTGCATGCAGTATCATTTTAAAGATAGAAGATGATGAACGGCAATAAGGAACTTTATTTCTGTTACGTGTAGTATTCTTCAGCCAGATTATTGTTAAACCCAGATGTTTTATGACTTTTTGATAATAGCACAGGGTGTTTTATTCTTGGTATTAATTAGAGTTACATTTTATAAAGTAGAAATTCATTCTGTCCTTCATTAAATAAGTTAAAATCACACTATTTGGCAGTTTATGATTCTAACAGCTCTTACTTTTTAGAGTTGTGTAGAGGGAAATTCAAATTTATGCCCTATACGTTGCTAGTCTGGGACAGGCAGAATTAGAGGGCAGAAACATTGTATACTCACAGCTCAGCATATAGCTAGAAAATAAGTCTAAGGCCAGTGTATTTTTATTATTTTGGTTGAAGAAGCTATTAACTGGTAGTACATGAGAGAGTTTTAAAAGAAATTGATTTGCTTACTAACAATGTTTTCTTGCCTGAATAAGAGTTTAATCATATTGGTGGGAAACAAAATTGATGAACCTTTAACATCAGATGGTACAGAAGTAGTGATTAGAAACAATTTGCCTACAGTTTAAAAGACAGAAATTTAGATTAAGCACAACTGAAACATTAATTTAATCTAATTCTGTTGAAGTCATGGGGAAAATCTGCTGCTGTAAAATTAATCTTACTCCTCATTTGCAGTTATGAGAAGGGTAAAATAATGTCAGTATAATTCCAGTGTAAAAGTCATCAATATACTTCTTTTTCCTTCGTACCTGATGCAGGAAGGATGCTTCTCATTTATGAAACCTCCTCCTCCTCCTGTGATGTTCCTTTCTTTCTGCCATTTCCTATCAACAAAGCAGTCTAGATTTAGCTTTCCAGAGCCAAGGAAGTGAGATCCCAGCAGTCAAAAGCCTCCTTGGAACAGGATTTCACAAAAAAAAAAAAAAAAAAAAAAAAAAGTGTTTCTCCCAGCTGGTCTATAGGCTTGAGCAGGAAAGACAAGAACAACCGTGGTATTGGACCTGTTTCCTGAAAGACAAGGAAAGAAGCTCGAATTGAGCACAGTTGTTTTCTTCTCCTGCCAAGATTCTGGTCTGGGCATTCAAATCGTTCGGACTTGAACTCAGGTTGTCTTTTCCCCTTGTCCCTTTCCCACTGATTTCTGTAAACCGTGGCTAAAGGAATCACGCGGGGAGTCTGTCTCTTCTGCTGATGCTCTCGTGTGTTGTACAACTACTTCAGTATTCATTGCACTGTTAAAAGAAGTAGTTTTGTTGTTTTGTTTTGTTGGGGGGGTGAGTGGGGGTGAGAGAGAGACTCTTGCCCGTTGACTCAAATGCTTACTTCATAGGAAGGGCTCTCTGATTCATACAGAAATGTTTCTGGCTGCCAAAACCAACACATTAATTAGTTCAGTCTCTGAACTAAAAATCTGTTACTGCCTCCTTCATTGTGCGACACCAAAATGGGAATTGTGGGCTCACAGATTTCAACACTGTCCTTCTCAAACCTCTGCCAACGGGTCTGTTAGGGGAACCCTGGCAGTCTGGCCACAATTTATAGTGACCTTTTGTAGCAGAAGTCCCAGGAGACATGTGGTATCTGATAAAGCTCATAAAGCTGAATTTGTATTTCCTAATAACAGCAAGATCAAATGTTGCCTAATGTCTAGTTAAATCTTTGTACCTAATGTGCTTCTCTCTTCTCCTTTTGTCAGGACTGGGGCATCAGGCTGGTTGGTTGGTCCCTCCTCCCAGCTTGTAATTAGTGAGCAATAAACTGTTTGCCTTTAGGCCAGGTTCAGAGGTAGGCAGGTTTTTCTCTTCTGTTTAAACTCCTCACTCCAAGTCCCAATTCAGCAGCTGCATGCTTGTGTGCATCTGGGCTGAGCTTCCTGCGGTCGTTACAAGAATTGCTGATTTGCTGAGAAAAGTAGCATCTACTGGGGTGTTAGAAGCTTCTATCACTAAGTAGAGTGGTATGTCATCCTTCTAACACCTGATTTATATTCAATTAGAAGCCTGTTCTGGGGTGTTTTGTGTAGGTTGAAGTATTGCCATGAAGGCTTAAAAAAGAAGAGGTCCAGTGTTGTTAGAGCTTTGTGACAGATGTGGTGAGAACTGGAGTGTCACTGCGAAGTTAGCGACTAGGCAAATAAGTCTTCATGTAGTCTCTCAAAGGACTGGCCAAGGTCTATGCAAGATACTTCTGGTACCGTAGGAAGAAGGTACTGACTGTGTGATTCAGCTCTTATTTACTTTGGGGTATGTGTGGAGCAATTCCTGGGATGGCAGCAATGTATCTAACAGGTTATATACATGATCAACATAGCAAGACCTGTTCAGTTTCTGTGGGCTAGCAGGGATGCAGTAACTGGCTGTGTTTGCAGAAATGCAAACTTATTTGACTTGGCTTAACCTGAAGTGAAAGACGGCTTCGCTAACGCGCGTTACCTTGCATTTTATGAGCTAAGACCAGGTGACTGGAGAGTTGCCATAGCTCAGTTGGTGTGGGTAATATATTAGTCTGTGACAACTTTGTCATGTGTCTGAGGTCTAACTACACTGTCTAAATATCTTCATTAGTGTTTGCAGTATACTGTACATACTTGCATACTAATGTGTGATTTCTGAAGGTCAGATTTGTGAAAGATTATTATGCCTATGTACATAGATACCAGTACAAGTAAAAGCTAAGCAACATGAGCAGTTTTAACAATGCTGGCTTTTTACAAACGAAATGCTTTTGTGTTTGTGTGGAAGTTGCATTACAGTAGAAATTGTGCACAGGCAATAATCCTGATGTGCTAGCTCACTAATGCCAAGGCTTTTTGTTGAGGACGTCTGTCATCCCGTTAAATAGGAGACCTTTATTATCTATCTGCTTTGGTGATTGAAATCCATGAAGGGCTTGCTGTCTGAAAAAACTGTGCTACATAATGCTTTCAGTTAACTTACCCAAATGGATGCGTTTGTTTTATGCTTAAAAATGTTTCTTTGACAAAAAAAGTATATTGCTATGATAAAGCAGTGCAGTTGTTCATCTGTGGATTACATTTATTGCAGAATTCCTTTAAAGGGAAACAAAGTATTTCATTGCTCTCATCTACCAAAAAATATCAATTAGCTTGCCAGAGTAATTAATCTTATGAAAACTAACCATCGAATACAGGGCATTTCCTCCCATAGGAACACACAGTACTTCTAAAGGTCACCATTTAGCTGTGCACCTCCTTTTATTAAACTTTCTCAAAAAAAAAAAAAAGGTGGGGAGGAAGGAGTGGTTGGGTGATGAGAACTCGGATCTTTCTAATGCTTAATAAACTTAACCTTTATCATGGTATTGAACTTGATCCTGTATGAAAGAAGAGTGCATGCTGCTTTAGAGGCATTTGTGCTGACTGTTAGTTAATCATTTTTATTTGCTTTATGGATACCACATGGAATATTTATTAAAATTCTTCAGAGCACAGTAAATATGAAGAGAGATTAAAGCAGCAAAGTAGGAAGGATAGCTCCTCTGCAAGGAGGATGTGTGTGGATACAAGTGACCGTAGGGGATGTGTATTGACTCAAAAAAGACTTCTTCATGAGCAGTCATCCTGATGTCTGATTCTGGACATACTTAAATTGTTAAGGTGCAGATAGAGCTAGGTATGTGATTTATACAGTATTTTTATCCAGGGTTCTGCACTGTAATAAATGGTTAAAATTTGACATAACTGAAAAGAAATACTGAAATTTTTCTGCTTGTATGATCATATTAGAAAGTCTGTGGAAAAACAATCATTTTGAAAAGAAAAAAAAGAGTATAAAATGTAATACTTTACATTGGGGTATTCTCAAAGCCCATCAAACTCAAAGCTTTCGAATTTCATCTCCGATCAGGCATCTTTTATTGCTGCATTGTAAGGAGTTAAGTATCTTTTCTCAGGTAGACTATAATTCTTCATCATATATGGTATGCTAAGTTGCTTTAGAAGGGAAGTAGAGAATGAATTTTTTTTATTACTGATCCCGAAGTAGTGCCCAGAAACTCATAGGTTCCATAAGCATTTCTAATGATCCATTAAAATCATCCTAACCATGATGGATTGTAGGATGCTATGTTTTACGTCAAGATCCTCATCTGTACTAAAATCAAGTTCTTGTTTCCTTAATTGAATATTAAATGTATTCTATTCCTTTGTAGACTAGATCCTTAGCAAGTATAAATCTGACTTTTCTTTGCAGCAGGTACTAATCTTGCCCCAAATATACATCCTTACTGTGGCTCTTTTACCCAAAAATTCAAGTTAATTTGCCACATTCTGCTGACTGTGCAATAAATGGTCTCTACCTTCAGATTGAACTGCAATGTTGTGTGGAAAACCTGAGTCCCTACTGGCAGGTAAGCTGTGGGACAGTGCTGTCTGTGCCACGTCAGGGATTAGGGTTCTGCAGATGACTTATCAAACAACGCTGGACCATCACGCAGAATTGAGAAGACTGTAAATGGTATCAAATAATTTTTCCTCGTCTCTTGTTTGTGTGTTTTCCTCCGAGAAGACAAAGCTAAGCGTTGCTGAGAAAAGGCACTGGAGATGACGAGTGTGCATTTACCAGGCAGTAATGGAAACAGGGCATGAGAAGGATAATGTCGCCTACAATTTGTTGCTTTCTCTGTTCTGCTTTTGGTTTCACATTGATTTTTGTCTTTTCCCGACTTGTTTTTCTTTTCCATAATACTGGTATATTAGCGAGCAGCGTCCCAGATCAAGAAAGTCTGTTCTCTACCTCAGGGATCCCAGCATAACTATTTTTGGTGTCTTTGGGCTGAGGAGCGAGGTCAGGGCAGGGCTGGTGCCAGCAGTGAAGATGACGGGGAGAAGAAACAGTTGTCCTCTCGGCCGCATGCACCAAAACCAGTCTTTGCAACAAGCATAAAAAAATATCCTACCAGCAGCGGCAGTGGTTGCTCTTTGAAGACACCTCACCTCTGTATTTGTTTTAGGAATGTCAATCAGTTGTAAAGTTTGACTTGCTTGTCAGTCAGTACCAGCCTTCCCAGATGTGTGAAGAGGGACTGGAAAGGCTCCTTCACGTTAAAGTCTCTTTTGTCACTGTCATTTTTGGTACAGAAAACATCCATCAGCGTCACTAGTGGGAGGAAGTTGTGCTGCCTCTGTCAAAATGTAGTGCTCCTGCTTAGTGGATTTTTGTTGTTGTCGTTGTCTTATACTCCTCCAGGAAACCCACAGGATCACTTGTCTGACACTGTGTTGGCTTCCAGGGACATGACGTGTATCTTCCTCCAAAAGCTGTAAAGCCTGATGTTCGCTCTCTGTGAACAGTGTCTTGAGAAGTCAGAAAGCTGCTTTCTGGCTGACTTTATTTCCCTGAGAAATATATGTGCAAACTTTTTGCTACCTCGTGTGCCTTTATAGGTGAAGTAAAATGTGCTGGCAATTGCTGCTTTAATTTTTGTGTGGGCAGCTCTTTCACTTATATAAGTATTACTCCTTTTGAGAAATTGCTAGAAGATATAAAAGTTTAAGTTCTCTGCTGGAACGTAATTCTGGCATTCATAAAAGACTTGCATCTCCCAGCCCCTGTCAGCATGCTATGCCCATCACATGCTTGAACATGCCTTGCTGCTCTTCTTCCAAATCTAACTCTCCTGCAGGCACCGGTTAACAGCAAGGAGTCAACTACTAAGAAAATAAAAAATGCAAAGCCTCCACCAGTCAAGCCTTTTCCTAGAAACGAGCGAGAATAAATTGTAGTGGCTGTGTCCTCAGTGAGGTCGTCTGTCAAATCCCAAACAACCGGACTGCTTGAGGTACCTACCAACACTCCTCCTTTACAGAAAACCTCCTTTCTTGTAGTTTGGTGCCTCTTTGACGGGCTAAAATATGCCCGTTGCTCTGTGGCCCACCCCACCCTGTCCAGGCGCTGGGCTTCTCCACAAAGGCAGCTTGGGGCTGCTGACCTGCAAGGTAGGTCTTGATTCTGGGTAGGCAGATGTGCTAGGAGCTGCTCCAGGTCGCGCCGAGTTGCTCGTCGCGCGTCCCGGTCGGCGTTTGCGTCGTCTTTGCCGTTAGCTGTGCTCCGGCTTGCCGTGAGGCTGTCGCCCGGCGCCTCAGGGTGCCGCTCCCTCGCTGCGGGGCCTGTGCGGTCCCTGCGGGCGGGCCGCCTTCTGAAGGACCCGAAACGTGCTCCTCGAGCCTCCCTCAGCTCCTGTGTCACGAAGGAATGATTTACTCGACGTTTCCTTTGCTTATGTAAAAAAAACCCACAAAACGAAACAGAGCACACCCGCCATTTTGCAACCACACCAATGGAAGTCCTTTACAGAATCCCATTTTCCGCCATTTCTTTATGTGCTGAAGAGACAGACTTGAAGCACATGTCTGTGGTAGTCTTTGCTCGATCCTCTTTCCTGCACAGCACTACAACAGCACTGCCCACCTTCCTTGGCTGTTTTGGGCATTTTCCAGACAATTTACTGAAGCGTAAATGCGAATAAACCCATTGGGTCTGATCCAGCTGGAGAAATTTCTCTCCTCTGGTGTCCTCAAGGAGGGACTACTGTCTTCTGCACAGGTCAGACCATGAGATTTATGCAAACTGTGTTTCCGCTGCGGTGGCTAAAAGCAACTTTGAACTTTCTGAATGGCAAGAGTATGTCACTTCTTGTGGGCATGTTACGTGTGAAACGCTCTGTGTTAAAAGCAAATTTAGAGGCTTATTATTTTTAAGGTTGCCTTCATTAACTAAAAAGGTGATGTTATTGAATGTGTGAAAGAATTGAACTGATAATTGTGATGCTTGGAATGTTTTTTGCCTGTTAGATATTTGGATATTCAGTTAAGTGGCTGTAGAGTAAATATTTCAGGGATGTTGTTGAACTAGCCTTAACTTGCTGTGTCCAGGCTTTCTATAAAAGGACTCTTTTTTTTTTTTTTTTTCCTGGAAAAGGGACATATTTATCAGAGGGAAAACTCCATAAAATATGGAGAATTTCTTTGTGACTTTGTAATAAGGACAGGTGAAGCTGTTTGCATGCAAGGTATCTTTTTTCATCTGCTGCAAGTATTTCGTACAACTCTGGAACTCTGGCTGTAAGATATCAACAATACTTTTCCATGGCTTACTACTTAAGTGAATAATCAGCTAACAGTCCCTTTTGCAGTGGGTTTGATTTCATAAAATTTGCTACTGGAATGGTATTACAGCTTGCAAATATTTCAGAGTCAGCTTTAATATAAATTTTTATACTATGCTAGAGTGAAGCCACAGTCTGAAATAATTTTACATCACAAGTAGTTCTAAATGAAAGTACTTGCAGATTATTTCCATCACATTTGTGGAGGAAAGAATCTATTTCTGCCTAAATAATATTTTAAGTTCATTACCTTATAAGAAAACAGTCATTTCAAGTTTTAGCACCTTAGCGGTGCTGAATTTAGTGATAGTAATAGGCAGGTAAAAGTGCTGAAGAATAAAATTGCTGCCTTCTCAGGAGAAACCTCTCTCCGAACAAACCTTGAGAGTCCTACTAATAGGTCATGGATAGGCAGAGTCCAATGCGCTGAAGCCTGATGATGCAGCATCTTGGCTTAATTAACTTTTGGAAGTGTATATAAATTTTTAAAATTTTTTTATATTTATATATTCATAGATATACACACATGTATATATTTCTGATATTTTATACAAATGTAATATGCATTCTTACACAGGTGTCCATAGTGTTTTTGTGCTTCCAAAATCATAACCCAAATCACTGCCTTGGAAGAATCACAATCCAGGAGCTCCCCTTCTCCGCATGCTGCTTCTGTGGAGGGAGACAGCCTGGTTTGGAATAGCTTTCCTACACGTCGTCTGGCAGATGTGATGTGTTTTGTTTTCAGAGTTCAGACAATTTGTGGAGGAGAGAAGGGGTGGGCAGATACCAATCCTTTAAATATCATGGGACATTGACCGTGCACCTGCCAAAGCTTGGAGGAAGCTAATTGAATCATGATTATAGTCATTGGAAAAATGTCCAAACAGTGCAGCCCCAGTTATAAATTCAATTATGTAAGTTCATGTGGACATGTCTGAGTTGAGGTGAGAGATGGTAATATTCGTGTGTGTGCGCGCGCGTGCTTAACTGTTTATTGCTGTGGTATTAAATAAGGTTATTGGCTTCAGGATCTCAGGTTCACGTTGAGCCACACACCACTGAATTTTGAGACTGGGGTTTTTGCTTGAGTAGGTCAAGGAAAATAAAGATGTGTTTTCATTTATAAATTTTTTAAATGTCATTTGATTTATGTAACAATTACTGGCAGAAAAAAATATTTGTTTCTTAGGGTTATTCGGTTGGGGTTTTTGTGGAAATAGTACTAAACAGTATGTCTGTAGCTATTTGTAATGCCAGTAATGAGGATGGAGAGGGAACTAACTTATGTTAGGATTTGGGAAATCCTATATTTGCTGTCCATCGTTTATATAGCAGTTATGATTTGACTGAACTATAGTATTTAGATTTTTTTTTTTTTTTAAATGGCAGTTTTAGAAAATTCCAAGTAATACATGCCAGTCATTTTCTGCGGTGGGCAAGGCCTTCTGTTGCTGGTCTTCAGGCATGGTGGAGACTGAGCCTTCGGTGTTTTCCTCGATGCATATGTGCTCTTTATCCTTCTCGGGAGATTTTTCCCTTAGATTTTATAGATTGTATAAATATATATATATGCTCTCCTGTATTTTCTATTGATGGCTAGGCTGTTCTGAATGGCAGCTGTGGCTTGCCAAGGAAGTTTCTGAAGAATCGTAGTGTTAAAGGTTAATTTTGTTCATTTACAGCATGGATGTAATTGAAAGGTACGTTGGAACAGGTCTTTGTATTAATAAACCAAAAAAAAAGAAGTATTAAAGCAGAGTTTCGGAGTTTTAAGCCAACTCATTGATTTTTGTTTTCATAAACCAGAATACGAAAGCAATAGCGATAATAAAAATATTCTAATTCAGGTAAGGAAAGTCATTGTTCTGCATACCAAAAGTGAAACAAAAGCTGTCTCAGGTATTCCTGTGAACTTTAAAAGCTTGACTATCTCAAGAAATCAAAGTATGCATGGAAAAAAGGTGATTTTTTTTTTCTTGCTTTTTGCAGTTTTGTTTTGTGATAGCTGCCAACAGGTTGTCTAGGCTGACAAAATTATATATACGACAGTACAAAGTATAGGCTTTTGGTTGTCAGAGCAACCCGTATTTTTTGGAGCAATGGGTAGTAGGGTGGATCCAGTGAGATTTCTAAGTGATATACAACAATGAGAGATGAGAATCAAGCCTGTATTGCCACCCACACTAGACATTCAAATGGATTTTATGGAGTGGGGTTTTTTTAATGTATTTATTAAGGTATGAGAAAGGAGAGGAAAGTGAGGTTGTCTAATGGTGTGTATTATCTTTTAAAATGATATAAGCTATAAGAGTTTTTAAAAGCAATATGTAAAAAATTGCTTCAGGGCATTATTCTTTAGCTTGCTTTCTCGTCACCCCGTAATGATGATTGTGTAAAATTCCCTGTATTTGAAAACCTTCTTCCTTTAAAAGAAAAAAAAACAATATACAGCACTAGGAATACTGCAGTTGCCAGTCTCTTTCTTTTAACGTCTACTGTTGCTTCTGTGGAAAGATTTGATGCATGTTCTAGAAAGTTGCCTTTGAACTTGCTGTAGCAGTAGCCCTGGAAGGATTTAGTGTGGTGCAGAGCTGCTGGACAGCTTGGGCTGCCGACCCTCAACTGCAGCGTGAGCAAAATGCATCCGTCTTTTCAAGGCTTCTTTCCAGCGGGGTTGTTAGTGGTACAAGAACTGAACGAGTCTTAAGTCATGTCATTTGTGGGGGAACATCATTTGGGAACGCAGTTTTGATTTGAGAGTTGGCTCTGGAAATGTGGCTTTTTTTTTTTTTTTTCCTTAAAGTTGCTCTTTTATTAAATCTTTGGGCCGGGACTCCAGACGGTAATCTAGATTTTGTCGCTGTCAAATGTTTCTGAAGTGGTAAGTCATTTGTATGGGGAACACTAGAAACTGCTGAGTCAATACTGGAAGATTTAGCAAATCTTTGATGGTGCGTATACAGTTCAGGTTGTGTGAGCACAACTGTCTGCACCTTTCTGTATCCAGGTTCTTACAATCCTCACTTTACATGCTAAAAACCTATTAATTACTCTGGGTCTGTCTGTATTGCATAATATAGCATTACCTATGTCAATGTTCTGGCTCAGCTTATGTAGTAGCGCAGTATTTGGCCATTCAAAAGGTGATTTAGTGTTGCGCTATGGACATGTAAGCCATAACCTTGGAGCTGTAGCTTCCCACTAAGCCCTAGGGACAGCAATAGCACTCTTCAGAAAACACTAAGCTGCTTTTCAAATTTTGCCATGGCGTGCAGTGCTTTCGTTTCACCAAAGCTTTTGTATATCTGAACTATTTGCAGTTTAAAAATCAAAGCTAAAGATGTTCCTACATCTTTTACATTGTTAAGTTTCCTTATGGTACCTAAACCAAGCCGTGGTTTCAGGGAGAGGCATTGAGCAGTACTGCAGTGGGAACAAAGAGAAACACTGTTTTTTCCCCACACTTATTCTTGAACTCTGGCTGCCTTAAATTCGGTCCATTAAATCTCATTCTCCTGAAGAACAGAGAGATTAGAAAAATAGTGTGATTAATAGGGTCAAAATTAGAAATTTTAGTGTACAATGAAAAAAATTTTTTTTCAGCCATAAACTGAAACACCTATATTTGCATACAGGAAAAAAATATGTGTGTCTGCCAGCATGTAAAATTACCTGTCACAGTAACATATGCGTATGTATTTTGTTGAGATGTAGTAGGTGCACGTGAAATCTGCCAAGAAACTTGTGGTGTTTAGGATGCTCAACTTTTAGTCTCTCTCTAGAGATTGATAAGTAGCAGTTTCAGATTTGAAATGTATATTTGGTAATATAAAAGTATGGAAGTTATATTAAACTATCAAAAATGTATTTTTAAAAAATGTGATACTTTTGTTCTTCGCCAAAGTCCATGGGAATTGTTGGACTTCCATTAATGACCTCCGTATTTTGCTGTGTTTTAAAATGAGATTTTAAGTGAGAAAAGATGCTTATTTGAATTCCCTAAGCCAAAGTAACCTTTACTTTCTCAGAACTTGTTAGAGTGGTATTACCTGCTCAGCTTCATACTGAAAAAAAAAAGTGAGAAAAACAACAACAAAAAAAACCTGCTACTGACTTGAATGTGCCCTGGCTTATTCAAATCTAAAAGATTGAAGGAAAAATATTTTTTTCTCTTGTTTCTCTTTACAGCGTAGCTATCTTTTTAAGATAAGATGTGAACAGCTCTGCAGTACTATCGAACATCTAAATTTATATGACAAGATGTCTTCTCAATTCATGCCAGATCAACACAAAAGGGTATTATTCTAATAACAAAATGGCAGATGGAAAAGATTTTCTGGTCTTAACTCATTTTGTCTAACTCATTTTTGTGAGTTACTTGGAACGTTTTGCAGAAGAAGCTAAGGTTGGGAGGAAACTGTTGATGTGTTGGTATGTTTCTGTAGAGGCATAAACAGTTCTGTTCTTCAATGTCAGCAGTGAAAGCAGAGCAGATTGAGTACATGTTTATACATTTTGACTTTAGAAGCCAGTGTTGTTCATAGAAAACATTTGTGGAATTTTTATATTCTGAATAAAAGTGTTGAAAAAGGATTGAGTAGTCAGACATTAAATGATCTCAGACCTCTCAGGAGTCCATGTGACTACTGAACGTTACTAGTTTAAGCGTGTCGTTTCCTCATGAAATCTCAGACCCTTGAATTTCTTCTTGGACTAGCGACAGGGATGACATTGGGCTTTGAGGGGGAGGATGTGTTTGTCTTCTGGGGTTTCTTTTGTTTGCTTTTTGGTGTGTTTGGTTGTGGTGTTTTGGTTTTTTTTTTCTTTTTTTTTAACAAGAGCATAGTGCTTTATGAAATCCATCTGCTGGGTCAGCAAAAATTTCAAGCTCTGGATCTGTAGACATATTGCCAAAAATTGCTACCCTTGTTGCTGAAATATTCCCTTTTATGAAAGTAGATATTGGTTTATTACTCCAGCAGCTCTTTTGAAGAGGATCAGTCAGATCAATTGGAAAATGTTCTCGTATGTATAGAGTTGGAAAGGCATATGCAGCTGTATAGATCTCATGTTTTGGTGTGTTTTCTTTAACCCTTCGACTCCCAATTAATAAAGTGGAGGACTGACGAGCTCTTCTGTGATTTTAGTACCTCAGCATGTTCTGGTTGGGGTGATACAGGCATTATTATAAAGGAATTCTTGGATCATGAGATGCAGGAAAGTAATAGCTTTCCTCCCAAAGCTGTGCAGAAATCGCTGTATGAGCATGAGATGGTAAGACTAGCCTGTAGGACTTACATAGTGTAGCCACAATTCTTATTTACGTCAATTACAGATGGGGTTGCTGATGTTCCTATTTACCTATTAACAAACAGATTTGCCTGTTTTTCTGCAATATAAGAAGGAAAACTAGGGGAGATCTGATGCTCTTCTAATCTGAGCATTTGAACAAGTAACTGCTGAAATGTCAAATGCTGCCCAGACATGTTCTGTAGGAATACAGCATTTTTGGATGTTTGTCTTACTGTACTGTAAATGTTAACAAAAATAACAGTAAGGAAACATTAAAACTGCTTGAACACAACTGAAAAAAAAATAAGAAAAAAACTGAAAGACTTTTTTTAAAGCTTTTAAATGTTGTTTTTAATTTTAGCAGGTTTGTTATGTTTCAAACAAGTGTCGTTTTACATTGCACTGTGTCCCTTTAAATTCAGAGCCTCTTTGCTAGTGTAATGCTCCTTCTCCTTCCAAGCATGGTGTCAGCCTTCGTTGTGCTTCATCTCAGTGTGCCACCTCTGACCATTAATGCAAATTGAAGGCTAGATAAGAGTTGCTCTGGTTTTAAATTGGTGCAACTCACAGCAGAATCTGTCTCCGGTTCATATTAATGACTGCAAGTGGGAGAAGCTGCCTGAACGGATAGAAAACTCTAATGAGACCACGTTCCTTCACCCGTAGCTGTATCTGTGCCACCTAATCTCTTTTCTATATTAACTGCCGAATCAAATTCATTTAATTGTATTTTCAGTTAAGTTCTGCAAAGAGCAAATATGAGAATAAAGAAGGAATCGTGTTTGCATGTTCAGACGTCTTTCTCTAAATTCAGTGCTTACTTTTTTCCTGATAATTGCACTTAAATTGCTCCATGGCACGCATGGCTGCTCTTGGGGGTCTGGTGGAAGGCACTCTGTTATTTTAGTCTTGCTTCTTGGAGCACCTGAGGCATTGCAATAGCCCACACCCTTTTTCTTTGGCGGAAATTCAAATAACCATCAAGAGAATATTTGCTCGTCCATACTGCAGTTAATAGCAGAGTGAGATTTCCGTGCAAAGGCACTGTCTGTCAGCAAAGCAAATATAGTATATTGTGATTTTTGTATGCTTGACTAAGAGCGATATTTATTTCATCATTCAAGAGCTTGCATGAAGGATGTTATTCCCACTGTGAGTGTCAGAAAGGATCTTCGGTGTCTTGTAGCAGATACCCTAAACTCCTTTCTTTGATAAAGTACCTTTTGTCAGCAAGTGTGTATGTTGGAAATTAGCAGTTCCTTCAGCATGAAAACCTTGACATTGAATATAATTGAGGAGGTTAGTGTCAGCATGTTCGTAAGTATTACCTGTCATTTGAAATATGACAGTGCTATAACTGCAGGACCTTGGGGACTTCAGTGCATTGGCACTGCCATCTGACTGCCTTGGAGTCTGCGAGACAGCCTTCCGAGCGACTTCGACCCTGAGATAATTAACATGGCCCTGGAGGCTTCTGCCTTTGGCTTTTCTGCACTTGTTGTTTAATAAGATGTTTGTTGCTCTGCTTGTTTCTGATGCAGTGGTGTGCCTTTAGGGACACAGGGTCCTTCACGTTCTGTCACAGTTAGTAGGTTTAGGTAAAGCTGTCTGCACATCCATTTCTTTCATTTCCAGCAAATTAAAATATTATCATCAATTAGCCAGCTATACTTGGCTGGTGGCTTGCTTCATTTCTGAGAGGATGCACATATTTATGTGGTATGAAAACAAGGCGAGAGAATGTTTGAAACCTGATTTTTCTTTTGACTGTTGAATCGTATAATAATGTTGAATGGTAAAATGACATCATGGGATGCAGAAATGAAAGGCAGCACGCAACGCTTCTGGCGGGGGGATGAGCGAGGGCTGTGGTGGTTGCTGTCTGGGAGGTGCAGCCTCAGGGTAGAAGGCTATCAGCTGGCCGCAGGCAGAGAGACAGGTTCTTCAATCGCTCACACTGGTTGCTATCACGGTAGTTTAGTCCATAAAATCTTTTTGGCGTGGTACTGAAAGCAAAATGTGCTTTTAATAAGAAAGGGGAAAAAAGAGCTGAGAAGTTTGAAGCATCTCTGGGAAGACAAGCTGAACACAACTGGTTTTACGTTTCCACTCTGTAAAACAGTGTTTTAAAGGGTTTTGAAAAATTCAGCTGTGTTGCCTCAAAGAGATTTGTGCTAACACGCTGACTCACATGGCTGAGCTTCTTTTTGAATATTGTAAGAACTCAAAGCAAAACTAAATAATCAACTCCAGTGGATGGCATTATCGAGCCAGGGTGCTTTCACACAGGTGCGGTTTTAGCCACAACGAAAGCTTCACAAAGTCATCTTGTTTCTAGGGAATTGTCTGTTTCAAGGAAACAAGTCTTAAAATACTCTCCTCCTGTTTTTTTAACAATTGACTTTTTTTGTTTTAAAATGTGTTTATTTCTGAAGGAGACAACGAATACAATGAGCGTAACCTGGCGTGTGCAACCTCCGAGAGCTGTAGTTATGGCACTTAAGTTTCATTTCATTATATAAGAACAAATGAAACTGGAAAGATGTCTAATTACACCCGTTTAGTTTGGAATACTTCTAATCCGTCTTGCTTGTGGGGAGTATCGTTCATAATTAGAACTGGGAATCAGTGCAAGATAATATTGAACAGTGAGTTTGGCTATTTTAGAGAAACGCTTTTAGTGGAGCAGCTTAGAAAATGCTATCAAATAGACTTGCAAATATTGAAAAGATTAACATATAAACCACAATCCACCTGTAAGAACTCACAGCGTAGTAACATATTTCATGTTTGTTAGTGTATTATTTCCACTGTCATGCTAACACAGAATGAAAGAGGGAAATACAGCTGTTCTCTTCTAATAGTCCAGCGCTAGTTCGGGAGTTAAAGCCAAGATGACTGAAAGCTACAGTATACTAAAGACTCTTTCTCCTGTTCTTTTACATTATGAATATAAATATTTCTTCAGTTATAGATATTAGGCTTTCCTTCTATAGCCCACCATTAGGCATAAAGCATATGAGAAAGCTGTCTACATTAGGCTATTGAAATTGTACTGATTTACAGCTCTTCTGTACCCTCACTTTGCAAATAATAAGGGAAGAGTAAAGGGAAAGGGTATTGAGTTTTTTACATAAATACATTAATCTTTGACTTTCATTTAGGAGTGTGATGTATTTGGCTGACATGGACTTTTTTTGTTTGTTTGTTCTAAAGTGTGACTCCAATATTTGTTGTTTAGTTGTAACCTGGCTGTCTAAAAAAGTAGTAGTGTGATACATCATTCTTCTCTAATATAATGCCTTTAAGAATGGAGTTGTAGATTTTAATATACATCTTAAAGCATTTGGCTCGCTTGGGAAAGGAAAGAGCTAAACTTAAACCCAAACACAACAGAATTCACATTTACTAGGTGTACATTTAAAATAACTAGTTGACTGCAAAATCACATGAGTATTCGAATAGTTCCGAGTTGCTCCTTTTCTTACTTAAAACTGTTATGGGGGGGAAGAATCATTTTCTCAGTAAAGATAATTAGGTGCCAGATGTTGATCAACTGTGGCTAATACTAAGTAATTACTGCTTGGATTTCAATCAGCAGTGACAGAAGACTTAAGCACGAGAATGTACAAACTCAAGATTTATCAGATGTGATGCAAAACCACATTGAAGTGGGTGGGACTGTTCCTTGGGGCACAGCCATTTAGGCATCTCGGGTCACACGCTGCTGCTTTCGTTCCGCCTTGTCCTCTGCTCTGAGGCTGCAGGATTTTTAATGGGAATTACTTAAGTAGATAAAGAATATCGTAGGATGTTAGACGGCTTGCAATGGTGGAAAGAAGCATACTGTACAGATGTCCTTTTTCACAAAGCCATTTAACTTTTATTTATCAGAAAATGATGAAGTTCTGTCTGTTTTCCCAGTAAATGGTAGAAAATAGCCAGAATTAAGTGAGTAAAATTAACAGTAATAAAGTTAGGGAAGCATGAAATTAAAAAAGTGATTGCTGTAATAAGGTGTAAAAGTTTTCCAGAAAAAAATAGTACCATGTTGATTTGGCGAAAAACAATATTAGTACTACTTATTAAAGAGGAATACATTTATATTATCAGTATCTCATCTGTGAGGTGTACATACTTTTTGGATTTGCCTACTCTGTTCTATTTGATTATCTCAAATTAATGTACTTTACAACTTCTAATCAGTTTGTCCTCCTTATTTTAATGGCAGGTAAGTATTACTAGCTTAGTTTTGAAAAAGAAAAAAAAATGAAGCTGAAGCTTATGAGATAAGTAGTCAGAATCCATTAAGAAGGACTTCAGTTCTAGGTGCTGAAAGTTGTCGAGCTCAACAAAAACTGTAGAGCTAGGTGTTTGCTGATACCTCAAGTAGCATTTAGGTACTTCAGTCTGCAATTTTATACAGCGACAACTCAATGCCAAATCCGTGTGCAGCCCTTGAAACAAAAGTTCGTCCCTCCGAGGGAGAGCATACTTCCAAGGACGCAGCGAAATATTATTTTATTCTTGCCTTTTTTCCCTTTTGCACCCCCCACCCCCCAAATCCTTGTGTGCTCTGTACAGAGCTGAATGATTTTAACAAAGGAGTGAGTGTGAAGGAATATGAGTGGGGAGCAAGACTGAGGTTACAGGTTGTCATATAGGAGTTTATTGTTATTCTAAGAGATGGGTTTGGATTTGAATTGTCTCGACAACTGAGGCTCCCTAGAAATTGCTGAACTTATGGGCTTGTACTTAGGTCAAGAGAGAAGCAGATGGACTGAGGGGGATCAATTTCTCCATCAGTCCTAGAGTTCTTCCATACAACATCTGGCATAGCCCAGTTTTCTCTTTAGTAGACCTTGCATATGAATCCTGCTCTGTCAGATTTATTTATTTCTTCCCCCTCCACCAGCTTTCATAGTTTACAAGTGGAAGGATCAATGTAGCCCAGTAAAATTTTGTTCTAAGACTGAACAGCAGAACAGCAAGAAAATTGTGGTTTGTGTTATACAAGCACAGTGTTAAGGCAGTGTTAGTTTTTTTGTATACAGATTATTGCACCAAAATAATATTTCTGTTGAGATGCTTTTTCCCAAACATCTTCAATAAAATGCAGATGTAACTATCCCAATAAACTTAGAGAGAGGAGATATTCAAGGGAGTGTCATTTTAATAAACTGTTTTCATGAAAATGAGGTGTCCTGGCGGATTAGTAATTGAGTTCCCTTGAGATGCTCTGCTTTCACAGTTCTCCAGTTGGCTGGTTTGTTTGGTGTTAAACAGCTCTAACAGATCTGGAGAAGTTGAAAAGCTTGATAAGGTCAGAATAGTGAATGACTGCTGAAGACGCATGTTATTCATAAAAAATGCATCTAGTTCTTTGAATGCATTTCTATTCATTTTATCTCCACGTTAGACTTTCACATCTTATATAGAAATGTCAGCACATTTCTTTTTTAATATTGAGCTTTGCAGAGCTTTATTGTTTTCTTGATTCTTGCCCTTTTAATAACCTTTAAATATAGGTCCAGTTGTAGCTGGCAGACCAGCTACTTTGCCATGAGGGTTTGAAAAGGGACTCTTGTAGAAAGTGTAGTGTGTTCCAGGCAGCGTTAAATTTCCTCGTGTGTTATTATCTGAGTCACATCAGCTCAGTGGCACATTAAGTAATAGGCTGTCATGGTCTGTTGTTATGGAACAGTTCCCATGAACTAGCAGTGGGTGTATCTTATGTAAGAAGCCTATCTTTAGGTTGACGTACAGGATTTCACGTTCAGAGCCAGGCAGGGATGTAGCTGATGTTTCATTTCCACCGTTACGTCCATTTTTTAAATACACATAATATAAGTAGCACTTGGAAAGTGGATGCTGCTGCTTTTCGTGCCTGCTGAAAGGAGGTAGTGTTTCTTCAAATAAACGTGTTCTGGAAAGTATAACAGATTCCAGATCTGTAACCGAAATACCATAGCCTGCTGCCCTGCAAGAGATCAGGAATTTGTCCTGTGGCACAAAAAAGCGTGGTCTGGGGAGAGGTTGTTTCAGTTTTGGTGGCATTTTTAAGAATCACTTCAGGACCCGGATCAGACATTTCTTAGATACCTACTGCCATTGGCGAATGCCTCATTTTAAATAACAAGCTTGCCGAGTGACCTTTGAAGAAAATCACTGTTATCTTTGTTTAGAGAACAGAGGGCATGGATCTCATAGAGCAGTTTCTGGTAAATGGAGTATATTACTTCTATATCAATGTCACACTGTCAGAAAGTGGCACTTTGTTAAGATAATGTGACCTTTAGAGTAATCATCTTTCAGTCCTTTATTCTGTCTTTGGTACTGTGAATCTCTACTTTAATTCCTAATGCTTTTTGATGAAGTAGAAGTAACACAAAATTGGAAGTATTCGTGTTACTTCCTTTCAGCTATGTAAGAAGTTTTTCTTCATAAATGGCACAGGTGTCATTTTGTCCGTGAAAAACTTCTGTTTGCTGACTGTAAAATGTACATCTGTTCTAAAATGTAAATTTGGTAAGCATTTACATATTTTATAAAGGAAAGAAACTGATAAAATAATGGGTATCAACTGCTTTCCAGTGGCTTTTATGGAAAAAAAGAAAATATGGACAAAAATTGCCCTGTGAGCTTTGCTCAAGGTTGTCTGGCACAAGCCACTGTGCTGGAGCAGTAATTATTTAAAAGGAAGAATATGAGGCCAGGTCTGGGTTGGATATATGGATTTGATTTGAATACTAGGACTACTATCTGCTAGTGGTTTTTTTTGTATTAAATTCCCAACATATTTTTTTGAGGAGACGCCCCAGCTTCAAAATTCTTGTTTTTAATCAGATAGTCCTTACTAAGCACTCACTGAATCAGCTTGGTCTCTTTCCCATCTTCTTTCTTGGAGCTGCTCCATTTAATATGAGTCATACAATGTGCTTTGGGTCAAGGAAGCAGACTTCTATGCTTCCATAAATATGTTTCAGTTTTAGAAACAAAGGTTTTTGTTGTTGTTGGTTTTGGGTTTTTTTAACTACCAAAACATTTAGCTGAAAGCTTTCTATCTTGCTGGGTTCTTAACCTGATAACGGTGCTGGTTTTCAGCAATTGTTGTTTTTGCTTTCATGTCATGAGACCTATAGTTATAGAAGAAGATCCTGCTACTTGGAATATGAACCAGAGGTATGCCTGATTGCTTTTTCAACCTTGCTGTTGTGATATAAGTCCAAACGGAGTAGAAATATAATAGCAAAATACAGCTCAGTAGCTTCATATACATTTTTTTTTAAACAAAATTGAAGAAATGGTGACATTTCACTGGAGACAAAAGCATTTTCAGAATAGAAGCTTCCTGTTCAAAACCCATATTTTCATGGAGCAATGTTACAGTAATATTTTTGTTGTAATTGTACAAAAGCCGTAAGTTTTAAATACTTAAAATACTTATATATTAAGATACCATTCTGACTTATCCCTGAATCCCCCTATAAAATCTCAGCGTTGTTACTGTACTTGGGTAACTGAACAAATGATTGTGCTGAAATTTGAAAAAATCTAACATATTAACATTTCTGAGACAAAGAGGGAAATATTACTTTGTTTTGTTTGTGCTTAAAGTTTGGAAGTTGGATCCTGTGTTTAACAGCAGCTGTTGTGAGTCTTGTGTTACTTGAAAGGGGAAAAAAACCTGTTACTGGCAATATTTAGTGAGAATTCTGAGAGAAAGGAATTTACTTTCTAAGCCCCCTTTAAATTTTAAAACTGAAAATTTACAAAAAGGTCAGTCTTATGGGCGTTACTTTTGATGCGATTTTTGATACTCATTGCTGTTGACTTCTGAAATCGGAAACCTTGATCCCCTCCCCCCAAACAAAGGGTCGTCATGTAATCCAATTGGAATAAAAAACTTAATTTTTCCGAATGATTTTATACGATAATTGCTAATGGTAAACTTTCAGGCCTTCCAAATTGCCCAGTAAAAACCTATTAGCTGCAAATGTCTCCTACTATGGATGTACGGCAGGACCTTAAAAAGTGCTGGAGAAGAAATAAGCACAAATAATAACTTATTCCCATAAACCTTTTAATAATATTTTAAACAGGTACTAGGTACTTTGTAGATGTGTCGAGTTTGTTAAAGATAATACTTTAGCTCTGGGAGCCCATTTGGCACTTCAAGTGAATCTCCCAGATGGAACAATATGATTAAAAATTAATTGTATAACCACTGGACCTGCCTTTAAAGACTTTTGAACTGCTGAGGCTTTCTAATCGTATATTGTTGCTCTAGTTCACCAGTGAAGCGAATCCAATGACTTTTTCGGCGTATGGCCTACTTCTGTTAATGAAAGTACAATTTATTCACTTCAACATATAGATTGTAAAACTAATCTCCTAGTTGACACATTATGCTCTTCTGCATGTTTAACTTCTCTTCACTGAGCCAAAAAAAGTATATAGTAAATCAGGAGGGACGCATCGATCAACTCGGCATCATTTAAAATCCAATTAGAGTTTGGGATTGTAGTCGCCATTGGTGTCAAATACTGAGCCAGGCTCTTCTCTGGCATGCCTGGGCTGAGCTAAGGGGAGTTGTTATACTTTGTTAGGGGTCTTTAGCATTGTGGGGGGCTTAAAAAAGTAGTCATTTATGATTTTTTAAATTTTTTTTCCAAGAAGCTTGTTCAGTGTTTTCATCTATTCACTCCCCTCCCCCCCCCCATGTTGGTATTTTATTTTAAGACAAAGCAGATATTACCTGTCCCAAACAGTCAAATGTTCTAGTCCTCTCCTACGTGGCTTCCATTGTAATCTTGGCCTTTCTTGTTATTTAACTGATAAATCAAGTCATAGGTCCTAAGTGCTTTATGAAAATAGTTTTTGAAGCCTTGGCAATGCTGTTTCATTGGGGGTGTGAAATCCGAGGGTTACGGTAGAATCCGCTACATCAGTTACTCCAGTTTCGATACAGCTGGTTTTTACCTGTAACGTTCGCTCAGCATCTAACAACCCCAGAGTGGGAATGTGGTGATTACCGTGCTGTTGTATCATCTGCTCCTTCGACTTACCGGTCACTGCCATCTTTCCTTCCCACGGAGTGGCTGACGCTGCGGTGATGGGCTCAATCAGGATATGTCAAATATCTCGTTTGTCAGGATAATGGCCCATCGGATTGTTGCAGCTAAGGGGAGAGAGAGAAAACTGGAAGGCTGAATAATAGCATTTGTCATCAGTCTGTGAGTGTATTAGAGAAAAGCTTTACACCTTGGGGTGATAGGATTTGCTTTTTTTTTTTTTTTTTTTAATTTATTTGTTCAGGGGTAGCATTACCACTTCATTACCATTTCATGCACTGATAGAGTTGTACCTCTGGGCTTTCTTGTTCCTGCTTACCACTATTCACTATAACTTTCGGATGGTAAAATTAATCGGAAAACATCAGCGGCTGAAAAAGTAGCACTTTGATTTGTTTTAGATCTGTCACTGCTGAAGGTGGACAAGATAGATGAGCTGGCTTTTGGTTTCCTTTCCGCTCCCTTTCCGAGGCAAGCTAACTCATTTTGGCCTCCACCCTGGGGCGAGGGGGCCTTGAGGCTGCGGTTACAGCCGAGGAAGCAAGGATGCGGTGAGCTCTGGCTGCCATTTGCGTTCGCAGCGCCGTCCGAGATGGCTGTGTCCGAGGAGCTACCTCCGTCTACCACGTCTCTCTTTACGTCCGCGTAAGTATGGACATCTCCTTTGCGCAGGACTCTGGTATTTCAGGGTTTTTTTCTGGAGGGCAGAAGTAGGTTGTTCGTCAGCTGGCTCTGCTGGCTTTATGCTAGCAAGTGCTTTCCTTATCCTCTTCCTCAGCTGCCCGCTCGCAGCAGCTTTAAGGCTGTTTAGGGTCATTTTAATAGTCAGAAGCCTAATACTCTGGCACTAAACATTTAAACCCGACAGTTATTACTGTCACTTTTATGTTTGAATGTGGTATTTGTTGCCACAAAAATAGTTCAGCAGTAGTGTAGTTTTGTAAGTAAATACCAGATAATAATTTGCATTTATTCTGTAAATAGCTATAGAATATTTATGCACATATACAGTTGTGCGCATCTATATTTGTGTATACTTAAGTGAATAATTTATGTACAAAATATCAGCCGTTCCTAAAAAAACCAAAAACGCCCAAAAAAGCCCCAAACAACAACAGCATAGATGCAGTAGGACATGCAGAGGATTCTAATTAGACTCTGACTTGACACTTTGTCTTTTCACAACACTCTGTTGTAGGCAGACTGAAAGTTACAGGTTCGTTGAACAGCATTCAATTAAAAAAAATCCTGATTGTCTTATATGGTAAATGCACCATTAGACTTTGAACTAGTATGTCATATTTATTCAAATTTGATTTGCACTTCCTTTTCCATTGACAAGCACAGCACAGAATTATATCGTAATTATATATTGTTTTCATTATTAGGTTTATTTTAATATATTTTTCTCGGTTTGCCTGGCATTTCAAAGTACAAGTCATAAACCTGCTTGGAATAATGCTGGGGATTTTCTACATCAAAGTGACTTTTTGTGATGTTTCTGTTCTGTTTTGTTAACTTATAGGGGAATAAATTGTAAGAATAAAAAAAAATAAAATTAAAGGAAACAGTTGTAAATAGTTCACCTCGCTTCTTTTATGCCATTTACTTAGCCAATAAAAACTAGGAAAAAAATGAGTTTATTGCAAAGACAAGGTGACGCTCCAATCAGCTGTGCTGCTGTGTTTCTTCTCCTGTGCATTCAAACAGAAAAGCCAGTCCCAAGTCTGAACTGATTGGGTGTACAATTTGGAGAGAGGTTATCTTCTTCGTTTGTGAAATTTAACATTAAATAATAAATGTTTCATATGCTGTTTTATAGTGTCATAAAATCCAGAACCCAACTTCCACGATCCATTGCTGTATTGGAGTTTGCTGAGAAATGGAACTAATCAAAAAATATTACAAAGAAAGTTTGCTTTGTGAGCTGCTTAAGTTGTAAGATTAGTTTTTTAAATTCAGATTAGGCAAACAACTATGGCATTTGTAGTCAGAATTAAAATAACCCAATAGATTCAACTAGTGATTTTTATAATGTTTCTTTTATATATGTCTATATACATACATATATGAATTACTGCTTATACTTTGTGACTCAGGTATAGTGACCCTTCAAGCTATTTGACCTTTACGTGAAGACAAAATATATACTGTTCTATGAAAAAATTGAAATACTATGTGTACACTTGTATTATTGTAGGATAAACATTTCACAACCATTAATTCCACTCTACACCCCCCCCCCCCCTTTTTCTGCCTGTATCTTAATGTCTCACCAGAAGACATACCATAAAGCCAGCAGCGGCTGGGATGTACTGTCTGAGTCTCATAGTGACAGTTCCCGGATTATTCCAATACATTTGCATTTACTTCGCTACGCATTTATGCTTCAGTTTCTGCACGTAATGCAAAGGGTAATACATCTGTGGTATAATTCCGAATTCCTTAGGTTAAGATGACTCCCACTGACTTAGCAGACTGCCAATCAAACCTTATGTACTTTAGTATTTATCTCAGCATCTTCAACTATTTTGGAGGCAGCAGTTCCTTTTCTAAAACAGTGAAGTTGCTGTAATAGCATTCAGGACAGATCCTTTTTTTCTCCCTCAGCCTTCATTGGCATATGTGGTATGTTAAGTAGACCACACAATCTTACTTCCCCCCCCCCTCTCATTTTCATTAAAATCATTCAGTTTCTGGTTTGCCTCTGATATCCTGTCTGTATCATGCTTCTCCACTTGCATGCGATTCTGTGCTTCTGCATAAAATGAAGAATTAATAAGACTAACTTTTCTTCATTGCTTTCACACTTTAGCAGTATCAATGTTCTGTGCTGATGCAGGAGCAGATGTTGTGCGTACATCTTTCTGACCTCTTTGTACCTGCAAAACTAATGATAAATCCTCTTGTTCAGTATTACATAATTACAGTTATTTTCTTGTCTTAAGAAACTTGCAGTTTATGTTGCTTTTTTTTCTTTTTTTTAAGTGTTGCGTTAGGAATAAACCATGGTATAGAACTTCTTGTTTAATACTGTTTCTAACTGCAGAATAGATGGGTGGAAAATCATTGCCAATTCAACAAAAGCTATTACACTGCAATTAAAAGATCAGACTGGACATTGTTAATTCCCTCCCTCTTTTTTTTGGGGGGGGGGGGGAACATGTTCTAGGAGTTCTGTAATTAAATTATTACCTGCTGTATTACCATCTGCTTACATGGTTTTGAAACGTTTCTAACCTCTGTGTGTGTGTACACTTCATGACTTCAAGGAAGTGCCAAAAAAGCCGTGAACGTACTCAGCAGATGGACTGAGCAACTCGCAACCTCCAAGCAGTCAGTCTTGATTGTTCTGGGTATAATTAAGCATCTTTTCTGTAAATCTAATTATTTTGTTTCAAAACATGGCGGGGAGATGTTTATAGTATAATAGTAAAATATTCCTTCTGGGATGAAGACCTACTCAAGATCGTGTCTGTAGATAAACACTGTGTATTTCCTTAGTAAGGTCATACGTTATTGTATATAGCTAAATAGTTGTATCATTATCTTTTCAGTTAAAAGTATTTCAGCTCACTCCTTGCACTACAGTATGCCATAGGTAAATCTTAAAAATGACAAAATAGATCTGGATACTCGTAGTAGGCCTGCCAAAAAGTGGAATTTAGATTTCAATACTTAAAGCTTCAGGTATGTGTTTATGTTCAAACTTTATGGTATCTCACTCAAAATGATTAGAATATTGAGAGGCTTAAAGTTTGAGCATGCTGTCTGACAAGAAGCAGTGTATAATTTCAGTTTAGAGAAGAAACTTACAGATATGAAATCTGCATGCAAGAGGGACAATAAAATCTGGCTCCGATAAAGTAGTAGAAGAACATCCTCCCCAGGTTCAGTAAGGGCAGGGGTTATTTGAGTGTGCTTGTTTGTAGATAACAGGTCATGAAGATCTTTGAAAACACCCATTGGTTCTAGGTCTGATACTGAGTGAATTATGGTTTATTGGGGTATTGCTCTAATACCAGCTTATACTACCAGGCAACTGGATCGTTGCTAATTGAATGGGTTGTACTGCTCACTGCTTGCAAAATGCCGAGCTTGTTGCCAGCAAACTGGCTTTGATCTTATGTTACATCTCATCTCAGTCCAGTATCGGTCTTTATCTTTTATTAAAATAGTGAAAGTAAATGGTGAGAAGTCTTGGTGATCATTGGCTGATTAATTTAAACAAAGAAACAAACAAGAAAACAAATATAATTATTGGATAGTAATGCAAGTTGTGATGTGTGATGGAAAACTATTGTTGGCTCAGTTCCGCTGGATTTAGTATATAGTTGGGAAAACTGAGCAAACTAATTTCCTTTAATACTGGTGAGAGTTAAGGAGCCTCAGCAGTCCAGAGGAGTTCGTTATGTGTCAAAAAGAAGAAATGATCCTCTCAAACACATGTAGGTTAGGAATTTTGTAGACTGTTGTGCAATCATTAATAATCTTAGACCTTAGTCACAAACCAGAAGTCTTAAAAGGTTCATTAAATGAGAGTTCATTCTGGTTTTATTCAGCTTTGTGAAGTCTAAGTTGCGATAAGCCTGTAAGAAATTTTTGCTCGCTACCAACGTTATGTAACTTTTCCAATTTCTTACTCATTTTGCAGTCATTTTGACCTTGGTAAAACAGATTCAGACTATCTTCAAAGGCATTTAAGTACCTTTTTTCAGCGCTATAGTAAAAAACTCTGAAGTTAATACCCTCTCTGTATTTCATACCCCTATATATTTATTTTTCTCATTCTCATTAATTTAATTAGATTGCAGTCCTTCTTCGCTCTTTACTGAGAGATTGCTCTGCAGGACAAATACGTTTTTAACTTTGATGCCTAATGCTAGACGTGCCTACTCATAGGTATCTACTCAAATAAAAGTGCCTGAAGTAAAGTATTCTCCTTTCCCTGCATACAAAGTTCTCGATAGTCAGTAAAATTGCTAGGAGTTTTTGATAATCTACATCTCTAATGAGAAAGTCATCTCTTTACTTCAATGATAACTACTTCAATGATACATAAAAGTGCTTTAGAATGGAGGTCAATGTCTTTTATCCGGATTTTGTTTTTGAGATCACCCAGCAGCTTAACAACCAGCAGGGATATAAAATTCAGTTCTCCAGTTCTTTGTAGTAGTCCGCAGTAGGTAGCAAAGTTTACGGGCACTTAGCCAACTGTGTTTTCAAGTGTTGCATCCACCTGTTTTGACATTAATCAATAAAAATAAATTCCATACGTAGCCCAAATACTGGTCTTTGTGGGTCCCAAATTACAATGGCAATAATTAAAATGTTTACTTTCATGTCCCAGATGGTAAGTGTGGTAGATAATTGTATTCACTGCAATTGTTTTGGACTAAGTTTAGCAGTGGAAGATAAAAAATCCAGTATGGTTTTGTAATGGCACACGGTATTTAATTCGTTTAACTGTAGGCTTAATTATTTCCAGGTTCTAAAAGTAAAAGAAAAAATGGAAGTGGATTCCAGGTCCGAACAGATTTATGGAGAGTTTACATGTTACTTACATAGAGATGTGACATAACGGTCACTTTGAGGTTATTGTCTTTACATTCAATGTGGTAGGTTTTGGTCATGACTTCGTAATGGTTATATTTGGGATTTTTTTGGCAAAGTTATGAAAATAGGTAATGGAACCGATTACTTTTGATCACGCATATTCAGACCGTACCCTGTGTAATATATAGCAGTGCAGCTAAAGCCTTTGTGTCTGTATGAAGCAGAGTCATAGCTTGATACTTTTAAAAAGAGAATGAAAAATTGAGTATTTAAGTAATGTAATGATTACACATGAAATGTAATGCGATTGTAATGATTTTGTTTGCGTTGTTATAATAAACCTAGTTGTTTCAGGCTGTATTTTGGTACTATAAATATTCTGTGATAAAGCAGTGTTTTATGACTTGCTGAGTTTTACATTTTCATGCCATTTGCTTGACACTTGGTCTCAAAACAGCATTACTTTTAAGTGCCATTGAAGATCATTTGTTTTTAATAATGTCCATGTTCATAAATAAATTATAAAAGCTATGAGACATACTTAAAATAGTTCACTGTGTTTCTAAATACCTTTAATAAATACAGAAATTTATAGGTATGCATGTGTATCTAAAATACAGGGAATTCTGTGTGTTCACTGTTGGAAAAAAATCAGTGCATTCAAATTTTCAGTCTCGAATTTCTGTTAATGTACAAACTGTTTTCTAATGTCGTTTCTTGATTAATCTTAATTATAAATTTAGTCACTTTAAATTTTTTATGAGCTTGGGTGACTTTTCACTGGAGACTGATTTGCCTCTCTTTCCTTGCTGTAAATCATGAAAAACTTTGCAGTATGAAGCTCAGTGGAAGACACTACACTGTAAAAACCAGTGCTTTTTTAAATTGCATGCCCCGATCCTCTTCCTGTGGAAGCTCATGGGCATATTTTGATGACTCTTTTTCTTTTTTTTTTCTGAGCTTGAAATTAGGTCATGTATAAATAAAGCTGATTAAGTTGTTTTGTGAGGGAAATATTCCCACTAAAAAACTAAATTTAATCAAAATGCACGTTTTTAGTGAGGAAATGTTTATTTCTAAGAGGAATAATTAAACATCTAAAATAAAGCAGAGGATGTTCAGTTTTGAATGATGTTTCTGGGGGAAACTGAAAAATTAGTTTACCATTTTTGAAGTTGAAGAAAATATACATAGAGTTGGGGGATCTGTATCCCTATTTCTGTACTTTTTGTTTGATATTTCAAAAGGGAAAGAGAGGCAGGAGAGACCAGGGACATACTGATAGTCACTAGAGCAGTCTACACAATCTCCTAGAGGCCTGCAGAAAGACAGAAGCAGCATGTGAATGATGATCAATTATACATTTGTTTATTTTATGAAGTCTTTTCTTCCTTTGAGGAGACACCTAAATATTGTGGTAGAAAAGAAGGCAGGCAATGGGACTATAATTCATATTCCGATCAAAAAATATTGGTACGATGTTGAAAATACTCATATAGGACTTTGCAGAATTTAATAGTCGATTATCTTATTCAGAGTCACTAATAGCGTGTTTCTTGGAGTCCTTTTCAGAGTCAGCTATGGATAATATTTTCCTGAATATTGTGAAATTGTGTTCTTTGGAAATTAGCTTATTGATTCTCTTCATTTTGTGGGTTACTTCTTGAGAATGTTGGTTTCTTAATGGTTCCTGACTCTGTTCAAACAGTGCGAACTGGTGACTGACATTAGAATTAGCTTGGGAATAAAGTCAAGCTTTACAGATTGAACAACTTCAAAATTTCCATGGAACTCTCAAATGTTTTGAAAACAAAGTTGTCTGGAGTAGCAAGAGTTTCCATTTGTTTTTGTCACTTGGAAAATGCAGCAGATAAAGCCCAAGCTAGGAAGCGATTAAATGTCTTACTGCCAGATGAAAGAAGGAAAGCCTAAACCCTGATGGTTTTCGTCCTCCAGGATGAGGGATTCATTTAATAGGACCTCTTAGAAAGGAAAAGTCTGCTTGGTCAGGCTAGGTCCTGCTGTCTTGTTTGGTCTTTCCGGAAATCGGCCTGTTCTCCATATCCAAACCTGCGGAGCTTCTGCAGTGAGTCCTGGTGGGAACGCATGTGTTTTCATCTCGCTCCAACTCAGCTGAAGTTATGGAAGGGTGTTTTGGAGATGTAGGATAGCGATAGCAAGGCAGCATAGCATACAAAATGTATGTGTGACCAGGTCTGAATTGACACAGCCCTTATTTGTTTGTTTATTCTGTACTTTCTTACATAAAGATGCTGCTAAAAGGGATATTTTGTACACGTTTTGGTGATGTACGTATTGTGTCAAAGACTGCAACAAATATGAGCCGTGTGAATTAAATGCTTCATTTATCAGTGATTCAGGAAATCTGCATCGTTCTTGTGCTTCAAGGGTTACAAGTCAAGCAGTTTTTAGCAAGCTGCTAATCTGCTATGCTTGCTATATAGTTCTAGTTGCTTGCTATCCCAGGAGTTTCCGGCAAATGCTCATACAATCTGATTAACATGGTTCACATACAAAGGGCGCTGGCCTGGGGACTACCACATCTCATTAATGGAAATGAATTTTTCATGCCATGGCTGCTATGTCTGTGTGTTAAGGCTTTCATTTCTTTTTCCCTTTCTGTCTTTTTTCTGGTTTGGGGTTTTTTTTTGCTTTTTTATTTTATTTTATTTTATTTTTATTTTTAAGCAGGTGTGTTTGTATGAATTTTAACAACTGGTTATATTACAGGTTTGAGGTTTTTTTATTTTTGCATACAGATGCTATTTTTACTAAGAAACAGATGTGTCAGCAGCAGCAAAAAAAAGGAGAGAAATGGCAAACCTTTGTGTTCATATTGAACCCTTTAGCTCTGATTGAATACTTGATGAGTCCAGTTTAAGGATGAGGTGACTCGATCTGTTCTTGGCAGCAGTCCTGCCTTGAGTGGGAGGCTGGAGCAGGTGACCTCTGGAGGTCCCTGCCAGCCAAAATTTCTGTGGGTCTGTGAATTGTCAACTTTTCAGTATAACTTCCCAGAATTAAGAGAATTAGTGTAATAGATGTATCATCCCATCTTTTTAAGAAGCTGTAACATCTACTGTGACGTGAATAGCATTCTGTTTTATAGCTGAAAGCAGGGAAGAGAGGGCTTAGTCTTCTCTCAAAGCTGTTGCTTGGAGTCATTTTGGATTAATGTTGCTTTTTAAAGGAAATTGGAGAGAGGAAATAGTAGTCCCTATTCACTGGTAAGCAAAGTATGCTCAGTGACTGGTCATCCACAGCTGCTGTTCTGTGGCATTTGCTATTTAAGGGTTTTGGTGTCAGCAGACTGTAATTTTCTGATTAGTATTACTTTGTTGAAAAGTTCCCCAACCTCACGAGTTGTCTTGTACAAGATTGTGTACCTGAACGTGGGTATCCAGCATCTTAAAAGATCATCAAGATACGTTTAGCTGATGGTATAAAGCTGAATTAGCACAAACCATCAGTCCTTCTGTTCATGCACAATTCCTGCTTTAGATAGAAAGTGCTGAAATGCCCCAGGCATCAATTTTATAGTTTATAGCGTACTTTAACTCAGTATACTAAGCTATATGTTTCTTGAATATGTCCTCTTAGTTCTTGTCGTAATGCGCACTTTGGTTATCTTCAATGGCTAATGTCTCTAAATCAAGAAGTACTACAGCGTAAACAAGTTAGGCTCTAATAGCTATGCACAAACCCTGGCCTAGTCTGAAAGAACAAGGTTTATTCAAAGTTTTTCCAATAAAGCAGCTCATCTGTTTATTTTAGGTTGTGAAGTATGTATTGTGCTCCTAAGACTGCTCTGTTCATGGTTAAGAAGTATGATGTTTACTTTTTAAGAAATTAGTATGGACGAACTATTAACAAGAACTGCTCAGAGTTCAGCCTAATAGCGGTCTATGATAAATTCTGCTTATATAAAAGTTGAACTGTCAGCTTGTAGGTGTCAAAAGCAACTATAGCAGGCTGAGATGGACAATTGAGAATTGAGGTAGTCTTTAGGATAATGGACGTCTCTAGTTTATTTAACGTAATACTGTCATTTTCGTGCATCTCAGCAAGGCTGAGAGATTTCTGTAAGTGATGATTGGGAGTCCGTCAAAGGCTGAACATAAAACCATAGGCTAAGCAGCTGTGCCTCTTCTCCCAAGGCTGTGGTCACAGTTGGGTAGGACTTGGCTGAAAAAGCATCAGATCTGGTTGCTTTTTGTGACGCTAATTCCATAAGGGCTGACAGGAAAGTGTAAAATTCTCCTGGGAAGCTACTGAAACCATATATATTACTGCTGTATAGAGCTTTATGTATAGACGTACTTCATCACAGATCTGAAATGTGTTGCAGAGTGAGTGATACTCAACTAAAGGAGCAAATCGGTTTTTAATTTAATATACTTCCACACTGAACTCAATGCTGGCTGATGTGGAAAGGTGGTGTCAAGAGTGGCAGAGCTGCCTGACAGATATGTATGCGGACGAAGCAGCAGAAAGAAGGGATGCTTCCTTTGATTTTTATCCCTGGAAATCCACTGAGGATTCCTCTGTTGACCTGAACTAACACACCTTGGATTTTCTTTTGAAGAGAAATCATAAACTCATTTCAGCATGTAGATATTGGCAGATTCAGGATGCTGAATGTCACACCGTGTTGACTATGTGTGAAATAACATGTTGTGATAAATTCACAGGAATTGTACACCATGCAAAATTACACCTCCAGGCAGACTCAAATGACCATACTCTGACATTTCTCAAACTTGACAGCTTATTTCAGTGGAGATTTATTAAAAAAAGGTCGAAGGACACCAAACATATTACTGCTTCACTCTTCGCCTATAGCTATAGCAACACTAAATCTTCTAACATTACATCTTACGGCAAATTAAGGTTTCCTCGTTTAGGTCCTAGAAACAGGAGTAATGGCTTGAAGGTTTCATGACCACAATATGCAGAAACAACCTTGCATTGTATCTATCGTACACGGGGCTGCTGCAGCTTAATGGCCTCAGTGAATGTCCCCTTGCCTTGGCAGGAGCCGAATCAGGACCGATAACGCGTGACTAGCTCGATTGCCTTCTGACAGGAGTCTGGAGCGTCGGTGTGCCTCGGCATGTGTATACGGGTATATAAATGTGCTTTCATAAACATGTTCCCGTCCTGGGTTGCAATAGCGGTTGCCATGGCAACATCACTCTGTGTACTTGAGCTTTAACATTCGAGAGTTCACCCAGAAAATAAATTTGGCGTGATTATGAAGTAAACTTGCTTGTTTTCTGAATTCTTTGGATAGAGATCGTTGAAAAAAGCAGAAAATTCTGTTACTGCCTTACTGTGTTTTCTGCTATAAACCATGCACAGAATCATTAAAGCTGTCATCCATCAAAATATAGTAAAATTCCAATAAAGCTAAATTGTAAATGTTGCCATCTTCTGCTCCATAATATTTTATTTTTAAGGGCTCCACGTCGTTGTTGAAATTGATAAAACTTAATAAAACCCCACTGAGCAAGAAATGAAAAAAAAAAATTTCTATAGAATGTACTCTGAAATAATGATTTTTTTCTTATTTGTTTTTTTTAAGTACTGACCTATTTTTCTACAGCAAGTTAGAAGGCCACAGGATAGTGACAGTAGAAACACTTTATTTGTGTGTATCAGTATTTTAACTATATCATTTTAAAGCTGGTTTTATCCAAAAAATTATCCTTGACATGAGACATTAGGGCTTCATATGTCATGTGTATCTCTGATTTCCGTGTGAAATCTTAATAATAGGAAGGTTTGTCTTCTGAAACCAGGTAAGTTTGGGAAATTCATCCTAAGCTCTGAAAACCAGCCTAGATCATTTGATCTTGCGAATCACCGGGAGTAGCAGGGAGTTTGCAGATGAAGTCCATTCTGCTCTCCCCCACGCCTCTGTCAGTTCTGGTCTCTTCAACAGAAGCCCTGGAACCAGGGTTTTGAGAGTACTTGCCACCTCCAGCTGGAGCCCTAGCTCTTCTATGGGAACAGAAGTTGTGCACAGGTCAGTCACACGTGCAGGTTTTGTAGAGGGAAACCTTTGTCTGTAAACCTATTCTTTTTAAAAACAGATTTGAAGTATTGTCTCTTTTTAAATTGCCTTCTCTCCTGTATGCTCATTTTATATACCTGACGTCATTCTGCTTGGAGATGACATGTCCTGAAGTGTCTAAGTTGCTTAAGAGCTGGTTTCCTTGTAGAAGAGATGTGAATGCAACTTACTGTCTGCAATCTACATTTTTACTGAAACTTGGTTTTAGGTCCTGAGCGTGTCTCATGCTTGCAGGTCTGCTGCGTGTTGTGTCCTTTTATCAGGGGGTAGATCCCTTCAGGGGTTAGACTGAAGTTGCAGGGCTGACTCATGTCCATCTCTTATCTTTGGACTAGACTACGGCTAGATACCGTGTATCCCAACTGCTCCAGAGTCATCAGTTTGGGTTTTGGGTGTTGTGGGTTTTTTGTTGTTATTTTGTGTGTGTGTGTGTCCAGCAGAATGTGTTAATATTTTCGTTGCTAGATTTTGGCAACAATTGTTAAAAATCAGGAGTGGAGTCTATGTTCACAATGAGGCCAGATTCCTGTTTGTAGCTCATCCATAAAAGTGATCTTTGGGGTTTTTTTTCTTTTGCTTTGGTTTGATTTTGTTTTATTTAAAGAAGACATGGTCGAAATCACATAGTATTTTGTAATATTGGTTTGTACCTTTTGAGGCTCCCATTAGCACAGTTTCTTAGAGTGTAGTAGCTTGCAAGTGTACAGTTTGCAAATTTTTAAAGTTAAAATTACTTATTTTTTTACAATAATTTAAATGTGATTGACTGTAATTAACGAGAAAGAAAGAGATTTGGGGGGGGGGGATCGAAGTGAAATGTGCCCAAATCAACCACTGGCAATGTAAAAATTTCCAAAGTAGAAATGAGTCATATAAAATTAACTTTGTTAAGAATTGCTAGGGACTGTTATTGCAGCTATTGCTGTCAGCATTTTTAAGTTAAACACCATTTACAATAATTTTATTTCACATCAAATACAACTATAAGCTTAAATGGAAATGCCCCAATAATAGGTTTTGTCTTGGTAAAGCTTTATGGTTTATTTCTTTCAGAGGCAATTATAATGTCTGGGGAAATGTAATGCAAAATATATTATTGATGAAACCTTGAATTTGGAAAAAATACATATGCAGGCAAACTGAATATTAGGTTAGTATACAGGCAGTTGGTATGAGGAGAGATGGGAAAACGGAAAGATTAACGTGTTCAAAGAACGGTTCTGGGTGGGTTGATCGCTCTGCAGGAAGAGGTGGTTGCTGCTGACCATCCCAAATCCCCCTGGGCATGAGGGGCAGAGGAGTTCAACAGCTGGCTTCAGCCAGGATCCAGCGGTGGCTGCAGTTTCAACCACACTATGGCAAGGACTGGCTGAAACACATAGCTAAAAGTTCTTCTTTTGCAGGAAGCATATTCTTACTTTTTGCGACCGCATCCCTTCTGAATGTGTGTTGTTTGCCATAATTGTATCATGTTGCCAAGTCCCTGAATCCAAAGCAGGGATAAGAACTCAATCACTTTTTTTCGGAGGGACCCTTGGTGTCAGCTGGGCTTTGCCCCCCCCATCAGCTGTCGTGATTCCCCAGAGAAGCCAAGGAAGAGGTGCTGCAGCCGGGTGGCAGCTCTGTCAGCAGGGAAGGGAGGAGTGAGGGGCTTTGGGACGGCGGTGGGGAGGGACAGGGTTGCTCTGGAGGAGCAGGGCCCAGTATGCTGGGGATGGGTTGGACAGGAGCTCAGGCACAAGTGGGGGAAGGTAAATGGCAGGGAGGTGGTTGGGGCAGGAGAGGCTAGGTGGTGGGGCTGTGACCTAGTACAAATGAATAAAGATGTAGGACCTCATTTCTTTCCCTTGTATCTAGTTTAAGAAGTACACAACGCGTACCTCCTAGCGCTGGGAGTCCTGTTTCTCCATCTACTTTTTTGCTTTTAGAAACATTACAGTGCTATCCAACACCTTTCCAAAGGAGAACAGTGGGATCTGAGTGTTGAGCCCAAAGGAAAGATGAGCGATTAATTCACGGACTAAGGAACCAGCGTGTGGGGGGCTTCTCCCACCTTGTTTGAGACCTGTTGCTCTCATGTTTGCAAGTGAGTGTGGTAAAGAGCGAGCAGCTAGAAAACTGAGCTGTTACCCACCCAAACTGGTGGGAAAAGCTGTTCTGAAAATGGAAGCAAAGCAAAGTCAGCAGCACAGCACGTACCACAAGAAGTGCATAGACTCTGTAACGGAGTCATTTATAGTGATCTGATTACACTGCAGTTTTAATAAGCCTCCTAGGTAGGTTATGCATATGTCACAGATGCTGTTAGCTACTATAAGTTCAGTAAATATTTCTGATTTTTGTTTCAGGCAAACAGGTGTTTGCAAACTAAACGTGTCAGAGGATGGAAAAGATCTCTGTTAGTAATACATGCCCAGCGTACTAGGGCCCAGCTGGGTCTGCCTCATTTTTATGGGATAGTTGTGTGCTCGGTGAGAAGGAGCTTCCTAGCAATTCTTCTTGTTCTGAGCCCCAGGCCTTCAAAGGTTCTGAAAAGGCAGCAGGCAAATACATATGTGTGTACCTATGCACACCTGGATGGCCCAGGATATTCTAGCTTAAGCAACCGACGTATTTGATCACTACTTTGACAGGCAAGTTAACTCTTGCTTCCAACTGGACATCATTGTGTGCAAGTCGTATCAATGGAGGTGCAAATTGGTGAGAGATTTTGAAGAAGTTAAATATTCTACATCGCTCACATATGCCAAAAAGTACTTTTCAGTGTTATGTGAAGAGACAAGTTGGACTCGACTTACTTGAGTTCTACACACTTTCTTTCTCAAGTCTGATCTCTCTGTTTGGTCTTCTGCTACAACACTGCCCGTTCTTCCAGATTGTGTTTGTCTTGAGTCAGCTAGTGAAACGTGAACAACTGGTAAGTTTTGTAATTTGTTTTTATATGATGGTTGTGCGGAGTGACAAGGAACTTAATTGTCCTGCTGTAACTGAAGTGGTTGCCAAGCCCGTATCCCAAACATGAGGGAAGGGAAAAATCATTACTGCAGAAAATTAAGGAAGCGATGATGGAAATATCACAGTATTCTTTGAATTACAGTGTAGTGCAACGCCACTGTTGACAAGGGCATCATAATCTCTTCTGCAAAGAACTTTTGTCAGGTATTTATAACCCTGAAGAAATTTGTCTAGGCCTGAAACTTGGCATCGTCTCGTCTAACAAAATACTAAATTGTTGTCATATACACTTTAAAGACTTGTACGTGTGGTGGGTGTTGATTTCCATAAGTACAGCTATTTGCCCTTCAAACAGGTGACAATATCTGCTATGGGGGTTTGCCTAGACACAAAAAGATGACAAGGACTTAAAGCAAAAGTACTCTGTATAGAAGATACCAAGAAGAAAATAAAAATTAAAGAACCCTTAAAAATGAGATTAGCCAACAACCCTGGATTTCTGGTTTTATGGCTATACAAAGAGGCCACGATGCCTCTAGGGCAATTCCTGGGTAAAACCTGCCTTTTCAGTAATGAACACTAAGCGGCCCAAGAAGGCATTTGCTATGGGCAGCACGTTAACACTTGCCACTCTTCCTTCTGTGAGTGAGCCTGCTAATCGTCTCAGCTATTTATGAACTGGATTTAACAACTACAGCAGCAGTCACAAAGAATTTACTGTTATATATTCATAGTGATCTTCCCTTGTTGGTTTCATAAAATGTTTGTGTAAGCTGAACTTTCTGTTGTGGAGGTATTGGAGAGTGGCAGTGATGCAGATGCAAACACCTTTCATGTAGTCCTTATTATATAGTTTTTCAAAGGCTTTATTGAAAAGGGATTCAAGCAGGAAAGCTATCACAAAAAAGTTTGAGTGTTTCATAACAAGATGTACCTATCAGAAGTGTTATTTTTAAGATCAAAGAACAGGTAGATAGTTTTGAAATGGGCTCGCTGAGGCAGTAATGATCCGATAAAGCTGACTCTCCTGATTTCTTGTATACAGTCAATTGAAAGGATATTTAGTATTGATCTGATACCTCTCTATAAACATTTTCCCCACAAATAAGTGGAAGTATAGAAATGCCCATCAAATTTATTGGTCATCAGCTTGGCTCTGTCCGGTATTGCAGAGTTTATGATCCTCTTTGCTGTCCCTATAGAATGGCTTTAAAGCTCACTCAGTGCACATTCAGACTTCTGGCATTCTGCAGTTGCTCTTTTATCTTTATAATAAAACATGTATTTAACAACAATTAAACGTTGAAACAGCTTGCTGGCAGATGGGATGGATTTTCTATCTCCTGAAGTTTTCGAAAGTGTCTTTCAAAAATGTGTTCATTTTATGATCTGTTACAGAGAAGACTGAACTAGACTATCATAGTGTTTTTTCTTGACTTCATAGTTTATCCATATTTCTATTGTCTTATTTCTTTGTTGTTATTCTCCACGTAGCGTTTATCCCTCTAATTCCTATCTAAAATTACGTTTGATACGTCATCTTTAAGTCACGCCTACTTCCTTAACCAGCCAAATACTAAACAGAACTGGTAATATAGATTACTCGGGACAAATGATTTGTGCCTTCAGAACCCCTTCCTAAAATCACTGTTGGCATGGTTAAATACAACGCGGGCTCTAATCTCTGGTACTTCGTGGTAAGTTGTGTTGTGTTCTTACACTCAAATAATGAACTTGGCAATATTAGTAGAAAAAGCAAAGATGTTAACTGGGGCTACTCTTGGATTCTTTGCATTCTAACTAAAGGACGTGCGTTGCTAAGAAGATCCCACATGCCAAAGACTGGTCGCAAATATAAAACTGAATTGAATATTGATTTTTATTTTAGTTTGTTTAGTTGTTTGGGTTTTTTTCCTGGAGTGAGGTAACTAGGTTTGGTGCTTTGTATCAAAACTGAATTGCTGAGATACTAAGCTGTGGAATGCGGTTACTACTCATCTGCGGTAACAACCTTCTGAAGAAATTTCATTGGAATTTTTATTATGTGCTTATGTGTAGATTTAAATAACCTTTATTAATACAGTCCATTGAACAATAACATAGATTTTTAAAATTACATACAGAGAAAACTTAACTACCACAGATATGCAATGGTCAACATTTATAAACTCAGCAAGATTAATATTTGCTGTGCAACTGCATCTGAAAAACTGCCTTAATTCTTTTCTATGGGTAATACTGTAGTAATCTGTTAAGGGTTTATTTATTTGACTAAAGCAGTTTGTTAAATGACTGTAGTAATTCTAGAGTCAAAATTATGTATTTATGGAATACAGTAGTGATTTTTTTTGCTTTTAAAGGACAAAACACTTGCCTTTGATTTCTAATAAGAGGTATGAAAAGGAGTTGGAAAGATGAGGTTGTTGGGTAGTTGTTATTATCTAGTAGTGACCTCTGTCATTGATGGTTTGCAGATTAATCCCTCCACCAACAGGAGGAGATAGAGTGAAAAGGCAGATAAACAGTTTGGAAAGTAGTTAGCTGAAATTTCCAGAGAATATTAGTAAATCACTTGATGTCCAGTTGGTGCTTGGTAAGAAGCTTACCGCACCAGGGATTGGTTCTGGGGCTGACATTATTTAAATATCTTCCTGAACAACCTGGATGAGGAGACAGCATGCTCCCTTGAGATATCTCGAGGTGGTGCACAACGGCGGGGGAAGAGGTTGACGTGCTGGACTGTAGCACTACAGTTCAGAGGAACCTTCACAAACCTGAGGGCTGGGCTAACAGAAAGTCTGTCAAGTTCAGCCAGAACGGCTTTGCAGGCTAAGCCGTTTGTTGACTCAACTGGAATTTAGAGACTAACATTTGTTACCATTATTTAAATAAATAATGCAGATTTTCACGCTACTTTAAGGTGCTTTAGTTTAGCTTGTGCAAAAGTCTGCTGCTTCCACTGCATATAGAAGAATTTGGACTGCAGGTGGCGAATTGGTTTGCAAAGTGTGTACAATAGCTACACTTGAAACGTATACCTCAAGTATGGGCTCTCTTGACTGTTCCTAGACTGCCTGACGCTTACAGGCGAGGGATATTTATATGGCTGTACAAGGAAATAGGATCCGTAAATTGGTATTGTATAGAGCAAGATAGTCTTTTACTGGACAATGGGCTGTTTCATTATATTAATGCTTTCTAACAGTTTGCTCTCTTCAGAGAGCTTCAAAAAGCTAAGTTCTACTTTGCCGTTAGAGTAGGTTCATCTATTATGTAGCCTCAATAATGCTATCTGGAGGTAAGTCTTAGAGAAAGAAAATGCCTTAAAATGTAAAAATGGAGGGATAATGTAGTGTTGTAGGTGTCAGTCCGATATCCATCACTGTGAGAGGTTTAATATCTTTATCTTCATTTTATTCTAATTGACGAGTGAGTCTGATGTTTGAAAAGCCCTAAATTACAGATGCTTATGTGATGGAACAGCTATTGTCAAAGTGTGGAGGAAAACGGCGCCTTATTGTTGCAGTCTGTTAAAAATGATTTGTTGAAAATTGACTTTGAATGTTTGTACTGGAGGTTAGAGTTCCCTTTAGAGGGCTCGTACTTCCATAGAAATATCTCCAAGTGCCACAGATATGCTTTGCCATTAAAGGAATGATTTTGATATAAATACTTACCTGGCAGTGCTTTTGATTCATTAAAATGGGAAAAATAAGTGGAGCAAAACAGCTGGGACAATTTCTAAGTAAATTCATCAGTCATTCAGGAACTATGCATTTAAAATACCTATAAATAATAGAATGCTCCATCTAAATGGAAGCCTTTTATTGATGTGTAAGTACAGTGTCACCCTGAAATTTCTTTTTTAACTTATCATTTCCTTGTGTTTAGAATCAAATCAGCCAAGTTATATTATTTCTACTTTTTCAACTTTATTTTAACAGCATTATTTTGTATGGTGTGTGAAATGAAATTGATACATACAGTTGTTAAGCTTTAAAATTACTTCCAGGTAATAAATAATTGTTTTGGAAACTCTGTGCCTTCACTCAATTTTTTAATATTATCTTGGGGACTGACAAAATAATAGGGTAACTTCTGTGTTTTGCCATTGGCACTTGTAAATTCCCTTTATTCATATAATTACAATATATTCCCTTAAATAGCTTCTTTCCCCTCTGACGGTGTTCAGGGGACTGCTGATCTCCTACAAAAGAAGACAGGACGATCGAAACGGAGAGAGTGAAATACCGAGAACCCCCTTTTTACTTTTTATTGGATATGTTTAGTTCTCCTAGGTTTACAAAGAATAAATAAATTGTTTATGTATACATAAGGAAACAAACACTTAGGGTTTTTTTTTTAAATTTTGTTTTAATAGATAAAAAGATGGCCTATCACAAAGTGAATGCAGACCAGAGACCTCAGGGGCACTCTCCGTACCTTGACAATGATGAGCTCCAAGCCACAGCGCTGGAACTGGAATGGGACATGGAAAAAGAGCTGGAGGAGCCTGGCTTTGACCATTTCCGACTGGATGGTGCGATCCAGCATCACCTGGGAAACGCCCAGAGCCCTGACCTTGATCTCGAGCCCATCCAGCCTTCATCTTCTCCAAAGGGAAGATTCCAGCGCCTTCAGGAAGACCCTGACTATGTCTCACACTATACAAGACAGGCACCAAAGAGCAACCGCTGCAGTTTTTTTCAGATACTGAAAGTATTTTGCACTGTTTTGATTTTATTTATTTTTGGAGTTGTGATAGGATATTATGCACGCAAGAAATGCCCTTCTTCCCCAA
This sequence comes from Leptodon cayanensis, assembly GCA_027564655.1. Lineage (NCBI taxonomy): Eukaryota > Metazoa > Chordata > Aves > Accipitriformes > Accipitridae > Leptodon > Leptodon cayanensis. The sequence continues at coordinate 35,614,160 of JANXJC010000088.1, read as the reverse complement.
CATCTCAAGAACCAAATAACCCTCATATCTACCATGACATTCTCAAGGAAATCAAAGCTGAAAATATTCAACAGATTTACAGGTATGTACCTTGACATCTTTTTGTCCAAATGCTAGGAGCCAATGTTAAGACTTTTTGTGATTTCTTTTATGTGGAATCTTACTTACAAGCTGTCGTGGTTTAACCCTAGCTGGCAACTAAGCACCACGCAGCTGCTCACTCACTCCCCCCATCCCCCCAGTGGGATGGGGTGAAAATCGGGAAAAGAAGGTAAAATTCATGGGTTGAGATAAGAACGGTTTAATAGAACAGAAAAGAAGAAGCTGATAATGATAACACTAATAAAATGACAACAGTAATAATAAAAGGATTGGAATGTACAAATGATGCGCAGTGCAATT
>JANXJC010000088.1:35572031-35613658 GCA_027564655.1 Leptodon cayanensis | reverse complement strand
CTGGCTGTGTCCTGTGCCAACTTCTTGTGCCCCTCCAGCTTTTCTCGCTGGCTGGGCTTGAGAAGCTGAAAAGTCCTCGATTTTAGAGTAAAGAGTACTTGGCAACAACTGAAAACATCGGTGTTATCAACATTCTTTGCCTACTGAACTCAAAACAGAGCACCGTACCAGCTACTAGGAAGACAATTAACTCTATCCCAGCTGAAACCAGGATGCAAGCCTTGGCTTTTTCTTCATGTTCAGTTCTCTCATGATGCTTGGGAAGCTTTCATGAACATATATGAAACTAGAGTAATTTTTAACAATGTGGATTTGTGTTAGTCCTTATAGTTTTTGCTTTAATTATGTTCTATTGCTGAATATATTAATATTAGCTTTTAAGTATTTGAATTGAAAAATATAGATAATTTAAAGTGAATAGAAATACAGACGATAGACCAACTGTCCTAGATCCAGTTGATTGTCAGATAGCATTATTGAAAAGCAAGATTTTAGATGGTGTCTTGTAATATTTGGTGCTTTAAGAAATCCCTATATAGTCTCTGGCAAATAAGTGAATCCTGGCTTTTATTTTTCAGTCTATACGGTGTAGTAAACCTTTAGTCTGCATGGGTTTGTGATGGAAAAATTGACCTCTGAAATGATTTTTTTTTTCTCTGTAGTACCTGTTTTATGAATATAAAATGTTGTATAATATCTACTGATTGGGTTCGAGTTTAATTTTTTTCCCATGTGGAATCTTTTCACTGCTTTAAGAGTTTATATAACACATTTGTATCAGAGTATAATCACTCTTCTGTAGCAGTGAATGTGGAAGAAACTAGGTTTTCCTGCCAACTTTTGAAAGTTATTTCTGTACGAGGGGGAAGATGAGCTTATTTCTGGCTTCTGGAACTGCAAGTTCCTTTTTCATGATAAAGGAAGCGCATTGCAGATTTTTTGATCAGTACCAGTTCAGAAGCAGCAGAACTTAACATACCTGAGGTTAGAAAGGATTGTTGTCATGGACATCCAAAGAGTTGTTCTTGCGTAGATCAGAAACACGTTGAAATTAACCACAGAAGTCTTCTAACATAATTTGTCTTTTATTATATTTGCTAAATCAAGCCTAAAATCCTGAAGCAGTTAGTACCATGTTTTGAGCCAACACTGTTACTAAAGTCAAGGGAAAAAAATAGATGAGAAGGATTTCATGTCAGTTTTCATGTGATGAACTGTCTTTACTTTATACAGATCTAATTATTTTCATAATGGGAAAGGGTATAGGTGATGAAAAATGTTGATTCTGAATAGTAAAAAATAAACGTCTTCTCAGAGAGGAAATTGAACAGAATTCTGTTATTAGGCTTAGTCATGAACAAAGTATTGCAATAAGCTAAGCCCTACTGATTGGATATTACACAAATCACAGCCACTTGCAGTGAAGTCTGTCAGTCTCAGGATAATACTCCAATACTTCGTGTGACTTCAGGGTAATACTCCAATACTTTGTGTTTGGGGACTGGGAATCGCTTGCCATTGTATTATTTCAAAGGGTGTTTAAAACCCTTCCTTTTCAAACTCTTCTTCACTTTTCAAACTATTTCAGCTAGCTATTAGGTTATTAGTGAGAATCTGGACTTTAGGTAAAATGAATTATATGAATACTTTGGAACTCAAAAAACTTACGTAGTTGCTATCCTTTAACTAACATAATTAGCATTTGGTAATTTTTTTCTACGTAGTAGCATGTTTTCAACAAATGTGGTCAAACATTAATTCAGCTACCTATCGATTCTGTATATAAATATATAACCGATGCTTTTAGTATACCACAGTAGCCACAAGATTTTTCTTCACCCAGCATTTTGACCTGAGACAGTCTTTATGCCATGTTGTGTTAAGCTGCTTTCCCTCAACATCTGTTTGGCAAGAGTCAGAGTAACTGCAATGAAACCTGCGTATACGTAGCCCCACAAATACAGAGCATGCAACATATGTTGCTTGGGAAAGAAAAGGCCTAAACCTGACAAAATCAATATATGTTATTGTAAGACTTCTTTCAATATAGTATACTTTGAGTTACTAGGAATAAGTGGCAGCTGCTTAGCTTGCAGTTTCTAAATGTTACGGAGAATGACATTAATTTAATTTTCTTAGCTTATTACTTCGATCAGACTCAGTAATGGTAAGGGATTTTGCTAAAAGTCCTGATAAAGGACTTAGGAGAAAAAAAAAAAACATGTATAAAAGACAGAGCAGTGCCAATCATATTGCCCAAGCAGACATCACCTTAATGTGCTTGGAGGTCTGGAGTGGGAACTTCCTATTGGGATGAAATCTGCTGCGGTCAGATGAAGCTTTGAGGGTTGAGACCTTCTGGGCTTCTAAAGAGGTTGCAGAAGTGCACCAGGGAATTTGTGTTGGTTTTGTTGGGATTTGGACCGGATTCTGTGCGAGTTGAATGAAGCCTCTGTACCAATCTGTGTTAGGAATGGAGGATCATGTAGGATAACAACAGTTTGTCTGCTCGGGTTGCTGAAATGGAGGATGCAGGTGTTCCTGTGCAGCTTCTCCATTGGAGGCTCTTGGTGAGAGCTTGTGTGCTGCTCTTCTGTCAGTCCCATACTGGCCGTCTACATCAGCCAGGTCTTTGTTAAGTATTTTTCCTAGCAGACATACTAGAAACGATTAGGTAAGAAAAGTTATCGTGCTGGCTTTCATTCCTTCAACTTTGCACCTTGCTTCCCATGAAATGTCAACACTACAGAAATTCAGTGCAATTTAGCACGGTTGTAATTACTGGCCTTGGTCAAGTTGCCTAATTAATGATACACCCTAAGTAAAGATTATCTCTGTAAGCCTTTTTGAACATCTCTCCTCACCCCCTGTAGGGAAGTGCTTACAGTGTTGATGATAAAAAGTAGAAATCATTTTACTCCTGATGTTTCAGAAGTTTCAAGAGGACTTAAGTTGTCCGAGGTGCCTGAAAGGGAGAAAGGAGTCACCACAAAAAAACAAAGACTTTTCCTTACCCTGCACAATGCATTTTACGTGCTGACAAAAAGTAGGACAAATATTATTAATAGTATTCAATCAGTAAATCTAACATTTTAGGAGCGTGAAAACTAACTTTGCTCAGGGAAACAACCTGCTCCATAGTCTGAGCAGAGTCAGAACTGGTAAAACCAGACATAATTCTGCAAACATCACTGAGCTGATAGGAATCTAGTAGTATTATATCTGTTTGTGCCATGAATGTGACTTCTCTTCGGTTTTCTTTTAGAAGATACATGAAAAGGTTTTAGTTCAAGTTTGGTGTAACTTAGCTCCCACAAGCATTCAGGGTGAATATGAAAAGGGCATAAATCCCACATCCAAAAGAGACCAAATAGAAGTCGAGATACAGAATACCTTGGGCACTGTTTAAAATTGTATCTGTAAGCAGCATAACTTACCAGGGCAACACAGGTGGACAAACCTGGTAAAATTTGTAGGCTGAAATTAGGCCATCTCCTGGGACAGTTTGATTGAGACTCCATGGCAAGACTGCGTTTCCAGAGCCCTTTTAGAGAGAGTGTGTCAAGAGAGCATAGCTGGAGAGTAGTCGACTGTGCTTTGAGTCCGCGGTTTTGCTCCCTGAGGAATGTGTCTGCAGCTCCGAAATAAAATCGTTAGAATAGGAAATGTCCTGTTTTCAAAAGTGATGAGTGCGTTTAGATGTGGAAGTCTCTAAAGTTTATAATAAATGCTTAAGGTCATAAGTGAGAGACTTTCAAAAATACAGAAACACCCAACAATTTTGCTAAGCGCACGCTTGAATGCTCAAAAGTAAATGAGCCCAATTTTCAATGAAAACTGACTTTTTTAAGCTACTTCTTAAAATGGGATTCAGATTTCTAATACCACTTAAGTGCTTTTGAAAATTCAGCTGGTTTTTCCATCTTGCTGTGTGTAGAAGGGGGTTGCTAAAGAAGCGTATCTTTATCCTGTTGCTGTGCATCTGCCAGATGCAGGTTAGCTATCCAGTGGTCATTACCACATAATTGAATTATTTGCAGCAGATTTGTGTTTATAATGAGTGGATGGATTGTTTGTTTTGTTTGGGGTTTTTTTTGTTTTTTTTTTTCCTCCTCCTTCCCCAAATTAAAGATGGGTGTGCCATTTGTGCTGTGTAGTGTCCCGTCTGCCTCCTGGGTGATTTTTTTCTTGCCGTACCTTCAGGAAGAAGACAAGGGAAAAAAATCCAAGATGCCCTGGTCTGGAGTTAGAGGGAGCGTTGTCACTGACTTCAAGGTTACTGTCACTAGCTGCCAAGATTTTGGTCATCATACATGTTGCTAAGCTTTTATATTTTAGAAGGGTAAACATTAGAGTTTTGTGTAAACTGAACTTTGGTGAGTGTTTTCAGTTAAGGTTTGAGTTGAATGTTATTAACAAAATGTAAAGGGACAAGGCAATGAAAGCACAGAAAGTAGCAGAAATAGTCTTGTCAAAGACCCCTAAGATTATAATAATTACTGCTATCCAGTTTGGCATCTTTTTCTTAAAGAAAATATTTTGTGTTGCATGTTTAACAGTGCCGAGCATTTCAATAGGGGAAATACAAAAGGTGGTATCTTTATTTTAGATGAAATTATTTTGATTTTGTTGCTCCAGATAAAAATGAAACGATCCTAATTTGTTTGGAAATTGTGGGGCTATGATAACTTTTTTAGGAAGTTGTAATTTTGGCGTTGACTTTTGTAAATCAAACCGATAAACAAGGATTTACGTCGAATAATAAGGGTGAAGAAAAATGGACAGCTGTGTTGATGTCAACGATAACTCTAGCTATACCTTTTTTGTCAGATTAGTTAATTCTCTCAAGCATTATTTTTAAAATTCTTATAGCCTTATTCTGCTTTACTCTGTAATTCCTTTCAGCAGTTGTATGTCCTGGTTACTGTCAGATTCACAGTCCTCTTGGATACATTTTTCCATGATTAAGGCTGGGTTGGGGGCCACAGACGGACGAGTCTTTGCTTTGCTCTTCATGCAGTCTATAGAGCAGCTCCTACATTTTAACTCTGCTTTTCATCCTGTATATTCTGACTCAAATGCTTTCTTCACTATCATTTTATTTTTCCCCTCGAGCAATAGGGAGGTTTAAATCCCTTCGTAATACATCTAGTTGTAACTAACTGTCCTTTGGAGGCATATCTGTTCCTTCTTCCAGCTGGCAATATCGCCTGCAGAATCTCCCAAATCCATCTCTAGCAAGAATTGATTTGTCACTGGTGCCTGATGCCATCCATAACTTAAGCTTAATTCTTCAAAGGGCTTTGGGAGAGTAGGCAGCAGCAGCTCTCCTACGCGGTCATGGCCAAAGAAACAAAAGTGCCTACGCAGTGAGAAAAGGAGTTTACTTGTTTTTTTCTGAAAGTGAACTGAGATGCTTCCATAACCAAGTGTTTCTTGTCCCTGATCAGTTATAATCAGTACTGCTAAAACCTTGGAGCTTCAAACCTTTTTCTCAGGTAAAGCCCGCGAAACACAGACCTGAAGAGCAAAGAGAGTCTAGAACTTCCTGGAAAATTTCAGTTCTGGAGGTTTGGACTGAATTAAGTTTACAGGCTGCTGCTTGGCAAAATTGCCTTTGGTGTCCCGGGAATGAGAAATTATGGCAGGAGCAGAGCCTGTCCTTCTAAAGGAAGGGTATGAGGAGAGAAGGGAGGGCTCTGGTGACTGCTTAGCTTAGGAAAGACCCATTTTGTCCCTACTGCTGTTAACAGCTACTGTTAATTAATAGCTACGTACTGACATCTACGTGGCTGATGGTAGCAGTCGGCTGGCCTAGACCGCTGCTCACTTGTGATCTGAGCGGTTGTCTTTGTGTCCCCTGTACACAAGGAAATTCTGGTTTTTTTTTGTCATGCCAGCAGTTGAAAAATGCATTGCAAAAAGCAAATCTCAGTGGGAAGTCATCCTCTTCCTTCCTGTATATCAGTCTCAGATATCTATTGTATTGCTATAAAAGTATTAAAATATATGCAAGTATTAAATGTAGTTAGACTGAGTCTGAAGTCCTTCTTACTACATCTTTAGAAATGGATGTCGGCACGTTCCTGGGGAACCAGAAGCTCAGCGAGCTCTCTAGATTTATTTCATTCCCACACTCTGTGTAATCACTTGGGATTCTATTCACATGATAATTTTGAATGTGTATTTATAAGTACAAAGCCCCTTTTGAAAGGAGATAAGAGTAATGGCAAACTAGTGAAAGTTCCCACTTATCCTCCTGCTACCTCCCCAGAGAAGAATGGCTCTGAAAACATGAGGAGGTGTCTTTTGTGGAAGAAAGATGGCCCGTGTGACCCTAGTGGTATCTGTGGAACAGTGACTTGATAAATTTAGGCTCCAGATACCCACTTATGTCAAATATGATTTTTTTTTTCTTTTTTAATCAAAAAAGAAGTGATATCTGTACTTCAGAGGGGTTAATAGAAAGGCTTGTCTGGTTTATAGTTTTCTTTGGTTTCATTCAACTTGCCTTTTTTTTTTTTTTTTAAGTTGCTAAATATAGCTCTTTCATTTGTTTTTTCTGTAGATGAAAGAAGGAAGCATTATATTGATACAATGCTTGACAAGGATGTGTAAGTTCATTACTGTTAGGGTCAGTTACAGCATATGCTTATAAAATTCCTCTTCCTTTTTGAAAAACATTTTAGCTTATGGTTTCCTTAACACTGAAGTGGACATGTTTCATGTTTCAAGTCCACCGTGTGGTTCACCGAGAACAATTTTTTCTCTGGGTTGATAATTTTTTTTAATGGAAACCATAAAAATAAATTTATTTTTAGATGTTTGATTTGGGAAATCATTTACAGTAAAGTCTGATTTTTGTATTATAGCTGTGTCCTTTGTAAACGAAGTACACAGCATTGCCTTAAAATAATTTTTCTAAGCAATACACTGCTGTGATAATGAATTAGATCCAATAAGCTCTATTATGCCACATCAGCATAATAAGTAGAGTCCCTTGATAAATTTCCTTATCTGTCACAGCCCCCAAGAATGGCTTCTGTCTTACTGCTCCTTTGTCAAAACCAACATACAGTTCTGTGCTAGGGAAAATAGAAAAATCACAGTTGGGCCAACTTACCGGTTAAGAAACTCTTTAAAGACAAAAAATGTATTTTATTTTGTCTTCGAGATATAAGAAAGTAAAAGAGAGATTTCCAAACCTCTGAGACCTTCTCTCAAAAGAAGAGAAGCAGGAGGATTTGTGTGGTTTATGTGATGTCCTGGGTGGACATCATATGTCATCAGTGTGAAAACTGAGAATGAGGCTTTTGAGTATTTTCTTAGGAACTTATCATTCCAGGAGGTGTATTTTGTGGAAAAGCAAAATATATAGATAAGCTAATTGGGAATTTTTGAAGATGAATTCCGCCCCCCCATCCCTTAAATCTGCCAGTTTTTGTGGTACAGCATCTGTTTGAATTCAGCATTCCTAGGCTCAGGCTGGCAATTTGAGAGGGGGAGGATGGGGGAGAGCTCAGTACTGCCGAGGGGTTACACAGGACATAGGGGACTGAGGGTCACAGTCCTGCTCTGCAGTAGGTGGAACAGGACCTGGCACCTGAACTTCTCCCATTGCAGTGCTTTCGTACATGACATCTCTGTGTTCATACAGGGCATCACTTTTTCTAAGAAAAAGTAACGCTAGTTTTTGGTGGGCTCCAGAGTATAAATGAGTTTTGCTCTGGTGACTTATTTTTGGATTGCATAATCCTACTTATTTTAAAATTAAAGATTACCTTGCTGTAATTGCCTCAAACTCGTCATAGCAGAACTATGGTTAGGGTTTAGAGAGAGAACCAATTTCCATGGCCATTACCTATCTACCTCTTTACCATGACTGCTGAAAAGTGTGGGGCAATTTAGTCCCAATTAGAACAGCAATTGTGAATGGTGACAAGTACTACTTTTCTTAATAGATGATGAAATGAGCTGTGTCAGCATGGGTGAGGGAGTAACTTGTTTTTTAAAGGTCGGGCATACCTTGCTCCTGCCTGCTTGGGGTAACGGAGGGATCAGGGAGGGACTGATGATACTTTGAATCTTCCTGTTTGCTGGGCTACCCCAGGACATCTCCCTCTCCCTTTTGCCTGGGGCTGTTCAGAAGGCTTAAATTTTCAGGGGATTGTTTCTGTTTCAGCATGACAGACTGGAACAGATGGTGAAACATCTATGGATTTTAGAAATCCATACCTCTTAAAAAACTTTTGGTGAGTGGTAGGCCCTGTACTTCAGCTGAAAAAGAGAAATACTTAACTAGACATTTCTGAGCGATTCTGACATTAATGCAGGCTAAAAGGCAGTGTTTAGAGGCAAAAGACTTATTTACGTTACCATCCATCAGTTTTATAGGTGTAACCAAACCATATTTCTTCTAACAGAAAGAGTTTGAGGGGAAAAAAGCACACGGCCTGCTGACATGACAACCAGTTTTCATTTTAGACCGATTGCTTCCAACGGGGAAATACCAGAGGATACAGAAATTGAACAAAGTTGTTCCTTCACTGTCCAGTCCTCGCGACTCAACGCAAGGAGAATCAGCAATTCTGGCTAGTGGTCCTAGGCACATACCTATGAAGATACTGAAAAACAGAACTTCCAGAACAAAACCCCTTAACAATTTAATTAGTGGCACTAGATACACCGACTATCTACTAATTACCTGAACAACTGCAAGAGTTTGCTCCTGCCGAGTTAACTGTATTGGCTCTCAACTTCTCAGCGATACAGTGTGCTCAGAGGGTGGCTGTTTTCTCTGAGGACATGGTGGCACAGGGCATTGCAAAGAGTTCTCTTGTGAAATTTCTTAAGCACCAAACACTCACAAATTCCTGTTTAGGATGCATCTCTCATCAGCAGAGTGTAAAACTGAAGTCTATTGGTACTCTTGAGATACGGCGTTAGAGTGCTGTAATTCCATGGTATGCTCTGCAACAATTAGCAATTAGTTTCCTGCCTGTACACATAAATCAAATTAACAAAGCCTCGAGGGGAAAGAGTTTTCTCAGCCCTCTTTGGTGGTGCTTTGCCATCCAGTTCCCTACAGTCAGCACCTATGACAGCTATTTACTACAAGCCTGCTAATAAGTCAGACTGTAACCAAATTTACTGGGAGCAGCAGGACTGCAATTTGTTGTGCAGTATTAAGTTACTGTTCGTACAGCATTCGTAACTGAAGGCTACTAAGGAACATTGCTAGGAATCGACCAGGGATAATGAAATTGATATTGTCTGAATAATAATCAATTTTAATAGGAGTCTTCTACAGTAGTCTTGCATTAAGGGGCTTCTATTCTCAGTTCAGTCCTCTTTGAAAGCTGATGAGTTTCTGAAGTGTAGTAGCTGCCACACTGAAACAAATAGGAAATGTATTGGGAAGTTGGGGCTTTTCCCAGTAATGTTGGAACTTGCACAGTGTTAGACTTTTCAAAAATTAAACAAGTTTGTTGGCTTTTCTTGAATTTCTAGAGTACTGTTTATGGACAAGAAGTTAAATAATGCAGGAGGTCTGTGTGTATGTCTGATTTTTCTCAGTCTCAGTAACGGGTAGTCTTTAAACATGCAAGAAGTCTCATGCTTCGTATAAGCTGATGTTTCCCTTGGACACGTGTAATTGACACAAATTTACATACATATGATTTCCGGATGAATTAGTTCCTGTCCAAGTTAAAATACTGACTTATACTCAACTTATTTTTTGAGTGTTTTTTCAGGGGTGAAAAGGTTGAAATATTCCAGCTAGATGGAATTTTCTCTATCTGTTATTTTTTTCTTTTAGTAAAATATAAAAGTGGAAAAGTGAACTGAAATGTCACTATCAAATCAAAGTGTTCAAATGTTTCAGAAGTAAAATTGTTTGGAAATCTTGTGTCTTGGAAATGTCAGGATGTTTATTTTTAGTTGGGGAATTTTGTGTGTGTGTTGACGTTTCCTGCCAAAGCAGTGTCTGGTCCTCAACCAACTTAATGTCTTTGTTTATCTTTTGTGAAAGTTGGTTACTTAACAGAGTGGAGAAGATAACATTAACAGAAGTGAGCAGATAACATTTGAAGGTTTTGTTCATTTTACCTTTTTTAATGGGTGTTCAAACTTCATTAGCTAGCGGGCTAATTAAGTGGGTTGTGTGAGGCTTAAGCGAAAAGGTCACTATTACTGTGGGGGTTAAGACCCTGTCAAAGACTGATTTCTCTCCAGCAAATTTCAGAAAGCTCTTCAGAGCAGAGTTTGTATGAATTGTAATATTTTTGCTGAGATCTGGATCTAGAGAGAGGAAATAATTTGGGATGTCTTTCCTTTGGAAGTTGGGGTGTGGCTGAAGACTGATGCAGGAATCTTCCTGTATAATACAGAACTGACCAAATGACCAAAGTTTTGAAGTGTGCTGCCTTGACTCAACTATACAATACTCGTGTTATGCTCTAGGCAATAATGCATTTTGCTTCTGCTCAAGTGGCGAACTGGAGCCTGTAGACTGGCGAAGCCCAGGACTTCTCCAAAATGTGAAGCAGGGGGACAGTGGGAAAAAGGATTGATAGTTAAAAATGGATAGGGAGTCATGAAAATGTCAGTATGCCTTTGATGGAGATTGTTTTCTTTGTTCCAATAGGGCAACTGTGATTTAGCAGAGAGCTCACATATTTACAGTTATGATTGTGGCCGAGGCAGGAACATGTTCCCAGTGGTTCTGGAATCTGTTTCCTGTCGAAGGCTACGTGAGGCAAGGCTGATGCAGTGCAGATTGAGACCATTTAATTATTTAAATAGCTGGCTGAGTGCTATTTGTGAGCAAAAGGTGGTGGCTCTGGGAAATTGTTTGTTTCATGGCCATTTGTTAGTAATAGTTATTGAATGCTTTTATTTTTAATAAATGCTAACCTAGGTGATGGGCCCTGTGATGTGCATTATTAAGTAAATAGACAAGCTTAGAAAAAGGCCATACAGTCATGAATAAAGTTTCTGTTCCCTGTCAACTATTTAGGGAACAAAGCAAGAAACTGAATTATTCATGATATGTTTAGTGCAAGGCAAATGGACCTGCTGCTGTGTTGCTAGCAGTGCAAATAGTGACTTAAAAAATACAAATGGTTTTCTTCTCTATTATCATGCTTGTTGTTCTTTGCTAATATTTCTAGAAACTATTAAAGAAATTTAAACCTTGTGACAGAAAAGAATTAAGTCTGCATAGTTCCTCAGAATCCTAGCAGAGACCCGGTGGGGGATTTTGTTTCTAAATTATTCAGCCTATGTGCTAAAAAGACAGATAAGACTGTGTTTTGGAAGTTAATACAGGTATTCCTTTTATGCTCATGGAAAACTTTTTTTTTTTCTTAATTGAAATAAGTTTTGTAAAGACTGTTTCCTATAGACAGAAATGCATATGTTTATATAGCTGTCTATTCATTTATATATGGGGGTTTGTGCATATGTGAGTACATAGATCTAATTTTGCATAGTAGCTGAAGTTTTCTCATTTACACTACACTTCTCAAAGCTGTCATATATTCTAGTGCTCAGGGCTAGAAGTACTTCTTGTATTCACAGTTCCTTTGAAACTGTTAAGAACTCAAGATACTATGATGACTGTGTTATATATGCCCAGAGAGTTATTAAGGACAGAGTTCTGCACTGGAGGATGGTCCTCAACTCCTAATAAATTTACTGGTCTAGCATTTGATGAGAAATAAATACAGGTTGGGGGGCTTATTCATATTGAAAGAAGTATAATATAAAATAAAAGATTAAGTTAGTCGATCACAGTGCAGAAATATTTCCACATGAAAATAGATACCCGGGCTGCTTCGTCTGATGTGGGAAAAAAAAAAAAAAACACCAAGAGCCAATGGCTGGAAGATCAAATTAAAAATGAAAGTATACAGCACAGATAAGGTGATGAATGGAACAAATTTCATTATGACTTTGTTATGTTGGATGTTCTTTAGCCAAACTGTGTTACAGTGTTCAACACAAGGCAAAATATATGTCTGTGGCATAGAAAAGGCGAGGTGAGATGATTTAGTGGTTTCTTTGTAATGTTTTTTCCAATCTCTGTGTCTCGTCAGTCTTTTCAAAGATTTTATTGAAGCATACTAAGATCAGTCAAATTTGTTACTTGTACGGAAAGGATTTTAGAGTGCAAGTTTTAAAACTAATAGTACTTTGGATGTGGAATGAGTTCCTCAGCAGGTAGTGCTTTTCTTTCTTTTTCCTAATCATAGTGTAAGGACAATATGAAAAATTTTCCTGCTTTCAGATACAAACCCAGAATATGGATCCCCTTTTTTGAATTCCTCAAAGGAATAGGATTTTTTTTTAAATAGTATTTTAAAAAAAAAAACAAAAAAAAAAAAAAACAAGAAAGTTAACTCTGAATTTTTGACCACATTTTAAAATTACATTTGGCATCTACGAACTGAGGGTTGGTGTATAGCCTGCACGTTTTGGTGTCCGTACCTCCGAGTACCCAGAGCAGGAGACCACAGCCAGAGGAACACAAGAGGTGATTTCTACATGTGTTCTGCAGCACTTGTAAAAACTCTTTTAAATGAACGACTGTGTGAATGCAGCATATACCCAGTCTTGTTACATTATGGGTCAAGTAAACTAACAAGTAAAGTAAGAAAAATCTTAAAAGCAGGTAGAAAAGATTGCACTCTAGTCTATCGTCCTGAATGGCAGCGTGGCCCTATTCTGCTAAGCGTCCCACTGCTTTCACGTGGCTTTCTGGCAGAGAAGAAAGCGGTTCTTAAAATACACTTCAAAGGCTCAAGCCTGCGCTGTCGGCCTCTGCCTCTTCTCAGCTATGGTCAGATGAGATTGGATTCTGCAGTTCTTCATCAATTGGCTTCTAAAAAAAGGCAACGATAACTTCATTTGACAGAGGATGCTAGCATTGAACTCCTACATTTTATGGAGTTATCGCTTCTTTTCCTTTATTATTGAGCTGTTTTAGCTAGGATCCCTGAGAGGGTTTGATATTAATATTCTCTTTTGATTAAGAAAGCGAACTAGAATGGAGGATTTGGGCTGTGGCGGTCGCAGGAGGTGAGGTGGAGCCGGGTGCTGTCGCGGGGCTGCTGGAAGGCGCGCGGAGCTGTTTATAGCACTGCGAGGCGGTCGGCCTTTATCTGGGATTTGCAGCTCTCCGCTAGCAAAACTTTTTTGTTTGTTTTTTTTAAACAGGCTCTGTTAAAACAAGAATCATTTGGTATTATTTTAGAAATACAAAGCTAAATAAATTAAATCCGACTTTAGTCTTACGGATTTGGAAATTGGTTTTACATGCTTTCGTCACATCCTGGCTGGATTAATCTAACTCTATTTTTACAGTTTTGCCAGCATTGCCGCTGCAGAAATTGTGTACAGATTGCAGCGACAGCAATGATCAGCAGCTCCCTGAGGAAGAGCAAGGCTCGCAGAGGTTTAGGTCTCTTCTCCGTCTCTCTCGTTTTCTTCTGACTTAGTATGTCTTGAAGTTAAAAAGGTCTCGCTGTTTGGGAAACAGTTAATTGGATCAGGATGAGTCATACCCAGAGTTAAATGCTGGCGGTACGATTGGATTCCTTCCCCTTAGCTAGCGTAATTAAGACTGACATTAAAGATCAAATTATCCTATACCAAATTAGGGCCTCAGGTAAGTGGGAAGCTCTTCAGGGGCATTCCTGCCTAGCGCTGTTCCTGCCTGGCGAGGGAGGCTGTGGGGGCCCACCGGAGAAGCCCTGTGGTGCCCTGGGGAGCAGGGCTGTCCTCTGAGGCCCGGACTTCAAACTCCTGCCGCCATGATGCTCTCCTCTGGGGAAGGAGGCCTGCTGGCCGCTGGCGGGGAGCGAGCCAGGCCGCCGCCGCTTTTCTCCTCCCCGTCCCAGGCACAGGTGGGACGCGGATGGCAGGGGGATTACAGCGTTGACTTGCAAATGCGTGAAAAGCTGCCCCGGTGGCCTGAGGCGGTGCAGAGAAAGGTACGGGCTAAATACAGAGCGTAACAGGCCTGGTCGGTACGTACGTGCTGCTGCTGCGGCTGGGGTCAGAGCTCTGGAGCGGAGCTCCGAGTTCGCTTTGCGGCAGGCTCTTCCCTGCCCCGGCTGGGCACGCTGCCTCCCCGGCATCTTCAAAAACTGGCCGTTTCCCAGATTACTTTGGGGAGGTGTCAACATTTTTCTAGCAGGATTGCGGAATTATATGTACTGAATCTAAACATCTTGCTGCTTGGCTGCCTTTCTTCAGTTACCCTTCCCCAGCCACCTCGGGGAGATCCCTGGGTCCTTCCAGGACATCCCGGCTGAGCTGGGCACGCTCCTCGCGGCAAAGGGCGTGATGACACCGGTGTCTTCTGAGGGACTTCATGTCAGCCGTCTTCTTTCACCTGTGTTTGGTTTCTCCAAAGCAGCTGACTCTTTGAGATCTGGTCCCGTTTGCTTCATCTCAGATAAGAGCCGCTGACAGTTCTGCAATACCTTTTAGCATAGAATAATAAATTTCTTTGCACGCTTATTCTGAAAGTATTTTATCCTCCAAAGAATTCAGGATGTTTGCGTTTGAAATGCGGTACTGAATAATCCAGTCTACCGAAAAAGAATTAACTTTAAGATTAGGTTATATACTGGATCTTTTGGTAGATAAAGACGTTTTAACGCCTTTTATTTATTGTGTGTTAAACACTGGTTGCTGGCTGTGTTATATTATGTGACTTTTAGTTCAGCAGAGAGAAAAAACAGACTTATCTAAAGATGAGCCTTAAGTATTTGTTATGTGCTGTTGTGCTACTTATGACGAGTGACTTTGGGATGGGAATGGTGATATTCCACCGGTAATTTGAGACACATTACCCCAAAGGAAAAGTCGTTACTTTTTCTGGAATGAGGGGAAAGTAATTTTATACAGAGAAAGATGGTAATAATTGTCATAAGGCTTACTGTAGTCGTGCACTAATAGTTTCGTAGTTTCTTATGCCAGACTATGATACAGCATGTAAATTGTGCCTCATAAAAACAGTAAAAAGATAACTTCAAAGAAAAAGTGTGACCTTAGCAAGAATGACAGGGCAGCTATTCCAGAAGCAACAAAAGCGTATCATAGTACTGTCTATTTGTAATCCTTTAAATAGATGACTTGATAGTAATGGGAAATTAGTGTTCTTCTAGATTTACCTCCAGCTAGAAGATGCATCTTTATGCTTTTTTGTATTGCAGGCAACGTATTAGCTTCTCTTTCAATTGCAGATGCTATTAAAGTTTGCCAGAAAAGGTCTTATTTTTCTTTACCCTCACCGATGTTTCAAATCATGGAAGCATTAGAATGTATTCAAGATTTGTTCATTATTGTTATAGCCGAGAGGGAGATAATCGATCTCTGTTAGCATATTTTTGAGACCGTATTTAAACTGCCCTGGGAATATTTGAGAATACATGGTAAAATCAAATGATTTTTACTTACAGTATTATTTGAGCGCTATCTTTGAAAGAGACCATTTTCTACTAGATATGGAAAATTAAAATGAGTATTTGCTTACAGGTAATTATATGGCTCTGAGTGTATGTAATGGAGGAAAGCTCCGTGGAGAAGTCCTTGTTTGATCTTGAAGGCAATGTAATAAAGTTTGCAGTTACTTTTCCCTGCTCTCCAGAAGAATTTCAGACCAACTGGAAATACTATATTTTACCAGCCTTGAATACATGGAAATGTTAAAGTACAGCTTCACAAAATAGCTCTCTCTATATAGTTGAAAGTTTGAATTTTCAAAGGAGGCTTAATTATTTAGGGAAAATGAAGATTGGATGAAGACAAGAAAGGCTCCTTGATGGTATTCTACTTGCATTCCTTTCAGAATATGTTTTCTATGATAGTGTTTTGATTTCATCAGATTAATTATGTTTATTTGATTTGTCCTTTAAAAAAAAAAAACAACAAACTAAACAAAAGACAGGCATGAATTATTACGTGAGCATTACTACACACTGGGAATCAGAAGAGTGTGAGTTCATGCTGTTTAGACCCTTCTTTAGAGAAATAATAAAATATTTTAGTTTAAATTCCTTTTTCACCGAATATCGTGTAGGATTTTTCTCATCATCTTGTATCATCAGATTTGAGCAGAAGGGAGTAGTCGACTAAATATGGATTCAGCCATAGCTGGTTTTTAAATTACTATGGTTCCAGTTATAGATAGAAAGAACTTTAAAAACATAATAAAAATGAATTATGAATTAAAATGAATTGTAGGTTTCATTTTAAGCAATATACTGAAGAGATCATTAAAATGGAGCTGTGGTTCTGAGAGGAGTAGAAAGCCACATGATGAACTAAGGCAAATGATACTCTTTTTAAATTCTCCTGAAATATTTTCCCTTGCTTTTGCCACTGAAAGGTAGACCCCCCTAGTTTGCAGCTACCTTGGAGATGGTCTAAATCTATAACTAAGTAGCATGAATTTAACTTAGTCCTCTTTCAAAATAGATTTAAACATTTGTTCTTGATTCCAATTTCAGGTTTCCTAGTATGCATTTATTTTCCTGAATTTCACAGAGTTGTTCTGAATTTACAGTCATGTACCTGACTTCAGAGTCTTTTATTTAAAGCTTAATTATTTATGGTTAACAGAGTGACCATTTTAATATTTTCTTTTTGTTAGGCGAGATGTCTAGCATGTCTCGGCACACCTGAGCAAAATGGAGTAAGGCACTGGGATTTATTTTTTTAACTTAAAAAAAAAAAAATCCATGACTATACATAATCTTGAGATGGGTCCCAGGAAGATCAAATTAGGTTGCTTTATAACATTGATATGCACTTGTTTTTTGAAATCTTTTGAAAGAAATACTTCTGTGCATAGAAGGACCGAAATAACTAAGACCATGAGAGTATGGATTTTAAAAATCTGGTTTATGAGGTGTGTAGGCTGGAAACTCTTTGGGTTGGTGAATGCTTTTAGTAGCTGTACAGACAGTGGCCTATGTTCTGGGGTCTTGAACTCAAATTCCACTGTTTTGAGCTAGTAAATTGCCAGTAAACAGTAGTAACACTGTCTTTGTTTTCCTAAAATTAATGCCTGCATGTGTAGCTTATGCTACTTAAATTTCGAATACGCACTTAGCCATAATTGTATAAAATAAGACAATTGTAAGCATGGAATTGGAGAGAGGGTGAAACTACTGCTGCTAATGAGACATTAATTGTTGGAAGTTCAAGTTAAAGGCTGAATATTCAGAATTGTATCAGAGACTGTAAACCCCCTAACACTTAAGACTTATGGCATTTAAAAATGATTGGGCACTTCAGTTTAATTTGCTTGAAGGTAAAAAGCTTCTAAGACATATTAGAACCTAAAAATAATTCTGACAGCTAATTTTTACATGCACGAAAAAGAAGTTTTATAGCGGAAACCTTGGCTTTTAGCGTCGTACAGCTAGAGTCCTGCTGTCATAAAGGCCCTAATGATTTCTGACTTAATTATGTATCTGAACACTTAGGCTGCTACACAGTCCCTACCCTTTAGAGATTCGTGTCTAAGTACCAAATACTGGATGCACTCTTTGCCTACGAATCCTGCTTTACTTCCCCTCTCCAGCTGCACAGCTCTGCTAAGATCTGGGAGATGGATTCTCTTCTTGTTAGTATTTCACATCGAAGTTAAGCCTCCCACACACTCCTCCTTAATTTATTAATAAATGGCATAAGCACGTTAGACCTCGTTTGCTGATTGTGTACAATGCTTTGGGGCAACCGTTAGGAAAAGCTCTTCTGTATTTGTAGCAACGTCCTTCTATGTGCCCATCAGTGTGTTAGTCAAGCGGTTCCCAAAATGCTTTTGCACCCCTGGGGATCCACCGTACGTTATGGAGAAGAAGAGAGGAGCTGGACCTTTCAACCAGGTGTATCCCTCGTAGATGGAGAGCGGTGCTGGGACTGGAGAGATGCTGCAGCAGCTGGAGTTGCCCTCCGGAATGCTGCTTGTCTCTTCTGGGACAAGTATGTCCCTGGGAAAGGGGTGTCTCAGGCTGACCTGAGAAACAAGGAAAGCGCGGCCAAATAGGACGGGGCAGGCTCATCTCTGGCTGTTTGTGGAAACAAAATGGTGAAGGAGTCGTTAGAAGAAAGAGACTTGTTATTTTTATTTGGTTTTGTGTTAAACCTGCTGGTATAATAGTTAAGAAGTGCGACATCAAAAAGGTTCTCCATCAGAAGTGCTTCAGGCATGTTTCTGAAAGATTGTTACCCTTTGGTTACAGTTAATTCCATTTTAAATATGTTTCTTTTCACTTAGAAAGTTCAGCTAGAGTTTGGATTGCTTCCCTGTTGAAGATAATTTGATTTCAGATTGCAGCAGTTTAGAAGTACATAGATAGAAGAAAAAAATCTTCCATAAAAGCTGCACTGTATGTAAATCATCCTGTTCAGGCAAGGAGTTTGGTGCTCAGTTGCAAGTTATGTTTTAAGAGTGAATGATTTATGGTTTTGATATAACATTTTAAAATTCTGCTGCGCATGCCTGTTTTTTAATAGCGCATGTGTTATCCAGCTGGCATATAATATGTCTATGTGTGAAAGAGAATGTTGAAGTTAAAACAACTTAATGGAAATGGGGTTTCAGAAACATGCCGTGACATTACTATTTTTTGTGTCAGACAGGCTAAAACTGATCTGAGTTCTCAATAGGTTGGCAGAAACGTCAATCTCAGACTACGTTGAACCTGTTTGGGTATGATGCATTATTTGCTGATGCCGTTTCCTTGTTTACATAAGTGGATTTGCATGGCTTGGTGCTCCAAATATTGGACTACTGAAAACCACCTGCATCTGCTGAGGTATTGAGACAAAAACTCTGGAGGCTGGCCAGGTTTCTGCAGTGCTTTTGCTTACGTGGTTGACAGTAACATCTGGTAACGCAGATGTTGAATTCTAGAGAGCCATAATTATTTTGAGAGCAGGGAGAAGTTGTCACACGTAGTTATTATCATGCTACTATCACAGGTATTAGAATCAAAGAGATCATTTTGTTCTTTGACAGCATATGTTTTCTCAGCTTTGGAAATGTGCTATTTTGATGCCGTGCAATATGCAGATTAAAAATAATCTTTTTTTTTTTTTTTAAGCAGCTTGAAGGTTAAAGAAGAGCGAAGAGACTGTAAATGCAAAATGTTTTGTTTCTTCAGAGTACCAGTTCCATTGCAATTGTGAATGCTGCCAAAATATGCTTCACACTGTGCCCTAGAGCCCCTCATAAATAAGCATTGGGTTTCGTACTAGTGGAAGGGAAGTGCCTTAGCTCTTGTTCATCTCGGGTGTTAGGATTTTGGTTTTGCTTTGGTTTGTTTTTTGGGTTGGTTGGTTGTGTTTTAAACTCCCTGAATCATTTTCAGGCACGGTATTATTGGAAGGAGTAAGACAGCTGAGATGTTGGGAATTTATGTATTTACAGAGGTATTATAGAACAAAAATTTGAATCTACTAAGAGATAGATTTAAACTCTATTAATAGAATAATTCTGGAAATTTTAATTGAATTGTCCAACTTGGTACCAGGAATTAACATCCTTTTTTATAAGAACCACCCTTCATTGAAACAGGAAAAAAATGTTACTTCTGGATTTGTTTACAGTAAATAACAAGTTTTCATCTTAAAGCTTTGTATTTGGACATCTGCACAAGTGGAAATGAGCGCCTTGTGAAATTTCTCAAGTCTAGTCTGACGCACACTAATGTTTTAGCATTTTTTTCAAAGCTTATGTTTGCAGTAATAACATTTAAAAACTTCTCAGACAACACAAGTTTCTAATGTGGCTAGGAACAAACTGCAGGCACTAGCAAAACCTCCCTTCTCCCTAGGTCTATAGGAGCCCAATCAAATGTACTTAAAAATCTTTACACTATCTAGGAAAAGTTTTTTTTTTTTTTTTCTTAATCTTACACCTGCATATGATAGGTATGAAGAGAATTTGAGTAAGTGGGACTGAATATGAGTAAGTATCCCACACTAAGAGTACAAGTACCATAAAGTTCTCCTAATGTCTTTTACTGTGCAGTTTAAATCTAAAATTAGTAGTAAGAACAAGTTTATGATAATCTGTATTTATTCAGCATTAAAAATCGGTGCTTTTTTTTCTTTAAAAAACAACTTTAATCTTATCTTCCTAAAAATGAGTGTTGTTTATTTGAACATCTGAATCCTTTGTCTGAAGCTGCTTAGAAGGTGTTAGTATTTTTCAAACTCATTGGCTTCCCTATCCATGTAGCTCCACAAGTGCTTAGGCGGCCAAGAGGAAAGTGAAATCACAAATTGGTCATAATTTAATTATTTCTGAAATTGTCTTATTGTGCTGTCCAGATCTCTGCACGTTTAACTTGCTTTTGTCCTCAGTTTACATTTACATTTTAGGCTGCGCTTACCGCCAGATGAACACAGTGAACTGCTGACTGTGCTTGACAATCACTAAAATAATGGAATGCCCTTCATCTTCTGGGGTGATACTTTTATTTAGTTAAGATGGCTTTTTACCTGCTTTACTACCTAACCAGTGCTCCAAACCCTCTGTGGTTTCTGGCTTTTCCACTAGTAGTGGAAAATATAGTAGTGCCTATATATTGTTTTACTTCCTAGTGGCTTTGCATTCCTCACATAATCGTTTCCTCCTTCGCACACCGCCAGTGCCCAGGTTTCCCGCGGTGAGTCATTATGTGGGTTCAACTTGACTTTGATGCAAGTGCTTTATTATTTTGCGATGTGTTGCATAGGAATGGTTACCATGAGACACATATTTTGTAACTTTCTGATATGGTTTGTTGATGCAACAAGCATAAGCGATTTAACATCGTTTTCTGCCTTCTAGTTTTACTGCTGCTGGATGAAAAGGTCTGTTTAGTTTTATTCTCCTTTTTTATTTGTTGAGCACCTTGTCTTTGAACTGTACTTACGCAGTGCACTAGGTCAATTTTTAGTTTCAGATGCTTCTCAGTTGCCCTCATATAACTGCATCAGTTAACCCTGGACAAAAACTTGTCTCATTTTTATGTCTTCCATGCAACATTTTTTTTGCTTGATTGTATAACTGCCTGTAACCAGGTGAATTCCCATGTCGTCTTGCTAGCTGACATGTCAACACCCTCCTGCGACAGTTTTCTTGCCCAGTCCATTCCTGGCATTCTCTACCAGCTTTTTCTCCTGGAAAGTTTAGTGGCCCATTCTTACTCCCTTCCATAATAAAATCAACACTTGCTAAGATTCTACATTGACACTCTGCAGGTAATTCGTATTCCAACTTACTTGAAAATATTGCACTATTTCAGACATACTTGAAATGATTTGCATGTTTATACATGATTACATATCTGTATTGTAATAACGGCAGATAAATTACACTTTAATCTCAGAACATTGTTGATAATGTGGTTCTGTGAATTACAGGTCTATTTGATTACACTGGAAGCTTGCTTGTGACAGCACCATTCAGATATGTATTTCCCCATTTCCTTTTTGCTTTCTTCTTAAATTTGGTCTTAATTTCTGACTTCGTGTTTGAAATGTTCTTTCTATGGTGTAGAAAGCATCAGCATGGAGTAATACAGCAACCACCTCACTAGTGAACTGCTCTGGCTCTTTGTTGGGCAGCAATTGTCTGTAATTCCAGTTGCCCTGGACAGACCACTGAGTATATGGAGCTGAAGCAGTTGGTCTGCGAGGCCATTCTTCAGTTTACTTGTTGGGTTGTTTTGCTCTTTGCTTCTTCCCTGTAGCCAAGATATTAAAGCCTTGGAGTATTATCAGATATACTTTATGAACTTGAGACTTCATGTGGATATATTTTATCATTACTTGTGATCCTGACTTTCCTGCTGGACATTGACGTATCCATATGAGGAGCTGTGCAACTGGGAAAATCTGATTTAGAAAAGAACCAGAACCAGGCAGGGGCTTTGTTCTGGGATGGCACTTAACTGTCTTACTAACTTTTTTCAAAATAAAGTAGGAGTTGCTGCTTTGTAAACTTTTTCATGTATGCGAGAGAGTATTTGAGAGATGTTTTTAAAGAATGGATTTTGCCGGCCTTGCTGCAGTGGGCCTGCTAATTTGTCAGTTAGTCTTCCTCTGGGGTATAATTGCCAGATGCTCTCTGATGCTCATTAAACTGGAATCAACATCCTTATAAAATCTGTAAAGATGGACTGTAATGCTGCTACTTCAAATAGGGAAAAAAACCCCCTATTGTCAGCACTAAGAAATGCAGTGGCTATAACATGTCACAGCAGACATCTTGATTGCAGTGGTCTTCTATGAAAAAAAAAAATAAGGACTAGTGAAGAAAGAAGGAAGTTTTCCAAATGCTAACAATATTTTTGCCTGCTTATATACTCATAACACTTCATACTTACATTGATGATGCGAAATATTCCATTTGAGAAAACGTGAACTTACATTTTCAGCACCAGCAATATGTTGGGTAACATGGTCAATTCTGCCCAATGAGCACTGATCTTGCTATTATGTCGAAGAGAAACATAAGAGTACTACTTATTGTACCTGTAATTTCCATCTTAATTATGGAAGGTGGGTTCTGAGAGTGAGGTAGCAGAGCAAGCTGTCCTGAAGCCAATTTTTAAATTTTCTCACTTAAAGAATGTTCTGGTTTCAGACAGAGGCTGGGTAAGAATTTTAAAGCTTAAAATATAATACAAGGTTAAATTATGTCAATATCAAAGAGTTTTAAAACATTGTATTATTTTACATGAGAAATGAAGAGAATACAGAATTAGTGATAAAATTTGAAATGCGTATTTCCCAATTAAACTATGCCTGATAATATAAAAAGGTGTGGGCTCCAGTTTAGCAACCCATAACACTGTGAATTAATGAAAAACAACAGCAGCAAAAAGGGAAGAAGATAAACAGTAGACATTTTCAGCATCATCTTAACTTTCGCAGTTAAGACTGTGCAAGTTAGCCCCACTTCTGAAGATCAATAAACTTCACAGATCAGGCATGTAATTGAATTAGTTTACTGCCTCCTGTTCCATGCCAATGCCAAATGCATCAGAGCATACTGTAAGAATTCACAGTCAATAATTATGGCTCAGTTAATGGTTGTAATATGCCTTGAGGTAAAGTGTTTCTGACTCTTATGCAAAAAAAATTATTTTTTGTAAGGCAAATGCATATTTTCATTAACCATCTAAATGCATCGTTCTTTCCTAAATGTGTTGCCTAGCTGCTCTTCACAATATTTTTATTAAAGGGGGGGGGGAGCGGCTTTCATCCATCATTTTTGTGATAATTCTGCGTAAGAGAGGAGTTTAATTGGGTGGAGAGTGGAAAGAGCATACAGCCCCTTGTGGTGGCAGATGCGACAGCTCTTGGGCGAGTAGCACCTTGGAGTGGCCTTTGCACCATTTGCAGTAGCGTGTAACCACGTTAGAGGAAACCTTGGAGATGCTTCCTTCAGAGAAAAGTCTTGGTCTCCTGTCATAAGGAAGTTTTGCCACTCGTATAATTCAGTATATTTTTTTGAAATTACCAAGCCTTTTTATTTTTGTCTTATTATTTTGGTTTTTTTTTAATTCTTCCAGAGACAAAGCCAAACTTACATGCAATTTGGGTGTTGTTGGAAGCAGTAAGATTTGAGATGTGTCTGCAATGACAGTTAGAAATGATTTTAATGTCACTCTAAAATCAAGACATGCTTAACCTGGGAAGAAGGTGAAATACGTAGCCAATAACGATATCGATTGCTCGGAGGAAAACACGTGCATATCAGCTGTTGCGTTCCTGGGCAGGGCTGTTCGTGTTGGGTGCCTGCAGAGACTCCTGCTTCCAGCAGTGGCAGCAGGTGAAGCAGCAAATTCCTCCTCGCATACCCTAATGCTAGTGACAGGTTTCTGTAAAGATCTAATCCAAATAGCTCTCGCCAAGTATTTATTTCCAGAGCTTAGTTATTTCAGGCTTTATTAATGACGCTGGTGTAGCCATTTTCCTCTAGTTTTGCAAATGAAGCTTGAATTGCAGATCATGTAGAATCGTAATTTAATGAAGAACGTTATTTAATAAAACAAACTTTATCACTGACTTATACCATGCTATTCCTTTAATAAGTAGCTGTTCCCTTTTGAATTTGTGGTGATTAATTTATTACTGCCGATTTTAAAAAGACGACAAATACGTCTTCATATTCTTTTTAAATATGGCTACAGCTTAAATTCAAACAGATTACTTAAAAAGAAGATGAGAGGTTATTTATTGCATATTCTGCTCATGCAGTGGAACACCGGGAAGCATTGCCTGCTTCTGAGTTAGGGAGGTCAGCGGTAGAAGTCCTATTCATTCTGTCCAAAACTGGATTACATTATCAAAATGTGTATTGTATGACGGCACGTGGCGCATAAAGGCGCAAAACTTCTTATTGAAAAATAGAGAATGTTTGGTGTATAACAGCATCTGTATTTAAGGCGAATGTCATTTTTCACATATTTGCTTGGACACACAAATTCCGAGAGACTGACAGAAACAACCTTTATACATTATTTTGAAATTTTCTTTTAAACTGTTTACTTTTATCAATATACATTAGATTTTTATGGATTTCAGAGGGATTTTATTTTATTTTGTAGCTGATAGTGTAATTGCTAAACTGCCTTTGGTAATCAGTAAATCTGAAATCCAGAAATCTTTTTTCTCCTTTTCCTGCCTTTAGTAGTATGGACACTATTAATTAAAAAAACCAAACCAAAACAAAAAACCCACTTAGTTTAATGAATCAGCTGCGTTCAGGTGAATACCTTGGAAAATTATCAGCAAAACACATAATAATCAGTTGATACACTGTCATTGCATATATGAAAATTTGAAGTTAACATGGTATTGATAAAACCTAGGTAGGTTGTTGCATGCCCCCTTCCAATTTTAATCGTAACCTCTTTGTGGATGTATATAAGTTTATTATTTTCTTCTGGTATTAGTTTTAATAAACTGTTTGTTTGTAGTATGCATATTTTCATTTTGTTTTTCAATATCTAATCGGTGATATTGAATGTATCAGATTGGCAGCCCTAGAAAATTACAGCCTCTATCAAAATTCTCTGAAATTGTTTATTCCAGGTAATGTGTCTTGCTTTTCTCTGGAAGAAATTTTAGTCACCAGGAGGTTTTTGGTAGAATATTTATTTATTTATTTATTTCCTCCTCCTTCTTGATTGACTTGCATCTGGCGGACAGTTTTGTGAACTTCCTGGGCAATGCAAGTCAGTTTGCACTGAATTAAGACGGCCATGCTTTTTATAAATTTTTGGTGATATACTGATATCCTAAATTCTTAGATCTCTCTTTAGTTACTCTGGAGTAATTATTAACATTTTTCGTGGGCTTTGTGAATTAAGTTTTGGGTTTGGTTTTTTTCTTCCTAAGGCTATTTGTGTTCAGGTGATACTGAATTTAAATCAGTGCCTGTTATATTTGAAGTAGGGGCAGAATTTGGATGGAGGAGAATTGGAACTCAGCAGTTAAAGTCAGAACAGGCATTGATTGTTCAGCTCCCCTTCGATCTCCTGGGTTTTGAAGTTAAGAAACTGGATTTTGCCATAGCGTCAGATAGAAGACACTCATTTCACTGAGTCCAAGAATAAGGGCTGTATGTGTAAGAGCTTTGATGTGATCGACTTTGATTTCCAACTGATTTTGAAGACAAGGGGAAACAACAGTTTCCCCTTATTTTTCAGCTCAGGGAAAAGCTGATGGAAATTTTCAGAATTTGCATTTTGGAGATGAAAAAGGGTAATGTGTCCTTGCAGTAACACTCGGTTGATATTGCCATTTCAGTTATTCACTGAAATGAAGACTTTTGCTCACCTCTTGGATCTGGACTGACTCACTAGCGTTTTCTGTCCGTATTAAGATTTGCTAGATTCATAACTAATATCACTTGGAAAGGTCACGATGGAAATCTTCATATAAAAGTAAGAAAACTTTTTCTGGTTACAGAGTCCACAGGGGCCTTCAGATGCAGTTGTATGTATCTGTGGTTGTGACGTGCTGTCAGCGCAGGTGTCATAAAAAGTGAGACCAAACCTGTCAGACACACGCATCGAGGATATATCTGCTTTTGAAACTATCAGTCTGGAGGAGGCTGATAAGATGACCGAAAGTAATCTTGAGTTGAGAAAAGCGAGAGAACAGCGGGATTTAAGGTGATAGGGGAGAGGTGAGGTAAACAAGAAAGACGGGCTTGGGGATGACAGCTTTGTACTTTTAGTGTTAATGAATAACATCCCACCTAAGACAGCAAAGTGTATGTCTGGTAATCCTGTAGTGGCATCCTGGGAGCCCGGCCTGCGCCTGTGTGGCGTTGTCATTGCTGGTGGCTTTTTGCTCTCCTGCCACCTTGCTGTCCGGGGAAGGGAGACCAGGGGTGGGCCTTTTGGTCACCCCTATTGCACATCGCGCTGTGTCCCTGCCAGACATCCCTGCTGCTCAACCTTGGCTGTAGGGTCTCTGCTGAGGCTCTCTTACCTTTTCAAAAGCAGGAGGCACCCAGGCCGGTTGTATCCTTACCAGGCGTTATTGTGTCGTGATGGTTAGAGAAACAAAACCATCGTCTTCCATCCTATACTCGTGTGATCCCGACTTGCTTCAGATTGTACCACCAGCCCTGGAACTCGTTTGATAGTTTGAGCTGCGAGGCGGAGCCGTATGGGACAGCGATATATGTGACACCTGCACTCCAGGTACCTAGTTGAATTTATGGAGTGCACGAGGATGCCTCGCAGGTCCCGGGTGGCTGTTCATCTCCTGCTCCGTTGTCACGAGGATTTCCTTGGCTGCTTCCTTGCAGATCTTAAACCTACTGAGTGGCTCAGATACGTGGTGCTCACCTAAGGACTTGTGTGGGGGGTCAGGTTGTTTTGGTTTACTAATCGATTTTTATTTTTCTCCCTACCCTTTACTTAGTATTTAAAGTATTTCTTTTATGTTTACACTTATTAAGTGTCTAGTGGTGAGCCACTGTCTCGTGCTGTCCTATCGCACCTGTTAAAAATTACACCTGTTTCTTGTAGATAAGGCAAGAAACAAATTACTCTGGGGTGCCTTTGTCTGACATTTCATTTGTCTTCCAGATTGTGCAAGGGTAGTTACTTTCATGCCAAAATTAATTATGGACAACTCTGGAATTGCTTAATCTGTCAGAAGCAACAGGAGAAGAAAACATCCGTATCCAGTGCCAGAGGACTGGGTGAATAAGGAATAGAGGGGAGGTTTCCAGACGTAACTAGGAGTTTTCTCACTCCTATGTTCAGCTGATTTTTCAGAGTTCTCGCTGAAGTTGATAAAATTTCTGCTTTCATCAAAATTGCTCGACTGTGTCTTAAATTAGCAAGGTGACGCTATAGCAGATGGTTGAAGAGTTGAATTGTTTTCCCTTTTTTCTATAGTAAATCTATTCGCAATGTATACAGTGCTTACAACAAAACTATAACCTCCTTCGGTTGCTCACTGTTTCAAGAAGGAAATACAAGATTTATTCTTTTAAATGGCATTGGCTAGATATCATCTTATAGTCTAAAGAATGTAACAGGTAACTACATAAATTACTGCTATATTCTCTGCATGGTTTCAAATGAATGACTTTATTCCTCTTAAAACCATTACTGTATGTCTTCTTTTTCATCAGTAACGGTGTGTAAGGGACTGCTCGCTGTTTCCTTAAGCTGCTATGCCAAATACTCCCTTCAGTTTAAGTGCAGACAGTAACTTTAAACTATATTTATTTGTTTGGAATGAGTCGAAATCCATATGTGGGGTTGTGGCTTTGCTTGTTCTTTCCCCTGCGAGTGCCAAACGATGTGCCCTCCATCTGGTGGCAGGATTACAGTGGAAAAGGAGAGAATTAGGAACACATATTTACAGGAAAAAGTAAAAGCCTTTCACTGACTGTTGATTTAACAAGGTAATATCTCTGCAGTCAGAAATTAAATTGTTAGCCTGGGGTTTTTCCAGAATAGCCTTCTTGTTGTTTAGAATAGTTTTCTTTATATTATAGGACACGAGCAGGGCTTATACATATCTTATTATGTCCTTTTCCTCTTATCAGTGTAAATCAAAGCGGGGTTTGGCTCGGTGTTCGCAATACTCCAGACCGCTCTGGTTTTCTCCATCTCTTTACAGAAACATAGATCCTGTGCTGTGGCATGCAGCAGCTCTCCAGCGAGCATGAGGTGGAGGGTATTTCTGTTCCATTTACTGCTTTGATTTACTTTTAACTGTGATTGCATGCCTAGACTAGAGGGGTGCAGCCATTCCTGGCAGAGTCCCAAACCCCGTGTGTATCGAGTATCTTCTGGGTACGTGCTTGCCGAATCCTCTGAGCTGCCACCAGGCGTCCACAAGAAGAGGGACCCCAAAGGCAGCAGAGCTGGGCAGCAGCAAGTGACATCGGTGGCCCCAAACCTGCCCTGCATTGGCAGCGCAGGGAAGGTTGGGTCGTGCCACTGCAGCTTGCTAAGCATCACATCAAAGAAGCGTGAGACCGCTGTTCCTCTGTGTGACTGTCTCGCTACCTTAATTTTTTTTAAATATCGCATGATGCGGAATTGACGACGCCATGTGGCAATATGTTTCATCTTCTCTCTGTTGTTACTTGCTCAAGCAATGAAAGTAATTTTATTAAATAGGAATACTTTTTTTTTAATTTGGTATCTGACTGCTGAGTGTTCTTGGGTCATTTCTGTCACATTCTCCTTTGTAATCCTAAAAGCTAAAATATTTTTTAATAAAAGCTGAAAATGTGACATCATCACAATATTCCAGGAGCCAAGACGTGAGATAAATGCAAAGCAGACTTGCATGGCTAGAAACTTTTTATTTGTTGCTATAGGCATTTCTATAGGAATTGGAGACTAAAGCTGGGGGGGAAGGCGCCACTGTGAACCATGCATGACATTTCAAGTACTATTTGCTTGTCTTAGTAGTAGCCATTTTATTCTGTAAAAATCTTGCCAGTAATTTGCCACATTACACTGTTGTGCCTAAAATGAGAGTTGTTTAGTAGACAATGGTATCTTGGCAGCTCATTGTGTCTTGTGCTTTTGCTCCTGTGCTCCAGCTTGTGTTTATAAAATTGCTTTAAGCTGTATTTTATATGTTTGAAGCACTGACTGGACCTTTTCTGGGGATGTGCCAAACCTTTTCTGGGTATTGTGAGTAATGATAGCATTGATACAGTCAAGAATCCGCAAACCCTTCTGAATTTTTCAGTTGCTACTTCTTCCTGAGTTTGCCTGTGTTAGGAGATTGAAAAAATGACAATGTTAAAATTAATGTGTTGCTGATAGTCTCCCACTCTCAAAAATAACTCATTAAATAGGGTCTCCTTATGATCACATGTATGATGCCATATTTATTATGCATTCATCAGCTGACAACTGCAACTATTAATCTTAATAATGTTTCTAATGCTATGCTTAGCGGGAATTATTTGATAATCTGAGCGGTAATAATTGGAAATACTTGCTTGGAGGTGGGTTATCAGATTATGTTCATCTGTCTATTTCAGGCTTTTTAAAGCTTTTTATATAAGTGACTTCTTTGGTTCCGGGTGTATCATTTTTATGTTTTCGGTTATATAGGGAAGATATATAAAAATTCAGTACTTAGCTACTGAGGGAGGCTATTAGAAGAAAAGACCTTGTACATCATCGGTCCACCTGTTTTTGGAGGGTGGGCAAAATAGTGGTTTGGTTGTTCAAAAGAATTTTCTACAATAATGGTTCACAAATGTATTTTCTGGTAGAAACAGGTGTCTTTGAATTGAGCGCTTCCTAGGAGTAGTGCAAGGGAGAATTACAGTTGGTTTTGGCATTAGAAGATGTTTGAAGCATACTGCAAATAATACTTTCTGTATGTGCCGACATTTGGTAGGATTTTGTAATGTGAGCATCACATTGTGGAACTGATTAATATGAAGATAGCACGTAGAAAGGCTTTGATTAGTTTAAACTTTACCCTTTTTGTGGTACCATACCTTTCTGGGCTTGAATACAGGGGTGCAGCTTTGCTCTGTAGTTAACCCAAATAGACAGAGTTCAGTGTATGTGAGGTGGTCCTGTAACTTTTTTATCTCTAGGAGCTTACATTAGATTTTTTTTATCTAGTTGGATAATGGAATTTTTTTTTTTGTAGCTCTGAAAATGCTCCTGTAATTGTCTTATTTCCAGAAGATACTAAGGAGTCATAAACTACCATCAGTAGGCTTGGTAGTTTTTCCCCTGTCTTGGAAAATACAGGTCTTCAGTGTGTTAAAATCCAAATGCTCAAGGAAGACTAGTCTTTGCAAATGGGAAAAACAGGTGTTGCTTTTGTTTACTTAAACTTTTTAGTTAGTAACAAAATGTCTATTTTTCTCCCTTTCAATCTTATGTTTTTGGCAGCTGTGACCCTGCAGAGTTAAAGGTGCATTTTACAAAGAGAGCCAGAGAAACAGGTGAATATGTTTAGCCAGCAGGGCAGCCTAATGTGTGTTTTTCCCTTTTTAAAATGGGAACTAACAACAGCTGAAAGCTGTTGCGGGGCTTTCTCCCAGACTTTGGTGAATGACACTGCCTGGTGGAAGGAGCAGCCTGTTGTAGCTGTGTCTCCTGGGGTTCACGCTTCATCTGGCAGGAGACAAGTTGAACTGTAGCTAGAAGTGTCTGAGGGTAGAGAAAGCAGGTTGTGTTCCAAACATCTTGTTTGCTTGCCGTCATCTGGAGTTGCATCGGAATCTTCTGGTGTTTCTGCAATCAACCTTAAATTAGAAAATAACAGCTGCAGATTAAGCAGTTGTCAGGCTTCTTGCAGTCACAGCAGTTGATGCTGCGTGCACACGCATGCATGCATTCGCTCTCGCACACGTTGTGTGCGTGGCTTACCAGTTATGCCTATAGGTTTATATATATTCTAGATATCTATCTGACTTTTGAACAAAGAAAATAGAATTGTTAAAATTTGCTTTAAAATGACATGTTTATGTAAGAGACCTGCACTTTTATAGGAAGAAAAGTAGGTATTTTCCTCTGACAGTTAATCTGGTTTGGGCTTTATCCTTAATTTAGCAGCATGTGGAAACCTGTATATTAACTATCGTTGTCTCATGCATCATTATACTGGTAATATGAACGGATAGAAACAATGTGCCTTCGAAAGTCTTTAACTGTGCTTTTTTCTCTTCATTCACCAACACAGATGTATCTTTGTATTGTAAAAGCATATGTTGGTTATTGAAAACTGCTTTAGTTGTAGGAGATAGCGTACTTCATTAAGTAGAGACCACTTGGTCTCATTTCATGTCATCTCCTGGCTACTTACTGAGTTTTTTACCTGGTTGCTGGAGTCCTGCAGTTTATTTTATCTTATTAATAGCACACCTTTTAAAAGGTCAGGCCCATTCAGCTAGAAGATTTTGATGTGGTGATTTCATTTCAGGAAACAGAATAGCCGGTGCCTACTGTGGGTGCTACAGAAATGCTGGAAGTGGGCTTGTGTGGGATGGTCGCTTGTTAAAAGATTGTAATTAATCTTATAGAGAGGATTTGCTGCAGAAAAATAGTTTGCTAGCTAGTTGATGAGCTGGATTAACAAATACATAGTGTTTAAAATGTGTAAATAAACCCAGCCTATTTTGATTGAGGCAGGTTCCTTGTTCGATCAACAGAGCTGAATAAACAGTAATTTTCAGGTGGAGGGCAAAGGGGTAGGGGAGAGCTTGGGACAATAATCCCTTTAGTGCAAACAGCTGCAGCTGGAGATGCATGAGTTTTTCGGGTGAATTTCCAGTACTGATAAGGTAGCAGCATATTTGAAGGCAGAGGATTTGGTATGTCTCTTGAGACTTAGGGCTGAGGCCTGAGCAGGTAGAAGAGGATAAACCGTTTGGGTACTGAAAGGTATGATGCATCTTGTCCTCAGAAACACACAAGGTTGCTGATTTGCCAGTCTTCCACAGGAAGATTTTATAACCGAGGAGGAAATAGGCTTCTAAACCGACTACTTAGCGCTTTAATAAAACTCCTACATATGTGACCTCATTTTCAGTGCTCATCATCTTTAATTCAGGTTTTTATATGTCTAAATATGGATCTGGGATTCTAATGTTAACCATCCATTAAAAAAAATGAAGTCTTCGCTGGGGGCAATTTGATTAATCTGTTTTTTCCAATTGCTGATAGGTATACTAAATATATACCTAGACAGGGTAATTTTGTTGAAGATTCGAGAAATGCATCCTAGCAACATACTATACAGTAAGCTATAAAGCTATTGTTGTCTTCATATAAATGTATCGTTAAACTGCGTATCCTAATATATTGGCCAAAGATAAGATAATGCAGAGCAAGATTATTCTCATTTCCCATTTCTCAATTCTACAAATGTTCACGTCTGCCTCTGGATATCGAAGTTGTACAAAATCTTCTCATAATGATCCCCCCCTCCCCCTTAAACTCTCAAATAAGGTGCTCTTTTGTTTCTCCAAAAGAGAGGTGGTGTATTAGTCATGAAATGTACAAGTAATATTGTCAAATAAAATTTAGAACCTGATTATCAAGTTGGAAAAATATTTCACCCATTTTTATAAGAATTTGTGCCTTTTGTGAGCCTGGAGAGCAAACTATCATCTCAGGTGACATCACTTTTAACTAAAATTTTAAAACCTGAGTTGAAGGTGGCAAAACACTTCCAACAAGCTAGGCTATTCCTCTCCCCACTCACCGTCTGGATATTGCCAAGTAGATTATTTTTATAAGCCTATACTTCTGGAGTATTTCCTCTTTCTCTTGTGATGTGCAGGACGAAGGGCTGGGGAAGTCGTATGTGGTCCAGCTCTCCTGTCAAGCTGAATTCTTTCTTTCTCCATGCAAGGTGTGTTTGCCTCATCAGTCATTTTTCGGTCCCAAGGCTCAAATATGTTATGTTATTTGTTTGCTGATCCTGTCAGCTTAGTAATACAGAGCACCATGTTGCAGTGGAATGGTGGGCTGGAGTTGACAAGGGACGTTTCAGGGGTGAAATGTGGTAGAGAGCAGATGTGAAGCCGTCAAAGACCGAGGTGACCAAAGGACAGTTCTTAGTGGGAAGAGGAGGATGGTGAGGACAGGTGGTAGAAGAACTTTAACAAAGAATGGTAAAAAAATTGTGACGTGAGGTGACACTCCCCCCAACACGGAACCCCAAATGAAAGCAAATCGCAAAACCTTAGAAAGGAGAGGAGGTGTAGGCAGGACTTGACAGTATGGAGTTCACCGAGAAAGATAAAGCAAAGAGTTTTCTCTTTGAAATAACTGGTTTTCAGGACTTCATCTTAATTCACGCTGACTGGCACATATTTGGGTGACTGTAGCCTTTTTGCTCTTGCTCTATGTATACCAAGACTCTGCATTTACATAGCATTACTGCTATTAGCTAAGGAAATTTGCTGTTTAAAACAGTATATAGAAAAGATGCTCCCACATGCAATTCAAAATAGAAGCTT
This sequence comes from Leptodon cayanensis, assembly GCA_027564655.1. Taxonomy (NCBI): domain Eukaryota; kingdom Metazoa; phylum Chordata; class Aves; order Accipitriformes; family Accipitridae; genus Leptodon; species Leptodon cayanensis. The sequence goes on along the minus strand of JANXJC010000088.1, from coordinate 35,580,144 downwards.
AAGTCTTTTTGCTTTCCTAAATCCTGGAGGCACTTTGGAAGATATTGCTTACATAAATATCACAGCTAATAGTGTATTTTGTTGACAAAACTATTAACTTCACTGAAAATATGCTTAGCATCTTCCCTTGTGTTCTGTGTTACAATGATTTTGGATAAAGTGAATTTCGAAGCTTAACCACATGTGATATTTATTTTAATTGGCGATCGAATTGAATAAAATCCACAATTTGTTTCACTCAATATTGCATGCATTTCCGGATCGTTATTTTCTTCAGCAGCAAGGCTCGCAGTAATGTAGTTTCCCTACTCCTTTTGCCTTCTAACATGTCCTGAATTGCTCAGGTCTCATAGTAATTGTTGCTTGTACTTAAAGTGAAGTTTTAATTAAAAGTAACTTGATTAAGCATCTAACCAAAATTCAGAAGTCAATAAATGCTATCCTAGTTGCCCTATCTCTGCCCTGGAAGAAGTTGAAGGAGTTGATCTAAATTTAAGTGTATATATTTTGGTTTAAAAGGAGCTTACTTGGATATAGTTTTAATTGGGGTTGGGGGAGAGCTTGCAGTTTGCGCGGAGGTGACGTGTTACTGCTTTGTGGCAGTGGAGTTACGGAAACTGCTTGTGGGCATGCTTTCAGCCAGCAGAAAATGGAGAGAAGTAAAAGCCTCCAATGATTTCACATTAAACAGAGCAACTACTTCAAAATCATGTCTACGTGTGGATTTGGACTTGTATAATTTAAATCATTTTATTAAAATGGATGCGTGCAAAATCTGTAACTCGCTATTAAGATGTGTTGCTCTGAGGAATAAATGCACGTGAATTGTTGAGTCTTTCGCTGTTGTGTTTTTCTCTTTTTGGCAGAATTCTGTCCGCGGTGAAAGCGTCAGTGAACACGCAGCAATACGGGCTGTTAATCTGAACCATTTGGGTGTTGGTGGAGATAGAAAAGTTGAATGGGCGCAATCCACGTTAGACTGCAGTGAAACTGTTACTGTGTTCCCGTATTTACTAAGTAAGGTAGATTTGTTTTCTGAAGAATTCCAGTAAAATTCAATTCAATTTATCTTTAGTTTCCCCAAAACACAGACTTTACAGATACCTGTGTTTTAGTGGCTATTGCTTCAGGTATAGTTACAATTGTCAATTTTTACTTTTTTATCAATTTATACGTTTTTGACTATAGCTGCACTGCTAAAGCTGCGGTTTTACTTCATCTTTCTCCCTTGATTAAAAAAATCTGAAGCTGCTCTGTATGGTTCAGCTTGCTTAAATATATTTAGACTTCCAACCCCTTATTAGTTTTTCCATTTTGATATTTACCCTTTTTACATGCCGGTGAATGTGTCATATGTGTTAATGTCACAGATTTTTAAGGAACTTGATGAAATGTTGTGTCTGCATAATCCACATAGGTAGTTTACCAAGAATACAAGTATTCACGTCATGTTAGTAACAAATAGACCATCTGCCTCCCAGAATTCCTCCAGCTAGTAGATAGTTTAATAGATGACTTTGTCTTCGTAATAAATGTAAGAAGCGGTGCAGGATGACCGTGCCAATATTTTTTTCTGCAGTGTAGATAACGTGACCACGATCTGTACGTGTATACCCAGTGAAAAGTGGCTCTGCTGCTGAATTTCCGAATCCTGTTTTGTGTCCTCGTGTCTGTCTTGTAGCTTCCTTAATACCACATTAAGAACAAACTCAGACTCGGAATCGTAATATCTTTGCAGGAAGGGAGACAAGAAAATGCACCAAAATTTACCATTGATATGTAATGATTCTGCCTTTTTTTTTTTTTTTTTTTTTTTTTTTTTTTCTCTCCCCAAGATTTAATTGATACTGCAGCTTTGGAATAGAGCACTTTCCTCTTTACTGCCTAGCAACAGCCACCCCCCTCTGGCCTTCAGTTTGAAACATTGCTGTACTACAATAGCCCATTTGTACTTGCAGTAAGCAATTCAGGTGATTGCACATTAAAGTATGTTGAATACTAGGGGGCATTTTTCAGCCTTGATTCCAATTCCTGAACATCTGCATATTGCTGTTGTTTTCGTCTTTTATTTGTGCTTTATTCGCTTTAAAATGGGCTTTGAAATTTTAGTTAGATCGCGAGAGAGGCTGAAAATGAATTAAGCCTTTTAAGTATTACTCCATGAAGCCACCACCCACTGTTCCTGGGACACTTTGTGTGGTTTATTTTATTTTCGGATAAAGAAGGGCCAGAAGTCCGAGGGAAGTCTAGAACAGGCAAGAAAATATGGGTAAATAGATTGCTTTGGGGGGAGCAAGCTCCACTTTTGGGCTTGCAAGGTGAAAGGAGGGAATGTTGTATACCCAAAAGTGTAAAAGGAGGTGGAGGAGAGTGGGTAAGGTCCTTTCCCTGTGACTTTTTTAGAAGACTCTGCACTGCGACACCTACGTTTTGCCCTGTCTTGTAACGTGCACCTTGAGGATGCACTCACTTTACTGGAGATGTGTGGACTTTATAGAGCAACTGGTTTGGATTTTGTGGTACAGAGCCTGCTGAGAGGAGGTGAAGTGGGTAGATCAGCCTTAGAAGTGAGAGAAAGGACTTTTTTGTATGGACCCGAAGTGGACTGTGCAGATGGTTGCAACAGAGAGAGACTGACTGCAAATTTGCTGGACTAAGAGCAAACTTCTCACTGCAAACAGAGCAATGACCTTGGAAGCCAAATCTCAAAGCAGCTCCAGACTTGAGATTGGCAGAGGCTTAGAACTGAGCAAGCAAGTACTTTGAATTTTGCCTGCTTTAAAAAGTTTATCATTCTAGTAATAACCCCTGTAAAATTTACTTTTTGAGTCAGAGCCCACTTTGTTTTGGGAGGACTCACTTCAATGCAAAGACACAGCTCTGGCCAGGCCAAGCTGCTGTCTGCCTGCACCGGTGTACGATGAAGTCTGGTACGAGGCAGACTGCACAACAACTCTGGAAGTCTTGCACTTAAGCTTAGTTATTTATGTGAGAGTTCTTTGGGTTTTTTTGGAGGGGGCAGGGGGACTCCATTCTTAACAGTGGATTCTCAGCACGTTGAAAATCTGACCTGTTTTATACAGTACATAAAGATGCGTTGAGGACCATTCCTTCTTGCAGCAAATGAGCGATGAAATGAGGAGTCCTCTGAGGTCAGCAGAGCTAAAGGACTTGGTGGACAACTTACTGGAGAGGTACGGAGGTGAAATCGGAATAAAGGACAGCAGAGGAGTAATAATTGACTTTGATGGAGGCAAGCGATAATTGGATACTGATCATTCATTTCCAGTGCAGGTGGCATATTCACAGCGTCTATTTGTTGGAACTCGGTTTCAGGAGGGGTGGGGACATACTGGAAGAGGGTCAGAAGAGATCAGGGAGGGCAATCAGATTTCAGGAGCAGGAGCTCTGAGGAAACAGATGAAAAGACTGACATTTGGCTTAAGACAAGATCAGATGAGGGAAGGCCAAAAGAGCAATTCTTAATCATGTAAAAAAAAAAAAAAACAAAACAAAAAAACTGTTGCAAAGAGAAAAAGATCAGTCTATTCTCAGCATCAGTGGACGGAAGGAGAAAATAAAGTGTGCTCAAATACAGCAGTACGTAGGGTGATTATTTAGGACAGACAGGGAGTTTCTGTATTTGGAACAGGGCAGAAAAACATCTGCCTGGAGTGGCAGTTGGGTGAGCTGAGCCTGCCTTGAACCGAATGATCTCCTGTGGTCTCCTCCCAAGTCTCTCTTTATACGGTTGTATGCTTGCTCCTTTGAAGAGAGCTTTTTTGTATATCCACAAGCAATTTGATTTGCGGCACAGCATAAATAACTTCAGGACACTGTTTTTGTTATCAGTGTTGATTTCCTCAGTTGTATATTAGAACTGAAGTGTCAGTTCAAAGATGTCAGTATTTCCAGATAAAAACAAATTCAGCTGAAATGCAGTTCAGCCAGTGAGGTGGAGGTTATCTGAACTAAGCCATGTGATACAACGTTCATGATAACTTTTTCCTTGCATAAGTATGTAGAAATGGCATCGTATCCTTTCTCCCATTTTTTCTTTTAATCTGCAGTTTTCATTTTAACTAATACACCTGATGGCACTTTTAAATATTTTCGCAAAACATCCGAGCTGATGTATCAGATAGAAATACGTCTAGTTCCATTGGAATTGCACTGATAAGTTAACATGTACTTGTAAGAAAAGGAGACCGGTAACAGAAGGGCTGCATGGCATCATCTTGTGGCTATCTTAGGCTTTCCTGTATATAGGGTTAACTTCTTGAGATTCATGAGGTAAAATGAAGGTTTTACCTTCTTTTTAATTTTAAAAATCAAACATTTATTTGGGGATTTATGTAATTCCAAATAATCCTAAATTTTCAAATAATAGGTAGCTTTTCTAAGCATTGCGAAGTTTTTCTAGGATTTCGGGTTAGCGTGCCCTCTAAATTCCTCATTGTCCTTTGGGAACTGGGATGTTATTCAAAAGTTAAATCATACAGTTCAAATAAAGATGTCCAGTGCCATCAGAATAACACCTGGCGTTCAATTTAATTGCTTTTTGGTTCATAGTGTAACCCAGTGATTGGCAATTGAAAGGAATAAAATACTGCCAGTTGGGCAGTATTGAGGTTGTTTGGATTTTTTTGTTTGGGTTTTTTTTTTTTTAATCAGTAGATTTTTCTATATAAAAAGCAAGGTTTCAAGGTGTTTTTTTTTTTGTTTGATCAGTAGGTTTTCTGTATAGAAAAGTGTTAGTGAAACATCCGCTGCTGTCTGTTCACATCCATACAGAAATGGTCTCTTGCTGTAAGTAAATGTAATTGTCTCCGACAGTAAAAGGTACCACTTGGACTTGATTATGCAGCTGGTCACATTTTATTGAGACACTGACATATTCCCTGTGGTCTGGGAAGAAAAGAACATTATATCATTGTGAAGTTTTGCAGGGTCAGTGCTCTGTCTGCGAATGCAGGGTTATGTGCAAACACTTTCAAGGTGGGGGATTGTCGTTTTACTGTCCTTCAGCTGCAGCATGCATTGCCCTCGGCATTGTAACCTGTTGGAAAATGCAGGGCACAGTTGTTTGGAGCTTGGGACGTGGTTCTTTTCTTGCATTAGGAGAAAATAATAGTAAAGCCCTTTGTAAACCATTAGACCTATAAACTTTGAAGAAAAATGTACTCCCTGTGCTGTATTTAAAACAGAGGCTAAGATATCCTTGTATATCCAAAATAAAAGTTCAGGTTAAGTGACACAGAGCACTATGGTATCTTCAGGCATATTACAAGGTTATTTAAAATACTTTTGACGGAATTGTGCAAAGATCTAGATTGTGATGTTACACACACGCGCACAATTCTGTGTACCATAGAGGAAAACCTGCCTCTTGTGACTGAAACTTGGCAACCATGGAAGTTAACAAGAAAAAAATAGTTGTGGTGATCTTACTGATTTTGAAAGAAAATGGCATTATTTTGAGAGATCCTCTTGCAAACAAGAGATGGTTTAATGAAAAAAAAATTTCTTCTGTAGCTATCTCCATTCTATATACATTTTGAAAGAACTTTTTTTACAGACAGTTTATCTGTTGAAAACAGTTTATTAAAAACAAGAAATGTATGAAGGAGTAGGTCAGTACTGTTTGTTGTAAATATTTATAAAGACTTGAGCGCTCAGTGTTAAGAAGCAGCAAGATTTTCTTGCTTTCCTAAAAGAAGAGCCTTTCACCTAAACCCTCTTGTAACCAAAAGAACAACGAATCATGGCAATGTCTTCTTTCGCGCTGAAGTGTACAATGTAAAAGGTATCTCCTCTTTCTTCTCCATCTGGAACTAACAGTCTTTGGGATTTTGAAAAATAGCCCTCTTGAGGGTCTGGAGCTGTCGTTCTCCATATTAAGGTTTCTGTGGTTCATTAACTATTCTGAAAATGGATAGTGATTACTATTGGGTTTTTTATGTGTTTCCAGAATGACGGGGGAGAAGTGCTAAATTACATTCTCACCTGTCTCTACACTGGATAATTAAGCAAGGTGTATGTCACAGAGAAGCGAGTGCTTTAAAAAAAAAAAAAAGATTAAGGATGATTTTAAATAAAGTGTAAGGTGCTTTGATAACTGAAACGCACGAGTGTGAATCAGACAATCTGGTTTCTGTTCCTAGCTCTGTCATTGCCTACCTGTCTGCCCTTGAGTTATTTGCTTATACCAAATGTCTTCAAAAACTTCCACAGTTTTGTGGTTTTCATTTCTTGGGCATCTGGTTTAATATCAAAGTCAACTGCCTTTCAGATTTTGCCTATGTGATTGTAAGTGATCAAAAAGCAGTAATTTAACAAGTTATTGCATGACAGCAGTCCTTGAGTTAATTACACATGCTCATAGTCTATTGCAAATTAAACATGTTTAAACAACCTCCACTCTGGCCAATGCATTTTACTGTACTTTTGTGCTCTGTTGATAAGCCAATTAATTCATAAAGTACTGTGGTAATGTTGATCACTTGCCATCCCTTTTCCATACTGCGAGTAAAAGTTGTATTAAGAAGGTCTTTATTTTTGAAAGTCTGATGTATTCAAAACAGTTTCTATCAAATTTACAACCCAGATAACATATTTTGCATATGTTCGCAGTCTTTTTGGCTGACTTGCAAAGGATCTGAATTAACTAAACTCTTCAGTTCTTTGCCCAGCAATTTCTGGACTCAAATACTAGTGTACATATGCAACATCTTTTGGACCTTAGATGAGGGATTTTTATGACTAGCACTTGCAGATGCTGCCGATTCGTGAAATACTGAGAGCATTCGCTATGTTGCTTTAGAAGACCATACACAGAAGAGTGATACAAGAACCTTCCTTGTGCTGGGATGCAATTTATACCGACAGTTGCTTCTGAAATTGTGACTTACCGTATCAGGAATTACTGAAAATCAGAGTGAAAAGATTCAGAACAGGTATAGACTCACATAATTTCTACATGGTGAACATGTACTGAATTTCTTTTTTTTTTGAACGTAATGTATTTGCAGATGGCTTGCTTGTTGACAGATATTTACCTTTCAAAACTTGGATGCCTTGGATTCATTGAGGTGATTTCTACAAATGTTAGTTGATGATTTATTGGAGGATCTGGCCACGTACTCTGTGTTGTGACAGAGTTTAACTCAACAGATTAACTCATAAGTGATATGACTGCTTCAGTGGCTGCACTTACATTGTTCAATAACAGTTTTCAACAATTTTTCTTCTCCATCAATAATAAGATGTAATCATTAGTTTTCCGTTAATAGACCATTAAAATGTGATGAGCTCTTGAACTTTGGCTGAACTATAGAGCATACTGTTACATTAACACTATTTTAAAATACTATTATGTTGTTTCTGATTCTAGAATAGGCAAGCCGTCAGGTTTCGCCTTGGGTGTTTGTTTCCACAGTAAAAGATTGCATAACTGGAAGAATTGTTGTTTATTAAAAAAATAGATCTGAAAGAGCCTTTTTCGGTTTAGAATGGCACGTTATTGCTGAAAAGTAAGGTGAATACTCTCTAAGAAGTCGCGGATATTCAGAGCTATAGATTTCTTTCAAAAATCTTCTAAGCTTAAAAATACTCTTCTAGAGTGGTTGAGGGATTTTGTGTGTGCTTGCCCCTTTTTTACCCTCTTCTAGGCAATAATTTCATAGACCCTTGGTGGAACTCATCAGCATTCTGATGTTCTGAACCATTTGGAAGATTTGGATGCTGGCTAGATGCCAGCATAACTGACATCCAAATCTCCTAGGTGAGCTTTCCAAAGCTTTCTATGGCCAATTTATGACTTTGCAATATTTAGTGTAGAGGAACAATGAATTGCTTGTTTTCCAATAAACTGTGGAATCACAGAGTGAGAGAATCAGTTGTTTTTCAATGCCTTCCACCATCTGCCTTGAGTGCAAGTTTGGCTTGTATCCTGATGTTGGCATGTGAGATTTGAACTATCCCCATTAGTTTTATTTAAAAAATATAAAAGGCATTTGACTGTCTGATGCAGTAGGTAGTAGGAATGTGCTTGGTAGCCCGGGGGGGGGGCGGGGGGGGGGGCAGTACAAAATAGTTAAGCTTGGAAGCCCGC
>JANXJC010000088.1:35533983-35571931 GCA_027564655.1 Leptodon cayanensis | reverse complement strand
GGGCGGGGGGGGGGGAAGTACAAAATAGTTAAGCTTGGAAGCCAGCATGGGCTGAGATCTGAGGGTGTTCTTCAATCCCATGACAAAGAACTTCTCAGGAAAATGAGAGGTTTGGCCTGAAGCTGTTGTGCATGTAATTATACTACGAGAGGAGAGGGTACATATGGTCAGGTACCCCTGTGAAAGTCTAATACCCGGGTGGACCTAAGCATAGTACAAAAATGCTATGAAGTTTTGTTTAAAAGTACTTTTGTGCCTGCTCGCGGTATAATTTTCTAAATAGATGACTTGAGGCTCTTTTTATCGAAAATACCCAAAAGCCATAGAGCACATAATGTTAAAAAAAAAAAAAAGTTCAAAAGCTCTTTTCAGCTAGAGAGCTGCGCAACCACATCTAGAGCCAGTGTTCTGTTATCCGACGTTACATATTTTTTATGGTTTCATGAATTACATTTTTTCTGTGTCTGTGAAAAGTAAAAGCTGTCATAAATCATACTCCTATATGCATTATGTTAATAGCACGATATCTATATTGTAGGCACTATGTAGCATTCGTAGAGATACGCAGGTGCAGATCTGTAAATGCTACCTTTGATAGCAAAAGCGATATGTTGTTACCCAAGAACGAACGGGGCTTTAGCTTTCCCGTCATTAGGACAGACCATGCATTCATCACTGTGTTCTGATGAGCCATGTATAAATTTTTCTATCAGGCAGAACTGGATGACAGCGTTGGGCTGGCGAAAAGCCCTGCCTCCCGTGAGAGGTCCATCTCCAATGGAGAGGCTGCTGCGGGTGATGAGACTGGCTGGCCAAAACCCAGGCAAACAGAAGCAGCAGCATTGTGTCACATAGTGGCTTACCCATATCTAGTGTCCCGATGTTATGTTTAACCAGAGCTTTCATGCTGTAGGCCGGTATTATTTTGTTTGTTTATGATTTAGGAAGCATATCTGAATAGACTTACCTGTTATTTTGGTCATTACTATGGTTGTCCTGTGACAAGAATGAACACAGTACCAGACTTCTTGTGACCCGTGGCTGCCACAAAATTAATTGGTATCAGTGCTAAAAATAAGCCCAGAATATCCAGAATGTAATAGAGAGTGATGGCAGATGTGATAAAGGACGTGTCACGGATCTGCTCTGTGGAGCAGTTGCTGGAGGCCTTGCAACGTAACCTGAAGAGCCTCAAGTGGCTCTGGATCCTGTCCTGCACTAATCTGCATGTGGTCAACTGTTTGCACCGTGAGGATGTTTCTCGTACATATTCCAACTTCCTGATAAATATTTATCCTCTTTTGGACTTGGGATTTTTTTTATTTATTTTGGAATCGGCAGATTTGTGACAGTGAATTCAGACCATGGCAAATCGGATGGGGCATGCTGGAGACCAGCCAGTTGAGCACCCGAACTAACAGGAACATGTAATTAAAATTTAAGCAGATGCGGCTTGGGCAGGTGGTATTTCTTGAACGCATTTAATTTCCTGTGTGTACAAACTGTGTGTGATGGATACAAATAAAAACTCTTTCTGCAACTGCGAAAAATACTTGCGCATATGCTGAGCAGTTGGTCTGTGCAAGTGCTGTGCGCTCACCCGGCACTGCTGAAACTGCCACATCTCGGCTCTTAATGGACTGAAATGAGTTCTGATATCCTGAACATATGTAAACGTTTTTAAAACTCAGCCTGGACAAAGTTTGTGGGCAGGAAAAAAGACATATGCATGGAAGTCTATAAATAGAATAACCCCATATGATGCGTTTCTTGCATTCTTTTTTGATTTATCTGCTACCAGCTACTGTTGGAAACAGTGTATTAGGCAAGATAACACTTTGATCTGATGTAGCTTTACAGAAAATGTTGTCTGGTGAATTCATTGTGACTCCCAAAATTTGAAAACAACTACTCAGCTGAAAAAATGGGCCCATAAAAATTCCAAAATTGTATTTGTTCTTAGTTCTTACCTATAATTCCAGTAATTGCTTTATCAACAATTTCAATGAACTGGTAGAAAACAAAGACTTAAAAATTTATAGTCAAAATTGGGGAATAAGGAAATGATGTAAACTTGTAACTCTGCAAAACTGGAATTCAGATTTTTGTTTTTTAAAGGCCATGAAGTGTAGGCAATTTCCCTCTCTCATTGCAGTACAGACATTTAAAGAAAAAAGCCCCCCAATGCCCACACTTGAAGTTCTTCATATTTGAGGGAAAATTTTGTCCCTGTAGATTTTTAAGATTAAATCTGTAGAATCCTACTGTAGTTTTAGATTTGTTTGGAGGGGGTTAGTAGCCATTTAATAGGATTGTCTGACAAGGAATTGTGTCATACAGCTGAATTATTCCATCTTTTGATTGTTAGTGGCCTACTGTAATTTTTCAGTGTCCTTTGAGTGGTGTTCCGCAGTGTCCCAGTGTATCACCAGCAATGAGCAGCTGGCTTATTTGCAATACCTTGTTCTCTTCTTTAGCAAGCTGTGTCAAAAAAAGTGCTGTTATAGCAGATGACTTTCCATTAAGCTGCTGCAGCTCCATGTTCCCCACGGTTACCAATTTGAAAATAAAATTTCTGAATTTTGTTTGTGTGTGTGTGTGTGTGCGCGTGTGTTCATTTATCTTTTATAATCGTCTGTTAAAGACTGGTCGTTTGAAGCTGCAGAAAGCCTGGCTTTATTACAGATGTATCTTTGTCTTATTTTAAATTATTTTCCTAGCTTTAGAACTTTGAATCTTCAACAGTCATGGTCTGCTGCTCTTCGCTATCCAGGGCATTCAGCTGATCAGGCAGTAAAATACGACTTAGACTTCTTGTTTACGCAGGAATTCTAAGAATATGTCTTCATAAACATTTTCTTGATCTTGTCATCATATCAAAGTGGGAAAACTTTACCTTATTTAAGTGAAGTAGGGTATGCTTTCTGAGTTTAAAGTACAATTTCGTCTGTTTTTCAGTTCAGGAACCAAGCGTATTTGAGATGGTGCAGAATACTTGTGAAACAAGTTTGTCCTGTTCAGATGTACACTAGTTCAATATCTGATCTATATTAGAAAGTAAAGGGAAGTAACTTGTGGAAATCTCTTTGAGAGCATCTGATAAAGGCACAGGATTATTCAGACTGTTATCGTTGTATTTATTAACATTGATTCTAACTTGAGACCAAATCTGAAGTCTGTGGTGGCTCCACTTCAATAAATAATGCAGGTTTAAAGCAAATGAGATGTGCCCGTTAACTTTGTGGTTATTCCCATTGATTGAACCTGAACAAGTAGCTGAATAAAGTATCTTTTTAATATAAGGGAATCAAAAATTTGGCTGACGTTATTAAAGGCAGTATTATAAATCAAAATTGGCAATCGTATTGCTATTGATTCCTACTGAGTATGCAGCTGGTTGCAAAAGTGAGAAACACAGTCATCCCGAGGGCCTGTTTCTTTCCACTGCTTAAATCTTACTGCTGTGAACCTCAACGCCCTGGAAGTTTTAAGAAGCAAGTTAATTGACAATGTGTAGATAACGACTATGAAGTGCATGTGAAGTGTCAGGATTTTTCCAGGACGAACTGCCAAACTTTACACTTTCCTGAATTTGGTTGGGTTTAGGAAATACTATTTTTACATGTTATACTTGTTATCCAACTAGTATGTAATAAAAATGAGTTAAATTACCTCTGACTTTAAATCCATGCAGTCAGCAGAATTATATCAAAGACAAGTGCAAGTCAGTGATTGTAAGAAATCTGAAAAAAAAAACCAAACAAACCCAAACTCGCTGATGATGTTCATAAGATTTATCACAGTAGTCTAATATGTGCTGATTTATTGTAATATAATGTGTGCTCATAATTTGCAATTTGATTTTAACATGCTATAAAGACATTATGGAGTAAATAGCGAGTGTGCTCATTTCTTTAACTTAATCAGATATGTTGTCACAAAAGTTTCAAAGACATGCTTATTTAATTATGAAGTGGAAAGTAACTTTACTTCTATTACTAAGGGAGCGATTTGCTTATTGTATCTTCTTCTTTTAATGCTCAATTCCTTTTATTGAAACTGAATACTTCTTGTTGCAATGTGCCATAACCTTACTGGCCCGAGATAAGTTTCTTCAATTATTTATTCTATTAATGTTTCTATCACCTGAGGGAAATGCAGATATTCTGTTAATGATGGTGTTAATCAAACAACTTTCTGTATTTCTGCAGTGCCCAAGTTTATGTCATTACATTAGCAGGCACAGGAGATGAAATTGGAAACTTGTAATATACTACAGATTGGATTAACTCGTCTCTTTTGTGTAGACTGCTTGAAGACTTATTTTAGATAATTTAAAAAGATTAAATCTGCAAGATAGCTATTCCTCCTGACAGGATCTCTGAAGTCTACAACATAAGTCCAGTGTTCTTGTAAAGATTTTGAACTTTGTATGCGAATAAGCTTGCTGTTGCAATGCAGCCTGGGATACAGCGTATTTCTTTAAACAGAGAATTTTTGTATAGTTTTTAAATCCTTTGGATGTTGGAATAATTATTTCATTCATATAGTATGATGATGGGCATTAGACATTTGAATGTAGTGTACAGGTTTTTGAGCCATTTCTAGGCCATAATAGGTGTTATAACTTCACTTTTTGCCTTGTTAAGGTTTTGATGTTATCTAGGCAGTAAATGTTCTTTTTTTAAAGGTCTGTTGAACCACAAGATAGTTTTGTTGGGGTGGAGAAAGGAGCCCTTGTGCTTGCTTTCTGTTATAAGGTTTCCTTGGCGGAGTTCTCCCTGGGGTTAGTGCAGACCCTGATGGAAGCAGTGCCGGTACCATCAGCTGGGAGCATCCCGCCTGCGGCGTCGCAGCTGCGTTCTGAATAGCATGGGGGTGCCTGTAAAGCACTTGGTGGAATTCTTGAATACCTATCGTTTTCAATAATGGTTTTAAAAAGACTCTGCATTATTCAGCCATTGCTTTTGATGTGTGCAAGACAGCCAGGGTGTTTTTTAAAGTTCTATTAAGGACCCTAAAGCATCTAAATATAATTGGCTTTTTTGTGAAGAGAACGTTGCGAACGAGTTTCAGGCAGCGTCAGTATCTCTATGCTTGGAAATCAATACCTCTGTGATCCTTAGTCTTGTTTCTCAGTCCTGAGAGCTTCACAGACAAAAAACCCCAACCAAAAAAAAAAAAAAACCAAACCCCAAACCAAAAAACCCACCCCCAAAAGAAAATCATCACAAAATTCTGCAAATATTCCATGAACTTTTTTTACTGCATTTGGATAGTGCTTTCTATTTGAATAACGGTGCTTTTTATTGCTGCCCTGCTTTGCTTACATTAAGCGCTTGCCTACGTAAGTAGTGAAAGCCTTTAGTTGTCCCTTCAGCATGTTTGTCCTCAAAAAGTTGTCTTTAAAATACTTTCTACACCCCGTATCATTTGGCATTTGCTGGGGCGGAGGGTGATCGTTCAGTGCTGTCACCATTTTCATCCTATGGCCATCTGGTAGCAGGTGTTAAACAGTGTTAACAAACCCAGCGATACAAGCCCAGACCAACCTATCTGAAGTCTCAGTTGGCCCATCTAGTAGATACTGCCAAAATAATTTCCAGGCTCGTGTCGTATGCTGGCCAAGCTGGCTCAGGTAGTCCTTCAGTGGAGGTAGGAAATTGAGGAAAACTTTCTGACAGCTAGCACAATATTTGGGGGAACGGTTCCATTCTGTTTAGTAAATTTGCTTTACTTGATGAATTTAAGCCAAACATATAATTACAACTAATTTTCAGCATCATGCCCTCCCTGAAGTCCCAGAAATGTTACTTCAGATTGTGTTCTTCATATTCAATGGTTGGTTAAATTGATGCTATATCAGAAACTTGATCAGCACCAGAGAGGTGAATTTTTGAAACAATTACTATGATAATTTCTGTAGTATTCTTCATTCTTTGTTTAAATTGGATAAGTTTCCTGTAACGTTTTTTTCTTATTTGTATTTCCCAAAAGCGGTTGCTTTTGTCTCATAATTGGTAAGAAATTATTTGCAAAAATTTTTTTGCATGTTTGATGACACATTATGAATAAAATTATGGACCGATGCATACTAAGGTACAAGTGTCTTGATGGGAAATAAACTAAACCTGTGTTTACTTGGGTATTTTTTCCAGAGATTTGTTACAGTTCCCTAGAGAAGATGATGTAGACATTGCAATGAAAATTCTGGTTCAGTGGAGTTCCCAAGGCCTTGAAGATGTCCGGCTGGTAAATTACTCCGTTTTGCTTGACCTACCAGGCTCTTCTTCAAACACAGTAACTCTGAAAAACAGCGGTGAATGCTTTTATCCTAGTGGACAGCAATGCAACAGAGAGACCAAAATGCTTCATAGTCAAGACCTCCAGTACTCGTATGCAGCTTACTCTGCCAAAGGAACGCTTGAGGTAATGTGACCATTTGGCTCTGTCATTTGTGGTGAAATAGAGTTAAAAAACATCCGCTTTTGTTGAACTTGGCTGGCAAAGTACACATGGTGAAATGCCCAGCTTTAAAATAAACATATTTAGGTAAAATATGATGCAGCCAATCTCAATGCTTCATATGATTTCTTTTTTTTTTAAAAAAAAAAAAAAAGTATCTGAGCTTATGGATTGGCATCTTTTGCTTGGGTGTAAAAACCTGAAAGCTGTGTCTAGAGCTACATTTTATCCTTGTTGATGCGTAAGTGCTGCTGGTTTGAGGGATGCCAGTAGGAAGGCTAAGATGAGGTTTTCTGCAGTGAGACTGGCGGGAGTGCCGGGCTAATACCTGGAGCTCGTGAATTATGGTCGTGGATCTCTCATACTTTCTTCTATGGCAACTCAGTTGACACATCTGCTCTGTTTCCTCTTGAAAATCCCAATTTGTAGTTATATCTCACTGTAGCTTTTGTTAGGAAGTTTTGTCGGTGAAAAGATCCTGCCTATTGGGATTTGTTACTTGTCAAGTGAAATAAGATCTTGGATTATCTTGGTTTATCCTCTTTACTGTCTTTACTGGCTGCCTTCCTATATTTGCTTTCTAAATATATTGGGGGTGCACAAAGGGGTCATCATTTCTGTTTACTCTTCTAGCTGAGATTTCCTACTTCTGAAATATAAAGGTTGCAGTTTCACTGCTAACTGCATTGCTGTTGTCTTTCTCCTTTGTAAAATATTGTACCTTCTTCCAATGATGCAGGGTTGGGATTTTTTGGTTGTTTGGGTTTTTTTTGTTGTTGTTTCTTTGTTGTTTAAAGGATGTTTGTTTTCATGACTTAGAACACTGATACACTATATAGGAACAGATTGTGAATGGCTTTGAGTTTGGAGGATATCTCTTCCAAAATACCTTCATACTTTGTCAATATCTTAATATTTATAGCACATCAGTTACTGAATTTCTAACAGTAAAATGCAACTGTTGTGTATTTTCCGTTTGTTTGTGACAGTGTTTGCCCATAATGTTTATTGATGACATGTAATGCACTGTGGAAATCTTGTAATGAGTCAAAGTGGGGAAAGTTGCATGATGTTAACTAACCCATTTTCGGGACTATTAATATAATTCCGAATTTTGGACTGTAGGAAATACGAGAGATGGTAGAAAGTCAGATCCTTAAGTTTCTCATCCTGAAGTCTGCAAGCTTCAGCTTCTCTTTCTTAAAAGCACTGAAGCTTTTTAGTCCAAGGGATTTATTCCAGAGAGGAGAAGGAATGGAGTTCTTGTTCTCCTTTGGGAGAGAGACTTCTCTCCATCTCCTGTTTTTATGTACCTTACGTGCCTACTTTCTATGTTGAGTCTCACGGTTATTATCTCCATACAACCTCTGTTCTGGGGCTCTGTCACCCCAACAGCTTCAAGTTAAAGTTTGTTGTTAAGAAGGGAAATTAAGTAGGCAAGGGTAGGTCCTAACCTGCATGATGTATGCTTTAACTTTTCCATGGGCAAGTAAAAAGTACTAATGAATGGGTTTGGCTTCTTAGATTTATCACTTAGAAACTCAATATGTAATATTATTTTCTCATTTTAACTTAATAAGAGTAACTGTAATGAGATAAAAGTACAGTTGTGGCCTTTGAGATTTTACTTCATGAAAATCAATGTGTTGCTAACAAAATCATCAGATTAAAGGAAATCCAATGTTCTGGGAAAAATCATTGATGTTATTACCAGCAACACATGTACCACTTTCAGTTATATTTCAGGGAAGGTTTTTTCTATGAGTCTTGCAGAAATGAGAACTACACACACAAAGAATGACTCTGTGTAGAGTTTTACAGTCAGTTCTTTGAGATACCTAGCACCCTCACAAAACTTCAGATGTTTCCCTTTATTTTTCAAAAAGTCCACCCAAAGTGTCCTTAGATCTAGAGTTTTGCCTAAAACGGAGATTTCCCTATTTGTTTAGGCTACAGATAAGTTGGTAGTGATCTAACCTTCCTGACTTTCAATGCCACACAGTGATCTCTACTATTTAAACTAATGGAAGTAGAAAAACTCTAGATGAGACATAGCAGGTGGTGGCTGTTGCTGGGTTCAGCCATCAGAGGGTGACTTGATCCCTTGCAGTGGAACTACAAGTCGCATATTTTGAATATCTTGCAGTGGGTTGTGATTGCAAAATCATGAGGGTTTTCTGGTGAAAAGGTATTTTTGTAACAGCTACTCATAATCTGAATAATTTTCTTTCAAATATGACACATCCTTAGTAGAAAATTTCTATTGTGTGTCACATAATCGAGTTGAATTGCTAATATTGCTTCGATGCTGCTGTTTCCTTGTATCTCATTTGTATATTTGGTTTGCTAGAAGTTCAAGCAAATAAAACGATTAAGTTATTGCAGTCTGCCTACCAGCAGAGCTACAGCTCTACTTTCACGTTGACGAGGTTATTTGTAGAATAGCAAGACTCATTTTCTTTGACCACCTGTCATGTCCATTCGTCATACGGCCATTGTATATGAGCCGTCCAATTTGTGCTTTCCGGTAAGAGTCTAAACAGCATTTGTGAGTAAAAATGTGAGCATTTGTGATCTGAAATCTACTTCAAAAACCTACTTAGTGCCATTGTGATGGATGGTGCACTTTTCTACTTCTCTGTATTTCATCTGGCCCTGAAAAGGTGACACTGTTTACCCATCACGGTGACAGGCAGGGCAGCCTACACTTCTGGAGAGGGCTGTCTAGTCGGTTTTGAAATAGATATTGCAGCAGTTATGTAAATAATATATCGTAGACTAGGTCAGTCTAAGGTAAAAATGACATACGTGTAATAGATTTTTATTAAACCTTAAGTATCATCCACCTTTTTATAGAGTTTAAACCTTTTGTCTGCTTGATGAAAACAGGAAAGCCGCTCTGGCCGACAGAGTACATACATAAAGGGAAATTACATTGCATCAAATCTATGCGTTAAAGCAAAATGCGTTGTCAAAGAGTATCTAGCCGGTCTCCGAGCGAGTGTACTGTGGTGAATCAGAACGTGCTGCTCCCTGCCTTCACGGTGCGCTGTGATCTGAGAGCTGTGGCCGCCTGTGCTGTCACCGGCGGAGCGGTGGAGGGATGAGCTGGGGAACCATCGGCGAGAGCCGAGGAGAGGTGTGTGTGAACCCCCAGAGATCCTGCGTCCGCCTTTCGGTACCGCATGGGTAAGTAGTGTCAGCGTAGGTGCGTGTTGTAGCCCATCTGTTAACACACACAGCAGTGACCTCCGAGTGCAGTGAAGTGAAAGTAAGGATACGTCTTGGCTGGAAGCACAGCAGAAGGCTGGCTGGTACTCTGGTCGTCTGGGCAATTGGTTTAAAGCAGGCCCACTGAGTACAGCAAACTTCAGGAAGAGCAAGCGTTCAGTTTTGGTGTCGCAGTGTTTGTCTGCTCTGCTCCCTGTTCCTTTAGCAACTGTAAAGAGAAAGTCTTAGCAGATGTTGTTGGGACAACATTCGAGGGCAGACTAATTAAAGCAAAATGAAGATTGTATTTGCTTTGTATTCCCTGATTTTCTGAAATTATGTTTGTGTGACCTGACCTTTTCGTCACCTTCCTTTCACCTTAAATTTATTTACTCTTTGCTTTATGGAAGTGTTAAGGAACTTTTGGCAGTCCTAACTCTGCCTGAATACTTTAAACGGAGATACTTAGTGTCCTCTTGTAATACGGCATTGTCTCATGCCACGCTACGCTCCTCTGCCTCTACAGGAATAACTGTCTACTAAGTGCACCTAATTCCTTTTCTGGTCCTCTGTCCTTTCCTTTTTTCACCATGGACACTCTCAGCAAGTACTGTCATGTTCTTGAAATGGGAATGCATATGCAGGCAGGGGTTTGGTGGGTTCATGGACAGAAGTGAGTCATGCCCGTCTTCAGCGCAGTTGTCCCAACACCCCACTATGTCTCTTTTGTACTTTGACCTCTCCTCTGTCCCAGTTTCCTGGCTGCTTGGACTCCTCTGCTACGTCACCTCACTTCCCTGCCATCGTCCACATTCTCTGACTGATTCTACCCATTTCTCTGTTCGAAGTGTGTACCGGTTTTAGGCATTTATACTCCCAACTCAGCCAGTGATATCTTTGATTAGTTGTGGAGGGGCTGCAGGGAGCAGACAAGTGAGAATGCCGACTGTTTGCCTCTATCTACAATATGCAGAAGAGTTTCTCTACATCTGTTGATAGCATATCAGCCTGCTCCGGTTCATTTGTTTTGGTGACATTTTCTCAGCTAAATGAGAACCCACTGCAGAGATTAATGCAACCTGAAGCAATACGAGAAGTACAAACCCATCTGTTAAGCTCACTCAGTGATATTCCCACCATTTTTCAATCTTGGCAAGATGGGAATAAGGGAAGCAGGACTCGTTTGCCATCAGATCCTCTTTCACAAGGAAGGGGGGTTTGCTCACTTCTTATCAGATACCTCGTTTTCTTATGGCTGTGCTGAGATGTCTCCTCTCCCCATCCATCCCCTTCTTTCCCAGGTCCTTCACTCTGCAGGAAGATGGGAATCTTCCTCTCCTCTGCTGCCTGTTCCTCTAAGCTTTCCCCCTCATTGCATGCTCCCCACTTGTGTGCCTACAGTCCCCTCCTCTCTCTGCTAGGTCTTTACAATACCGCAGCGCTGTTTCCTTGCACTACTTGCAGCTCTCTATATTTCCAGCTCTGCACCAAAAGGTTACGAGTTCCTCTGGAGGGAGGATGCGTCAGGAAGTCCTTGACCCAACAGCTTGCTTTCATTTGATTCAGTTTCCTTGTGCTGGAAATGTGATTAGTACATCCTTATTATCTTTTATCTTCCCTCTAGCTAATCAGTGGTAATTTCCTTAACAATATTTCTGAATTAAGATTGGTGTCAGCGGGTTGGTTTTAGAAAATTTTAAAATCTTCCCAGGTTATTTTTATCCCCAGGCAAAATTTCCAAATGAGCCTTCTGCAGCATACTCGCTTGCACATCTTGAATTCCAAAGGCAGAGAGTGCATATAATTTAGATTAAATAATCACAGCATCTCACCCTAAGTCTTTCAGTCATTTTTGATGGCACATCGGTGCAAAATATCAAGCTAGAGGGAATCTTGATACATGTGTGCATTTAATTCTTTTAGGCACGCCAATTTAGTTCATTATTATCTTTATTAACATTTTCTAAAATTTCTTCTCTGAAGAGACCCGTACTAGCTAAAATGAATCCCTAGCAACTGAAATTGGTTTGCAGATGGTTAGGGCTATAGGTTGAATAACACACACAAATGAGAAGAATCATGTGTTTTTTTGTAACATGTAGATGTTTTAGAAGAGCTTTATTTATCTTTTATTTATAGAATAGTTTCTCAGAAACCTCTTCCACGAATAATCATAATTTAGACCACTGCTCTGCATACCAAGTAGGCACAGCAAATTTTCAAGACAATCTCACTAAGAATATGGATTTTAGAATAGACTTGACCTTTAAACAGAAAACAGCATTCAACATTAACTACAGCATAGCTGGCACTCCATTATAATTACATATAGAAAGCTGTGAAATGCAATGTGAAGGTTATATAATTTAAAATTGCAGTCAAGGACTACAAAACCGATCATTGAAAAGATGTCCTGCAGAACATCCTGTCAGTTTTCTGGCGTATATCACATAACCATTCATAAATAAAATTGTACAGTTCCCTAAAAATAATGGTAGTTCATCATGCACAAAAGCCCAGTTAATATTGCTGCAAGATTTTTGTATCGTTGAAGGGTAGAGTTTCAAAGATGCAAATGGCTACTGCTGCAAAACCTTTGCTGGTTTATAATTGCGAGTCAATACTGTACTAATGTTTTACTAATAAAATACTAGTAATGACATTTTAGTAATAATGTCATTAATAGTAAATGGGAGTTTTTGAATGGAAAAAAGCGAGAGGTGAGGCATCTTGATATCTATAGATATAACAGATCACTGAGCACTTCCATGCCAGTGCACATAATCAGCTAAAGGCATTTTTCAGTAAGGCCTCTGTACGATATTTGAAAGGGAGCAATACTGAACCATAAACATTATTTATATTCCAATTGCATGCTAAAAACTAAAGGGTGCAAACACTGAGGACTCGGGAAATGGATTTGGTGCTTTATTCAGGTTTTAGTGCAAGTAAAATTTCTATTGAAATCAATGGGAATTACTTAATTTTTAACCAGAGTTGAATTTTGTCTGTTAGCAGTCACCGTGAGAGAATACAAGTGGAAGCAACTTCTGCAAGTGCATGGATCTTTGAGGAATATCTTTCTCTTTAATTTTTTTATTGTACGATTTAGACCTGGTAAGCTGCAATCACCTATGCGGTTCAGTAGGTATCTGGGTTGATACCTCCCCAGTTAGTCTTCTTTCATGGCCACTTTTTGTTAAGGGTGTTTGGTGAAAACCTGAATACAAAGGTACTCCAAGACAAGTGGAAATCTTTCTGGCAAATCACAAGGCATCACATTTTGCTTAGGTAGTGCTATCTTAATGGCTGCCTGTAATTTCTTTTACATTTTCTTAGTAAGTATGAACCTGCCAACAACATACCTGTGTTCAGTTTAAGTTTGCAATGGCAGTATCCTCCTCAGAGGAGGAATTCCAAGTAAAAAGCTGCTTCTGCTGTGAGGTGTTTGGGTTGAGTTTTAGGGATCTTTTTCTTTTAAATTTCTCCAGTATTTTGAAGGTTTAAAACTTCCTCGAAGGGATCTTGCTTACACTAAAAACAAAAGCAAAAATTTCCTCCAACAGAGAGACTATAAAGCAAATATTATCATCTTTTAAAAAATTACTAGGATGAGAAAAACGCCATAAGAAGCAACTACAGCTGATATAATGAGAACACTAACAAAACATTTTTGTATTTATATAATACTCAATTCTTGTCCCTAAAGCTAGTTATGTAACTTTATTGTTTAAAAAAAAATGTAGTTTCATGCGTAAACAATAAAGAACTGGATGCTACTCAGCTTTGTGATAGTCATGAGTGACTGTAAAATGCAATATTGATTAAACTATTGCTTGTTCTCATTTTTTTTAGTTTGTTTTTGAGGAAGAGAAGCAAGTCCTAAAACCTTTTAAAGAACATTAGCAATACAAAAACATCTGTAGTTGGAGGCAGATTACATTTTACCGTGCCATATACATCCTGTACCTGGGGGCATGGTCATAAGATTTTGACACTGGTAGACCCAGGCATCAGTCAGTCATCCATAAGAATATGGGTTAGAATCACTGTAATAGGGGGAAAAAAAAAAAAGGCAAAACCACTTTTCTGACATAGTGCACTTGATTATTTTTGAAAATAGAGAAAAAGTCTAAATAATGGTGGTGTCTCTTGTGACTTAGAGCTGGCAGCTGAAAAGAATCAGGAGCGAGTGTTTTAATCTCCAATGCAGTGTAATAAATCTTATCACTTGAAGCCTTAGCAATGTATTTTATCTTAGGAGTTATCTGTATCTACCAGGATAACTTTTACAGTCAATATTGGACAACATTTTGTCAAAACCTTAATAATGGATTCTTTTTCTATATATAATAATATCAGCTCACTGAATGCTTTTCTACAGGACTTTTTTTTTCTCATTGGTAAGGTCTTTTTTAATATTTTGAAATGAAAGTAGCATTGAGAATCCAGAACAAGTCTGAAGATTTCCTATCTGTGTTAGGATGTGGTAATGTGAAGTTGAAATATAATCTTCTAAGATGACCACTTTGAAAGAGTGGAAATAAGTTCTTAAAAAAAACCCACCCATACATGACAGGTTTTTAATTTAATCTAAACTAGTTGAGGATAAAACTGCCATTGTATGAATAATTTGGTGAGGATAGATTTTAGCAGCTTGTCTAACTTTTGTAGAGGAATTTTGGTATAAAAGAGCAAAGGGTGTACCTCTCTAGAGACTGCTTTGAGGAATGCTAGAAAGCTGGACACAGAGCCTTAATAGTAAGAAAGACCAAAAAGTGGAGAAGGCCTATCTCAGAGAAAACCCTTTGAAGCAAATGTCTTGAAAGCCTTTCAGAGAAGGAAGAAAAAATGTGCAGCTGTGATACAGCTGGTTAAAAGAATAGTTAAAAACTGAATTCCTGAAAAAGTAGAAAAGAATAATAAAAAAAGACCCCAGTTATTATCCATAGGCAAGTCTAAGTTTGGTATCCAAGTGCAGTTGGCAGAAGTGCATTGGGTGTGTATGTGAACTGTCAAAATGCCAGAGCCTGTTCACTGGCTGGACTAAAATGTCCTGAGAAAAAACTTTCATTTAGAATTTCACTTTTAAGCTGGTTGGAAATACAGCACTTCTGACTGTGCCCACCAGTTACAATCCCAGGAGAGAAGTATCCGCTTATAAATAATAAAAATATCAGTGCAAACTAAACAAAGCTGAAAATACATTGGTCTTCCCTTTTTCTACAATTAGGCATTCCCGTTTTTTTCTGTCTGATATGCCGTCTCTTCCACTAAATAGAAATAAATCTCATGTCTGACACCTCATGTAATGAATATTATTTACTGTATTTATCTCATTCATTAAAAGGGCCTTAATGTGACTTAATCATGAGATGTATCAGTTCTGTTCTTACAATTATTTCTCATGTTCCTGTGCTCTGCAGTTCAAAGAGAAGGTGACTAATCAATCACCAGTTTGTGGCTGGCCCAAGAGTAGGTGTGTGTGAGAAAGAAGACGCTTCAAGGAATTTATCTTCCTTCTACTGAATTAATGTTACCGTATAGAGTTAGTCTTGTCTCCTGTAAGATTCACTGCTTCACACTGATGTCTTCGAGGGGCAGACAGAGGTGAATAAGGATAGAAGAGGTCTGGCAACGGCTTCAACTACTAGAGAGCAAAGCTGCTTAAATGTGCAAGAAAGCTTCTGCTGCGTTGTCATCCAGGAGAGATGTTCCTCCTACTGCAGGTCAGCGCTTGCCAGCACAGGCTTTACTTGGGGAGTATTTAGAGGATGAAGTAGTATGAAAAGCTAGACATTATATTGCTAGCAAAAGAATCACCGTGTCGTTCTTCTAACCAAAATTTTTATTCTGAAAATTTTTTTCACATCTTTATCCATGTTATCCTTTTACCTATAAAATCCCTATATCTTCAAGCTAGAAGAAAATACTACAATGATGTGGTGACACAAACTAAAAATCTAGAATTAGAAATTATATCAGTATGGACAGTGTTAGGCTCGGGATCTGATGGGTAAGACTGATTCTTTCAGTTCAGATCTTACCCTGATGATCTTATTGCTGTTATCTTAATGACTGTAGAGTTGCTTTGCCTGAAATAAACTTTCATAATTTTTCAATTTCCTCTGCAGACAATGAAGATAAATTGTTCACAATGTGTAGTGTTTGCAAAGCGGGTGCCAAAAATGTAAAGACAAATGAAGAAATATGGAGGGAACTTCTTCAGTAGATGAGACAACTAGTGAATATTTTAAAGGATGACGGTTGTGTGTTCTTTGTCTGAATTATTTTTTTCCTGAAATTCAGGAAAGGATCCACTTGATGTTGGAAGATGGAACATTAAGGAAATTTGTGGTTGAATCAGTATTTCTGAGAGTGCATACTGAGCTCCCTGTTTCTAGTTTCTTTTTGTTGATTGTTCAACATCCTGGGCAGGAGGGATCGTAACAGGGGGGAGAGAAAGAATTGAGTGCAGATTTCTATAGTAACTGATAGTTCTGTAATAACGTCCCTAATTGTGTTTATTGAAAACTGTACCATAAAGTACTCTTGCTACAATAATACTGAGCACTTCTCTACTGCTGTAAAGGAGGCTGACCTGGATTCCAGGCTGTGTGGAAGATGAGGGAAACTCTGTTCAGATCCAGCTCCAGAGCTCCAGCTGGGTGGCAGTGATGGTGAAGCTTTTGTATTACCAGTGAAATCAGTTGTATTATGTCAGAGGTCAGATTACTCCTTCCTCCCCTTCAAGTTGTCCAGATTCTGGTATCCCTTCAGACTTCCCCATACATTTTAGATAATGCCTACATTTTCCCGTCTTTCCTTTTGAGATATGGCTTAATGGGATGCCACTGTACGAGGTGAACAATTCACTGGGACCTTTCCTATAAAGAAGCAGTTTCTGTCCTTTGCGTGGGATTTCCTCTCTTTCGCCAGGATCTTCCATTCCATTTCTGTGTGAAATTTGGCACAATTCAGGAAATCCTTCACCCTAACCTTTGTAAAGTCTTAGGATAAAGGTGAGCCACCGATTATGCTACAGCAATCATACCTGGCAGGGCCCTATCCTGAACTTGCATTCAATCCTTGCTCTTATTCATAAAAATAAAACATTTTGGAAATGAAGGTTAGCTATTTTTGAAAGAAAAGATAAATGGTGCTGCCATATAGAAACCTTTAGATGACTGAGCAGTGCAGAACACAGTATCACAACTAATGACCAATTTGCAATTCCAAAATCTTGAGTGTGTTTTTAAAAACAAAATTGGAAAGCCTGCAACAACAAAGAACTGAGTTTTCTTCCTGGTACAATTTTACCTGAACCACATGCTACATGTCTTTTGCAAGGTAAGTCTTCTTTCCATAATGTTAGGTGATTGAGAAATTGAAATATCTACTTGTTTAACTACATAGAGCTATGCTGTTCTCACATACAGCCTTCTTTATATTTGTCTTGGTCAATCATTTGTGCCACTTGAATTCATTATTGCTCAGGTATATTCCCTGTTTTCATTGGTGTCCTTTTCTTTCATCCAAATGTGTTTGTAGTTTTAGAATGTATTTTTCCACAGTCCTTTTTCTAAAGAGGTAATTTAGAGACCTATACATGTGTGTAATGACTTAAACCAATGGAATTCACATCAGATAGGAAAGATGTAATATTCTTTTTCACAACTGCATGTTTGCTTCTCCAGGTTTGATAAAATGCTGCTTTACTGCTCAGATTGTGTTTACAGCACTACGTGGCTGGGCATCTCTCTGATTATGTTCAAATGCGTGATGTTTGGCCAAGCAAGGGCTATAAGTACTCTGTGAAAGAGCATTTATTATACTGTGGAAAATAGAGTTCTCGCTGACATTTCTGAAAGTTCAAGTGTTCTCTTGATGCAGTGGATGACCTCCTCTTGTACATACCTGTGATTATCTGCATCTTTGAAGTAGATGTCTATTTTATCTTACTGTATCTGTATACTTGCAGTAAAAACAACTTATGTTTTATGTGCTTGCATAGCAAACGTGCATAGAAATACAGCCAGCCTGTGTATTTCAGTACACTATGCATGCACTAGTATGAGAGTTGATTGAGAAACAGGCTTCTTATCCTATGAAAATTGCGGTGTTTCAAAATGTGTTCAGAACTGCGGCAAAAATTGGAAACCTGAAAATTGTAAGGCTATTTTCTAGATGTCTCTGTTTTAACACAGCCAGACTAACTCTAAAAATGAAACAATTGAACAAAGTTGAAACGCTACTCTCTAGGAAGTTTAGATATCTTATGCGTTATAGTTTAAGATGAAATATTTAAATTTTACTTTGATTCAAAAGCACTGCCATGTAACGTTTCACTGCAATTGACACACATTCTGTCTTTGATAGGCATTCACAGGACATTGTTCTTATGTCTTGTCATTTCAGCCAGGAGATTACTTTCCTTCTCTGGATGCGTAGGTGCAAACTCATGTTTCACTGTTTTTCGCGTTGAGCCTATGTACAGGTGGAGGGGACTGTGCCCAGGGCCATTTGGTGGCCTCTCCTGCCCAGTCGAGATGGATCCTTCCCTACAATAGCTGGCAGTTTCTGCTGCAGCCTGCAGAACCTATTTGTATAGGAAGCACTTCTAGGCACCTTCTGTAAGGTGCAGGCAGCTTCTCTAAAGACTTAATGGTTGTAGCTACTATAGGAGGGAATGCCTGGGTTTTGTTCGGTATGCGATAAAAAGGCAGTTGAAGGAGGACAATCTGCAGCCTCTGGATGTTCTGCTTTCATTCTTTGTATTGGAGAGTAGCCAATAATAAAACCTCTGCCTCACTGCAGTCCGGCCTTGAGAATTTGTTGAGTTGTGACGTAATGGTACTTGGTTCTGACATAAAGCCATTTTACTGAAAATTTTGAATCCAGGTTTAAATTGCACCATTATAATTTACTATGTACATATGTAGCTTATGATTTATTTTTTTAAGATGTTGCATCACAGCTGAACTATTCTGTTTCGTTTAGTTTATCCTTAGTCTGTGTAATTTGTAAATGTATATTTGCATGAATAATTACCCCTGAATAAGCTAAAGCAAGTAGGCTGGCAAATACAGATTACTGTTTTTTTCTTAGGAAAGTATGATCAACGTGACTATGCTTAGGGACTAATGCTACTAAATATCTTTGCAGTTAACTCATAAAGAGGGGGATATAAATAATATTAAACATGTATAAGAAAGAATCAGAATTTAAAATTTTGTCACTAGCCAGTTGACAAATAACCAGCGCTGCTTAATGAAAGTTGGAAATAATAAAATTTCTGAAAGGGTTTTAGGTGTCAAATGATATCGTATCCTTCGATGTTTTGTAACTAAAGCAACGTTCTTAGAGATTTTAAAATAAATAAAAATCAATTTAATATGACTGAAGATAAGAATGTTTTATTTCGATATACTTGAAAAGCTAGATTTGCATTTAAATCGAATTCAAAAGATGAAAAAAACAGATTTGTTTGGATATCTCGCTGGATATCATGAATTAAGAAGTTATATTCAAGTGTTAGTTTTGCCTTCTGCTAAAGGGAAACCCAAAGAATGTGATTTGGGACAGAGGGTGGGGGGAAGTATGAATGAATTAAAAGAAGGAAAAACAAAGTTCAAAATAGATACAGAGGGAGGACTCTACAGGATGAGCAATATCAACAGGGAGCTGAGCTGTGTCAGCTCAGATTTATCTGGGGCTCTGTAACCATAAAACACGGAAGAGGTTCTTTTCTGTAGGCTATAAAAAGGCTTCGATATTAATACAGCCTCCCTGGGAATTGGTAGGAAAAAAAAAAAAACTGCTATAAGCTGTAAAAAGCAAGCAAGCAAACAAGTTAAACCTTAGTGTCTTTTTAAAAATGGTACTGGAACAGCAAAAGCAACCTGTAGGAGAAGCTTCAGTAGAGCCCTGCCTGGAACAGAGCTGTGCTAGCTGGACAGATAGGACGAGGGGGGAGAGAGAGCGTGTAAAATGTGTCTGTGACTGAATTCGGCCTGCAAGGCCAAACTCCGTGAACAGAGGTTAAGGCATATCTTTTTTTTTCTTCCTGCTTTGGTACAAATTACAGTTTTAGCTGCCATTGTAATGCAGTGTGCAATTTTATGTAATGAAAACTAGACACAAAGAATCCTTTCTGACTGTAAGCTGACACTGTGAGTCATACTGAATTACTCTGGAATTTCATTGTATGAGTAGGAATATTGAAGTAAAAGAAGAAAACCTCTGTAGAGTAAGGTGCTAACAACCATGAAGAAAAAACGTCATGAATCTGTTTGAAGAGGAGTGCTTGTAGGTAAAAACCACTAGTTATTTAATGACCCCCACACACACGTATCTTGCTATGTGGAGCAATATTAAAGTACTGTGATTTAAAGCTGCCCAGACATTGTTGGTCAGGTGCATCTCTGGGTATTGTAACGGAGCAAATTCAGCTTCAGTTAATCCCGTTATGTAATGATTTGCTTTTTGGGCTCAGACAGCGTGTTCAAATTCAAATTGCACTAATCATCTCTTTTTGGCTTGCCTTACTTAGTTGCTTGGAAATACATTAGGTTAGTATTTTTCAAGGCATAAGACTATTTTTCTTGTTCCAGTTGTCTAATAAGACATAAAAAGAAGCTCAAGGATAGGGAATCCCATGGTACTGGAAATAGAGTCTGGGTAAGTAGTGTCCAAATTTGGCCAAGAAGGTAGGGGAATTTACTTTTGAATACATAGTTTAGGCATTCGCAGGATATCGCAGAGGCATTTCTGTGTAATTACCCGAAATTTATCTACAAGATTTCCCAGACAGTTTGGGAATGGCCAAGTGTCATAGGACACAACAAAACACTGCAAGTAATACTTGCTATCGGAAGACAGCATGCTTGGATTTTGAGGCCTTGTACCAATTTTTCATAAATTAAACGGAGAGTGGGAAGCGTACCAGGGGATTTCAAAGAAAGTGTTATTTTGAAATTATTGTAAACACTGGAGAATGGTGTTTGCATGAAGACTGAGTTCTAAAGAAAGGAATTTTTGTTTTATAGCAAAAGCAGCTCTGTAAGAAACTACTCTTTCACGTGACACCCCCCACTCCGAGAACTCTCCTCTTAAAAATCTGTCATCTGCCTCAAATTCTTTCCTGATTTGTTTCTGTCTTGTGTCGGACTTGCCTTTATTTTACTAAATGTTGAATTATACCCTTGGTCGTGCTTTCTCAGATGTTTTCCTCTTCTGATAATGCTGAGCCTAGCAACATAAAACAGAAAATAAAACTTAGTGCACCCGCACTAGGCTTCAGTGAGTCCTAACCATGAAGGAACAGACTGACTGATCCTGCTCATACCGAGTGTGATTACTGTCAAAGAAATCAGTAGTTAGGCACATCACTTTCTTAGTTCAACCTTCAGCACTTCAATCGAACTAGAGACGGTCACCAGATGCATGTCACAAACCCCACAAACATGGAAGGTCCCTCTTTTTGCCTGGAACTAAGTGAAGGACAAAGCTTGAAAGATAACTTTGAATATTAACATTTCTGTAGAAATACAGTAAGTATATAAAAGATGGCTGTGGCTGTTTATTTTCTCTGGCAAGCTCAATAGGACAAGGAAGGAGGCTTGGGTGGTGGCAATCACAGGGAGACAGCTGTGGTTCCCTGATTATTGGAGGGATGCTTTTGGCTGAAATGGGAGCAGCAGCTCCTGTCTGAAAATGTAGCAGAGTTTACACCAACAAATGATTTGGCATATTTGGGCACAGCTCTGTTATCTCCCTTTTTCTTTCTTCCTTTTCTCTAATTTTAGAGAAGAGCTAGTTTTATGTTTGCAGCTTTCTTTGCATTTGTTCATGTCCAAGCTGGCTGTAGATCAAAGCTGAGCTTACTTTTACGCTCTGCTGAATGGTGCCTTCAGCCTCAGTTTCAGAGCTGTGCAAATAAATTATAGTGAAGTGTTTAATTAAAGTTAGCCTCATGTCCTGATTGCAGACTGCCATATTCTCAGATACAATTTGCAAATATATTTTGGAGTTTTTACTTGAGGCAGGATGACTAGTTGAAGGTTATTTACTTGTGATTGATCATGCATTGGATCTTTCTGTTACCTTTATTTTGCGAACAACCTGAAAATAGTAGCTCAATGTTGAAGGACAAATAAAGGGCGTTGGCTTGAACGGAAGAAGGGGATGTAGTAAGCCTTGAACGGCCACAGAACTGAGGGGTTGATGCTTCTAGAATTACATATGTGCTTTTTGGAGAAATTGTCTTAATCCTGAGGAATAGGCAATCCTAAATATATTGTGTACATAGCATTTAATATTTAGTTTGATACTTGGAGTTTCTTTAGGTCATCCGTTTCTGACAGTTTTGGTGGGTGGGTAAGAACTGGCAAGAATATAAGCTTGACTTTGCTACTGAATATCAGTCATTTTCATAGCTGCGGCGTATATGGTCCTGACCTCC
This sequence comes from Leptodon cayanensis, assembly GCA_027564655.1. Taxonomy (NCBI): domain Eukaryota; kingdom Metazoa; phylum Chordata; class Aves; order Accipitriformes; family Accipitridae; genus Leptodon; species Leptodon cayanensis. Next base: position 35,549,793 of record JANXJC010000088.1, on the reverse strand, counting down.
CAAATAGAAGCAGAAGCTGTTCATTAATATGAATCAACAGATTGGTATTTGATAAAATACGTTCATAATTTGAAGTTACTGAACTATGGCACTAACAACAGGTAATATTGGGAAGATTTTTCACCACAACCATTCTGCATGCTGCTTCTGGTTTTGTTTTCTGCATAAGTTTACACCTTTCAGATAAGATTTCTTTGAGATTGCTCAGTACTGACCTTAATGTATTTTCTTAAGAAATAATAATAGAATTATTTGCTTAGGTGTGGCGCTTTTCTACCCTGGGATTTCCAGCCTTGATAGCTAGAGCAGACGCATTTATAAGATAAGAGCTTATAAAGAGCTACCTTCTTATCTGCACTGACTCCATCTGCATTTTGATGGTTGTGAGAAACATCTCTTCCTGGGTGTACTGGCTTTGAGGTTTTTTTTTTTGCTGTGGGTTTTTCCCTTAATCTTTTTCCGGTCTCGTGTGCCCCTGGCAAATCAGCCACAATCTGTCTCTTAGCCAGTGTATTGGATGCAGATGTATAATGCTGTTAATAAATTCCTTTCCTCATTCAAGTGGACCGAATGATAACAATGAGATATGACAAACACTTCCATTATTATTTTTGACCCATTTAAACTATAATTTATTTTTTTAATTGCCTCAGCATTTCCAAAGAAAGCAAAGTTTCAAAATAGTATCCAGCATCTTCAAGACCGCAGCTGCCATCTGCTTCATGAAGTTATTCATACTTTTCCTTTCCAAGACCTCTCTTACTCTTTTTCGTCCATGACTGGATGAAGTACACTGTTTTATTCTCTTTCATTTTGGAGATAAGTAGAAGAAATTGGGAAAAGATCACTGACTGTCTTGATGGTGGCATTTTCAAAGTGCTTGTCTTTAATGTTTTTGGGGGGATTTTATCATAGTTTTTAAGATAGAATATTTACAACTCATTGAGCATCATCTAGGGACTTAGAAACTAATAATAAGTCTAACAAAATAATTACTTTTTCTAAAAATGATTGGTTTATTACCTACCCCTACTTCATTTCATGCATGGGGGAATACTACTGAACTCCATATTGCACATTGCAATTTGTTCCTAAATAGTCATATCTTTCAAACAGCATAGCATGAAACAATTCGAAGAGTAAGTACCCAATTCAAGTGGATAAAACAACTCATTCTTTAGCAGTTTCCCAGTTTTAGGGTAAGAGGATTTACCCTTGCATATCTAAACCAAGTACACAAGTGCTCCTTTTCAGCACCTGATAAAAGGATGAGTTCTCTTTTGTTTTTGAACAGAATTATCCTGCCAAAGGAAAGCAGTTTATCGAATATGGGTTGTTGGGGGTGGGGTATTTTGCTTTTTTAAAATCTGAAATGTGTAAAATGAGGATTATGTCATGTTGTAAGCATTTTGAAAAAAGAGAGAATTGAAAATTTAATCTTTATTCATTTTTTGAGATGTTAGGAATGTTGTGAGTAAAACAGGACTTCATGGAACATAAATGGACTGTTAATTTCTCGGTGGATTACTGAGAGGGTAGCACTCTTTGGATTCAATAGGATTCTTTAACATTACTTTAAAGGTTTATTTTTTCAATATTTTATTTTATGCTAGAAGTAAAGAGTCCAATTAGTTGAGCCCCAGTGTATTAAATAAAAACAAAACTGACTGCTCAGCTGGTGTTGCTGTACTGTATTTGATGAGATGTTTTTGTTAAGTATTGCAGAATATTTTGCTTTTTGTTACAAATTTTACTAAACTAATGAAGTGTAGATGAAAGGAAGGAGTAGGAATAATTTTTTAAACTATTGTTACAATTTAACGTTTACCTATTAGTTTCTGGACTGTACTGCCAAAATGTTATGACTTTGTTCTAAACTCTTCCAGCGAGTTGCTGACTTCATTTGGGAGGGGAGGAGCCATGTGTAGTTTTGCTCAAGAGAGGATTTTGTTCCATTTTTTGGTCATTTTAACTGAAGTTAGATCTGAGATTAGCTGTGCAAGCCTTCAGCTGCTAGGCTGTACGTGATGTTAACAGGATGCGATAACTTACTTTGGTAGGCATGTGCAATATTTTTACCCTTGGTTCCGCAGAAGGTAAAATTATTTGTGATGAGAAGAGAACCACTTTGAAGTTACAGTGAAAAGTAAGTGTGCAAGTACCCCTAAAGTTGGACAGTAACAAGAGGCATCGGTCATACTTATTTTCAGGCAAGTGCAAAAGACAGACTTCTAATACATTGAGCTTTGACATATCCTTTGTGTGGAAGATGTGTAATGAGAGCACATGTAACTCTTTGTTACATTATACCCAGCTGCTTTTTCATTATGTAATGACTTCTTACATGTACTCTCAATGTATGAATGTGTTTAATAGCTTTGGCATTGGGGCTTACTTTTAACATGGTTTGCAGAGTGTTTAGGGCAGCAGGGAGTCAAGTTCTGGTTCTCACTTAATTAAAAAATGAGCTCTGCTTTTGTAGGGCCTTTTATTCAGCCTGCTCTCGTTGAGCTCTCATGTTGCCTGGGAAAGACGGGTGAGCAGCTCTTGAAGATGCAGTTTGCATCCGTAAATTAGCTAAGAACATCCAAGGGCAGTTACTAACTGCATTAATAATTGTGCAGACATGTAGTTTTGTCATTTACAGAGTGGGGGATAGCACCTTGGAGGAGCAGCTAGCAAAAATGCTGTGAAGAGAGGAAGTGCGTGAATGTAGATGGGCAGGGATCTCATTTTCACACAGGCATACTGCAGCAGCAAATGGTTTGATGCTTCATTATGTTATGTCTTTGCGTATTGATTTTGCCTCAGGAAAATTCAGTGTAGTTTCTCTCATATGAATGATGAAAGCTCTGATTTTCAGTTTGCTTGAGGATAAGTGGGAAAGGCATTGGGTCCAAAGGAAATCAGCCTAGATACAACCTCTCAAGCTGTAAGACTTCTGAGACCCTAATAATTATTGCACTAAAGTGTATCTATTGACACGTCTATGGGTACAAATTAAAAAAAAAAGCTGATATCTATGGAATGAGGTAAAATTTGTGTCAACTTCGAGGAAGTACACTGGTTAATGCCCTTTCCTCATTTGGGGTAAACTCTTCATAACCAGATGCATCAGAGTAGATAAAACATAAAATAGCTTTCACTAGTGTAAAGACTACTTCACTTGATTTTATCATACTTTTCAAATGCAGTGATCACACAGGAAAAAACTTCTGTTGGATTTCAGTGTGTAGTCACCACTTGAGTTTTCTTATGAAATAGTTTTCAAGTTCTTTAGACATTAAAACCCCCACATATTTCAGAAGAAACTGTATGAAGTGCAAGATTTTCTGTTCCTACATTTCAGTACTTGGTGTTAAATCTGATGTTTGCCTGTTACAGAAATGTTTTATAACTTCGGCTGACCTTTCTAAATACTCGGTTTATATACAACTGTTGACATGTTATAGACTTAGGATCTTGTTAACTTAAAAATTTAAGAAGACAGGGACCTTGGCAGATTTTTTGTATGAATTAAACGTTGAGGTGCAAACTCAGATAAAATACTCGGATACAGTTGTAGAAGGGTAAATATTTTCCTAAAATACCCATGTTCAGGAATCTAGTAAAATTTCACACATCCTACATACATATCCCGAACAGCTGTTGTTAGAATTTAAATGGTTTGCGTAGAGATGCCCAAAATCAGAACTGTTGCCTTTGGCAATGGATCCATACTTAAGTTACCAAAACTGAACTGAAATCTTGTACTGCTCCACTTAATTTAATTTTTAAACATTCATGTAATATTCTCGTGTCTTCTTGTATTTGTGTTTTATGTGAACGCCGTTAGAGGTTCCAGAATGTCCTCGGTGGTGTCCTGAGAGCTTCATAACATTCTAAAATAATAATGTACAGACTGATTATCCTCATACTTCTGGTCTTCACCAGAATTTATTGCTATAAATGTGTGAGAAAAATCCCCTTGGTCATTCATAAATTTTATATATATATATATATATGTGTGTGTGTGTGTGTATAAAATCCTTGAAAACACTGTTGGGGATGGAATGATGCACTTCACTCACAAGAGAGAGGCAACAATATATTTTATCGATATAAAACAGTGAGTTAAAGTTCAGTGGTAAATGCGACAGTGATTTAATGAGATTCGATGGCAAGGTACACTTGATTATTTACTGCATAGAGGACAGGGTCAGACAAAACTGTCAGGGAGACCCTCCCGTTGTCATGAGATTCAGAGCAGACCCCCTTGCATTCTAAACTCCTTCTCAGAGAGGAGTCTAGGTGCGGCTGGATCCAGACTTAGTCCCAGACTTGGTCAACGGTTTATGCCTATATGCGCAATCAGTCCTTTATATCACTTAGCTAAGATTTCAGAGTTTCAGCATGCTTATTCCCCATTCACTCACTGGGTATCTGACGTGATATGGATTCTCTCAACCTCGAGGAGCAGTTACCTTGAGAGACACCCCTACTCAAAGGGAGATCCTAGCGTGCAGCCTGCTGCTGTACAGGAGAGCTCAGCGGGCCCTGGGCTGTCCACTAGTTACGGAGTAAGATGATTGACTTATAGTCATATTTGCATACAAGCCGTATTTTGGTTGTTGGATGCTCAACTAGCCCTTGGCTATTGTCTTGTTTGTTCTCTGTCTCCCCCGAATCCACTTTGAGCTGGACGCATCCGTTACGAGCACCACTGGTGGTTGTCACTTGGGCAGGGTTACGGGAAATAAAGGTCCGCTTGGGATGGGGGGGGAGCACACCGTCACAAACACATCTTGAACTATTTTTCCATCACTGCCAATGCTTGACATTTAATAATAACTTAGACCTTTACTACATATTCTTGCAGTGTCCTAACTGAAGAGCTGAAGATCTTCATGCTCTAAATGCTTTTAATGTAGTTGGAAATGACTCTAAATAATTTAAAAATGTGTGTTAATAGAAAAGTTTATGCATCAGAGTGATGTAGTTTGTTATCACTATGGTTATCGGAGTACAGTGCTTGGATAACTGATCGATTATAAGAAAATACTACAACAGTTAAGGCAGGCTGCTCAGGAATCATATGAGACTGCGTAATAAAACTATATATTGGTAGAGTACGTATTATCTGTGTATTTTCATGAGTGACCAGTATAATCATTCCCTCATTTTCTGAAATGCTTTACAAGACTCTAATTCCTTTTAAGAAAATTAACAGAGGTGAGTTAGTATCTGTTACATGGTTTCAAATACATTCCTGTAGCTAATGAGGGGGAACCTTCTCATCAGAATCAGCACCACTTATTATAACCAGTGCCAAAAAACCATTGGATTTTTATCACAGCTGATGAAAACTGCAAAGATATAAATTTATCTATCAGATTGAATTCTCAAGCTCTTTGCTATTACATGTAATCCTGATTAAGAAGTGGGGGTAAGGTAATTGCAGAACTCTGCTCACGTGCTTGTACTTACGCAAACAACTTTGTTTTGGTGGAAGGAGCACCCTCAATGATGCATGCTTATAGATGTACCCTGAACTTTGCCTTCTCTTTGCAGGCAGAACTTGTTGATATACAGTATGGGACCGTGGAAGACTTGATCCGGATTCAAGCCATTACAAACGTGACCAAAAAAATTGCACTTTTGAAGCTAGGACAATCACCTTTGCTTTATAAGGTTAGTCAAATGCTTGTTGCACTTTAGCTGAATTATTTCTTGGGTTTTTTTCAGTTTCAAAATACCAAAACAAGGACTTCCCCGTTCTATCCCAATAAGTCAGGATTTACTGACATTCAGATTCTTCCTTAACTCTAGCCACGTCGGTCTGTGGTGCCTTTTATGTTTTACATTTATTTATTTTGCTGCATATCTTACAGTGCCCCAGTAGTATGCCATATTTTCTCTAGGTGTACTATAAGCCTTTTGGCAAATAAAGAAATCCATAAAAGAAATAATAAAGCATGAGGGGGGAAAGAAAAAGGCAACCGAGATCAGGAATAGCTGGATCTGTGTTTGCTAAAAAACATACATATAACACTGCACTGAAATCTTTTGTTTCTGCATAGTTGTGTGTAGTAGTTGGCCTGCTGGCTGTAGTTCGAGTTTGCTGGAGAAGGAGAGAGAGCACAGTATGCGCTCACCTGACGTCAGGCTTCTGTGGGTCTTTCCAGTCCCACTGGGTTTTGTCTAAAGCTCGGTGCTTCGGCCCTTGTGCTGCTGCAAGCACTGAGATGGCAGGGTTGTAACCAGTAGTGTACACTGTAGGAGGACTAACGTTATTTACTTTATGGATTTGTTTAAGAAATGACATCGTAACCTGATTTCATTATCACATAATATAGCCTTGCTCTGCAGAGAAGGTGCCTTCTTAGTTCTTTCTGCTATCCTTACCACCTCAGAGGGAAGAAGGGGACCGTGAGTTGGAAAACAGCATTTACATCTGCAGTAAAATGTGTGAGCAGACGACCCTGAGATACACAGATAGGCATTTATTCCCCCTGCCATTAATGGTCAGTCTTTCCTGTAAAATCACGAGGATTTACTGATCTATGGGTGGGTTACCACCAGTTCAGAACGAGAACCATGTTTTTCTTCCACTCCCTCTTTCCTTCTTCTTTGGTTGCAGCTATGTGTGGGGAGGGGTGTACGTGGGTATGTGCGTGTCTGTTCTTTCTCCTCCTACTCCAACGCTGGCAGAGAGCGCAGAGATGGAGCTCACTGGTCCACTTGTATGTTAGACAGAATTGACTCAGCATATAAACCACATTTAAACTCTAAATGTCAAGTAACTGCCTTCTACTGCAAATATTTTATAAACAAAAATGCTGGTTTGCCTTTCAGAAAATACACTAGCCCAATAAATATTTAAACAATTCATTCCCAATTCACAAAAGGAATTATAAAAGAACAGTAACTCCAGATCTTATAATTAAGAGAATCAGGACCTGCTCTGTCGGCCGTAGAAAGCGCAATCAGGACCATAACACAGGTTCAGAAAATAACCACTTAATATTTTTTCTTTAGGAATAATATTTGTCTCAATAAAAATGCCATTTTCAACAGAGTAGCTTTAGCTGTTTATTTGAATTATTTAGATGCAATCTAATTACACCCATGAAAGGTCAGTTATCATTGTTGGAACGTGGCTGTTGTGCATCCTTTCCACCAATAGATCTTATACTGCATTTCACCACTAACTGACAAAAACAATGAAATGGCAATTTGGGTTCGTAAAGTAGGAATTTGATAAAAGATGCAAAGTTGGCTGTAATAGTACTGTCTAAAGTGTCTATGAGATGGACTTTTTACAAATTTAATTTGTGTTCCTCTAAGCACTTACTGTGTCTAAATTAGCAAGTAGTGTGGCCTGAAGGAGTAGGACAAAACAATTGGCGCTGAGGACGGGGCCCATCTCAGGAACTGTCCGTTTGGGTTGGCTGTAGTCTGGGCCCAAGAAGTAAATACTAGCTGGTGGCCGAGGTGTATTAGCCACACTTCTGGTGCTCATCTGCTATTCCAAAGGAATCCATTTTGCATGTGCAGAGTCTGTTACCCAATATGAACCAAAATGTGGTATGATCAGGAGATTGATTTTGAATGCACGCTTGGGTTCTGAGGTAAAAATACAGCTCCCCAAACCTACTTCTTGTGTTCTGCTCACGCAGGTAGGAAGTTTGCCCTTTAGTTGTGACTTCTTCTCTTTGAAGTTGTAAACTTTTTTTTTATTTTTTTTTTTAGAATATAAATTGGGTCTCTTTGGCTGTGAAATAATTGCAAGCTATTAAAAAGTATGAGAAAATATGGAGGAAGATATCAGAAAAATATTCTTCTTTCATAAGGGATATTTGAAGTGAAAGAGAAGGATTGCCTTAAACAGCAAGTCATGCTGGTTTAAACGGGCCCAGTATGTCACTACTGAATCCACTTTTTGTATCTTTTTTTCCCCCTAATGTTTATGTTTCTGTACTTACTGAGTCTTACATTTGTATTTCAGCAGATACTTCCCTCAGCCTATATTTTCCTTATCTCTGTCTTCCACGTGCTTGGTTTTACATCACATTAAAACAGAACACTAGTTCATAACAGAGCTGTCACTATAGATATATATATTTTTACTGTTTTTCTTTCTAATTTCTGTATTTAACTTGTATTTTTCACATTTTAATGTTCTTTAATTTCTCATTATTATTACTTTATATTATACAAATATCTCACTCTGGCTTTGGGTCTTATTTTTATAGATCCTGCACTGAGGTTTCACCTTCATAACAGAGTTTCTAATCATGTCTCTATTTTTCAGCTTTGCGTTTTCCCTTGCATGGGTATGCTTGTTGCCTCTCTTTCACTGCCATCATCAACTGCTGCTTTTCATGCATTTTTCCTATTTTCCTCTTTTGTGTTTTTAATTTGCCTTTTTTTTTTTTTTTTTTAATCTGAACTGCTCTTTCTCTCCATATTGAATCCATGGGAAAAAGCCTGAAAAAAATAATAAACTGCTGCTGGCTGAAAACTCACCATGAAAACTTAACAACATTTCTTTAGTCTTTAGATCACATTAACAGAAAGAAGTATGTGCTGGTAGAAAACTGCTTGATGTGCAAGGGGATAATTAATAGAAATAAGCCCAAGTGATAGAGATGTGAATATTTGGAAAAGTAATTGTATTACTCACAATATGTTTGCTGCAGAGGTTTAGCTTGGTATTTTATGGAGATTGGGTAGGGTGCAATATTTTGGGGAAGATCAAGGTTGAAAATAATTTGGAGCTTCTACTTTCAGTCTTTCAGACTGAGCCCATATCTCATATCTTCAGACACACTGAAAACAACGGACAGTGTTCAGAGCTTGGAGTAACTTGGAATTGGAACATACAGGGAATTTGGAGTATGCAGAAAAGCCTGAAGTTAACGTGCTGTTAGAATATGCAGTTGAATCCTTAACGCGAATAATTCTGATTAAATTTGGTAAGGTTCGTAAATTTAAGCTGCTTTGTGAGAACAAGATTTGTAGAAATCTGACCTTAAGTAATTTTTGTAATTGAATGTGATTTTCAGATTTTATCAGGAGTGTGGTATTTCTGTTTCACTGAAACAGAACGTAGTATCTGATGAGGACAAGAGAGGCATGGGCTATGGCAGTGGGCACATTTCCTAGAGTACTGGCAGAGCCACACAGACACATCTCGATCCCTTAAGCTGGACCTTTTCAAATAAAAAAATATGTTACTACAGCCAGTAGTTAACAGATAAGTTATACATATGAAAAGAAGGAACATGGACCCTACCTTTATAGCAGGGTAAAGTGTCAAAAAGAGCAGTGACTCTGGGGAAAAGAAAACAGGTAGATTTTACATTGCTGTGATAAAAAGAATAGATAGAAAAGGGATATGTATTAACGCACATAAAAATGAGAGCGGAGTGGAGGTTTAGAAAGGGGTTTTACCATTGATATGGCACTATTAAGATCAGGAAGGGAGCAAGACTCTAGTCTATTATAAAATTAATGTTAAAAGTAGGAGAAAAGAATGGTAGAACTGCTTCAAGGGCTGGAGCAAGTTATACTATGGCAAAGGCAGAGTCATTTTCAAATGCAACTGAAAAGTTTAGGAATTTACAATTTACTACTCGCAGCACCCAGAGTGACAACTTCCTATAGCAACTCAGACTAAGCCAGCGGACTGAGCAGTGAAGCATACAGGGAGTACTCATATGATGCATTAACTTGGCATAGCCATGTTGCTAGTAATCTCTGTCTCTTTAGCTGGAATAATTCACAGGGCTGAATAACTAACAGAAGGAAAAATGCCTATGCCTGCTCCTAAAGGGATCTTGTGACTAGTCTGAGACACTTGTAAAAGCTGGATTGTTCTGCATAAAAAGGGGACTGGATTAAGGAAGAAGAAAAACTTTCTTAAGGAGAAAGCTGAAATGAGACAAATGTAGAACACAAGTGAAGCACAGCTGCTGGAATTAACTACCATAAAAAAGGTAGAACACTTGCTTCTTCACGCCTTCAGATTGAAAGTGACTGCCTCCTGGTGTTCTGGCTAGAAGGAAGATTTGTGTTTTGGTGGAACTCGGGTTATTGGGATCACTGGTGAACTTCGGTAGCCAGTTACATACAAGAGGTCAGAGTAGGCTCCCTGATGTCCTTGAATCAGGAGGATCTATAAATGTGGGGAAAGATGATGATATTTATTACCAGCGATTAAGCAAATCCTTTTGTGATGTAAAGCACCTTCTTGAGAAAGAGCAACTGTGTGTGTAGACAAGAAACATATTCTAGTGGTGTAAAATGTGTGGTGACAGAAAGATTGATGAAACCACCTCACTAGCACCCGGCTCCTCTGCCCTAAAGCTCCTCTGAGTATATGTCACCACCGTGAGCACATAAAAGAAGCCAGAGGAGGCTTTTTTTTCAGGGAGAACTGCACAGTATCCAGCCTCTGGATTCGTTTTTTGAAAAATGTTGTGAGTCTCGATCGTGATTTAACCTTTTGGGGTTGGGATTCAAGAAAAAGCCATAATTTCTGTCCTAAATTAACTTTTAATAGAGTAACAAAAGCCCTGAAGGCCAAACCACTTCATCTTTAAAACGTTCACATATTAACATTTTTTTCTGCATCCATTAAATGAAGATGTTGTTCTACTGTGTAAATATCTATATTTATTTTAATAATTTACTGCCTTCATAAATATTCGTAAAATTGCTTCTTAACTGTCATAAAGTTTAGAAATGTGGATGCTAGCATGTTTATGCAGAGGTTATTGGCAGGCACTTACGGATGAGGATTTACTGAGTAGAAAATATTCAAGATTCCCAGAATAAAGGCAATTTGCAAAAAGACTTCTATTTAATAACTGTGTTAGTTTTAAATAAGTTTACTTTGGAAAAAGTAATTTCACTTTTCTACTGTCTACATTGTTTATTTCCTTCCCTCTGGTACTTTTTATGGGTAGCGCATATAACTGTTAAAATTACATTTTAAATCTCCATTTAACTAGGACTCTCTCCTTCCATCCCTTCCTTCTCTGTGTATATATATACACATATATGTGTGTATATGTGTGTGTATATATATATGAATATATATACACAGTGTGCACATATAAATACATATATATATAAACTATAATGAACAAAATGTTTTTTGGGGAACTTCAATATCTTATATACATTTCATTATTAAGGACACTGGGGTTTGTTTTTTGTTGTTTTTTTGTTTTTTTTTTGTAGGATGGAATTTTTTCCAAGGCACCTAAAGTCTTTATATACCCATTTCCCATGTGAGTGCTATGGGATTTTTAATGATATCATATCCCCTCCCAAAGCCCTTCCTGAAAATTCAAGCCATAGGTACAGGTAGTATGGATAAAAGTTACAGAAGCATATCAAGCTAGAGCTGGAGATCTGGATCTGAAGGGATCATCTGGTAATACCCAGTTGAATAGCATCCTGTTTCTCAGATTTTCTCTAGTTCATCATCCTTTTAAAGTCTTGTCTTGATTCCCCAAATCCTGAGAGTTCCTCTTGAATAATAAACAGAGTTCAGATTGATGGATAATGATCAAATTTCTTGATGCGGAGTTTGCTATTTAGCCGAATTATATTCCTACAAAATAAGCTAGTTCTTACTTTGTCTTCAAGGAACTACTAGTTGCTTTGTGGTCCTTTTTCCTTTAGCCTTTCTCTCCCCTGAGTTTATAGGAGATCCCCTCCTTCAAATCACTTCCTTTTATTGCTATTCTTTATCCCTTCCCACCCCCAAAGATTAGATTTGGCATACTCATGTTCTTAACCTTCCCTCTCCTCAAACAGCTTCTTTAATCTGTTAGATATAATACAGTCTAAAGATGGCTCCCTTTTAATTTCTTTCTCTACTTCCTATGTAAAAATCTTCTGTGCCAAGGCCTTCAAAAAACTTACTGAACAACAGACCGTACCAAAAAGCTGTTATGGAATGGCGGTTTCACACTGCTATCAATCCTGTTTTTTGAATGACTCTTTTAGTTACCTATTTACCTCTTCCTGATTTTGTGCTTCATGGAATGATGCACAAACTATTTTGCTCTTTAGTGACTGCTGATAAAATTTATGTTTGTTTTGAAGAAAGACCGTGAGTATTCCTTCATCTGAAAGTGTATCAAATTTAAGAGATTGGTAGACATAGTTGTCAATTATATTCCTCCTGCTTTGACTGATGACAGTGCTTTCTTGTCCCTTTGAACAGAAGGAACAAGCCATAATAGCTAATTAGAGAAGCTTGGAGACACCCTGCCTCGATATCATAAATCTGTTCTGTGTTGGGGTGACTAAGAAATCCACCCCCCAGCCCATTGAGTACACGTACCTGAAGTTGAAAAAACGAGTCTTTCTGCACAGATTTATCACTTAATGCTTCATCCTGAAGTCACAGTGTAAAATCTTATTGGTAAACTTAGTTTAAAACATAGTTAAAAAAAAAACGAAGTACCAATTGTGATACTTTTTTTTTTCCCCCTCTGTGCAAGGTACTGTGGGAGAGAAAATTGAGAAATGATACTGACTTGAGAAATATATAGTTAATGACTAAAAAAAAGTCAAAAGAGTGGTTTTGTATTGCTGATTGGAACCAAATCACGCTGAGCTCTATTGTTCAGTTCCTAGAAGGCTGTTACTACACAGAATAATTTAAACTGAGCATGTCAATTTACCTTGTACTTAATCCAGCGTTTGAGGGATGGTGTACTGTGACCTGTACCACCTAAAAGTGAAACTCTGCCAGTGCACTTATAAATCCAATCCGTATCTGGCCAGATGAATATGAAATAGTTGACAAAAATTTGTTCTCTTATCCCTTTAGTCAAGTGCCCTGCAGTAAATAAGAGTGAGAATTCCTTCTTTATACAGTATAAATGGGAGAAAGTAATTTGCTCTTGTAAGCAGTAAGAAGAATAAGTAAGGGGTGGGGTAGGAGAAAAGCAAACGATGTCTGGAAGGAAGCATAATTGTAGTGCAACTTGTCAATATTCTCAAGTAATTAACATTTTGGTTGCATCAGTAAAAGGACTCTTGGTTGTTACTCATTTCCTTTGCTATTACAAACCCCTGGGTTTGTTTGAATGGAAGGGGAAATGTGCTATTAGCAGAGTAAACAAGGGGACATGTAAGTTAATGACCAAAAGTAGATATCGATTGTTTTGCATTTCTGATGCCACAGAATTTTCCCTGAATGTTTTGAGAAGTCATTGCCATTTTGCAGATATATGTGTATTCCCAGCTATAGTTCCTATTCTTTCTTTCTCTGCTGGATTGATAGAGAAGTTCCTGAAGTCCTCCTGCTGAATCAAACACTGAATTCTTAGCGATTTGACGGGGTACATAGTCCTGCTGTCTTCAATAACACTGAACGCTTAATTTTCTCTTGGGAAAATGGTTCTAAATATTCATATACTCCATTGGGTGTTTAATTGCACATTCGCTACATATATTAAATGCATCCTTTGAAAAATTAGTCCAGCTCCCATTATGAATCACTATTTCCTGAGGGAAAGGGCTGGCCATTTTATAGCAGATCTCCTCCTTTTAGTACAATAGGCTTAAATTGTGTGAGACGGTAAGTGGCTTCCATTCAAAAATGGAGGATGGCTGGCTCATAAAAACTTCATTCTAGGGTCTTCTAAAGCTTTTGTCAGATTTTAGAGGTGTGAAACCCAAGCATAATTTTCTATTTTATCAAGCCCTTAAAAAGTGAGTAGTAAATGCAATCATCCAATTTACCATCTGAGTGCTATGTCCTGATAAATGGTGCAAAGTCAAGTGCAATGGCTTTGCTGTGAGGCAATTGTTTGGAGCAGAGCTGAGCAAAGAAATCCATTGCCTCAATTTGTACCTCAGAGCCCTAAATCCACACAGCTGATCAGCTACTTGTGTGCAGGGCATCATAAAATCTAAATCTCTGCAAGTGGTCTTGACACTTTTTCTGCTGCTTATATAGGGAATACAGGCATTTTTTTCTACCCAACCTGCTAATTGAGCTGGCCCTTCAGATTAGTTGAACTTGGACTTCACAAAAAAGCCACTGACAGACAAATTATCTGGGCCTTTTTTCATCTCACGTGTTTCCAGTGCATAGTTTGATTTCAACAACAGCTGAGAAGGTGAAAAAGAAAATGGAAGATACAGGAGCTTTGAGTAGAGTTGAGGAGTTGAATATATAAAATCTCATCCTGCCACAACAGATGTATCTGCCTTTTGGTTCTTTGAAAGTGTCAGCCGCTGGACTAGGAGAAGTAATGCAACCAATGCCATGAATCTTCAGAACTGCCCACGTGAATAACTCTGCAAAGGATAATTACAGATGAGTACTGTACATGCTGGTTATTTTCTGTTTTCTGGAATAGTGACCAGAGGAAAAGGTCATCTTTCTTCAGGCAACAAGTGTCTTATACGTACTTCCCTTGTTCTGTAGTGGGTTTGAGTTGTACGGCATGTTCTGTGGTAGTTACTGCCTTAGTGTTTTATTAAAAAGAAGTTATGACTATTCTCTGGCCTTTTTATGCTCGTTTAGGTCTTTTTTCTTGTTTCAGAGTAATTCTTAATAGTTTGTTTACATGTCTGTGAACTAGTTTGAAAGGTATCAGAAGTCATTATTGTTGAACAAAGTATTTATGTGAAACTTTATTTAAGAGATTACAGAAGTAAATAGTTCTCTTCCTAGAATCAGTGTTTTATTTGGTGAACCAAGATGTCACAGATTACTCAATTGAAGAATGATTTTTGTGGTGTTTTTTTTTTGTTTGGTTTTTTTTTGTCATCTATCCTTTAAAATGTAGTTAACATAGTTAAAAAATAATGGTTCAGTAACCCAGTGGGTTCTCTGAATAGAAATAACTTTGAAGCTGGTTCTACAGTTTAGGAAACAGAGCCAGATCCAGACCTTGGTTTGATTTGCATTTGTTCTACATGGCTTTAGAGACTTATCTATGAGAATTGGTTCACAAAATCAGCACTTCTGATTTATATATGAAAATCTGAATTCTGCCCTTTCAAATACACCTGTAGTTTGTGTTGTGATCAGAACTTTGAGTAGAAACGTGGTCTTGCTGAAGGCTGAGAGCCAACCTTTTCATTGGCATCAGCGGAACTAGGTTTTCATACTTTACAGTCTATGGCCTATGGAAGTTTTTTATTATTTTCCCTAGGGTTATTTGATGCACTCTTTTCAGATCTTCTGTAGCACATAGCTGGATAAAATACATAACTGCTTGTCCTCAGGATTTTGGGAGGTCTTGGGCGGGGGGGTAGGGAGGCGATAGCTTTTAGCATTATGTTTTTTCATTTTCTTTTTCTTTACATAATGCTGGAGAAGCTGTAGAACACCAAAGTCAGAATTTCACTCGTAGCTGTTTGGGCCTCTCGATGCCTGTGCATGAATTTGAAAAGAAAAACACCCAGTCCATCATTAGAAATATAATTGGCACCCTCTTTGCAAGTACAGCAATAGCCACTTGGAATATTCTGTTTCGATTGCCAAAACATTAAACTAACCTGCTGTGCAGAAGGCAATTCTTCCACAGCAAACGTATTTTCACTGTTGTGGTTTAACCCCAGCCAGCAACTAAGCACCACACAGCCGCACACTCGCTCCCCGCCCCCCTCCAGTGGGATGGGGGAGAAAATCGGGAAAAGAAGTAAAACTTGCGCATTGAGATAAGAACGGTTTAATGGAACAGAAAAGAAGAAACTAATAACGATAACAATAACACTAATAAAATGACAACAGTAATAATAAAAGGATTGGAATGTACAAATGATGCGCAGTGCAATTGCTCACCA
>JANXJC010000088.1:35505378-35533883 GCA_027564655.1 Leptodon cayanensis | reverse complement strand
GCATACTGAACTCAAACCATAGCACCGTACCAGCTACTAGGAAGACAATTAACTCTATCCCAGCTGAAACCAGGACATTCACTTAAGAGGAGAAGATTGTGCATTTCAATATGAGAACTCAGTCATTTTAATTTTGTCTTTAGGACTGAGTGAATAATTCACAGACAGCAATGTGTGCAACAAAGTTAAACTTGTTTTATCTAGACCTAGCTCTAAGTAAATGGCAACTTGCTTTAATTTATGTGTTAATCCTACTACATCCTCATGTTTTTCAGTGGGTTTGGGTTTTGTATATGTTTTTTTGTGGGGTTTTTTGTTGGTTGGGTTTTTTTTAGTATTGAGTTTATTCTAAGCAATTTTCTGAGAGCAGTTAATTTTCCATACTTGGAGTTTTGATCGTTCATGGTGATTTTTTTTTTTTTTTTTTTAAAGAGTTGGCTTTGATGCTTTTGGTACAAATGATCAATCAAGGATGTTGCATACAAAAAGACTCCTGAGCTTCCTGATGTTCTTTGGGAAGAAAACAAAAGGCACGTGATCACAGTCACTGGAACCTTAAGTTAAAATTGGCGGGGGCTACTTTCCTAAGTTGGCTTAGGATGGCATGTAATAATTAGTAACATTTTTCATTAATAGTTCCAAATTTCACATCACTTTTATACTGGAATTTCTCTAAAAATCAGGTTCTTCACCGGATTAAAGAAAAACAACAGCCAAACAAACCAAAAACCTCACATCTTTGCTGATGATAGCACTGTAATTGTAAATAATCGTAGTATGTGCACTGGCTGAGATTTGTCAGCACAGCGCACAGTTATGTCTAGATACAGGTAATATTTTAGATAGAGGACAGAGTATTTGCATTTTGTGAAGGCTGGAGGAGTGCCTGCACTGACAGTCAAACCTGTTATTTATGTTTTTCCGCTGTAAGTTATTATGCAGGCATCATAAGAACTCTTACCGTGGAGCCTCAGAAGAGACCTTGAGGTGACCTACGGAGACCACCCTTTCAGTAAGAAGGAAGCATATTTCTCACTTCCAAGTCAATCGTCGTTTTCCCTGGAGTGGGAATTGACGATATTGCCTTTTATATCAGTATTCAGTTATATGTGATGGTTTTATGATATGAAAAGTCCATTGGGGAAATGACCTGACAACTCATTTCAGTCAGGCCTTTTACTGTGGTCTCAGAGGAAATACGATAACGTTTAATCCACTTAACCACCTGACCATGTCCCATTCCTGTTTGTCATATTATAGAGTATAAGAAAAAAAGGCAAGTTCAAATCTGCTAGTTCAGGCTATTCTTGGGTTCCAGATTTAAGAACATTTTATGACAGATTAGAAATTTATTAGTCCTGTGCATCTGACTGCTGTAGAGATTACTGTCTCTCAATAACCACATGTCCCATCTTAATTTTGAATTCCCTCCTAGCAATGAAGTTGATCACGTAAATGTGCGATACGTTGGATCTGCTGTTGCCAATATCAGATAAATGTTGAGGCTTACACAGGCTTTATGGGCTCTTACTGTGCCTGGCAATGTAAGTTGTCTCCATGGTAAGGTGCTGTACATGTACATTAAAAAATGAGATACAAGGAAGACATTTGGAACGCATTAGAAGAATTGTGACCTGGGCTCCTTTTTCTGCTTAAGAACAATATGTAGCAACAGTCCCATTCTAAACAGTGTGCATATATATTTTTGTTATCTTGAAAGATTGAAGAATAGCGTAAGTATCCTATTTGCACAGTGCTTCACACTTGGCATTAAGGGGAGCATCTTTAAAAGATGGCTTTTGCCCTAGCCAACAAAATAGGGTTGGAAGGGCAATACAGAGTGTAATAAAAGTAGAGAAATTTTCACTACAGATTATTTAATTTTCATTTTGTTCCTTTTCAGTGTAATGCGATTCATCAGAAATCAGCTAATTATGACAGATTGAGATCTTAGCACTTAAAAAAATGCATGTGAGGCTATCATACCCAGAAATTTATTTTGTTGCAGCATTGTATATACAACATAATCTGTTTGCAAATGCCCGCAGTGTTTTGTTTTCATCTGCACATTTTTGCATGTGTTTTTTTCTGGAAAACTTGTACTCTTTGCAAGTGCAAAGTGGGTCTCAAATATTTTTAAATTTTTATATGATATTTTAATTTACATGGTAATTTATTAATTTATGTTGTTTTCAAGTAGACCTGACTGGGATGAATTTTGATGCGAGTACCGTACAGATTCACTGAACGTTACAAGGATGAAATCTTGACGTTGCCACTCCAAGTGCTTTATTTTCTTTGAAGACAAAGTCATTTCAAGGCATACAAGTTCAGAAAATAAGGTTTGCTTCTGACCTACCGAAAGTGCAGAATTGTTCAATGCTTTGGTGATAGCACTGGTAATGCAAAGAGTAGCTTTAATGTCCTATTTCTTGCTTTTTCTGTTCAGCAAGCAAACAGAATGAAACTTAAAGTACATTATTTAATTTCGGGAAAACTTATATTTTAATGTCAAATTAGCTTAATTGTTAATATGACAAAGTTTATTTCTCAGTAAAGAGATAAGCTTGATACAGTGAGGTTTCTACCATTCTGCTCTTGCTCCAGAAAAATACAGAAACACAGCCTTATATATAAGCACCTCAAAACACACTTTATTTTATATAAAGAACATACTTATGTGTGTTATTTAGTATATTTTACAGGAACAATTCTCCTTTAGCAAGAGAAGCCGTGTCTGGTGTTTATTCAGGTAAAACTCTGATATGATGATAAGGTCATGGCCATCACATAGTACTGTTATTGTTGAAATATTGTTACCATGAACTGTCATGGTGAAGTGCACAATCACTCATCCAGAATGATCGGCTGCTTAGTCTTCTGTCAAGAAGTTCTTATTGACCAGAAAAAACTCTCTATCTTTTACTGTGAGACCAAAACATAAGAAATGTTTTCTGTCAGCCTGATACCCTTAGCTGACATGGCTCATGCTTAGGGGAAGACTATGAGTTACAAAGCAAGTAGAAAGTTGTTTGTTTGTTTGTTTTTTTTCTTTGGTATAGCTTTCCCCAAAATGGCAATCATTGGTGTTTTCACTTTCTGAAACGGAGAATGTGTCTGGGCTAATTTAATTATCATCATGAATATTCCATGAATTGGTGTATTCCAGTTCTGAGCCTGTTTATACTTACCTCTACAATATCTTGTGGTGTTGAGTTTCGCTACGTAGATACTTACGATTTCTTGATACCAAATTGCACGTTTGGGAAAGCATGTATTTAAAACTCTGGTAATGCTTTACCACTTATTACAGAACAAAAATGGATATAACAATTTACCTACAAAATATTCCAGCTTCAGTCTACGTATGAACAGACCAGAGTAAATGATACAATTCTGGGGGTACCAGCTGCATGCTAAACACTAGTCTTTGCCCTTTGAGGATCTTAGAAAGAGATAAGCTTTTTTTCTTGGCCTCAAGATTAATAGTGTAATAAGAACTAGTGCTTCAGAAGTCTGTGCTCCTTAAATAACACCCAAGCAGATTTTAAGCTTTTTTTCTGAAATTAAGCTAATTTGTGTCTCATGGACAAGGTGTGCCGCATGATGATTTGGTTTGCCTCTGAAGATGTTTATAAAAACTAGAAGAAAAGACATCTTTAGCATTGCTATTACTATAGTCTCTAACTACAGTCCAAGAGGGGAAAAAAAACCCAAAACCAAAACAACAAAAAAACCCATAAAAAAAACCCATAAAAAAAACAGACTTCCAAAAAAACCCTCAGAATACAAACCAAACATATTTAAAGGCAGATGTGTGTCTTGTCCTTAAAGAGGAAGCAACGCTTCCTTTTGTATCTTCTGGTGTTGACTTAAGTCTTTGAATGGTACCATGTTAATGTTTCAGTCAATTTGATTACAGATGGTACACCTTCATTTTGGAAGTCAGTTTACTAATAATTATTTTTGGACAAAGCCAATATCTTGAAATCCACATATGTAAATTTCCTAGCTAAAACCATCTGCGATTTTTATGCTGATGGATTATATGTGAAGTTTATTGCTTTATGAAATTTAGACGAAGAAGGATAATGTGAAGTGATAATGTCAGTAATACAAGTGTGATAATATATGGCTTTGAATTTTACTACTGTCTGAATACAACTCTTGTACTTCTTAGTAAATTTATGTATTATAAATGAAGTTGAACAACACAAGGTGCATATAGACCTAGAAAGCATATGGCTATAGAAGTAAATTGTTGAATAAATAAGCAATATACCATAATTTCAGCAATATTAAAGAATAGAAATACATGGAGGAAATGTCATAGGCAAAACATTTTTTAAGTAAAAAAACAAGCATGTTCTCTGAATTCTTCTCTTTTAATATGTACTTCATTTGCTACTTCTGGAAGCAAATAAAGCAGTGGTTATCCTATTATTAACGACAAGTTTGTATATTGCTCCAAGTATTCGCTTATTAGCATTGCGTCAGCATCAGTACAGTTCAGATCCACCTTCTGCACTGTTACCTGTGTGACCACGGACAAGTTCATATTTTCTTTTCGCATCCATCTCAAAAGTGGGGCTGAGTGAGAGCATTTGGAGAGAACTACATCCATCTCAGATCTGTAAATTCAGAACTGTGAGTCTAATTGATGGCTTGAGAGGATCTCTCAGACTTTGTATTGTCACCTGATCTCTGATCTCAAGTGTGTACCTCTGCGGCCTTCATGTTGCGAGGAGATCAGCCATTCAAAATACCTTTCTCAAAACATTGTGTTTCAGAATCAAAACATTTCAAAGGAGCGTACAAAATTTAAATGCCTTTTTTTTTCTAAAAAAATATTCTCTCCCTCAGATTAATGCTGTGTGTAACAGAGAAATAAAAATAACTTTATTGACTATTTTGTTTTTGAAGGGCCAGCTGAGTAAATAGGTTAATCCAAGAAGACTGATCATTAGTTAACAGTGTCTTCTGCAGAATTACAGCTATTTTGTTCCCTATCAAAATTGCTCAGTCTTCAGAAAAAATGCAGAGCAGCAAGTGTTTTAAAAGATGCCGAGACAAAAGAGTAGAAAAAATCGGGTTATTGTTGGAAAGCAGAGCTCTTCACTGCTCTTTCTGAAGACTTTCTGCCCTCATTTTGAAGTCAGTCGTAAAACTTCTTTCTTCAGCTGGGGTGAAATAATCAGTTCATTGTAATAGGTCATGTTTATGCCCTTTTCTGGAAACCAGTAGGAACCTCTTGACTTAGTGCCCTGTTGTACAATGTGTTTGTCCATCACCAACTTGTTGATATGGCTTCTGATAGAAGGGTTATACAGAGATGGGAATACTTAGAAGTTGTTGCACAAATGCTTTTGTACTCAAATCCAGAGAAGATCTTAGATGGTAAGCCTGGAACTTAACAGCAGTGACCGTGAGCTGAAATTAATGTAAATGTTTCTAAGGCAGACTTGGAAGTTTTAAGTTATTTTCTAATAATCAGAGATTATCTTATGGGGTGCAAAGAGTTGGGCTGTGTTAGAGAAGGTTTTTGCTGTCAGAGCTGCCTTCTAAACTCAGTAAGTATCTTCATGGAACGTCACATGAACAGATCATTCTCTTCAGAAATCTTGTCTGAAAGGACAGTTTAGTAGATGCTGGCAAAAACTCAAAAAGGTAAATTCGATCTTAAAACCCCTGTCATCCTGCTTTAAGTATCTTAACAGAACTACTTAGCCATTCGGTGTCTCCTACTGGCATATAGGCTTTTGTTGGAAAGAAAGGCATTAATTAATTTGTTTCTCTGTTGATCTAAGTTGTCTCTACTTCTACAATTAATTCTTCTTTGTGTACTTTGTCTATTTTAGGATTAAATCTTTAGCATTTACTATCAAAAAACATCATAACCTTTATATGTATATTAGATATTTTTCCATCTCCTGAGAGAATTAGCTTCACTACACATAGAATCATAGAATCGTTCAGATTGGAAAAGACCTTTGAAATCATTGAGTCCACCTATAAACCTAACACTGCCAAGTCCACCACTAAACCATTTCCCTAAATGCCACATCTACACGTCTTTTAAATACCCGCAGGGATGGTGACTCTAGCACTTCCCTGCGCAGCCTGTTCCAGTGCTTGGTAACCCTTTCAGTGAAGAAATATTTCCTAATATCCAATCTAAACCTCCCCTGGCTCAACTTGAGGCCATTTCTTCTCATCCTGTCACTTGTTACTTGGGTGAAGACACTGACACATAAAAGGTTACAAAGGCTGACTTTTAGTTTCTTATTAGTTTGAAATTATTGAAATTGAGCGTGTTAGGTTGGTGTAAAGCTGGTGCAATTAAATGCAGACTTAGACACAATGATTTCAGTAACTATAAATATTCTAAATTTAATGGATGTAGTTGCATTTTACGTGAATAAGTGATGAAAAAGTAAGCTTGCCGTGTGACCCTGAACTGGCTTTCTTCTCATCTTTTTGACCAGTTGCAAGCAATGATAAGTACAAAAATTAGTCATCACTGCCTATCTGTCATCAGAGAAAAGGAATTCATGGGTGAGAATAGAAATTTCTATTTATGCTGGGTTTGATCCTTGTCTCATTTGCAAAGAGGTTGGATGAGAAAATGCTTGTCTGAACTTGGAACTGTTCCCTGATTTTCTATAGAATCCTACACTGTGCTAAACACCAGGTAATATGAATGTCGTCTTCATTTCTGTGTCAGACAATTCATTCATTGCATGGCCTTACAGCGTAACGTTGTGTTGTGCTTGAGCTTTTATTTGGTTGGAGGTTTTTTTGTTGGGGTTTTTTTTTTGTTTGTTCATTTTTTGTTTGTTTGTTTTTGTTTTTTCCCCCCAGAGTAAAGTTGTGTATGCTTTAAAGACTTTCAGTAAAAGTTCTGTCTCAAGAGAAAACAGTGGTAACAGAAATTGATTGATCATGAGTTTCATTGTATTTCTTTTTCATTCATCTTCTAACTACAGTATTCTGTGTTTATGTCATTTAGAAGTCAGTTTAGTGGCATTCCAGGAGCTGTAAGTGGTGCTAAATCTTTTCAGTGGGCCCGTTAGAGAGAACTGTATTTGGTTTTAATGTACAAGGTTTCAAAAGGTATTTTCTTTTGGTCTTTCCTTGCCTTCCCCAAGAAATTGTCAGAGAAAGACAAAAATGACTTTATTGTGGCTGCTGTCCATGACCTAGTTGAGAAGAGTGACAGGGAGCAATAGTGTTACTAGCTCATCTTTCTTAACCACCCGTTGCATGACCTTGTTTTGGTATTGGGGTCTTCCTTTCCTAATCACTGCATGAAAAATCTTTATGACAGTAAGTTGGACATATTTTTCACATTTTATATTTTTCACTCCGTTTTTTACGACAAGGCAAGGGCATAATTTTGGATTGATGTTCTGGAACTAATTGTGTACTAGTGTTATTGAAGAAGAGCTGGGGGTTGTTGGTGGTTTTTGTTGGTTTTTTTTTTTTTTTAACTGATGGTGAATGAATGACTTCATAGTGCTTTGTGACTGCCAAACTAATACAGCTGCCATCCCTGTTCTCATCAAGTACTTCAACCTTGGACCTCCTTTATGTAGCTCTTTCTACTATTTCATTTTGGTGAAATAGGCTATTTAATAGGTCACAGGAGGAGCCAAAGCTCTGTTTTAATGATGTGCTGAGTGGAAAGCAGTGAAAAAGAAAGGACGGTGGAAGAAAAAGCTGCAAATGTTGACTTTTTCAGCTGTTGTATTTTTGTGTAGATTTCCTGCAGTTTTGCTGTACTGTACCCGAGTTATACGTAAAGTGGTACTTTGCTTTCTTACATGTTCTGCTATAGACCCTGATGTTCAGTATGAAAGATACACTCATGATATGTTTTGTGTAGCACAGTTCATGAATAAGGTCTTGTGGAAAAAATTCTAGTTGCTGAAATGTCAGTCATGGAAAAAAAAAGGAAACAAGCTAAATTTTTAATTTTGGGATTTCTAGGGGAGCTTAGGAGTGCAAATTAGTACTGATAATTTATAAAGAACATTTATTGCTAAGGTTTTTAATAACTTCTTTAATATTTATAGTTTTTGAAAAAACTTTATACACTGGGGCATGTTCTTTATGATCATTCTTTTATCATTCCTGGTTTGTGACTGGTTTTCTAATAAGGAAGATAAATAAGTTCATTCTGAGTATTGATTTACTTAAAGGCATGCTAACCAAGTAGTTAAACACTGCTCTTTTCCATAAATGAAAGTAAAATATTCATCAACCAATTAATTATATGCAGTTTTCCTAGTTGATATATAGATATGCCTGAGGCTTACGTATAGCATACTCTACATCATTATATGTTCCACTTAGAAATATAAAATTAAACCAAATGTAAATTTTAAAATACATAACAATGTTATACAATATATAAAGAGACTGATATATTATGTTCAAGATGTTATTATAAAAGCATCAAACCTGGATACAATGTAATACCCCAGGAGATAGTTGAGCAGAGAACAGGTTTCGTACTTTAAAAGAAATAGACTAGCTTTTCATAGAATATTCCAAGATGATAATTGCAAGAATAATAAAATAAGTGAAAAGGAATTCTTTTTCACAGGTCTAATGAAGGCAGTTGTATTTTAACAATCTAACAGACGTCCTAAGATGCAATTACTTGAGGCAGCAAATGTGCCTTAATTAAAAATCTAGGACTGATTGTTATGTGGGTTGTGAGAACATCTGCTAATATCTTGATAGATACCATATAACATCTACACTCATGGAGCTAGTAAAGTCATAATCCTACTTTTCTCTTGGAGATGGTAGGGTGACTTGGGCTGTTTGCATTTCAACAGTACTAACTTTCAGTGTCGATGCTGGAAAACATATACTCAAGGTACCCCAAGGATATCCCAAATACAGGCTACACATAAGTTGAGAAAAGATTGTTGAGAGAATCAAAGATTATGAGTTTATATTGCATATGATGCACAAGTGGGGGTTTTATGTAAGTACGTATTTCCCTTTCTCTCTGCTTATTTATTTCCCTAGTCTTGCTGATTATTTAACTGGTAATTTTAGAAGCAACATGAGGTTTTTTTCCACACTGTTGTCTCCATTTTTTGTGTGCCTCCAACTTTTGCTTTGGTTGGTGGTCTAGGGCCATTAATGTCCAAAGCCTACCTTGTTTGGAGAATTGTTTGTGGAAACCATTCATAAATGCAGGCAATTATGTGGAATTCATGCAGAGGTTGAGTGGATAATGGTAATGACGCCCAGAATCCCCAGAAGGAGTTGTAACAAACAGTTAAGGTAAATCAAATGCTCAAAAGAGGACATGCTCCTGGCTTTTAGGTGCATGCAACACACAGACCTCTGCTTACTATGTCTAACGGTGTAGTACGTCTTGTACTAATTCGTAAGTCTTCCAGCCCACCTGCCACTTCTTGTAGCAGATATAGCATAAGAATTTGAGGATCCCTATCCTGAGTTTAAAATATAAGCTGCTATCCCCTCCTATACTCTCAGTAGATGACTTCCACCACTGCTATAGCTGTAGGGGTTTCCCTTATGGGCCGAGGACAGTGGCTGTGGCAATCTGAATGACTTCAGAAGGCTGATGCTTGCAATGTAAACTGAGACACAGCTGTTCCCTCCCTGTCGGAAGGGCTGCTTCTCCCTTCATCTGAAAACATATACCCGTTTTAGTGATTTGTACTGCATATAACTGAGAAATAAAGAATACTCAACTCCGTAGCTTGAACATGGAGTAACAAGCCTGACGTGTATTCACTGATGTTTGATGGCTGGCAGCACTTAGGTAATACACTTTAACTTGTTCTAATAATATTTTTTTTCTAAGACTAGTATGACACTGCCTTCAGTTTTTGTTCTGAGTATGGCTTTGAATTTAACAAAAAACTTGACTCATAAGTATCAGAGTATGAGGATAACTCACTTAATCAGAGGCAAGTATGGCAAAACTCAGATTTAGGTAAGTATCTGGTTTGTGACTTCAGCTGAACGTATCCGTGACCAATGAATAAGTAACTTCAGTAAAATAGAATTCTAATTTATGTGTTCTTAATCTTTAAATTTTCCTGCATGCTGTCAGGTTACCAGTTTTAACGTGACTGTTCTGTGATGCAGATGCCAATCCGCTGGCAGTCTCTACCGAAGGGATAGCAGCTCACCACTGGAAGAAACACCAGTGTGAGCTTATTTCCCCCACTGCCACTCACAGTGGCTTCACTAACTCTCTGTAGGTCAGTCTCAGTTTGAATAACTGGCGGGATAGTGTATTTCTGAGGGTAAAATGTGTAAATTGTGTTTGAGATTTTTCTCAAAATATCAGTTCCTTAAAGAATGGACACTTCTCCAGAATGAAAAATGCAGGTTCATCTTGGATGGAAGGTAAAGGTTAAACACACAGGCAACAATAATTTTAAATTGACACATTATATATTTAATAGCTCTTACTCTAGTGACAGATAAAATCCCTTTAATACACCTATTTGCACTTTATTTGTGGTACTATTTACTGAGTGTAAAGTATTACCACTCATGAATGTAATCACTTCTCTCTTGGATGACACTTCAGGGTTCAATTTATAACTAAAGAGCTAAAAAAAGGAGCTGCTACAGCATCCGATGAGACTTCAAGTCCTGTCCTCTGTATTAACACAGGGTGGGAGCTTCATCAGTTTGTTATAAGGCCTAGAGTACTGCAGTCTAACATCTCCCTGTTTAACAGCATGGAGTTAGTGTGTCATTATTGCTATGGTTAGCAGAAAGCAGGGAGACAAAAACCACCACAGGCTAAATATATTATCCTAAACCCAGAATAATGGTGACCCTCGTCTGAGGGAGACCCCCCAGCCACTGGCCCAGGCCAAGAGGAGCAGGCGCCAGTGGGTTTGAGTGCACCAATCAGGAAACACTCTGCCCCCAGAACGAGCGGGATTGGCCGAGCCTTGCCGTGTGCGCTGCCCCAGAGTAATCTGCCTGGCAACCCAGAAGCTTCCAGAAGGGGAGGTGAGGCCTGTCAGCCTGTGAGGGACGCTGGGTGGTGTTAGGGCGGGAACTGCTGCCGGCAGTGGGCTGCCTCTTGGCAAATCCAGAAGGCGAGCACTGCTCGTTCGGTGCAAAGGAAACCGTATTTGCCGTAGCGAGGTGCCACAGCGCTCTGTGGAGCTGGAGATTGCAGCGGGGAGGTTTTGGTTTCTGAACACCTTTGCCTTCCTTATGGAAACCCAGTATGGCAAAGTGCAAAGGAGGCAATGGTCTTCCCCATGTCCTGCCCTGAGTGCGAGCCGCTAGGTAGCTCAGCAGTACTTGCAAGCGATCCGAAGTGGAGCCAGGTACTGTAGTATGCAAGGAAGCTGCTACTGAAAGTTGGTCTGCCACAAGTTGTTTCGTGGTTGGGGTGTCTCCTGGCTGGGAGCTTGCTGCTGGCTTCAAGAGTGGTGAGAAGAAATGGACTTCAGAGATCTGAGACCTCC
This sequence comes from Leptodon cayanensis, assembly GCA_027564655.1. Taxonomy (NCBI): domain Eukaryota; kingdom Metazoa; phylum Chordata; class Aves; order Accipitriformes; family Accipitridae; genus Leptodon; species Leptodon cayanensis. Next base: position 35,522,391 of record JANXJC010000088.1, on the reverse strand, counting down.
CCGAAGTGGAGACTAGGTGCCTTAAATGCTTGCAGCGAACGGTATGGCTGCTGGAACCGTGAAATTGCACCAGAGAAAACCTTCTGTGGTTTTTGTGCCCGGCGTGAGGTGCGGAAGGCTGACGTAAACCTGCCACCCTGGCTTTCTGTATGAGAAACCCGGTGTGCTGGGAACAGTGTCGGTAAACGGCATCTGCTGACTTTACCTCATTTTTCTAGTGGCAGGAAAACAAATAAATAATAATTTAAAAAAGTAAGGGGAAATTGGCGGATTTGACTCAGGCCTGTGACTGTATTGGCTGTTTGGTAGATTTTGGATTAAAAGTTCAGTAGAATGCATAAAATACAACTAAGGGTGTAATCAGTTTATTCCTGATGATTTACCAAGATTATAATTATATCTTTGTGTAGTTGGTTTTTGTATGATGGATCTTCAGCTCTATTCTCTCTATAATGGAGTCTAAACATAGACTGAAACAGCCATAAACATAAGCAGAAACAACAGTTTCAGTATGAACAAGGAAATGCTATTGGCTTTTTGGAGGTCGCTCATGTGGACATTCATCCAGTCTGTTTGTTTTTTTTCTTTTTAATGTTTACTGAATATTTAATGATACTTATTATACACATAGTGCTCCTCTACATGCTTATTTAAAAGTGAGTAGTATTTCCTGGAGATGTAGGCATGCAATAGCAATATGAAAGACTTTGTATTATATACTCATCAAATAATGAAGCATTTTTTTCTGGACTGTAAGCAATTCAATTATTTTGTTTCTGAAATAAATTAAGTAAAGCTTATTGAGTCCAATCAGCCCTTGTTTCTGGGGAATTGTAGTTCAATTTCATTTTTAATTAGATTGAACATTGTGATTTTCTTAGCAGTGGTAAGCAAGATCTGGCAATAAAATATGCACTCAATTTGTATTAAAAGTTCCTAAAATCTAGTGCAGGGAACTGGCAGTATATGTGGCTTATGTTTAATTGTCCAAGTGCCCTATTGTGGAAAAATTCCATTTTTAAAAACTGCCGATGTGTAACAAATTACTTTTTTTTGATAAAACTGTATAGAAGATGAGCAGACAGCAAACAGAAAAAATATGGGACAAAACATTCAGTTCTTTATAAGCTTAATAGCACAGTCAGGACCATGACGTTAAAAATTTTGCTGTGCAAAAAAATTACAGGATTAAACCAAACTGCTTTTTGGTTTAGAGGTGGGGGAGGAACGTCTCAAGAGGTTTTTCCTCACCTGCTATGGCTGTCCAGAGGCTCGTGCCTAGATTTCCGGTTCATACTAGTAGACAGCAAGCTGAATTGTGATTCAGCATTATACATGAATGCTTGGAAACTCTTGATCCAGTTTGAGTTCTGCCAATTTATGGTAGTTCTAATTTATTCACCACTTTATTCCTTTTGTTGGCGTGAGTTTCTCTCAGCTTTGCACCATAGAAGCTGCTGCTCTTTGCATGTGTGCTGTGATTCCCAGTGCCGATTGCCTGTCTTGCATTTGCCTTGCTTTCCGTTTTCTTTTGTGGCTATATATAGTCTTATCTGTGTTCAGACGACGCTGCTGGGCTTCTCTACAAAATGCAGGTACTTTTAGACAAGGTGGACATTCTGTGGCTTTTGAATATAGCATAACTTATAGGAAATTTAAACGTGGCTCTGCCACAGACAGCATCCTGAGCTATGGGGAGTAATTTCCAGCAGGGATTCAGGCCAACATCATTAGAACATGTGGGACGTGTTAGAACGTGTTGGTTTTCCATTTGGGGGGTTTTTGATTGTTTGTTTGTTTGCCTCAGAGAATGAAAAGGGTCAGCTATACATATGGTAATGGACAACTGGTATATGAGAGATGTCTATGGGAAGGCTGAGTATGTACATTTTGTTGCATGACAGCTTCGTTGCTCCTACTGCAAAAGCACTTCTAGTGGGGCCGAAGGGTTCCAAGGACTCCTAGTGGCCACATCTAGTGCAAAAAGGGATTGAACTAGCATGGAGATTTAATACTGCTCCAAATGGATGGACTAGGAGCCTTGAAACCTATCTTACTTCCCTCCAGGAGTTTCTTTTTAAGATATTCACACTAAGGAAAAACAACTTACCTTATTCTTTTACTTCTACAAGCTGATATTCATGTACCTGCACAAATCAGTTTTCTTGTGGTTAGCACTAATTTAAAACTCTGCTGCCCTTGAATAGCACTTATCTGACAGAAGAATGTAGTTAAAAATACAACCGATGGGAACTTTATGTACAAAGTAGCTCTTGCTCCTCACTACCATACAGCCTCATCACTTATATGCAGATTTTTATGATTAACATTCCAAGGTTTCTCACCTTTCCTTCCTGCTTTTCCTCCCACATTCTGTAGGACATCCAGGAAACACAAGAGGGAAATCTCTTCTTAGAAATAAATTTTAGATCTAAAAAGGATAAAATTCTGAAAATTGAAAATTGTGAATAACAATTTCAATTTGGAAAGTGATTAATAAAAATGTCTTGAAAAAATCTTAGGTATGCATATCAGACTCTTTCCACAAAATAAATGCACTTCATATTATCGTTTCTCTGCTAGTAAGTACGTCAAAGTTTTAAGGTCTTGCCATGATGCAGAGCAAGTATTTGATTTTGTATTGATCATATATATGGCACTGTGTATCGGGAATAGTTTGTTTAATTCCAATGCAGTATGTTTTCAGCCTTCTAAGACCTTTCTGGGACTAGCCTGTCATTTATGAGATCACCGTTGTCTGCATTTCTAGCTTTTTGAGGTTTTATGCAGCTTAATCCTTTTCCCAGTCCTGTTTGTTCAATATAGCAATAGTGTCATTCCTTAGACAAGGACAGTGTTTGAGCTGAATAGGAAAGATGTATTTCTTTTCATCATCCCCATGTAGTCTGCCATTAAACCGGCTATGTCCTCCATCTCTTTTACTATCTTAATGCAGCACCTTGAGGATTGATCAGCAAAAGCCAAAACCTCTTCAGACAGAGTTTTGCCACAGAATTCTTTTGAACACTGTCCCTAGATCTCTGTGATGGGAAATACAGAAGCAGGATTAAACATTAAGTGCAGTATTAGAAAATCAATCTTAAGCCAAAATGGACCTTTTCCACCTTACTTGTTAAAAATATGCAACTTGGAAGAGTGGTATAAAAATGAAGATATGTGTATACGTGTAGGTGTTTTTTGTTTTTTTTTTTCCTGCCTTGAATCTTGTTTGTGTTACCACTGCATCTTCCAAGTACTCTGTATTATAGTAGGTAATTGAGAGGACAGTGGCATCAAATTAAATCTGCAGTATGGGAAGTCTTATTTGTCTGCTCAAGCAATCCGTTTCAGAAATAAAGAGAAGTTATGTTAGTGAGGTCTTCCAACATTTTAAATGTTGCTTTCCCCTTACTTGGTAATTTTACATACTGCCAATTAGTAAAATGAGGTGGGAGTTCCTTTCGGAGCATCATGATTTTAATTGGAACTTCAGTAGAAAAGAGTAATTAATAACTTGTAGCCTGTCCCGCTAGTAGCTGTGCCTCAGATTGATGAACCATGTCTTTTGCACGTTGCACTACAAATTTAAAAATGCAATAGTTAAAGACTGGTTACTGTTGTTTATGTAATTAATGCCGATCATTGCACTGAAGTGTAATGACAATGGGAGATACAGCTTCTACAATTTTTTATGAATATGTTTGATTTTAAACAGAGTAATATGTAATGGGTACATGTATGTATTTTTTCCTTATATCTTTGAGATATTTTCTTTCTTCCTCTGAAATATTATTGTGTGTATCGTATTGTTTGTTTTACTAATCAGTTTTTCTTCTTTAAAATGTTTTTTGTTTCAATGCTCCGTATGTATTATGACCTTGAGTATAAAATTCTGCATGCATTTCTGTGTGCATTACATAGAAGGGGCAGAGAAAAGGGGATGATGATTATATACAGGCAATCAACATATAAGGAGGAATATCCATTAAGTTTTTATTTTATGAATGTGTTATGTCCAGGTTTTACTGTGTTAGCACTTGAATGGACTAGTAATAAACAGTGCAATTGTGAATCTAGCTTTAGGAAGAAGAAGTCGAAAGGCCTTAAAACCCATGTGAGTAGTTTCAATGAACAGCCTAATACTATTTATTAATGTAAGTATCTATGTACAGGAGTGAGGATACAGCCAAGATACACACTTCAGTAATGTGAAATACATGCACATGAATGTCTTCTGAAGATGAGAACCGCATTTTGAGGCACTTCTGGCTTGAGACAGCATTGTGTGCTAAAGGTCTTTTTGAAATGTAGACTTTTAAATCATACTAGCATAGTATTGAAAATACATGATAATGAGGTAAAAGAGAAATCTTAAATACCGTTGTGCAGCTAGTTTATATTGTTTTATTTACTGATACGTATTAACCTTTATGTAATGACTGAAAGTCTGAAGGCTTATGTAATATAGTTGAAAACAGAATTAGATCTAATAAGTGTCACTGGATTTGTATTGAACCTATTATTGAGAGGTAAAATATAATGGAAGGGAACCTGTAGTAAAATTAAGAGATCTGGTTCATTTTTTTTCCAGCACTAGAGTTTGATTTATCACATGCTGAAAAACTCCTGTTTATGTATATACAAATGGTGAAATGCAGTTGAAAGTTGCTGTATTTTAAATCAACTTTTCCAGACACAGTATTAGTGCTACTTGTTTTGAGTAAGGGTAGAACCTTCCATGATGATAAAGTCACTTATCGCGTAGAATTGTAAGACAATATCTCCTGTACTGAACTGTGTTATCTTGCATAATATATCATTCGATAAGAGAACAGGTTGTTCCATGGGTCAATGAACAGGTTTTCACAGCTTTGTTTCTCGAGGTTGGGTTTTGTGGTGTCTTAATTTGTGGTCCAACTTTCTGTATTGTTTTCCATCTGTCGCTCCCTCTCTTGTGATTTCTTACATGGTTTTTCCCCCCTTCCATTAAGGGGTAAGCTCTCTGGATTTTATTAATGCCTTCTCAGTGTGGTACATTAGTAGGATCTACGTCTTGTCTACTCAATATCCCATTTCATTAAACTTGCAGGAATACACTGAGATATTTCCTCCTGTGAAATAAGTCTTCTGTGCCAACTAATCAGTGGTTCAATCATTACTGTGGATCAAGACACATAAAAGGACAAGCATAGAAAGCAGACTAAGGAAGCCTTGCAGAGGCAATATTTATCAGTAATGCGTCTGGTATTATACCTTATAAAGCATAGCCGTTACAACTTTAGGGGAGGGATAAAGGGGAGAGGGAAGAGATGACCTTCACCAGGGAAGAGAGAGGAAGACAAACTGCAATGCTGATATCGTAGCCGTCTGCACATATAACACCATGACTGATTGCAGAGGTTTCACAAAGATGGGAGAACTATCTAGACAGTGTCACAGCAAGGTTCTCGGAAAGTTTGGCCGTATTTTGGCACAACTTGCAAACATAGTGGGAAAAACTGCTAATAATGAGAAGCTGTTTTGGTATGTAATTGGTAGGTTGATATAATCCACAGTTACCTGTGTCATCTTTTTTTTCTAATGTATTCAAAATCATCGTTAACCATCACTTTTAGGAATATACTACATTGTGATGCAGCTCACCAGTTGATCATGCATTACTGCTTCATAAATAAGTTGTAAACACAACTATTACTGGGAATCAACTAAAGGGAGAGAAAAGATGCCATGCTCGCTTAATTGCCTTTAAGTCATTAGGGTCTTGCTGGATCAGATAAGATAGGGTGTTCGGATGCATTGAGAGAATAGTTTAGGAAGCCCTTTCTCAGCTGTCTCTGCACTTTTACTTGCTGTAATCCAGATTAGACCAAAGTGTGATGTGCTTTTCTGCTCTCTGCCCAGGAAATAACAGCTGAAACTCAACCCCGCGTGTGGCTCCTGTGAACAGAACATCAGAGTAGTGCTGATGCAGTCAGGCTTTATTTTCTGCTGGAAAGTGAGAGTACTACTTAAACAGCTACATGCCTCAATGAGCATGTTTTTAATCTTTCTGAGGCTTCGTGGTTAGCAGGTAATCAGTCCAATGTACTTTCTGGACAAGAAGGAAGCCTGATTACCTCATTGTTCTTGTGCTTTTTGATGCTTGGGAGGTGCAAGGTTAGTCTCAGCTGGGCAGAGGAGACTAGGGGAAATGATCTTCAGTGAGGCAGACTTCGCTCTCAGCTGAAAGATAACAAATACAGCTTGAGGCCAGTGCCTGCTGCATTGCTTCCCTGTTTATAACCAGTCATTTAAGGACAACTCTTACGCATTACACTGGAGTTTCGTACAGAGAGGCTGTAGTTGCTTCTCTTTGGTAGGTTTGTTCCTGCATTCAGATCACTAACATAACTGCCTAATGAAGCACTCATTCAGGCGCACGCTAGCCTCAGGTGAGATAAAGCACGTGTAAAGTAATCTGTGAGGGGTAGTGGCCCCCTGCTTCTTGTTGCTTCCTTTTTCCAGCAAAGAGTCATGCTCAACTTCCTTATTTTTTACTTAATACCTATCTGCCAGTAGGTTTGTGGCCAAAGGCCAAGAGTAAAGCCTGGCTCAAATGTGGAGTACAGACCTGGTCTCTGTTACTGCTGTGCCAATATAAAAGACAACTGTTTCCTCTGCAACATTCAGAGATGCCGCGGTTAAAATGGAGAAGTAGCTTTGAGTTTTCCTGTCAGAGGAAAACAAAGTTCTTTAGACTATTACTATCTGCCTGTATAAAGAATTGGTTTTGTTTACTCTTCCAGGTCAGTTATCTTGCTGTCCTGTCCAGAAACTTGAATGTGTTATTAGGGTGCCCTCTTAATGTATCTAAAGCTGTTGATGTTGTAGCTATTGCACTTTGCATTCAAGCAATACCTTATTATATAAGAACGTCCCTGAGTAAAATAAAGGCTTCCAAAATCAGTAGTCACTACTTAAAATAAAGATGTGTCTTTTCACTGCTTCAGCCACATCATCTTTAAAAGGCAATTTAGTGGTGCCTTATGGTGTGGAGAGTTTACAAGGCTAATCTGGCCCCAGTTACACAACAGAGTCTTTGATAAAGCAGCAAGCGTCTCATACTAGATTAAACTCAGTCTAGAATGTTTTATGGGGCAATTTAATATACTGGATTGAGAGAGTTACTGGGTTTTAAGTGACTCTAAAAACTGAGGATTTAAGCAGCCATAAACAATGAAAGGGTTAACAGTGGACACCAGCGTCTGTTTTCTTGTCAAGGGTTCTGCTGTTTCCATTTTATTCTGAGATGTTTGTGGCTTTGGGAGAGGGAGGAGGCATACACACAAAACCATAAGGAGCAGATTCTGCTGTTGGTTGGTTCTACGATCCAAGATAATCCACTGATTTGAATAGATGTGTACCAGTTTACCTGAAGGACTTAAATCTACCGTCTTCAGCCATGTAAAAAAATACTCAGTACCTTCCTCAGATTCTTTGTGCTAGGGCACTTTATCACTGTTAAGGTATTGACTTCTTTAAGATGAAAGTGGAAGCAACAGTACTTATTTATTGTTGACATAGTTGTGATATCACTGTTGGAAAGTTAAAAAGCAGCAATTATAGCTGAAACCTGAAAGCTGTTTTATAATTTCACATGTACAACACAACTCTTTACTAGAGATTGTAGCCATGGCAGCAGTGGTTGCTGCGCTTTGTGAATAACAACCGTGTAGTTACGTTCTCTCAGTGAAACAGAGGAATTTAATAGTGATTTGTTAAGTACAAAGTTTTTAAAAGTCTCTTAGGAAACACAGATGCAGTCTTTTTTTTTTTTTATCTTCTATGCTATTAAATAAGACTAGAGATGAATAAAAACATACTGGTTGTGGATGCAGGAAAAGATAAGACAATTGTTATTTTAAATCCTGGCTGTTACATCATTTAGCTATGATGCGTCCTGCTTCTTGTATAGTGTCCCCACCCCTTTTATTGTGCAATCAAATCCTGGCTGAATATCTGAATACGAACATGATGTGGAAACAGAAGATTACAATAATAAATTAACCTACCATTTTGGAAATTTTTATTTTTGCTTTACATTTAAGGTCTGTACTACCTTTTTAAACTTTTACGTTTCTAAACATCTGTGCTAGTCACGTTCTCACTCTGCACACTCATATTCATCTGAATAGAGTTCTCTCAAAGAGACTATCCCTTTTCATCTAGGGGTTGCTTGAATAAGATATGTAAGATTACACAAGTGATTCACAGGTTCACTAGCATCTGTTTATTTGAATTCAGACTATGGTGTCAAAATCTCAGCGAATCACAATATTAGATACGTTTACTTATAGAAATGACAAACAGTAGGCTGCTATTTTGTACATTTTTTTCCATCTTAACTTTCAAGAAAAGCAGAACTAAACATCAAATGCTTTTGAGGCTTAAACTGAATGCCATATATTGATGTGATTTACATACTTGTAATGCCACAAAGAGCTATGCATAAACATTCCTTAAAACCAACAGCTAGGAGTTAATTTGAATATATGCATATATACACACAGAAAAAAAATGAAGGGTCTGAAAGACAGAAGGAGAAGGGCAATTGAACTGAGAAACGGAGGTTTAGTAACAAGTTCTCGGGTTCCTAAAGAATGAGAGTTGTGCAGTCCAGAAACAACATATACTTGCAGTCATTCCTCAAACCATTTGGAAAGTCATCAGTAGAGCATAGTGAATAGTAAGATAAATCTTAAATACCAGAATTACTTCTGTCTGAAAATACTCATATGTTTTTGTATTGTTGTTGTAGTCTTCAGTCTGTCCTGGTTTCAGCTGGGATAGAGTTGTCTTCCTAGTAGCTGGTACAGTGCTATGGTTTTGAGTTCAGTAGGCAAAGAACGTTGATAACACTGATGTTTTCAGTTGTTGCTAGGTACTGTTTAGCTAAAGTCAAGGAGTTTTCAGCTTCTCAAGCCCAGCCAACGAGAAAGCTGGAGGGGCACAAGAAGTTGGCACAGGACACAGCCAGGGCACCTGACCCCAACTGGCCAACGGGGTATTCCATACCATGGGACGTCATGCCCAGTATATAAACTGGGGGGAGTGGGGTGGGGATTGTTGCCACTCGGGGACTAACTGGGCGTTGATTGGCGGGTGGTGAGCAATTGCACTGCGCATCGTTTGTACATTCCAATCCTTTTATTATTACTGTTGTCATTTTATTAGTGTTATCATTATTAGTTTCTTCTTTTCTGTTCCATTAAACCGTTCTTATCTCAACGCACAAGTTTTACTTCTTTTCCCGATTTTCTCCCCTATCCCACTGGGTGGCGGGGGAGCGAGTGAGCGGCTGTGTGGTGCTTAGTTGCCGGCTGGGGTTAAACCACGACACAGTCAATTCCAAATATGCAGAGCATTACGCAGAAAGGTCATCTCATTTCATGGGAGTATTTGCTGTGTTACAGTTCGATTTAATCTGATTCAGAATAAAATCTACTTATTTTTCAGTTGAAAGGGAAAACCTGAGGTTTTTCAGTCAAAATTGATCTATGGGCTGCTGCAAGTTATGGTGCTTGGATGCTTTCGTCCTTGACTTTGGGGAAGTTTGCCTGATGTGCTGCCCCAGATCTACAGATTTTTGGAAAGGCTAATTACCATTACCAACTCAAGCTGTGATGTTCTAATGAGACAGAATAAAAGCTGTCTGACAGGAGGCAGACTCCAAGGTTTGGGCAAGCTAGACTGCTGCTTTTTTTTTTTAAATCTGTAAACTCCTTTTGTTTTCTTTCTTCACTGAAGAGTTAACTGCATCCAGAAATCCCGTGCAAGACCAATGCCAGTGTATGCAAACATCTAGTATGTGCTATACACACTTAAGCATGTCCTTGAAGAGGTAAACTAAGCAGGAATGTCATACTGTAATAATAGGGCAAATATGGAAGGTCTACTCAAGATGTTTTAAAAAGATTAGTTTCAAAACTAAGGCATTTTCGAGATGTTATTTATACCACATGAAAGTATGTTATGCTTGTAAATCTACCAAGTGTCCAATGAGTAGGGAGAAAGGTGGCTCCACCTGTATCTCTTTAGGTACGTTACTGAGTCATGGCCAGGACCTCATCTGAATATCATCTCCAATGCACCAGCCTTATCTGACTGTCACAATAGAAGAGGTGAAGATGGAACAGTTGCAAATCTGAAATGCAACTGTAGTGAGTGTTAGCACTGTGTTTCCTCAACATGCTACATATCATTTAAAAGTAAGAATTCTTTTGTTGTAAGGCTTTGAAAGTAGCTTTTGACATGAATTGGGAAACATGACTTTGAATTATTTTTGTAGTGTTTTGATTTTGCCTTTTCAAAGAATAGCTGGTGGTTTTATATTACAAGGAGTTTGGAACTGCACCTGTCTTTATTTGGTTTGTACAGAGCATAGGATGGTGAGAGCCTGATGCAGGATAAAGCCTCTATCTCAACAGTTAATAAAATAAATAATAATGTGTTCGGACATTGTTTTTGTTAATAGCCACCTATGTTATTTTTTTTTTCCTCAGCTTTCTCTGTTAGAAGATGCAGGGTTTGGTGGTGTTCTTCTTTACATTGATCCTTGTGACTTACCAAAGACTACAGATCTTGCTGATAAAGCTTTTATGGTTTCCTTGAACGGTGGAGGAGATCCATCAACACCTGGTTATGCCAGTATTGGTAAGTACTGTTCAAGGCATATTCAGTTAATAAAGGTTTTAATTCTTTGTATATTGTAAGTATGGGAGTTAAAACACTAAACCAAATCCTGCCTGAAATAGAAACTCTGAGTAAAGGAACACTGTAATGCAGCATGGCTCATGTCAGGCCATGACAAGGATGGAATCCAGTCCCGAAAGTGCTTTACTCTACACTGTTGGCACAAAGTCTGTACTCTAAATAATTTGCTTTGTTGCTTTTTGTATGTGTGTATTCACACACTGAACCATTACTCCTGCTTGCTTATTCATATCCCATCGAAGAAAAAAAAAAAAAAAAAGCTGTGACATACTAATCCAGTGGTTTCTGAGCAGGTTCCATCTTCCACCTTCATGGTGTTGGTATTGGAAACTTCTGGTCAATAGCAATGTAATCAGAAGTTTGTATTTGAAAAGATTTAAGAAGAATTAATATTTATTGTATCTTTGTGCGATTACCACTTGAATAGGGTGTGTTCATTTAGCTTTGTCTCAGTTCTGCCTGGATAGACTTGGTTATCAATTAGGCTTTTCTAAATACATGTATTGTTGAAGTATGGGAAACAAAGAATTGATTTTAAGGAACTACATAGTCTTTTATAAGTTTAAGGGTTTTTTTTTTAAAGCAATGTTAGCAATAAATAGAAGCGGCAGCACATTTGACTTGTATGTACTACTTAAATTTCCTTTCTAGCAGTTCAGTGAATGTGTGTTCTGCTTCTCTGCTGCCTTATCAGCTTTACAACCTTTTTTACTATCTAACTATTTGGAACTGTATTAAGCAGCAGTCTATGAGTTTGTGACATGGCTTCATCAGGAATATTTGGTCTGGTTACTAGCTCAGACATCTGAAGTCTGACTTGAATTGGCACTAAATCAACTGAGGCAACGCTGAGATACTTCATGACTAGAATGGCAGAAAATAGAAATATTTGCCTGGTTGTCAAAGAAGGGTGTTAGCTGTTCACAGCATGAATGCCGTGACAGCTCAGTGGGAAAGAAATTGCACATTTTCTCAGTGTCTCAGTGTACCTGACCCAGTGTTCTTAAATGTGCCCTGGGAGCTACAGAGGTAAATATAACACTCTTTAAGCTTTATTCTTGCTCATTTCATGGAGCTATTCAAAGAACAGTTTGTCGCTTATCTGTCTGGCTGACTCCTTAATGTTTTATTTACCCTACATGAAAAGTAAAGCTAATTAAAACAGATACACCAACATGAAAATGCCACTTCAGTGTCTAAACCTCATGCGTTTTTTCTGTCAGTAAATGATCTCATTGGCAGTGTACATTCCAGTCCCCAGTTTGAGAAAAAGAAGCGTAACTATATGCAAAATGGTGATGTAAGTACGCGGATGGTTTATACTAGAACCCTTAGTGTGTCTTGCCTGTAGTTTTAAACCTCTGTGCAACATTCATAAGCAGGAATAGGCTATCGTGTTCCTAAAATCATTTATATTTTGATCATTGAATGCAATGATGAGCTGGAAGGAGCTCAAAGGAACACTTGAGGAAACTCTTTTTTATGCTTCTGCCACTGGAAGGTACATCAGATGGAAGTAATTTCTGTGTTTCTGATGATGATTTTCTTCTTTGGAGATTATGAATCAATTTGGTTAGTGGTAACTTGTGCCTGCGACAAATACATACGTCTGGACTTTTGCCTGAGGGATGCGCTTGCATATAAGGTAGTTAAACTGACTACATATAGAATAAAAGTGCCAGATACCCAGGGTTGCCTCCTATCACTTTGATTCACAGAGTATAACATGCACTACAAGAGATTTTATTGGAAGCTCCTGCTTAAGTTATTGGCATATCTTTGATACCATCTGCACTTCACACATTGCCAAAAGAACTGTTACTATTGCAATCTCAGGGACTGCTCCTACCACCGTTCTCTCTTTTACTAGGCAATTCCTACTAAGATGAGTGATCCAAAGTTAGTCTTGTACTAGGTGAATAAAAGGTAGGAAATTTGTATTTTCATGCCACTGCCTATGTTTCTCACATTCCGTTATTCTGAAATCAAATTTCTCTGTGGCATCAGAGTATTGGACTGCTCCAGGTTTTTTCCTAGGGAAAAAAATCTTCAGGAGATACCACCATTTACAGATCTCTTCTCAAAATTGACAACATTTTCAAATGGGGTTTATGTTAACGCTTCAGAGAGAACTTTGGAGTTCTCATGAGGTTTTACCTCAAATTTTCTGTTTCGTGAAGATTACATGCTGTGCTTCTGCATATGAATTATTTTAGAATGTACAGAAATAGCTTGAGAATGGGTGTGAGATGCCTCCTACCTATGAGTGGAATGGTTTTTTTGATCTCTGTTTAATAAAGGGAAAGAAGTAATGATGTGGAAAGGGAAGTGAACAGCACTTATGTAAAAGTTTCTGCAGCTTTGTTTGATAATTTAATTCTTCTGTTCCTAAGACTCTCCTAATCCTATGTCGTATCAGTCCTGAAACAATTATATGAGCCTTTGTGAGCATCAGTTCTGTGTTCTTAGTTCTGATTGCCAAAGACTAGTACCGTCCATTTTTAGAAAACTTTCTTCTCTCTTCCTGCGTTTGAAATGAAACAGATCCAGTGGGTGGGACTCAAGGTGTTAAACATATGGGATTAAGAAGCTTGAGAGGGAGATAAGAGACTTATGTGGCAAAAATTATCATGAAAATAGAGTTTAGAATAATAGCATAAAACTTGAGTGACTTCCTCCATCTACTTTTTTTTTTCCATTTTGACTTTTTGAACGCTGCAGTTCCTTTCACCTACCTTTGTACAGCAGATACATATTAGATTTCTCCATTGCTAGACTTCAGAGCCATTTTAAATCAAATTTGTTTTCACACAGGAAATGGCTCAGTAAACAAAAACGTGGATAGAACCTATTTGTCAATCCTAGTATGTAAATAGAAAAGTGGCATTGCGATAAGCATTAAGAACCCTGCTGCTGAGATAAGGTACCTCATAGTAGAATCCCTATCTGTGCAGTGGTGGAATAGAAAGTATTTCATGAGGAATTTAGACAGCATCATAGAAAATACTGTAAACTTAAAAATGCTGAAATATAACAGCTGTAAAATATAATCTTATGCTATCAGCTGGAGTTTGAAGTGTAATGTTGTTTTAGAGAATTGTTATGCAGAGGTTATAACAGTAAGGCAAAGTGGTATATTTGGAAGTAGTCCATGCTTCAGGTCATTGTTAACAGCTAGTCATGTGAGCCATATTACAGAGATTGGGTGAAAAATCAGTAACACAGGGGAAATGCACAGTTTCCCTAGAATTGTGAATAGTGAACATTATTCAGGCAGAGGTATTGACATGAGCATTCCTCAAACATTGCTAATAGGATTTGATTTCAGAGGAAGGGACAAGGAAGACGAGTCAGTGAGGTGTTGATCCACCGCAGGCCTCAGCTGAGCACATCAGTGAGGTTGGTGGTGCCTCTGAAAGCATTTTAGAAAGGACAAGAATGCTGGGCAGGCAGGGGAGTGAAACTGAGCCTGGAAGAAAGCAGGGTGAAGGTGCTGTTATAATCTTTTAGGGTTTGTTTCTCACTATCCAAATCTGGTTTAATTGACAATAGTTGACACTGTTTTGTCCGTGATGGTAATTGATAAGTGTTCTCCCTGTCTTTATCTTGACCAATGAGCTTTTCCCTCTTATTTTCTCTCCCTATCCTGTTCAGTAGGGGGAGTGAGACTGTGGCTTGAGTAGGTGTCTGAAAGCTGGCCAAGGTTAACCCACCACATTGCGTACCCCATGTTTTGATAACTTACAGCAAAAGTTAAAGAACACCAAATATGCATCATAAAAAGCCCATGGCATTTACCTCTTTAGTCATGTGTCATTCTTTAATTGAGCTTAGCCAGTTCTTCTTCTGTGAACACAAAGAACTACTGCTACTACTTGGAATATGGCTAAATAAGTATGTGCTGTGATGGAAATGTATGCCTACTTTATTTTTAGTCAGCCCTGTGATTCTGTATGTTTATGTGCTTCCTGCTTCATATTGGAGTTTGTCCTTACTGTCCTTTACTTCATGACATTTTACTCCTATGAAGCAACCAGCTGAGCAGAAGTTAACTAGAAAATAGAATGCTGTGTAACAGTTTTAACCATGCATATGCAACATATGTTCTGAAATGTTTTGTTATAAATCATCGTGACTTTTTACAAGATGTCCTCAGCCCTGGTTTGTCTGTTCTGTTAAAGAACAAAACCCAGTTACAAGGATAGTTTTTTCTATGCTTCCCTTTGCAGCTGTGGAAATGATCCTGGGATTTTTTTTTTTTTTCCAAAATTTGTGTTTACTTTCTGCTAATAGCATCAGATAAACGAAATACAAAGATAACGTGGTGTAAAATTACTGTCTATATTCAGGCCGATGTTTTTTTTTTTTGTTTGTTTTCTTTTTGTTAAGGGCAGACTGAAGCTGGGGAGGAAGAAAAGCTTACAGTGCCATGTTTTAATTTAGGGGTGTGTGTGTGTATGTTTACATATACTCTTGATCATTTTTTTTTTACTTATGACATAATTTTAGTGGTTGCCATAAACAAAACTCACCACACCTTATCATTATCAACTACACCGCTTTATCTGATATACTGTGTTATTTTCTGTATGAAAAAAAATGTATGCTAATGCAATAGAGAGGTGAATCTTTGGAAAATACTGGCTTTGGAATAGTGACCACAGTAAGTAATAATTTCAGCAGATTTTCAATAACACTAAGGGTTCAAAAAGTATCTGAATCCACGATCTGCCTCTTCCGATTTCGCAGGATACAATGAAGCAACTAAATTTGTATTTAAGTACCAAATTACATGCTCTTAGTTTTTGGGGTTTTGTGGTTTTTAGTTTTTCCTCCTGTCTGGCTTTCAATTGGCGTTGCTTGTATTTAGGACCGAGAAAATCAGTTGGACATCAAGGTATTTTAGGCTTACAAGTTTGAGTGTATGGATCTCTGTGTTGTATATAAGATAGCATTTTATCTTCTATTAAGCTGCCTATCTTGGAGGGAGCAAACAAATTTGAATTGAAAATGCAGTGATTTTATCAATTAGAGTATTAGAAGAGGAGGGGAGAAATTACTACCAATGGTACTGCAATAGCTTGCTGGAGATGATGGTATCCTTTAGCTCTTGCAAATGCCATACGGAACCATGTAGTCAAAACTTTTCTCAATTTCAAACAGAAAATTACAAAAAAAAAAGTGAATTTAAAAGAGTAGTGGAACGTACAAGTGGTAAACACCAAATTATTTGAAAAACAAATTGCTTCCTATGCTGCAGAGTTAGTTCAGTGGAAAACATATTGCCTAAATACTTCCTGATGCCTTAGAAGTTGGAGGGAACTCCTCAGTATTTTTGAAATTTCAGACAGTTTCAAACTACTAAACAGGCTTGAGTCCCTACAGAACATTTTCCAGTGAAGCCACTTTGTCTCTCATCCAGCAAAAATAGCATTTTAAATGGTGTCCAGCTTAAATTTTTGAAGCTACTCAACTCACAAGTGAGTTTAGCATATTTAAATCTTTTGTGCAATCATGATTGAAAATATTCCTGCCATAGCTTTACTGACATGTTGAGCTGAAATATCGTAATTTGTGCAAGTGAGTTAATTTATTATGTGCTCATGAAACAGCAAACATCGCTGTATGGCAGTAAGTCTAGCTGGTATATTGGAATGTGCTACTACAAAAGCACGGGTGCCTGCAGAGTCTAGTTGAAATCATTTGTCCTTGCATGAGCTGAGAATCCGGGACAGGGGGCTGCTTTTATAGCATCAGGAAGTTTTGTGAGGACTCTGTTGCACTCCCATATACAACTCTTGGGAATGGTGAGACCCAAGACAGGATATTGAGGAAATATTTTACTAGATTTATATGTATGGATGACGAAAAGAATTACTTTTGTTTGCAAAGGTAGAGGGATGAATAGTTGCATGTTTGCTCACATAGCAATATATGATGATCCATTTAAAGCACCAGCTAAGCTCTGAACTGACTGTGAGCTAGAGGCCAATGTTATGGACCACTTGCTCTGTTGCCAATCATTTGCTGCTGAACGCCCTTCTTTGCACATTACTGTGGTTTCTTCTAATCCTGTATCTTTCACAGCCTTTTCCAGTGGCTTCTTTGTGTTTCAGGTGGGGGTTGTTGCCTTTCAGAACCCAATTAAGCTAATGTTACTTGAGATTTTTTCATCCAGCAGTGTCTAGAATCATAGAATCATTTAGGTTGGAAAAGACCTTCAAGATCATCAAGTCCAACCATCATCCATGCCCACTAAAC
>JANXJC010000088.1:35492315-35502535 GCA_027564655.1 Leptodon cayanensis | reverse complement strand
CTTTCCCTTTGCTGAACTTCCTGAGATTCTGGCAGCCCATTCCTCCAGGTTATTGAGGTCCCTCTGAATGGCAGCGCAGTGATCTGGTCTGTGGGCCACTCTTCCCGGTTTTGTACCTTCTTTAAACTTATCAGTCATCTCATTGTAGAGGGCTATCAGGATGCTCAAACGTGATTTCCCCTTTGTAAATCTATTCATACCACTCCCAAAGACCTTCTTGTCCTTCATATTTTTGGAAATTATTTCCAAGATAATTTGCTCCATCACCTTCCCAGGGACTAATATATGACTGATCCCAGGTTCTCCTTCTTGAAAGTGATAGGAGTGATATTTGCTTTCATCATGTCCTTGTAAACTTCTTCCCATCACCATGAACTTTCTAAGATTTGTATGGCCTCACAATGACATCTGTGAGCTCCCTCATCACTCGGGGTTCCCAGCCCACCAGAGCTTGCCCTGAGGGGTGAATTTACATCTTCCTCTAACTAGTGCTCTCGTATGCTATTTGTTCCCTCTGTCATGCTTCTCAGTATCACAAGCTACACTTGTTACTGTAGTCTGGATGGTGAAGGGTAGCGGTAGATGAGGTTTCTTAGGTATGGCAGAATGTGTCCTTACAAAATGCATTTGGAGCAGGGAAGAAGTGGGGCATCATGTCCAGTGGTGTTCCATGGATAAGAGGAGCTTCGTCTGCCTGATTAACCTCCACTGGATGGTCTTTAGGTGTGATGTTATGAACCCCTGTAGACATATTGCCTAAGTACACTCAATATGACTCGACATAGTGACTCCTTTCTGTTAAGGGACATTAGAGTCACGTACTGTTGCTGGTACAAAGTTGAAAGATTCCTTTCTGTAAGAGACTGCATCAGTTTCCATGCAAAGCTGTTCTTTCCTTTCCTCTACTAAAACAATTTGAAATGCTCTGATGTTTGTTCTGTGAAAGCATGGAGCTTCATTTTCGGAAAGGGATAGTACTGGAAAAAGTATTTGGGGGTAGAGATGGCCAAGGGCCAGCTGTGCAATAAAAGAGAATTTCATAGATGTGGGAGAATTTCTGTAACAAGGAGGCAGTCACAGCTTACAAAGCTTCTTTCTTCAGTGCTTTTGGAGTAGTCCTGTATGCAGTGATGCCAGTCAATATTTGCTGTGTGATGGGTACAATGCCAGAATGAGAAACAATCAGTTTGTTGCCAGATGCTTTTGTGATCTGACATGTTTTTGATGTGCAAAACTAGGCTTTGAGAATGATTTGAATAAACCTTTGAAACTTTGATAACTCTTTCAATTTCAATTAGGACAAGTATATGCACAAAATGTGTGTAACTTCCAATACCTCTTATATGCTAATTTTACATAGCTGACAGGTGGGTCTATTGTGTTAGTGAAAAAAAAAGTGTGAAGCCTCTTGGGTTATTTAAAACCTCGTCGAAGTCGTAGAGCTTTTAGAACAGTGATATAATGATTTGCATATTTATTTAAAATATTGTGCTACAGGGACCACCCTTTACAAAATACATAGTGAACAAATGCTTGTGCTGTCTACTTGGGAGGTAAATTTTTTTCTTATAGCAGATGTCAGCTAAAGCTGACACGTGGTGACCATCTATTCCTTTCTGGTATAATGCTTATAACAAGAGACTAATTTTAGAACAGCTGGCCTACTCATGTGTTAAAATGCCTAGGGTTTTTTTGGTTTTGATTTTTGTTTTTTCTTGATTTCCAACCATCAGCAGTCTTTCAGCTAGTCGACTGTGTGATTTTTGCCAAGCCTAGTTTAATCCAGGACTGCAAGTGATTTTCAGCAATATTTTGCATACCCTGAGAGAACTGAACCACACATTGCCAAGCCTTTAGCAGTTAAAACTTGCACAGTAGTAATTTTTGCATAGTATAAAATCCATTTTGCCTTTCATAGTAGTAAATTAAGTGTAAAGGTAAGGTAAAACTAAGAATTAATTCCCTTGTCAGTTACCTTTGCTCCCGCTCAGAATCCCTGTATTAGATGCGACTTTCTCTGGGCTGTGGTGTTATGTGCTGCTGATCCATTGAAAAAATAGATACATCGCCTGTCATGGACTACCTTGAGGAATGTTTTAAAAGTTCCCCAGAAAGAGAGAATATAGGCTTTGCAAAGATAGCACGAGTGGAGTATATCTTGAGTTAAAATCAGGTGACTCAGATGTAAGAAGAGTTGTATAAAGGTTATATAGATAATTTCATAAAAGTATTTCTGGTGTGGTTTTTTTTTTTTAAAGGCGGTGGGGGGGAGGTGAGAAATTCTGTAATACCAAAAATCTAAGTATCAAGTGACTATTACTGTGTTTGGTTAATTTTACTTTGTAGTCATATTAGGTTTGTAAGCCTTAGGTCCTTCAAAGCTCTTACCACTTTTTGATATTAGCATTCTATTTTTTAAGTGAAAGCATTACATTGTGAGCTTCAGGATACTGGAGGACACCTAGAAGTGCAGCTTGACTGCTGTCTAATAATAATAAAAAAAAAAAAAAATCCCAGTACAGAATGCAAATGACGAAAACATCCATGGATTGTAAGTAGGTTTCATAACTGTTAGGCATTACTCATGCTTTTTAAATAATTTATTTGTTAGTACAACGTATCAAAGCATAGAAAAGAAGCATGCTTAAAACACTTAAGCAGGAGCAGTAGTCCTAAGCTGGTCAACGATGTTTTCTAGAAATTACAGCTTCAGTTTTATGTTTTGAGTTTCTGGCAATTTTGTCTTGTTAGATGAAACGCATCTGTGTTTCCAGAGTCTGGATTTATCCTCTGATTTGTAAAATAGACCTGTAATTCTGAACTCTGAAGCCCTGATTTAGGAATCAGTGCTTTAAGATAGGATTCAGTTACATCTCTCATTCACTTTGTAAGATGAGAAGTTGAATTGCAAATCTTACAATAGATTTACAAATCCTAAAGCATGTGTAGAAATACTGCAAGAAATTTACAAATTGTAACGTAAATCTTAATAAAGTAATTTTTAGCTATGCAAATTTATACTAATTTCTAAGTTAAAATCTCTGTGATCATAGCAGAGATCACTCTTGAATTTTATTATCTGTTCCGAGTCAGGTTCTTTATGATTCATTTCTACAGAACTTAGGTTTATTAAAATACTTTTCTTTGTCTCAGTTTCTCTTTCAACTTCATAGAATAAAAAAACCCAAAACACGTTATCCTCTGAACAGAGAGAGGAGTTGCCATTCATAGAAGCTGTTACAAAACCTGTTCCCTGATGGTTGTATTAGAGCACAAATGGGCAACTGAAACTTGCATAAAAGTACTGTGATTTAGTAGGATGTTTGTCTCATAGTATGCACGCCTCACTGTGGATCGGTTTTGAAAAGATATTTTAATGTCTTGTCTCACCTTAAAATGAAAAAAATCCTAGCTTTATTTTTTTTAGTGCCTTTTCTTTGGATTTATTGCGTTTTGAATGTATGAGTGATGTGAATACTATATTTACTGTTTGGGGGGGGCAGACACTGGAACAGATTGCCCAGAGAGATTGTTGCCCAGAGAAGATATCCAAAATGCAGCTGGACATGGTCCTGAGCAACTCGATCTAACTGACTCTGCTTTGGGCGGGGAGGTTGGACTGGGTGACCTCCAGAGTTCCTTTCCAATGTGAACTATTCTATGAATCTGTGAGCAGGTAAAAAACTTTAGAATAAATTCAGCCTGACAGCCAGGTTTTTGTTGACACTGATATTAAGGAAAAATAATAATATAAGTGATCTAGGACAGGATGGCGTAAAAGAACCCAGGAACTGTGACACAAAGCCAGAAAGCCCCAGAGTATACCTTATCATGTTCTCCCTAGTAGTCCAGCTGATAAGAGCTGGCTGTCTGTAACAATTTTGGAAAACGTGTCTTTATGATAGGAAGGGAAACAAAATACTGGGCTAAATACAAGAAATCAGGCCTGAAGAGGTTCTGCATAGTCTTTTCCTTTGCCCCATTTAAATTCTGACCCAAAACGTTAATCAACCAAATAAGATGTGGGAATAAAATGTGATTTTGGCAGAAGTATAATATGTTTTTCCATTTTAATGAGAACTCGGCTTTTTTTGAATCGACTGTTATGGAATTATCTTATTATTTGAATTGACTTATTATCAACCCTGTCATACGTTTCATTTCTCGGTCTTCACTCTTGATCAATAGTTTAAAGGACTTCAATCTTTCTGAGGATAAAGAACAAGATGCTGTGTGTGTTGGTAGTATGTAGCCATTTAAATTGACCTTGATCTGGTATTAAAATAGGGGAAAGCTTCTGTGACACCTATTGTAATTGGCACAAAGGAAAAAGTGACTGATTCAGCTAATTCAACATGTCCATCTAATGCAATATCAACACAATGGCAAGTATTTAAATTGTATAATAAGTATTAAACTGTTATAATTATTGTTTCTTAGTTTCTTTAAAAAAAACTAAATGACTGAGATAATCTGAGCAGCAAACTGATGTGTATTACATCAAAAAAAAAAGCTATTCTGGACAATTATTGACTTTTTAATATAATTGTTCTGACAAGTTAGAACAATGCTTAATTATTGGCTGTCACATGTATAAAGAACAAATATTGAAAATTGGAATTCCTGAACAGAAGAAAGGAATTTTACTGTTCCCGTTTCATGAGTTGTGCAGAGAAATGTGCAGGGATGAAGTGATTTGTCCTTCCTGACCATAAAGTTCGTCAAGAGACACTGATTCCTGGATTCATTCTTTTTCATCCATTGGAATATGCTGCTTTTCTTTTGCACTCCTTTTAGTTTATTTGCTGCCTGAATGTAGAGACATAATGGCATTGGAAGAAGAAGAAAATTGATGTACTAATTTAATCTCTTGATTCCTCCCTTTTCTATTTTTTGGAAAAAAACGGTACTAGAACATAATAATAACAGCAGTGTTGTGCTCAAATATAATTTAGCAATTTTAATCCCAGTAAACTACTCCCCTCCAATATCTTAAAACTTTTAAACATTTGAAGTCTAGAAAGAAAAATAGTGTAAACGAAAAGTGGAGGTTAGTTAAGCCTTACCATGTTAACACTGTGAGGGTACAGAGTGACATTAATACTAGGGTACCACAGGAATGGTAGGAGAAATTCAGGATATGGGGAAAAGGACACAAACATGAAGTTGACTGACAAGTGGATTTCTCAAAATCCTTTCTTGCTGTGACTGTCTTGTTTTGAGAAGACGCGAGTGAGGTATCACTAGGATACCAACATCTATCAAAGTGATGATCTTTAATCTATTTGCCACTTGTCCATCATTTGACCCGATTAGTCTGTTTTGATGATCTGTGATGCCCTAGTGTGTTCATTTTACACAATCTTCTCCCATGACTGCTGTGTCATGTCCTGAATTTGATGCTGGATCTCAAGCACTCTCTACATAAACTTTTAATTCAGTATACCAGTAAGACAGAGGCAAAGACAGTTTAGAGGACTGAAAAACTGCTCTGATTTTCACCCCGCAGGATCAAAATGTGTTGTTTTATTAAGTCCTTTGAGGGAACACTCCTTGTTAAAAATCATCTCATCCCCAGGAAGCCCTTTAGAAATGCTTTATGTAGTCCTGTGGGACAAAACTACTTGATTCCCCCTGCAGCCTGAATTGTTTGAAGACTAAAATTATGTTAAGTGGTGTAGGGCTAAACAACCCCCTGTACATTTTCTCAAGGTAGTGGATGATGTTCAGATGGAATTTTTAGTAGACTGGGAACATTCCTGTGGGTGATAGAAATGGCCAATCTCCTATTTAGGGTGGCTTCAGTAGGTTTACAGGGAGATATCTTTTGCATTCATTGGCCATTAGGTTCACAAACTTAATTACTAGGAGACTTTTTAAAACATGTACAATTGAAGGCATGTTTTTTAATTGCTCTGTCCTTTGACAAAATGAACCAAGCATTTCCCTGAAGGTAAGATCAGTCAGATGTGGGGGGAAGACACACTGAAGCTAGGTATACTATGTACCTGTCAAAAATGGAATTGATGGTGATGTTTGACAACTGGTTGACAAGACAGAGCAGAAAAAGTGGTTTAGAAACACATTCAAAAATTCTATAGGACTTGAAGGGCAGTTCAGAGGCACTTCCAGCTTTCTAGAAACTTCAGAACACCTTTCCAAGATGAAGACAAACTGCTGTTGTGCAACGTTAACAGTTGTCTGCTGGCCTGGCTCTCTCCCTTATGGGCAGAATAATTCCTACAAAAATGTTTATTCCTTTTGCAGTCTTTGTCATATATTTTCCTCTGCCAAGCCTTTCATAAATGATGTTATTAAAACTGCCACTTTCTTATGAGCGACATCAGTTGTTCGTCATTTATGAATTTTTGAACCTTGTTTTATGTTGCTGAAAACATGTACTTACACCAACAGTACACCAAAAGTATGTAATTTGTTTTAGAACTTGAAATGAGTATGCGTTATGCCCAGGTAACTGTTTGTTGGCCTCTGATGAAAATATAGTTTATGCAAAAAGAGCCTGTATTAGTTTCTGAACGATGCAGTATCCAAAACAAAGATAAACTTTTGATAAACACTGTTCAGAACATGTTGCTTTAAAAAAATCTAGTTTGATGAGTTATAAATAAGTTATTTTTAAAAGCTAGTTAAAGAAATTTATATCCTTACATGTATATTTATAAATATACATATATGTATTTTTGCGTACCATCCCATGGAATTTTTTAGGCATTAAAATGATTTATGGCATAATTACATTTTAATGAAATGCTTATGGTTTTTTGGATCCTGGTAAGAATTTCATACTTGCTCCCTGAAGGAAAACCTAAGCGTTACCATGCCCTAGATGTTCTGTTACATT
This sequence comes from Leptodon cayanensis, assembly GCA_027564655.1. Classification (NCBI taxonomy): domain Eukaryota; kingdom Metazoa; phylum Chordata; class Aves; order Accipitriformes; family Accipitridae; genus Leptodon; species Leptodon cayanensis. The sequence goes on along the minus strand of JANXJC010000088.1, from coordinate 35,495,673 downwards.
AATAGTAATGCAGGTTTGATTATGTGGATAAACTGGATGCACATTATTTTAGCTAAAGTATATCCCTTTCATTTTAATGTGTTGCCTGTTTCTTACCTGTCATGGAAAATGGGATTAGCAGAATTCATAATAACGATACTTATTTTTTTTAATATCATCAAGCTGTGCCTCTCAACACCATAGTCTATTACTGCTGTGCCATATTGTTATTGCATCAGATGAACTGTGGTTAGTGTAAGTCCAAAACAAAGTTATTGTACTCTTTCTTCAGTCGTGCTTATTCTTCTCTTCATTCTGCTTCCTTACATTAAAGGGGATTTTAGTTTTTTTTTATGTATATTTTTTTACTTCGTTCATGAACGGGTCTGTTTTCTGTTTATCTATTTCTTACGCCAATTACTTTTCATGGAAGTTTCAATATGATAAAGAACAGTAAGAGTGGGCTATTACAATAGTATAGCTGTCTCTTAGTGATGCTTATGCATCGGGCAATCACAAAGATATGACTTCTACATGGCCTTTGAAGTTTGGATTGGTTTTTTTTTACTTTTGGTGGAAATAACAATAATGCTTTATCTGATCAATTAAAACGAGTTAAAGAATTAGATCATTTATCTTACAGTATGGATTTGAGCACCTAATAGCCAAGGGAAATGGGGTGGCCAAAAGATGTCCTCATGACACAGATATTACAAGTTTGCTGGTTTTAGCATAGTGAAAATGTTTATAGTTTCAAAACTGGAGGGGTTTAATATTTTAGTAATTATTATAATAGAAATTACCTCAAACTCAAACGTGTTGTAACTGTTATTTGTGAGGCTGAATTTAAACTCGTGTTGAAATCCTTAGCCTGCAAAAAAAGAAATGGAATAAAGCACAGGAAATAAAGGAAACTGGATGTTTAAATAAATATCTACAAAACATCCACATACAGACCTAAGGCACTAATGTGTACCGGACTAAATTTTGATGTGAGCTTGTTTCTGTTCCAAATATGAAAAACATGGATTTCCCTTTAGCTAGGACTTGATGGGTGTTTTTCATATATCCACTCTTAATTAAGGTAAAAGAAAGAGTCTATGGTCTTAAATTTCAGTGAGGGAAAGGATTGTGTATTTCGAGCTTCTACTGAACCACATTAGTAGGATTTACCAAGCAATATCCAGCATGATTTAAGGCTTGAGAGAGCACTTTTGCAGCTGAATTACTTTTCTTGTTGTAACTGTAATTGTGCCCATACATTGTATCTCTGACTGGATGTGGGTGCTAATTTGAAGTACTCGTGCCCCTAGTGATTTGACTGTGAGATCAATTAGATGTCTAGAAGCACAAATAGGTAATTAGAGCTCAGATCTATTTAGGCAGTATATAGCAAACTTGCCTACTTCTGTTGCAGGTGCTACCGTCCTTATTACCGAGCTTTGTATCAGACTCTGTAGAAGTCACTTCTAAAAGGAGTGTATTGAAGGCAATATATGTTGCAGCTTCTAATAATACCTTTCAACATTTTCTTTCCAATATTGATAATGATGCTCTAATTGTTATGGAGTACTTGCTAAAAAATGCTGACGACTCTTCAGTCCATTGATCTGATTGAGACTGGTGGGTGTTCAGCATCTTGCGTATGTAATTTGCAAAAACTACGCTTTGTTCAGTAAATTGTTCTCAACTAGAGACTGTTATGGTTCTAATTGCAGAGACTGACTGCACTTATCCAGAAAAGTTCTTCAATTCACAAGGCATCTCTGCCACTTACTTTGCCTGAAGAGAGGAAGGAAATGTCTGCACCTGTGGAAGGGAAGCTTCAGTTGTTTCCGAAGTGTCAGGCAAAATGTCAGGGCTGAGAATATCAGGCCAGTGATTTGTATGTTCCACTGATGGTATGTTTTTCTTACGCTTCCATCAGTATTTTTCTTTGAATTATCATCTAGTGTCTTTTATTTTTGTGTTGATAAAGGAAATTTTAATGGTCCTACTGTTAAATGCTTGCTATAGATTACATCGTCCTTTTTCAATTCCTTTGGCTGTTATGTTTTACCCAACTGTGGGATTTTTTAGCGTGAGAGCTAACAACGAGAACAATACTACAGCTGAGACTGTGTGCTCGAATAACTGAGCTGTGAATGTACTCCATGTAGGTGATTCATACTGCACAGTTGCTTTCAGGATAAAAACTTATTTGTGTATATGTGAGGGTACAGTTGCAAATTCTGTTTAGAAAGCAGTTTTTATATATACTTGGATACTTCTTTTATATTCATTAATGCTCTTTAAAAGATGCCCTTCAAAAACATGTCTACATATTTTTGTTTCTGCATAGATTTAATATAACAGTAGCGCTAGTGGATGTACTAGTTCTTCAGGATATTACCTTCAGGATATTATTAGACAGGATATTATTACCTGATAGTACTGGAAGTCCTGTCTTAGTTTACTGTAGTGGAAAGCTTGATAATTAATAACTGCTTTTAAATGTATTTAGAATTCAGTCATGATATTGATGAAAGATAGTTTAGGGTTAAGATAATTTTGATTAAATTTATGATGTTAAATCTGGAGAACTACTTTCAGAATCAGTTGTAAAATGTATGACTTTAGTTAATGGCAGCAAGTACCTGAGTTTCAGTTCATCTAAGAATAATTTAAATTATTTAAAATTAGAGGAAACTCCATTCACCTCTGACTAACTAATTTGAAAGTTTGGATTTTTTTAGGTAATACGTTTCAATGGCAGATTACTATTTAGCCAGTTTCAGTAGTTAAATTATCCCATGACCAACTTTGCATGTTTCTTATGACTTCAATGTGGAGGTGCCCTGTGGTAGTTCATTTTCATCTGGTTTATCCCCTTGGCTGTGCATTGCTTTATCTGCCTCATCATCCTGGGCAATGATTCCTTCTTCTGTCCTGGTTTACAGATCCTCGAAAGACTTGCTTCCTTCGTTCTACATAGAAGACATAAACTAAAATGTTAAAAGCAGATCTCTTGTGGCTTTCCTCTACTATTTTATCCATAGTTAATCTTCCAAAGCAAAGAGCAGAAGCTATTTTTACTAGCATGGCATATAATTTTTTTTTCAAGTATATATTTTGACAGTCCTAAAATGACAAATCCATAAATCTGATCTGTTAGTTAAAATATAATTTTTACTGTAGTTCTTTACATATTTTGAAATAAATTCCTTAAAAATCTTTGTATGTAAAATTTAAATTACATGTTGCTTAAAGCTTAAACTTAACAGCAGTTTTCAAAGACAGTATTCCTTGCACTTCTGTATTTTAAGGTTGTAGTGGTTTTGGTTCTAGGACTTCCTTGGCAACCAGGGTACAACCAAGGAAGTGGTCATGTTCCCAGTAT
>JANXJC010000088.1:35479981-35490410 GCA_027564655.1 Leptodon cayanensis | reverse complement strand
AGTGTGTTATCAACATTCTTCTCATACTGAACCCAAAACATAACACCATACCAGCTACTAGAAAGAAAATTAACTCTGTCCCAGCTGAAACCAGGGCACAGGTATTGAAATCCTAGCCTGCTATGCACTTCAGTGGTGTAGCATCAGGCTGGTTATTCACACCTGCAAGGATTAAGTACTTGCTTTGTTTTGCATTGATTGCTAAATGTATTCTTACTTTAAGAACAGGGTAGCACTTCTTTTAAATAACATACCTCTCTTTCTCTTTAGTTCTTAGTAGCTTATTATATATTCTTAGAAGCTTAAAAATGCTATCTTATCAATTTTAACCTTTCCCATCTGGCAGTCATTGTTTATGAAGAAAATTTTGCTTTGAAAAATAAGAATGCCATTTTGGTGTTTGTTTTTTTCTTTTTGAGGTCAAAATAGTATGTCTGTATTGTACACTGTGCAGATTACTCAACAGAGTTTTTTACAATACCAATATGTCAGCACCATTACATATGTTATTTGAAATGCATGGATAATTAGACAAACTTCAAGTTACACGTGTTAGGAAGCATCTAGGCAACAATAAAATTTATCTCTTTGTTGTCAAAGTACTTTATCTTTTAATTACCTAAAATAGGTTCAGTCCTATCTGGTTGCCTGTATTGGTTGAGATTAATGTTATAGCATGTCAGTGGCATGTGGTTTTCCATGTGTTTGTACCAACATAGTATTGATAACTCAGAGTTCTTTTGTTCCACACCGTAATCTTTGATGTTCATTACTATTTCACTTGAACAATAACAGCATTGACTCCTTCAAATCTCTCAAATTCTATCCAGGAAGCTAGAGCAAGAGCATGTTAATTTTATACACTGAATTTTCTTACCCTCTGTTAAACATTGTTTAAGGTGAGGTGTTTACCAGATGTCCTTTTAATTTGTCTGATATATTAAATTCCTAAGGTTCTTACTGGAAAACTGTTTTGCATTTTATGATAGCCCAAACACATACTGAAGAGCGAAATCTTATGTTCCAAATAGACATGAGACTAGATGCTCCTTCTTCCAACTTACGGCTGGAAAAAAAAACTGTATTGCATATAAGCAGTATTTGTAAAGGTAATATCGTTGTATTTATTGAAAAATGAAAAGGACTTTAATTTATTAGTCAACAAAGATTATAGAGTAAAAATTTCAATAAACACCTGTCATTTGTTTTTTATAGGATCAAAATAATGGAGAGATGCCTAGGACTGGAGATACAGTCTAAAGTTCTGGCCATTTTAAAGTTTTTCGGAGTTTTCAGTTGACTTTAGGGTCAGAATTCAGTCAGAATTTTCCACCTCTGAGTCACTGCAAGGTCAAGTTAATAGAGATAAAAAATGTCACATCTGTGTAGCTGGTGCAGCAGCATTTCAGAAAATGTTTTGAAGTTGGGTGTTTGGGAATTAATTCAATTTTCCAATGCATGTCCACACGTCCTTCTCTGCTGTCATTACCTCTACTTATTTTTTTTCTCTATTATCATAAAGATCCTGTCTTCCCTTTGGATTAGATATTATTTCCTATTTTCATGCTAACTGGTAAGATTTACTAAAATCCCTCTGAAATACAGAGGGAACTCGTTCTTTCCCATTTGAAGAAGTTGTTGATAACTATAGCTGTTGCAATGTATCTGATTTAATTTTTTAGTCTAATACTCAAAACCTGTTTTCTCTGTAGTTGACTCATTTTTGATGCACGCAAATTTCACTGCTAGTAGTGTAAAATATTTCAGACTATATTTATCCATCCATCCACTCCTTGGTGGGGACTGCAATATTACTTCAAGAAGGGTTAGTAATCTGTAAGACCTGGCTAAGCTTCTTTGGTCCTGTTAATAGCAAAACTGCTGTCTAAATTAATGTCTGTTCGAATAGGCAAAATTTCAGCTGAATTGTGCCCTTCCTTATACCACTTGCTTGTTTTTGTTTATTTTTTTTTCTGTTAAGTGTTTTGACGACGGTAGCAAAGAAAGGCTTGCTGTAGTCTGTCATTACAAGTGACATTCTGCTGTTTATTGTCCATTACTTGTTATTTATTGTAGACTAAGCCCCACAGTTATTTGAAAGAGAGTCTTCTGTTCTCAACAGGAGCACTCTCTGTAGAACTAGCAAGTTTTCCCGTGCTACTTTAATCTACATTTGCTTTTACACTCAATGAATATAAATTTTGTTTTGAAGAGACAGTTAATGCCATTCTAGAGGTGAAGTATTTTCCAAATACATGTATTTATTTTGCATGAAAATATAATTTTTATATAATTTAATGTTTTTTCTAATGCAAGAGCAGTAATTCTTTTGTTAAGCTCCAGGTAACTTGTGTTTTATACTTCTGATTGATTTATTAAATGCAGAAAATATCTGTCAGTTGTTTTTTAGTAAATTGGATGGGTTTTATTCTGAAATGATGAACTAAGGTAATGGAGCAAAGGGCTTCACCTCTGACTTTTGAGGGACATGTAAGCAGGACTACCATTGCCAAGTTAGGGTTATATTACAGCTGGTTCTGGTGCTATGCTGGTGGAAAATAAACTCAATCCCTTGCTTTAGGAAGGACAGCTGTAGAGTTTAACATTGTTGGGTCATGTTGGGATATATTTGAATAAGGGACCTTGCCATGTTCCCATTTAGCCATTGCAACTGTTTGTTATCTGTACACTATTCATTAAATAACCCTGCCTATTTATGAAAAAAGTATTAGAGCTCTTGACCACGAAAGGAGCAGTGAGGATATTAGTATGTAATAATTTTGGTACCTGAGAAACATTATTTAATTTCTCTTAGGAACAAAAAAATAGTTTCAATATCAGCAGATTTTCTACTAATTCATAATTAAGTGCAGAATGGCTACTTCAGCATCTTCTGAGTGTTTGAACTTTAGAACACGTTGTCCCGTGAAGATCTTTAAGAAACATGGAACACAAAATGATGATGTATGTAACTAAATTCTATTTTATCCAAGTCCTGTATGTTTCAGTAACATTACATTGGAAAAACAGAAAGAACACAGCAAATTTGTTGTAATTCATCCTAATAATGAGCGCAAATAATGTAGGAGATAGCATTTTAGTATTGCAGATTAGCATTTGATTGCTTGAAATCCTGCTTTAAAAAAACACATATACTTAGTGTAGCTAGTACCAATACACCACTATGCACAGTATTGCAAAATAACAAATCCAACTTTACTCAGTTAACCTGCCGTTTGAAAACCACCTGAGAAGAAGTTGGGCTTTGGAAGTACCAAGAGTACTTATCATTGTATTATAGTTCTCTGGAATTAATTATTTTGAAAGTACAGTGAAGTCCATGTCTGTACGTCAGCCTCAGAGTAATTACCTACACACTGAGCACCACATACAGATACTTAACTCAAGGTTTTGAAATAATATTAATGATTCAGCATCATTTTCAGAAATTGGTTTAAGTCCTTATTTCATTGAAGGTTAAAATGCTTTTTGAAAATGAGCATTCCTCAAAATACTTCAGGCTAAACACTATACTTCCAGTTGCGTTTTCAGAATCTTGACCTGAGAATGTTAATATGAATATTTGTTCAGTCAGTCATAAGCAGGTGTAAATTAACTGCAGTAAAAATGTGGTAGTTTATACTAGTAGATTATCTGATCCTGTGACTGTGAACATACACTGAGATTATATAGCTCTTGAAACACAACATTGTACAGTAGTACCTGGAAAAGAAAGATTAACTATCTTAATGCATAACAGAATGTTTATGTTTTGCGTCATTTTGCTCAGTAATAGTTACCTTTTAAATTTATGTGCCATTGAGTCCTTCTGAAGTAAGCAAGGGGCTATGGATTATTGAGAGACTTTGGGTCGAAACGCTGAGGGCTTGACAGCCTCCCGCTATGAAAGGGAGGAATGGGGAGAGAAATGTTACTATGAGGCAACTTAAGAAAGCATTTCTTAAGTGGTGTGTAAGAAACTTTAGATATTACAGGGAGGTTACATAATATAAGTGATCTCCGTTTATTACTTATTTATTTGAAGAAAAGTTTCTTCTGAACTGAAAACATTCAGAACTGAAAAAAGAGGAAGATGACTATTAGATAATTTAAGGTAGGTCTGGGTGATTTGTCTTTGAAGTGAAAAGAATTGAAAACCTGCACCACTGTTGAAATCTTGAATTCCGTTCCTACAGATGTTTACCATTGTAAAAGCTTTGACAACAATTTCCACCCTCTTTGCTTGAATAAATTGCTTTTAAGAGAGCTTTTAGATTAGACTTTGAACTGGAAAAGGCATGAATATGTAGAAAAGTGTCCATTGTCAGTATGTTTTCTGTTAGCCAGCCTGTCAAATAACTAAGCTTGACTCAGCTCTGGATTTTACTTAAGAACTCATTCATGTGAATGTAGAGTGTGACAATCCATTTATGTTAATACAGGTTCTAGCTACAGATCCAAGGAGTACAAAAGTCCCTCTTCCCACAGTGCATTTCTAATCCTTATTCACTAAAAGTGACAGTTTACCTGCTGTACCCGATTTCTTTATCTGGGTGTTCTAAAGTTTAGTTACAGACACCTTCCAGAACTTTACAAACGAATATAGGTGAGCTGCATCCTAATCTTTAGTATTACATTCTAAATGCCGAGTTTTGTTGATGTCTGTGCTCCCTAGTTGCTGGAGTATTATTGATGAAAACATTGTCAGAAGTCATTTGGGATTCTCTTTTCACTTACATAGCTTTGTCATATAGCCATAGCAGGAACAGAACACACATGAATTGGGTTAAGCTTAAGCTTCCAGCTTTGCCTTCTGATGACACTGATCCATAGATAGCTTCTTGACATTCTTTTTAAAGTACTATTTACTTAAAATAGTTGTTGTGATTAAATATATTGTCCTGGCCTTTTTATGGATCATTCTGTAGATAAGTAATTTAACTAAGGAGGTTGGTTTCTGGGGGAGGGGGTGTGGTGTTGTGGGATTTTCGGGTGTTTTTTCCCTATTTCATTTTCAAGAATAAGGTTAAGATTGCTGTAGAATATATATGACTCAATTCTTTTTTTTTGCCAGGGACATTCCAGTTGTCAGGTACTACAAATCCCCATACTGTGATTTGCAATTAAGATTTGATGTTAATACACATAAATTTGACCATTAGTGAAGAGACATTTTTGTCTAATGTATGTAAATCTCCTTCTTTACCACTTTTCAGAGAAGGTATCCTTGGCCAATCTGATTTCCCCTGCATTTTAAATTATATTGGTGTCAGCCATTCTATTCTCTTTTGATCGTGCTTGGTATATATTTTAATGCATACCGTGTAGTTCAACGACCACTGAATTTTTGTTGATTTGTTTACTTTAGAAGTTAGAATGTGCTGTTTCACTTTACAAGCTAGAAGTGTTGGATTGATGGGTACCAGAATTCCTGTCTTGTCCTGGATATGTCTATTCAAAACTGCAAAAGATTTTCGGAACCCTTGTGGTGAAAACTATCTTACTGCGTGTAAACACTTAAATGTACAGGATTTTTTTAATATAGTTTGTTAACATTTTGTTCTCTGTTCCTTTGGAAGATCTTAAAGTTCTTGATAGTAATAATAGTGTGTAATTAGCAATAGTAAGTAATGAGCAGTGAAATAAATATTATACCCCTTTGTCATAAGATCTGAAAACAATCAGAGATTAAAGTCTGAGTCTGCATGAAAGCACTTGCTGAGGGTTGCTATTGATTTCACAACTGCTGAATTAATCCCAAACAGAGAAATATTTAGTCATTTGACCATATTAAGCATTTTTCTGGATTTTTAGTCTGAATCCTGGATGTTTGTTAACAGTTTTTAATAATATCACTTACACGTAATGAACCTGAGCAGAGCAGTAAATAGATACATATTGCTTGTTGTTGAATTGGGGATTTGCAAGGTTGCTTTACTGAATTCAATCTCTTGCGTATTTTGAGGAAAATTGAAAAGCTTGCAGTTACATTTTTTTCTGTTATCACTTTATGTTCTTTGAGTCACTGGCATAATTATGGGTAGGTCAAGTAAAGTGGTATTCCAATGCAAGATGGCATAGCTTTACTCTTAGCACACATAGATCATTGCTGGTAGCTGTAAGAAATTTTGTTGTAATCATATTGCTTTAGAGTTTGACTAAATTTTGACTCATATACTGAGTAACCAATAATTACTAAGTCGAGGTAACTGGAGTAATTTTATCAACCTATGATTTGACAAGAAACTTCTCAGAACTTGTGTAATGTCAAGTACTTGTCCCAGAAGAAACGTCTTTACTTTTCGCAGTGCCATAGTGTGACTTGACTCTTAACATAATATTGTGTATTATCTTTTTTTTTAATCTACATTTTTTAAGAATTGCCAGAGTGATTTGAAGAACGCTGATGTCACAATAGCTAATCCATACTGTAGTTGTAGTTTAATTTCCTCTTGCCATTTCAAGATGCGTGTACACTGTTTTATCAGAAATATTTTTGCAAAATTCTAGGGCGGAACAATGCAATTGTAATTGCACAACTGACTGTACAGAATCCAAGCCAAATAATTGTGCCATCAGGCTCATAATTAATTTTAGTGTGTATGTTAAAAATGCAATAGGTCTTGATTATCTTCAGTGCTTCTGCAGTGCATCTGAATGAGTTGTTCTAGTATTTTGCATTTTAAACAAATACCTTCAGGTTATTAATTGCAGGTGTTCCATATAGAATGGCTGCATCTGTCAACCTGAAGCAAACCTCTGATACAGCTTTCACTATTCTGTTTAAATTGTATATAGACAGGAAGCACCACAGATGACAGTATCCTTGGTGTAGAACTTTATGGAGGTACACTAAAGCTAATGAGAGGTTTATATTTATAAAAGTTGCTCTGAAGAGGCACTCACAGTTTCGGAAATTAGTCTGAATTATTTCAGTCTCTTGGTTATTCACTGGACTATTTACTCTATTTACTTTTCTGATCTGAGAAAATTTCCAGCTGTAGGCTGCCAGCTCTAATTCAGGTGGTTGGCCGTTGTTGAAAGTGTCAAGTTTTCTGACCATGATAAAATTAGTTTCTCCTGTAGGGAAAATACAGGTTTGCAACAGCTTGTGCAAAAGGTACCATATGTGTATCTCAGTGTGTTTATGGTTAAGAAATGGGTTAAGGAGGATTCAGCATAGACTTTGTCCTTTCCATGCAGGATTTCTTTCACATCAGTCATGTCTTTCAGGAGCTGCCCTGAGGATAGAGTTTGAATAAGAGTGTAACAGACACAGATTCATTTTCTTCTTTGGCCTGATGAAGTCCCCTTGGAAATACTTCATGAAAAACACAGACTTTTGGGTACCAAGGTACCTAAAACAAATTCCACACGCACTGAACGTGGCCAATACTGCTTTCAAAAATCATTTTTTCCAAAGCCTGTGAGAAACAGTACAATGATGATTTTAAGGAGCTTTTGATCTAAATGGAATGACTTTATAGTATCAAGCCTGGACATGAGGTATGTATTCTTAAGAAAACACATTTTTAGTTACAGCTTGAAAAATACAATTACATGCAGAGTCCAAAGAGCACATCAATATGAAGGACTTCAAGTTAGGTTAAGGATAGAAAAAAACAGTAGTAATTGAGTTCATATTTGTAGTTGTTTGTAGAGGTTTGTATTGTGTTGACAAAGACTTTCTAGGAACAGAAGAAAATTATTTCATTTTAAAATTCGCTATTCAGAATATAGGGAGCCAAGTCATAATGAGTACACTTCCAACCAGTGGTAGAAGAATACACCATTTTTCATTAGCTTTTAAATACATTTGTTTCTGGCTTTTTTTCTTGGGGACTTAAGCTAGAGGTTAACAAACAAAATTGGAAATATTTACTTACTTACGGTAGGAGACAGAAAATTATTGAACAGATTTTAAAGGAAGTATAATTAGCCCAATTAATCTAAGGCAATAACTTATTCTGCTCAATAAGCTCTGATGGGAAAATTATTATTTAAGCAAGTTTGCATACATGACTCAAATCTAATTTTGTGATTAAGTTATGTAGGTTTACAGATACTTGAAGTTTCATCAATACTAGTCCTGTACTATCTAATTATATATACAAGAGAGTTCTGTAAGGAAGATAAATACTAGCCTGTAGCAAATTCATATTAATATATTAAATAATGTGGGTGATTGACTGTTCCAGGTTTCTTTTTCCTATGTTTTCTCTTAGCCCTTTAACACTTCTCAAGAGTCAGTGCCACTTTTTCAACTGCCACTCATAGGTAAGACTGGATTTTTGTGAGAACTGAATCAAGTAAAGGGTCAGATTTTTTAAAAAGGATGTATTTCCTTTATTTCTGTGTTTTCTATCAAATCAGTACAAGCAGAATGCACAGTCTTTCATATATACATCTACTCAACTAAAATATATTTAGCATCTTCTCAGCATCTAGCTTTGTGACTATGTACTCAGCACTGATAAGTGATATGACTGTGACTGTCAAGAAAGTAATGGAACATCTTTCATATGCCCTCTCCATGCTTAGTCCTGAGCTACATATTCAGTTCATTTTTAGAGGTTAACAGGACTTAAAGTTGCTTAACCAGATTAAACCAAAATTGAATAAAATTTTAGTTAAAATAGAATCGTAACAAAAGTAATAGCTTGTGCTTTTTCACGTAGTAATTTTTTGCTTGTTTCACAGCATTGAATATATTTCCCACATAATCATAGCACTGATGTTTGTGCAAAAGCCACACGTGAAGTAAAAGCACAATAAAAAAGATCAGCTCTCCCTACAGACTAAAGTAATATTTTTGCGCTCTGATCTGTTATTACTTAAATATTTAGACTTATTTCCTGCAGTTGAACTGCAGGCAGTAAAATGAAATTATGAATTGGTAACCTGAAATCATGTTAAGGAATACCTGAATTTTGGCCTTATAATGAACAGTGATGGACAACTGAACTGTTCAGTCAGTTCTGTCTCACTGACTTAAGTGCTCTCATACAGCATACCATCTTTGAGAATGAAATGTATGCTCTGCCGCATGTACGTGGGAAAATAATATTTGATCTTTGAGTGGCTATAGATATTTTTTTCTGAGCAGAAAACAGATATTTCAGGCACAAACTGCAACTTTATTACAACATTATTGGCAGGAAATAGTTTATTATAAAACTGCAAATGCTAGTTTGCACACTTGCATGAAATACAGTACCTGTGACAATAAAAAATGATGTTACATATTGTAGAGGCAATCACATAATACATCAAGTGTCACTTTAATGGAACGGTGCCAATGGAATTTACAAATGTGGCATCTATTTATTTCTACCAGTACTGAGAAGGAGATGAAATAACATGGAAGTGATGATTACTTGTGACACATTCCTTTTATGAAAATAACTGCTTTAACCCTTGGTGTTATAATAGTCCATGTGTTCTTTTTATTTGTATGTCTTCATTTCTTTCAGTGAACCATATTTCTGTATATTTGTTTGTGCTTTTGCCTATCAATATGATGGAGTCAAGAGCATCTATTATCTACTATGAAGTTGTGGTGATAGCTTACCAGCTTTGTGCAACTTTGTGTAACTTCAGGCAAAAAATCCATGGAACTGAATTGTGACAGTAAAGTAGTAGAATCAGAATAGAGGCAACATTGAGTGTTGGATTATCAAAGATATTTTGAAGTAAGTGCTGAATGAACTTCACAATAATGATTAAGTCATGTGGGAGAGTAGTGCTGTGTCTTTCCCATTGAAAAAATCCTGGGTGAAGCTCGTGTTAGTACAACAGCACGTCAGAGCTTGTTAACTCTACTTATAGGTAAGATTTGTTTGCCCAGACTATGCTCTCCAGAAACATGACTATGCTGCTTCTAGTTCTGGAGCAGTCACTGTCAATGGCAGCTCTAGTTCATGCGGCATGGGGTTTGTGTGGGGGGGGGGGTGTGCACATGCATGCATTTGTAGGCTGTAATAAAGTCTTATTTAGGTAGCTGTGCCATCACACTGTCTTAGTTATTAAACCAGAAGCCTGTGTGAGGAGATTTTACTGTAGGATCCAGACATGCATGAGTTCCGAGTCCCAAGTACTTTTAGAATTCATGTGTGTTTCTGTATATCTAACTTCAGCCATTTCAAGAGTCTTCTTGATAGATGTGGATGCTGTGGATCTTTCAAACCTTGAGGTCCCATCTTCAGAGACAGGGATAGTCCTTGGAGATATCACAGGAGAATAAATTTTAACAGTAAGCTGCTGAAAGGGAGAATGTTTATTAGCACCGCTGTGGTGGGTTGACCCTGGCTGGACTCCAGGTGCCCAGCAAAGCCGCTCTATCACTCCCCATCCTCAGCTGGACAGGGGAGAGAAAATATAACAAAGGGCTAGTGGGTCGAGATAAGGACAGGAGAGATCACTCACCAAT
>JANXJC010000088.1:35459477-35474825 GCA_027564655.1 Leptodon cayanensis | reverse complement strand
TCCTGGGCAACCTGCTCTAGTTGACTCTGCTTTGAGCTGGCGGCTTGTCCTTGAACAATCTCCACGTGTCTCTTCCAGGCTCAACCATTCTGTAGTTCTGACATTGTCCAGACTGCTCCGTTTGTTTAGGGGCCTCGAGCCACCTTCATATAATATCTGGACAATACCCTCTGTTTATGTTTCAGTCGTCTCTGGTAATTTTATATGAGACCATTATCTTTTCCAGTGGGGATTATTTTCATAAGTTTTGCAGATGATGGCATATTTGCAGTTCAGAGATCCAATATGGAAACTTGCTAATTTCTCTGAGGAGAAGCTTAACAGATGGCAGTCAAAAGAGAAAGTAAGGGATTGTTTTGGTTTTGGTTTTTTTTTGTGAGTGAAATGCTAATATATACAGTTATGAACGAAGAACTTAGAAATATTTTGCTGATAAGAAAACAAATGTGACAAGGGGGAGCTACAGAGCTATGCAGAATGAGAAGAGAATGCAGTCTAGGCCATCCTGATTTGACATTCATTAACACAGTATAGAGACAAAAAGGAGAAAAAAAAAAAAAGAAGAAAAACCCTAATTGTGTACCTTAATACCAGAATGTAGCATGCATAGAATTGTTGCTTTAAATCTGATTATTTGCACAGAATAATAGCACCTCATACACCACTGCAGAAATGTTCCAAAATATCAACAGTAATCATTGTTGAGGTCTGACTCAACAGAGCGTATGTAAACCAGCATTTTTTACATATGGATAGACAGTGAAGACATACTGTTGGTTTGCCACAACGCTGGCAGGAAGGAACCAAAAATATATGTAGAAGGCTGAGTCAATTTATGTGCTGTGATTCAGTATTTATAATAGTCCTTGGGCTGACAAGGGGATTCTTGTTGCTTTTGATTCTGATTACGTAGTTGTGTGTATGCAGGCATCTGTCCATTAGGATCTGACCTGTAATTAACGTCTCATTTCCGATCAATCATTACTCAACTATTGCATGGTTATGATAGATTTACCAGTTAGTTCTTTCATAAACCAGACCCTAACACACTAACAATTTTATTTTTTTTTCCTGTGTGAGGATTGTATTATATGGCTCTGATTTTTAAAATGTAAGGTGAGGTGGTGCTTCCTTACAAATCAAAATACAAGCTGTTTTTTTAAAAAATATGAACTGTAGAGATAATGGAAACTATAAAGTTGTTTGTTTGTTTGTTTTAAACTGTAAGTAGTTTTTAAATTTATGTGCATATTTTAAGTGTCGTTCTGTGCCAAGGAGCAGTCACTTTGTGTCGCAGAGGACAAGAGTATCCTGTGTAATTGCGGTTAGACAATACAAGGCTTTGGGAGGAACTGGAGGAATTCCTGCCACCCCATCTACCTCCTTGTCCCAGCTTACCTCGTACTCTGCTGATTTATCTGTTAAGAGCACTGCTGTGATATGGGTTGGGGAATCAATTTAGCTTTAAAGAACTTAAAGAAAGTTTGCTGACCTGGTTTGTAATATGGCCACTGAAACAAGTGTACTGGCACAAATACTGGCACTGCAGAGGAATAAGTAACAAGCTGTGGGAAAAGGGGGAGACTTCAAACCCTTGGATGACCCCATATGTCATCAAACTGAACATGTGACTTTCCATGATTTCAAACAAATATGGAAGAATGAATCAGAGAGATATATTTTTGTAAGAAAAGCATGGCGTACCACAGATAACATATGCAATTTTATTTCATGTTGTCCACCAAATATATACAGACAGCATGTGATTCTGAGTCATTGCAGTGTTCACTACATGCCATAAAGAAAATAATTGGTATCCTAAACCTGTCACTTTCAGTGTTTTCTTACAGATTTTCTATTTCCATTCCATTCCTTGTAGAGTGTTACAGGGCTTTTATTATTTTTAATAACAATAAATCTCATTATTTTGGGTAAACAGTACTCTGTGGTTGTTCATAACCAGAACAATGATGGCATATGTAACCTGATGTATATTCTGGCTGCTGCAAACATATTTCACCTAAAGCAAGATAGTTATTCTACTGTTTGTAGTCTTGATCATCACTGAAGGGAAGGAAATCTGTATCAGTGTCTCATTTCCATGTTTCTGGTTTGTTTTGTCTATAGTGGCCATCACCAGTGTAGAAAACCAAGGTTTATTTCATGACGGAACAAGCTGTAAGACCAGCCTGTTAACTCTTGAATGTGGCAGAAGTTGCTTATTTCTTGAAGTGGTTAATAGGAAGCATAATTCATGCAGGAGGTGCTTTGTGCCTTATCTTCTGGTGTGACTTAATGGTCCCACTATTGAGCGGGTTACCCATGCTTGGTGGCTACCAGGATCCTGTTTGCAGGAGGGAGAGAAATCTTTGATTCTGCTGGGCAACCAAAGTGAACTGACCGATACGTTATTCCCTATTCTGATTCTTGCATCTTCTTCAAAAAGCATGGGAGAGATAATAACCAGCCAATTACTAGAGAAAAACCCATAAGCTAGAGAAAAGCTGCTTGCCCACTCACATTACAAAGGCTGCTGCATTATCATCTTTGCTGTTTTTTCTCAGTGTGGGCTGCTACCAGACAGGAAAAGGAAACCAGTATCAGAAACTATGTAAGGTCTGACTGGAATATGTCACTGCAGATTGGAAAAGGCAGTTATAAAATCTGAGTATTATAACTTTCTTTTTAAAAGAAACGTCATTTACTTACCTTGGAGGAAAAAAGCATTATGGAAGCAAATGTAAAGTGCTTATGTTCAAGACTAAGTATGTGTCTATGAACTATGTTATATAATAGGAGTCTGGAATGGGTTTCATGTCACGTAGTAACTTACGCTTATATGATCTGATGTTTTCAAAATTCTTGCTTTCAAAAAATATTTAAGGGAATGGTCCAACCTTGCAGTAGCAGAATGTGGGATCCAATGATGTTTTCTGTGTCCATTTCAACACAGCAGGCCAAATTCATCAGTAGCACAACCACAGTCAAGGGAGTAAACTTGAGCTAGGACTGTGCTTGACTCAGGGTATATAGACAGATGGGACGGACCCAAGTAGCTCTCAGACAGAAACCAAAGTGTATTTTTTTCAATGAAACTGATAAAAAATTCCATAATGTGTTTGGCACTTGAATTCAAAATGTTCTATAATATTTCAGTTTTAAAAGCCACCTCTGTCAAGCTTAGTACATCAGTTTGATTTGTGTTCCGTCATGCACACACACGTACATACACACTTCCTTCTGAATTCTAGTTCAAAAACATCATATAGTTAATAGTCTGGGAAATACATTTTCTGGGAGCAACAAATAGGTACATTTCAAACATAGACTTGCCAATATAGGATTCATGAAGTAGTTTAAGAGAAAGATTTAAAAAGTCCATGTATATGTCTGATATTTAATATTTTGGATTATGCAGTGATTCTGAACATCAGAGCAATCACTTCAAGCACTTCTGCTGCATTTCATTTGGTTAATACCTCCTACGTATTTTAGGAAAATACAAAATAACAGTTAACAATAGATTTGTTGTAGAATTTATTTATTATACTATGTTCAAATCACTAATTTGGTGCAAAGATTTCAAGTTTAAGTAAAAATTGTGGTATTTATTTTTTGCAGCCCTTAATGGTACTTATTACCCAATTTAAGAGTCAGATAACATGATTGCAGCAGTTTGTGGTCAATTTTTT
The DNA here is from genome assembly GCA_027564655.1 of Leptodon cayanensis. Classification (NCBI taxonomy): domain Eukaryota; kingdom Metazoa; phylum Chordata; class Aves; order Accipitriformes; family Accipitridae; genus Leptodon; species Leptodon cayanensis. The sequence continues at coordinate 35,471,133 of JANXJC010000088.1, read as the reverse complement.
ACATGGCTAATGTTTTTGAGTGTTTCCAGTGTTTTTGGCACTGATTACTTTCCCACAGACACCCTTAACAGTGTGAAGTACCTGTGTTCTTAAGCTTAATGAAGGTAGAAGATGCTAAGCAGATGTTTCACTATTAAGAATACCTCAGATAGGATCCAAAATTAAATACAGAAGTTTTGAAGATGCCGGTTTGAATTTAGCATGCATGCAAAGAACAAATTATGCAGAAACTGAAATCTATGATTATTGGATTTTTTAATAAGCTTATTTTTAAGGTCTTGAGGGCTATTTATTTTTTGTCTGGTGGCCCACACAACTTCTGTCAACCCTTCTGAATATCTACCATCACTAAAAATTTGTATGTCCCATGGCCCAAACCGCTTTCTGCTAGTGGAGAGTTTCTTTGAGTTCAGTAGCAAGACAAGCATTTGCTAACACGTGAAGAACTGAGAATTACCTAGTCCTTTCTCCCCTGTTACATTCCATTGTTACTTGGACATAAGAATATTTTTTAGTTATTGGTAATATGTGGAAGAATTGCTCTTTACTTCTTGTGACTTGGTGGTAACACAATTGTAGGATACATAAAAAGGAAAAATTTTACTTCCACGTCAATTGGTGTAGAAGTGTTTAGTAATTTTGCTCCATTTTGGCCACTTCTATGTCATTTGAATGTTTAGCTACTGGAACAAGCTAAGTGGAAAGGGGGATTCAAAATGGTGAGAGTATTGTGAAAAGCTTTTTAGTTTATTTTGTTTTTTATTCTTGTCATTTTATTAAATATTTTTAGAAGGGAATGGGGGATTAATGAGATAGTTTTGCGTCAGTATGTCAAAGTAATTTTGCTTTTACAAAATAAATGTGTTGCTTTTTATTCTATTTATCTTAAAAAGAAACAAGACTGACAGTATTTTTAAAGTACATTAAGTAGGCATTAAGACAAGAGAGATTTGCACTAAGAGATAGGGGAGTGACATTTTTTTCTCTTTCATATTGGTTAAGCACATTTCCTTGAGAGGGAGAGAAAAAGATGACAGTGAGTTCTAGAGGTATATTTTCTTCTCATATCAGCTATGGAATTTCTAGTTTTATCTTTAAGGACAATAGAAAACTGTTTCAAGATACAGTCTTGGGTAATATGTACCCAGATTTGCATTCACTCCATTCATAAAATGTGATGTAAAGAGAATACAGCAAATATACTTTGTAAAGCAAAACAATATCTCTATAGTGTTATGTATTTTTGTATGTATCAAGGAATGTATGGTCTTGTTAACTCTTGGGAGTTTATCACAGGTGGTGTGATATCTTTGTTTTTTCTTCTAAATGCTTTTCGTTAACTCTTGACATCATGAGAATGTGGGATTTTTTAAAAAGTGTTTTTAAAGAAGTCTCTTTATCCATCACCAATGCAAAGAAAAATTTGAAAATGTTTTTCAGATACTTTCTGAGTACTCTCAGTAACTTATTTTCCTTCTAGGTGATCCTCACTGCCTTTAAGTTCTGTATTTTCTGTAAATGTGCGTAAATCTTTTATAGGCACGGCCATCTTTCTCACCCGTATCTCAAATCAGTACATAGTTCTAAGCATCCCTTGTCCATTTGTGAATCATGTACCCTGAAATGCAAGCTGCCACAGTGCTGTTGTAATTGGCAGAACAGTTCATCATCTCCTGCTTCATTGCCTATAAAGCTGCTTTGAAAGTCCTTAGTTGGGGCTGCTGTTAAAATGCCTGGTTGCAGAATTTCAAAGTTCTTTTTTTACAAAAGAGAAGCGAATGTTTTTGTCTTCCTCCATATTGCTATCAGTGGCTAGTGAAGCAAAGTACTTCAAAATTGATGTATGTTCCACGCTGTAATTCTAGTGGATAATTCATAGAGAACTGAATAAAGACATAGCAGGGAACCACATGTTACCACTTCTACTCCATGGGCATCTGCTTCAGGTTCTGCTCTTCTCTTGAGTAACATTTTTCTATACCGGTTATTTTTCTTATCCTTGACGATATTTTTGGCTTATACCTCTCAAGATTCTCTAAGTCTGAGGCTATGGTCTTCTCCTTCCCATTAATAAAATCCATTCTGAGTTCCATTTTAAGCACCACAGGGCAATTAGCACCATTTTCTTTACTTTAGAGAGATGGAGGAAGACCTCTCCCTTTGACTTCATATGCAGAAAAACATGTATCTGACTTTCAGACTCCAAACACTGAGCAGATGTGGGGCTTTCCCCGAATTTGCTGTTCATAAGTGCTCGGAGTTAAGCATCAGTTTTTCTGGATCAGCATTCTCACTGTATCCATTTACAGGAAGAAGTGACAGCCAGAATCAGTTTATTTTTCTTCCCATCTTTAAAGAGAGAATTATGGAAGGAAAAAAAAATGTCAGTGACTTTGTGAGGTGTAGCAGATGGGTACATTTTATATCAGAGGTTAGACAGGATCTGTATTCTGAGAGTCTGCTTGAACCAAATCCTGCGAAGTATGACTAGACTCATGCTAATAGTGCCATTGAAAAGTATATATGAAGTCAATAAGATTTGTCTTAGGAAAAGGTGTTACTTTGTGGACTTATTCGTTGGAAGAGCAGTGTGCAAAACCAGCAGCAACAAAAAAAACCCTCAGATCTTGATGTATAATGCACCAATGTGACAGTGCAAGCCTTGTCTAGCAGTATTAATTGGTAGTGCGAAGGCTTAATTGAAGGCTGCTTTTTGAGTAGGAAGAGTCATGTCTGTCTTAAAAATGCTGCTCAGGGACAGTATTTTAAGCAGCTGTAGCTGAAGATGTAACAAAATAGCTGCTGCATAGCAGAATTATGATTAACAGTAGTGATGTGGTTTTAGTACCTAGAGCCACCAGTCAGCTGGTGGAGTCTCCCTGTGTTAGGCACAGTCCCTTTCAGTCTGGACATGTGGCTAGATGTAAGTGGGGAAAACCACAGATAAACGGATTTTGCAGGGAGGTGTAAAGAAATTATCGTGACTACCTTTATGAGAAGCAGTGGAAGCCTAACAGCTGTTGAATGTATCAGCAAAGTTGGGGGGGAAGCGGTATACAAGTTCAAAGTGCAAATAATGTAAATGTCTGTGATGTGTCGGGTTTTACATCTTTGGTTTTGTCATGGTTAGTACAAGATCAAGTGTTGACAAAGGGCAGTGCAGAAGATATGCTGGGAATGCGTAAATGGAAGAATACCTCTTTCACAGAAATGCATTGAACTGATTGTTCACTTCAGGCAATTGAATGACAGAACCATCTTATTTAACCAAACCCACTTTATTCTGTCTCTTATGCTCTAATTTATTCTCATCGTGTGCTGTGAAGTCCTGTTTGGAGTGTCTGTTCTCAGCATAAAACTGTTTGTCAAATTTCTATTAAGCTTAAGGTGAAAAATTAATGAGCCATTCACTTCAGATATTTCAAAACTAATACTGCTCTATTATTAATGCAGCAGAAAGTCAAAGATGTGGATATGTACAATTATGGTTCAATGTTCAGTCAGACTATACTTATTTCCATATTTTGGAGGGACGTCATTAAAGCAGTATTTCAGGTCATAGGAGGAATTATTTTACTGAATTTTATCAGTAAATTTTTTAGACAGTTTTATTTATTAATTTTTTGTTTTATCAGATCCCGGCAGCGGGTGACTTTAATGAACAGATAATGATGAAATACAATATTCTGTCCCATCTTTCTCTGAATCTGGAATTTAAATAAAAATGAACAGAAGGTTGATTCTATAGCACAAACTTTTTAGACAAAAATAAATAAAATCCTAATGGCGTAATACTGAAGAAGCTGTGGGGTGAAGAAATATTCTTTTGACTAGAGAAGTATGACATTGTGACTAACTTCTGTTTCATGTGCTTTGATTTTTCAGCCTTGACAAGTCATTGAAATGATGGTAAAATTGTACTTTAACCCAGAATTGAGTAGCATACAGTACACAAGTAATACTGTTAAATTTTCCCAGTAAAAACTTTTCAGAAGTCTCAGAATATGTTACCAATTACCAGTAAGTTAAGTGGTAGAATGCTATGAAATGCTAGGTTACAAGTGTGTATCCCAGACTGAGCAGTATGGAAACTGATGCTCAAGGTTTGTGCTTGCATTGAAGAAGAAAACACTTTTAAAACACAGTCACTGCAAAAGTAGAAAGGTAGTCCTCACTTTCTATGCAGAAACTTTCTAAAGATTGCCTCTTTTTGTCCTCCTAAAATCATCTTAATAATTCATTAGGATGTTTTTTCTTCTTGCATTTCAGTACATTCTCCAGAGTCTTTCTTAAATTAATAGTGGTTTGGGGCCTGGCACGGTTAGATTGCTAGACTTGCACAGAGGAAGGAATTCTGTTTCTTGGAAGATTTTCATGCTATAAAACTAAATTTCATTACAAGCAAAATCTCAAATTTAAATTATTCTCAAAGCATTTGTTGTACTCACAGATCCTGAAAGCACTATGTGCTCCAAGGAGTTTGGCATCCAGCAGGGAAAGAGCAAGCTAGAATCTCACAAAGTTCTTTCGATACATTGGTTTCTTTATGAAGCTGCACTGCACTGTTTTGCAGTTGGAACAGCACCAAGCCCATGAGTATTTAAAAACTGAATGATTGTGCTTTAACTAGTAGCCCTGGAAATCTCCAGATTTGTCAGTGTGCGCTGTGTTTTACTGGGGAGATTCGTCTTGAATCTTTCACTTTTAAATCCTGATCATGATGCAGATAGCTTTTCTTAGTCTCCTAAACAAGGTACTCTCATTGCAACTAATAAATGGCTGGCAGAGGGAAAGGAATTCTTACTTTTTTTTTTTTCTTAGAGCATTTTTTAATCTTAATTTCAATACTGCTTTTTTGTAAGTAGTTCAGGAAGTTCAGTTACTAGAGAATCGTATAGAAATCAGGCCTGGAAAAGGTGTCAAGAGGTCATCTAGTCTAGCACCTTCCCTCAGGGAGGGGATCAACCATATTTACGTCATTCCTGACAGATGTTTGTTTAATCTTTTCTTTAAAAAGATTTCAGTTGTAGAGATTCTACCACCTGCTTAGCCAAGTCTTTATGAATTCCTTCTATTAGGAAGTTCTTCTTCCAGATAACTTAAATCTCCCTTTCTATATTTTAATTTTTTTTTTTGTCCCATACTTCAAACTCCATCTAATATTGTGAAATGATTCATTTTTAAACATGGGAGGTTTTCTCCTGTAGGTTGTTCTCGAAAGTGTATCTTTTACAGTTTATTCAGGTGTGAAGCTCAAGTTATGTGTAAATGGAGAAAGGAGAGAAGCTTTTCATCTGCAACGTTTTGAGCTTCATTTCTCCTGTAATACAGTCTGTAGATTGACAAACAGCAGACAGAAAATAGTGTCTCACAGTTACACATCTCTGATGGATATTTTATGATTCTTTTTGATTCCAGAAACAGACTCTCAAAGCTTGAGCACACTGATTTTACCATCAATTTTCTGAAATAACAACTTCGAGAGATTTTTCAACCCTGCCCAACTTTGATAAGACAAAACTTTTTCTACATTTGAACTAGTTTCACCTTTCCACTTAAAAATTTGTCTGAATCTTTCAAAGTGAACACTGGTAACATTTCCACTGTGTATTAAAGCTGAACAACACTTTGTTTTCCATAATTAATTGTTATAGCCTCGGTTGATTTTTGCATTATGATTAAGGGCACACTGTAAGAAGTCTCAGGAGCTTCTAGCGCAAAAAATAAATAAAAAAAAAGGAGGATGTGTGTGGATTTTTTATATTGTGGTTCAGTAACAATGCTCCTGAGAGTAATTTTATAGAAATTTATTAGAATACGTGCTGCTGATTTCTGGTAGCTTCTTCCCTTTGTGACTGTAGTCAGAGAGGATGTAAAGGATGCCTTCTGTTTGTAAAGAACTCCATGTCAACAGAAAGTGTGGTATTTGTTTCGTAGAGGTCTTGGAGAGAGGCCTTGTATTCTGAATCTCTAGTTGGAAGTTTGGAAATGATTCAGTATGGGCAGGTATATTGGAAGGCTTTTAGATTTTTGCAGGTTGTTCTGGAGCTGTTTTCTGCTCTATGCTATGAACCTCCCCTCCTTTTCTGTGCTGGGCTTTTCGTCTGCAAGACTCTTCTTGTTTTCCATGGGAAGAGATGATGCCTTTATTAGGCCAGCTGAAATAGTTGAGAAAAACAGATGAGCATTTTGTCCTGAAGTGCTTCAGAGCATTTCCATGTGCAGAGTTTGCCTTTTTTTTTCCAGTTCTGTCAGTTGGTCTCCCAAAATATCTCATCTCATCAGAAACCTTTGGATGCTTATGCGTTGGGCAGTCGTGTGTATGGAAACACATTTTTTCAGTTAAAGGGAGATTTTAAAATATGCTGAGAGAATCTGCTGATACTGTGAGGTTTGTGCTGTGGCTTCTTAAGATCTTAAAGCTGTAAGTGAAGTATTCTGACACTTTCTGATCCGTACCTTCTTTCACTTGATGTGTCTGTTTAGTACGCTCTTATTCCAGACCTCCTTCAGGTGAGCGTTCAACCTTCCATCACAGAAACACCCCTGCATTTATAACATAAATTATAGTCACTTTAGCTGCATTGAACTCACTTTGAGTCAATGAGATAATCAGATTATATTCTTTAAAAGAGGAAGGTATATATAAAAATTTGCAGGCTTTTTGGTATATGCAGGGAAGCACGTCTCATCAAGTTGCCAGTATATCATCAACGTGCATCCTCTGTGGTGTGTTTCTTGTCAAAGTTCTCACAGAACCTTGTTTATGTGATAGCTCGCCCCTTGAACAGTTTTAGTGCTAAGTGCTAAGCACAACTTCTGTAGAATTTAAACATTTTGGCATCCCTAGCAAAACGAACAGCCTTATCAGTAGTAGCGTCACTCAGTGCAGACAGATACTTATGCATGATTTCAGACTGTTTAAATGTCCGCTCTTCCCTGTAAGGCTTACTTGAATTTGTAAGTTATTGCTGATCAGTAATCCTATTCTTCACTGATTCCTTTAACTACACAGCAGCTTCATTTGTAGTGTTTAGGTCACATACAATCTGATGTCTGCTTGGACTCTTTGACAGTTCTTTTTCTTGTGGAACTATTCCCCAAATACTATAATATGTACATGTATTTTTGTGGAACATGTTGTTGAAGGGATTTATTTTTTTTTTTTTCAGTAAGGTTAGTACAAAATAGTGGCTGCTTATCTAAATCGGTTGTTTTAAGCTGTATTGTAGACATTTGCTTTTTTTGTTCGGTTTATACAGAAGAGAAATCTTCTAATTCTCATTTACTAAATTGCTGTTTTCTTTCTGTTGTTTAAGAGGGAAGCTACAGACAAAATCGAGTGAACCTCACAACACTGTTAGTACAACCAATTTCTACAGCGCTTGCCAAAAAACTCGTTTCCTTACCTGAGGACACTGTCCAAAAAGATAGGTGTATTCCCCTCCAGCTGCCAGCTCCAGGTAATGCTTTTTAAATAATCTTTCCTTCAAACTATGAAATGTTCTTCAAGGACTCTAAATCCATTTTCTATAACTGTATATAACTAAGAGGTTTAGCTGATTATGAGTATGTTTTCCTTAGCTGCTTTCTAGAAGAGACTATGAACAATCTAAAAATTACACTCCCAAAATCTGATAGATGGAAGTTTTGGGTTTGTTTTGTTTGTTTTTTTTTTTTTTTTTAAAAAAAATTCTCTTATTATAGGGCATTAAGCTCTAATTCTTAAAATTGATTTAAAAACCCTCTGTCTACATACCATCATTAGGGAGACTTTGTTAGTGCTGCAGTACAGTTTGTTAGGCCTTTTTGTACTATTAAGAATGTGATTTTAACATTAAGGCACCAGTATCGGTATTAAAGTTATTCTGTGTCTTTTTTTCTGCCTCTGGCATAAAAATATTATAATTCTAAATAGTGATATGTCTTTCTGTGTTCCTTAATTTGTATCTGTAATAGAATAAACAGTGTATTGTTGTCTGAACCTTCAGGCACCTTTTCCTCCCAAGTTTCACCAGGAAAACAGTCATCATGATAAGAACAAAATACATTGAGTAGTGCTAGATGTAATGAAAGAATGCATTCAGAGTATCCCTTCATAGAGGATGCCATTAGCAATGTCATACAGATTATTGCTTGAACAAACTTATTGCTGATGTGGAGGAAAAAAGTGAGAATACAGTCTTCCAGCAAGGATCCTGCACAGTGTTTCAATGAAGGAAGGAACACCTTCCAGATAACATTCTAGCTGAGATGCATGTTTAAACAGTAATTCTGTCTCGATTTTTGTTTTGTACTAGTCTATCTTTCACCAGAAAAAAATGCAGAAAAAATGGTATATTTTATTATAATACCTGTTTAAATGAATTGATTTGAAGCAGTGGTCTTGGAAGGGGGGAGGCAAGTTAAGTTAGCCACTGTATCCTGTGCTAAATGCAGTGATGATAACAGTAAAAGCAAATTTTAAGGGGAACTATTGTACTATCACATATGTGCTGTATCACTTGTTTATTGCTTTTGGAAAGTTATTGTGGAAGAGGAATACAATACAACAAGTCATAAAAAAGGTTGATTAATTTTATGACTTGTGTTAGCATTTGTAGTTATACATACTAAAAAGAAAGGCAGAAAGACCTCACACTTTTCATGGCTTAAGCTGTTGTAGTTAGGCAGGACTATTGCTTTCCACGCATGGCTGACCAGATACTTTAAAGATGAACTGATCTTCCCCACAACCAGTAGACAAAGACTAAATAAATGGGAAAAGGTCATTTTGGAAGGAACAAATACTTAACAACGCCAGGTAGGATGTGTGAAGCTTGATAGTATTATAGGAATTTTCAACAGCTGAAGTGTCTGAAGGAAAGCATGAATTTGGGCTGGCAAATGACACTCATTTTAGAAAGATAAAAAGCTGTGCTGTGTCTGTTTCTCAAAAAGCTTTGTGTGGAGGCTGCAGGGCAGAATCACCTAAAAGGGTACCTTATGCTACTTTTTCTGTGACAGGTGCGGCATGTCTGTTTTATTTCCCTGAGAAGGCAAGAATTCTGTGTGTTAGAAAATTTCTGGAAAGAAAGAATAATCCAAGCTAGCAGTCTAGTAAGAGGCAGTCCATGTCCAGCTTACTCTGGGTGAACACAACAGCTTGTGTCTGATTTCATGTAAAGCTTCTGAACCTCAGTAATCCGTGTGGGATTTTTTTAAAAATTCTTAATTTATTGATCAAGTAGGGTCTATATAAGAAGCCTTGCATAATTCTGTAATGCATTATGATATATTTTGCCTTGAAATAATAGTGAAACTGTAGACGTGCCAGAGCATATAGTATGCTGAAGTGTTCAGCAGTAGCTTTATGGAAGAGATAAAAGACTGGTCTCATGATAAGAAATCTTGTATAACTATTTAATAATAACAGTAATAGCTAAAGAGAAAATGCTGAACAGAGCAATGCATATGAGAACAGTGAAGGCTGAATTTGCAGTCTTCCTGTTGATTTGAAGAAGCTTAAGAGAGAGATTTCACTTCTGACATAGAACTCATCACTTATCTGTCAAAAGAGGTGAATGAGCAATTCAGATGATGGGTTGGCTTAAAATTTGTTAGAATAAAATTATCATCATTCTCTCATCAGTATGTTTCAAAAAAGCTGAACAGCAGATTCATCAGTAATGATTAAACATTTATATATAGTTTTCTCACATTGCCTCTTTTTTCCCTTAGCCTTGAAGTTTTCAAGAGACATAATGTGACAGAGGGAGCAGGAGGATATGGAGAGAAACATCTGAGATATATTGAATGCTTAGAACCTACAAAGCAAATAGTGGGAGTTGAAGTTAGTTATTAGTTTTGTGTTAGTCCAAGTTAGTAATTAGATTTGCTTTTTGTTTAGTATGGTGCATCATTGTTAATCCTCACTAATCTGAAATTCTGTGGTCCCATGAACTTTCTCCCAAAAATGAGCAATTAGAAGGAATTTAAAAGTGAAGTTTTATTGAGAAGCTGTATGCTTCTGAAGCTTTCTTTTTTTAGCAGAATATTACTAGAACTATTTGCTAGAACGTTGTGAAGATTGCTGTAAAACTAAAGCACTCCTGTAAACATAAATGAAGAAAGTCCTGCTGAGTTGCAGTAAACTTTCTTTGTTGTTTAAGTTACCTGCCAGTTGGTAGATTTCAGTCAGGTGCAGATCATCTGTTTTCAATTAATCTCTTGTATTTAAAGCAAATCTATGTAGTGGAATTTAATTTACAAAGTGTTTTTCATCACTAATGACCATATACTTTGGTGTTAAATGGAAAGCTTGGTAGCCTGGAAGTCTGGTGGTTAAAAACACTAAGGAGATATATGTGTAATTTTTCTCTTTGGCTTGAAGTGTCAGTTTTCGTACTCATATGATTGGCATCTGAGAAGATAGAAGATGACAAAGATCTAGGATTTCACTAGTGATCAATCTCCAGCTGTCTGTGGCAGAAGGCAGAAGGACCTTAGGATTTCACAGACCAACTTGCATGATTAAATAGCTTTCATTATCATATGGTATTGTGGTAGTACAGATATATATCTCTTTGTATCTGTCTGCACACAGGTGTGAATTCACCTAGGTATAGTCTATTGAATTGCTTTGTAAATGTTAAATTAATCAGTGATTGTTACTAAATCTTGTCATTTACCTCAAACTGTAAATGAACTTCAGACCACTGCTACACACATAATCCCTTAGACATAAACCTTTGCCCAAGTCTGGGACTAGGAGCAGATCCAGCTGCACCTGAGCTCCAACAGGAGTTTAGAAAGCAAGGGGGTCTTCTCTGAACCTCCTGACACAATGGGAGGGTCTCCCCTACCTTTTCATACCCCTCATCTTTGTACAAATCATTAAAAATCAATTTTAACTTAATTGTAGTTAGTACATTTCTCCCTTACTGTTTTATGTTTTCAGTCTCTAAAACATTCTAGTTTGATTCTAACTTGATTTTTCTTTGTACACTTCACCCATGTATCAAGTAATATACTGAAGCTTGCCATCAAACTTTGTAAAGTCGTGCTTTTTATAAATTCCTGTTAAATCATGTTTGCTTATACCTTTGACGGTGATTCTTTAAGCGGTCCAAACTACTCAGCTGCGACAGGTATATAAAGAGGACAGTGCTACATTTTTCAGAGGTTGAATGGAAGCCTGAGGAATTTGTGTTGCCAGACTTGTAAACACGGACATCAAGGGAATATTGTCTGAAAGGTTCTCAAGTGAGATCCTCTGTAGAACTTAGGAAAAATAAGATAACATGGTATATGAAGAAATGAGTTCACATGGCTAAGTAGCTGTTTAAAGTTATAGGAAACAATAAGCGAAATAAAAATTGTTTTTAACAGTGAAGAGACGGAGATAGTCACCAATGGAGATAAGGATTTGTTATGGAGGATGTTCAAGTTATTCGTAAATGGCTATCAATAAAAGTCCTTTCCCTCCTTCCCCTTCAGCCACAGGATATTGTGCATGCTAAAAATTTATGTGAGTCAAAAAGGGCTACTTAAAAATTCACTGAGGAAAAAAAACCTAATCAAGAGAGTTTAAACACTCACGCGGGGGGGGGGGGGGGGGGGGGGGGGGGGGGGGGGGGGGGGGGGGGGGGGGGGGGGGGGGGGGGGGGGGGGGGGG
>JANXJC010000088.1:35422497-35459377 GCA_027564655.1 Leptodon cayanensis | reverse complement strand
CCCCCCCCCCACCCCACCCCTTGGCTAAGCAACTTTCAAGTCACTGGAGGACACAATAATGTCCTAGGAAAGAATCGCTATACACTCATCCTATTCTTACATTCTTCTCCACATATGTGTTTTTGGTCACTCTTGGAGATAAGGACCAGTTGGTCTGACCTAGTATGCCTGAGCAGTCTAACTCAAATTACAGGAAGTATAACGCAAGCATTCATGCATTGATCTCACTTAAAGGCTTCTAAGTTTCTTTAGCTGACTGATGTTTAAATCCAACCCTATTTCTCTCTTCATCTAGATCAATCAAGATCATTGAGGTTGTGTTATTTTAGAAAATATCAGTAGACTTAACGTACACAGAGGAAGATCCCATTTCTTATGAGCTTTTAATGCCTTTTGCTGTGAAGTAGGTGTAGGTTTTTACATTTTGACTTATAAAATAGTAAAACCAAAGCATGAATAGTGCAAGTAACTTGAATGATATCAAGCACTGTGTGAATAATAGAGCCAGATATACAAAGCTTCCCAGCATTTCACTAGGGCCAGTAAAATGACTCAGTTCAAAAAGCTTTTTAGGTAGAATCATTTGATCTTTGTGACCTTTTTTAGCCTACAAAATACAGTCATTGATCAATACTGAATCATCTCAATGACTGCAATGCAAAACTTCATTGTAGGGTGCAAACAAATCCACATCCTCTGCCAAAAATGACGAGAGTGGAACAAATAATCAGAAGTGACTGTTGCTGAAAGGTTTGTAGCATAACATAAAGAAGAATTTTTGCAAGACTTTGAACATCTATTTTATACAGTTCCACATGTCAGATGGTCATTATGCTGGGTTTTATAGTCAACTCTAATCATGTGAAATTGGAATCATTAATTATACAAAAGGAATAATTGGAAGAGTCCTTTAGTCTCCATATTATATTATCATCGTCCAAGACAAATAAAGTTCTCTGCCAAGTGCTGCACTAGTGCAAATCAGGCCTGTCTTATTTCAGTCAGAGGAAGGGCATGAAAAGATAAAGGATATATATATTCTCATGTTAGGCTACAGCCTTGTGATGTTGTTATGTGTATTTCTCCGTTGTCATTTACTACCTGTCAGAGAAAAGAAAGCGTACCGTATTTAATAAACTCTGGCTCTGCCATCATACACTATGATCCCAATATGCAAACAATCCCATAATTTCTAGGTATTTGCACTATGCTAAACATAAATCCAAGAAAACAAATAGAGAAAGATGCCAGCATATTGTGTGGCAGTGCATGTTACTGTAGAAATATAATGATGTTCTGCAGATATTGCTTACTGGCATTTCAAAGAAGTACGTATTAAATAGGAAAGTCAGATGTAATACAGACATACTGTATATGAAAACTTACAAACATTTATACTAATACTCTTGGATTTTCTTTTTGTGATTGCTTTAAATTCTGTTCTCTTTTTAAATAGAAGTTCATGAAAAGAATTAAGCATAAACAGTGTGAGGCATTTTTTTTATGTATCTTCCTCTCTACTCCTACATGAAGCCTCAAGAGTTTTTTCTGCCAGAATTGTAACTAATGAAGACGTATTTTCAGAGTTCTGTTCTATGCCATTATTTTTCTGTGCAACACTTTGGTTTTGATTGCTGTAAAGCAGGTAGAGAATCTCTCAAACTAGTGTTAGATTATGAAATTCAACTATACAATATGAAGCATTCTTGAAATTCGTAACTATGTTTGATATTGAGTGTGCCATATTTATTCTGTACTGTGTTAGGCCATCCCAGTTTAGAGCCTCCTTAAAGGACTTTATTGTAGACTTCATTTATATTTCAGACAAAAAAGCTTTTTGTCTGAATAGATTTATTGTTGGATTCCTTATTGTAGGTCAGAAAATATGATCAAATAGCAAAAAGTTTATTCATTAAACTCTTCAGACCAAGATTAGGCTTGAGGACTCAGGGCCTATGAATATCTATTTAAAAAAAAGAATATATTGTTAGCAGGCAACATGGTGTCACGTCCCAAAGTTGGAGCGACTCAGGTTTGTGGATTTCCTTTGTCAGAATTAAGGTGAAACGGCACCAGGGGAGTTCAGACAACAATCAATATTTATTCAACCTAGCTAAGCTTGCCCAAGTACAAGTGAACTTATCGATATGAACCTTGCAACATGTCATTAAACCGCTGTTTGAAAAGAGAAGGGAGGTGTAGAAAAAGAAATGGAAAAAAGGAACATGAAATGTATCAGAAGGAGAGCCCTCCCGTTGAGTCACGAGGTTCAGAGCAGACTCCCTTGCTTTCTGGACTCCTTCTCAAAGAGGCGCCCGGGGGTGGCTAGATCCACTCTTAGTCTCAGACTTGGTCAACGATTTATGTTTAAAAGAATGATGTGTAGGGACTGTGGAAAAGAGAGAAGGAAAAGAGGGAGAGAGAGAAAGAAAGGAAGAAAGAAAGAAGAAAAGGGTTTCACCAGTCCTGGGTCCAGCGTTGGTCCAGCCAGCGTAGAGATCCAGTTCCGGAGGGCGCACACTGAGAACTCGTTCTCCCTTCTTTTATAGTGTATTAGTTGATGGTCTCGACATGCGCAGTCCCCACTCCCGGGGTTCTCTGGAATCGGTCGGTGAGCTTTTTTTGGGGGGACGGTTCATTGCGGAGTTGCCTCTTTTTTCCTGCTGGCATGATGGCTTAAGATAGAAGCACAGTCTGATCTTCCATGGGGCCTCCTCCTCCAGGCGCATATGCTGTGCTCCTTCTCCTGGTCACTTAAGATAAGGAATTGCGACTTTGGAGAAGTGCGGTCCCACCCTCTGTGGGGCCCTCTCCTCCGGCCACACTGTCCTGTTCACAAAACTCCAGTGTTTTTACAGAGGCCGTTTTCTCCACCAAAGTTCTTTAACGAATGTTCGAGACATTGACTATAATTTGTCAGACCATCACACGTGGTTAATCAAATCAAAATCTAGCAGGGAAAAAAATTAGGGTTACTAGATTTCAAAGTGACTAAATCTAGATGGTGTATTGCTTATATATATATATATATAAAAAAAAAAAAGGCTCTTTGCTAAAGGGGCATCTGTCTAGGAGTTTTTACTTATTCCTGCACAAATAATTTTATAATTCAGCAATACAATACTTTATCATAGATTCAGTATTGATTTTTGCATATGGAATTTGATAGTGTTGCACAATATTTTTTTCAGAGATTATATCTAAATTATTAAATATATACTATTTCAGAAGTTTATTTGCTTTTGTAACTGTGTAGTTATGTTGCATATAGCACTTTTGTTGTGCAAGTTGTATTATTACATAAATGCTTATGATTATATATCTTAGTTTAAAGTCCTGTGTTCGAACTTAATTGAAACCTTATGTAAAATATGCAGTAGATAAGGTTTTGCACTCAAATTGACATGATGAAATACTGAGAACTAACTGAAATATATTTTTCACAGTCCAGTAAGATTTCAAAAGCCCATTAACTAGGCAATCTAATAGGATAGTAGAGTTTGGAATTTTACTCAGTTATTCTAGAAAATGTCTAATGAAAATGAAGCATTTGTTTCAGATGACAGAAAATTCTGCTTTTATATATGTTTTAATGTATACTTGTGATATCAGTGTGTTTAACATGGTATTCCAAATACTACATACCAGTCTATATTATTCCATACAGTATCACCAATAGAATATAAGAAATCTATGACATGTTTGATTATTCATTATATGTAAATAGCTTATGGTGTTTCTACATTGAGTGCAGTTAGTTCTTACTGTATCATCATGTTCTGTGGTATTTGATATTACTTTAAAGCGTCAGGTCTTGGGGCAAATAACTTTATGAAAACTATAGCTTTTGTTATTAAAAAAATTATTAGCATTCAGAGGTCTCTGAAAAGCTTGGTAGTGTGTGCTCAAAAAGTTATTAGAGCCTGATGTAAGGTTTTTGAATGACTGGAACAAGAAATCTGTTGAATGCAATTTTATCCTGACTACCTCAGCTGAATTAGTGCCCCCTAAGTAACATGGCCAGGGATGTTTGATGATGTTGGAAAGCTTTACTTTAATTGTGATTTCAAACTGATGTCTTTTTATTCAGATGTGGTTTATGTTGATTTCAGCAGGAACTATGTTCGTGTTAAAAAGTGGGTTACTTGAAGTTAGTAAATGTACCTTGTTTCTGCAGTCTTCTGAAATAACTTCTGGTTTTATGATCGAAGAACTATGTTATCAAAATGCATGAATTCAGTTAGTGCTTCATGCTTCTATACTGGAGTTAAATGTTCATTTAGGGAAATTTTTATATATGAGTACCAAAAATCTTCTCACATGAGTTCAGATTTCAAACCTGAGTCCCTAATGATGCTTTCTAAAATCCAGTACTCAAAGGAATGCTCAGAAAACTGTCTGATTATAGGTGTCTAATATGACCAGTATTCAAGAATTTAACTGACATGTTTGAAAATCAGGCTCAAACTTATACTCCTCTGTGTTGGTATGAGCTTTGGATAAGGTTAAAAGCAAAAAAAAAGAAATAAAACATAACTCATTTTACAGGCTACAAGTAGTAGTTTTTTGCTCATCTGACGTCCTAAAATTGTCAATCAAATGAGTGGGAAATAACCATGCATTTCTAAAAATAACTATGTAATTGTGAGAGGAGAAGGTAGTCATTTGGTATGAGACAATTACAGATTTCAAGTCAAGAAATAATAAAAAATATTGACGATAAATACTTTTCTGTTCTTCTGTTTCAGAAGTAGCTTTTGGCTTACAGAAACTCAAACTGTATCCCAAATAATGTTAAGCTAAAGTGTCCTTATAGTTTTCCAGAGAATACAGAAAAAAGACAGCAAGTTGTCAAGATCTTTAAAATGCAGCATTAGGAAGAGAGGTTTATTGTCAGAACTGTTCAGAGGGGATTAAATTTCACTTGTGCTGTATAGTCCAAAGAGTACTTTCAGCCTTTTCATCTGGCATACTAAGCCTTTAAGCCCAAGTCACTTTAAGCTGACTACTGTGTTACATGACTATTAACTCGAATATCTGATTCCAGAATATGTGTATTGCCAAAAGTTAATTTTCTATTTCTTTATTGTTGGTTGAAGACTGGGTAGCTGATGTTGATTAAGGAGAAACAGTTAAATCAGTTGTCTTCAAAAGGATTTATCTTCTTTTTGTCTGAAATGAGGTCTAAAGAAACATATCTAAAATGTTGTAGGGTTAGAAAAGGAAAGGAAATCAGTTTTGGCTTGAAAATCTTTTTTAAGCAGAGTAAATTGGCTCTAGGATGGTGGTAGGTGAGAAACAGCAGCAAGAAGTAACTTGCATTGTAGAAATTTAAACTGCTTAATCAACATGGATGCCATAAGCTGTTTTCATGTTGTTTTAAAAGACCGAAAAAAGAGCATAGGTGACAGTACGGTGCTGGGAATGCTTTGGATTGATGTTTTTTTTTTAATGAAATATTTTTTAAAATTTCTAGAATAATATCTATAGATTTATAGAACAAGCAGAATTCATCATCACATGTGTTAGTAAACCTTACAGTAATTTACAGTAGAAGACCAAAGTTAATTATGACTCAAACCCAAACATATGCATGACAGATCAAAATATTACCTTGCTGTGATTGATTGTTGAAAAAAAGTGTGGTTTAATTAACTGTGCTTGACTTGCATTTTCTTTACTGTTGTGTTCTAGCAAAAAGAGAGTTGTCACATAGAGGACACATCTATTGGTAACAGAGGAGGGTTTGTCTGAGTAAAAAGTAGAATAAGTATTGCATTTTTTTTTTTAAACAAAGATCCTACCAGTTGGTTTGCTTTTTTTCACATCTCAATGAAGAATAGTGAATGAAAATATATTTCATTTTATTTTAAGAGAATTTTAAACTAAATTTACCAGATGAAGTACCAGCAAATGAACCTTGAAGAACAGTATCATGGAGATGTACTGTTTTTATTTCACATGTTGCAGTAAACTCCCCACTTGCGTGTTCCACACATCTCGGGGAAAAAAGGCCAGGAAATAAACTGTTGGAAATACATCTGTGGGAGGATAATAGCCTGGGAGATAGAGAGCAAAATGGTCCATGGAATATTTTCATTTTGGTCTGTGACAGTTGGGATATGGACATTGAAGGAATTCTGGCTCGAAGATGCCTTTAAACGCAGGTCTGTCGTGGGCTGGTGCAGTACTCGATGTAAGAGAACCTCCCTGAAGGTCTAGGATGACACGGTGGTTATTGTCAGACAGTTGCTAACATTTATATTAGAGCAGTTTAAGACATTTTCACTTTTCTCAGATAGAAGTTCCCACCTTACGGATGAGAAGAATGTTAATACAGTCTATTACAATGCAAACAAAACATTTTAAAGGGATCTGCAGCTGCCTGTAGTTAGTTGCTTGGTTTCCGTTGCCACAAACTGCAGGAGTTCATATGGTTAGTGAGTCCCACCTGGGGGACAGAGGGAATGACAGGAATTCTCAGCAAAGGACAGTTAATTTTTTTTAAGCTATTTTAACTCAGACATTTACTTTTCTCTAGCTTTATCCTGTGCTACAGTCTCAACTGGCATAGCGATACTGGCAAGTCCCTTACATTTTAGCAGGTTTTGGAATTTTTCTGCCTTTGTGTTTATACCATTTCCTCAGCTGATACCAGCTAAGGCAACAAAAGCTGTCTTCTGCTGGCCTAAGTCCATAAGTATATCACCAACGGCTATGCTGGCAAAGTGATTAGTTATGCAGAGGTCTAATTTTTGCCATCTGATTTAGTGTAAGGGGATTTCTCCAGAAGAATAGCGTAATATCAACCAGGTATGTTCTTGTGAATGTTATTGAAAGATTGACCTGGACAAAGGATTAGGTGAGAAAAACCTATAAAGATGAAGAGAAATTTCCTTATCATAGAATTATATAAATCCTACTCTTTTAAATATTTTTTTTCTGTTGTATTCTGGCAGCATGTATTGGGTGAATTGAATGATCTTTTAACTCAAGGAGTAGAGATCTCTTTTGAGATTCCAGCTTTGAACGCCACTGCTAAAATGGGATTAAGAAAATAAAGTAATATTTCATGTTTTAATCTCTGGTTCCTCTTTAGTATCTTTTTTTTTTTTTCCCCTTTGTTTTTACTTTCGTATTTAATGTGTAGGGAATTCACATCTGGGGCCTGTAGATTTCTTGCCTGGATAAACAAGTTTAACTTTTTTTAATCTTTTAACAGGGAAAAAAATAATCAGTTTGAATATTCAGTCAGTCACAACTTACAAGACAATTTCTAATGTTATTGGATATTTAAAAGGAACTGTATTTCCTGGTAAGTAGCCCTTGATCATTTGTATTGATTATTTGTTTTATGATGGCTGGGAGTCATAGCTGGAATCAGGATTCCACTTTGCCAGATAATGCAATAATACAGAGGAAGGAGAAAGCCTTTGTTGTAGTCATTTTGTGATTTGATTTATGACAAAACAGAACATAAGGATTAAACAGACAATGAGCTCAAGGGGATATTATAGTTACAATAAGCGTATTTTTACACAACAAGCAGGAATTACCCATAGACCATAGAGAGTATTAGTATTTATGCCAAGTAACTGTGTTGGTGGTTTTAATTTTAGGATGTACTGTATTGCATGATATGAATTAATATGCAAGTTGTGTATACAACTTTAGGAAAGGTTTGATTTTTTTTTCTAATGTTAGCAGAATTTTGAGATAAATAAAATTCTGTGCTTCAAGTCCAGAACATCCTTACGTAATTCAAGTGTCTCACTGAAACCAAGGTGTAGGGCAGCATGATCTCTGGCTTAGTTAAGAATTTAATATCAAATGTGATTATAGTGTACAAAAATCTGTGACTAAGTTCTTAATCACACCTGCTGCAGCTTTATTTGGTGTTACAATCATGCCTTAAGCTAGTTTTGTACAACTCTATGAATAATAATCACTGTTCTCTATGTCTAAGAATTAAACAATGAGATTCTAAGTGCAACTGTGACATAAACCACAAAATTCCTCCTTCCTTTGATGCTCTGTGTAGATAATACGATAATCAGGACATCATATGAATGAAAATCATTTTGACCTTACTCTGTCTGCAGATGAATTTGCCTAAAAGTTGAAGAGTTTTTGCAACACGAATGAACACTGTTGCTAGTTACTTACATAGTGCAAAGTGTTGTAGACCCAGTCCAATTCCTAATGCACAGATGGCATCATCATCAAAACATCATTGTATTTGCCTTGATTAATACTCTCTTATTAGGTTCAGAAGAAAGATTGCAATTTTATCTAGAGTCCCTTAGGAGGTGGGCCACTCATTTTGTATTTGAAGCGATGGAACGAAGGAGGTGGAGGAGATTTAAGTTTATTCCTGTTAGTGAAATGACGACTCAGTTTTGTGTGTGCTGAATGCTGTACTTTCCATCGGAACAGTTTTTTCTTTTTTAAAAACAATGTAGAAAACAATTAGCACAGTGAATGAAATCCTTTGTTGAAATTAAATTTCCTTCAAGAATTTGAAGTTCCTAGTCTACTATTGCTAATGTTTTGCAAATAGCTGTCATGGAATTTGAAAGGTAGAAACTGCCATGTTTAGACATACTGTCTACTGAATTGTGAAGCAGAAGCAAGACAAGTAATAAAAAGCATGCATCGGTTTCTGTTTAATAAATTTATTATCTTCTCTATACCTGAATATTTCATCTTATTAATGCATTCATAAGAAGAAGCTACTTTTTAAAGGTATTTCAGTATATGCTTAACTTTAAGACTTTGAGGATATATAATCAAGTGAAGTCAATAGCACTACCCAGATGCCAACAGTTTGTCCTGGAAATGTCTTGCTGAACAAGGGCCATAGCAACTGGCTTCTAATGTAGGCACAAGTTAAGCATGTAATGCACCATGGGTAACATTTTGTACAGAATCAGTGTTAGACCTTCATTTGTTTCTCTGCTCTTCCTGGTTGATACTATAGCCATGCCCTCTCAACTGATTTGAATACTTGATGTTTTCATGGCATTGATTCTCTGTCATTTTGATGGGGTTTTGCTAGTTTCATGCGCCTGAAATATTCACCTTCATGTTCCCAGAAATGCAGAAAGAAAGCAAAATTTATCTTTAGTGCTTAATGAAAGACTGCAGAGCATCACCAAGGGTGGATTTTTTAATTATTTTTTTTTTTTCCTTAAAGGCCTCCTAACACACACAAGAACACATCCATGTAATGGCGATCTTATTTGACATTTGATCTGAGGAGTAACAATAAGCATCCTAAATGCAACCAAGATATTAAAAATATTTAGGAGCAGAGGAAATGTGATAGTTGGTAGCCTTTTAAAACCTGAAAAACATAACACTGATTTTGTAGCTCTGTTGAACATGGTTGAAAATGGGATGTATAACAAGAGAAGACAGTATGAAGTCACTCTTTTTTAATGATAAATCCCTGTTGTCCAGCCCATCACTACCCTGAACACTATCCCATCTTACCACTTTCAGAAGTATCTGATGGATATATTTTTTTCTCTCTCTCTCTAGTCCTTTCTTTCTCTTTTTTCTTACCATGTGATCTCTTTCTCTACATGCTTCAGCAAATGATTTTGAGAAAGGACAGCTGCTGCCTCTGTAAGCACGACCATCCTTTCTCCTATGCTTTTCCTATAGCCATTTGCTTCAGGGTATTGCCTCTATTCAAGAGTGAAAGATGCGCAGAAATGAAGAATTTCAAAGGAGGCACCAGCTGTTATGTTTTACCCCTGTTCATTCAGCTGGCATCTCCTACAGTGAGTTGCTGCTTGTAGTTTTCTTCTCCATCACGATGTCCTATACTATTTTACATAAGGTCTTTTTACACTCCCCTTCACATATGCTATTCCCAGACTGAACAGAGATTACAATACGGGGCAAGCATTGATGCTGTCTGATCACTCTATGTTAATGGCATTTCGTCTAACAACCTAGAAGCCTGTAAGGGCATTCATTTCTGTTCCCAATTCCTAACATTAAGTGGTTGAAGATCCTATGATTTTTCACTGTCAGTGCAACCTATTATTAAACGTCTCATGATGCCACACGGAAGTTGCAAAATTATGTGATTTAGATTGCATTTTGTTACGTTAAATTATTATATACACTTAGATTTACATTTTGCATATCTGCTTTTAGAAAGAAATTTTCATTTACATACCTATACACCTCCCAGGCAGCCGACTGAAAATGTTGTGTTATAGGTACATAACAGATCCCCTGTTCATAAAACATTTTTGATTCCTTATAAAACAACCTCGCCATGTATTTTATTGAACAAAACTGGTAAAAGTCCAGTTTGATAGAGAATGGTTTTATAATCAAAGTATGTTGGTGTTCAGTGAAAATTGTTTCTAGGTAGTAGTCACTGCAAAAAAACACTGAGGAGTAGATACTTAATTTTATAAGCAACTATAAAACATGGGCATTTTACCACCTGTGTGTTGCTACGTTCCAGTGTACTGACAACAGTGAAGAATGAATCCCCTTGGATAAAGAAAGACAACCAAAACTTTTTGCATTTCTTGGAACCCAAATGACACCCAGAGATTGTTGTGGATCTGGCATCACTTGATAACTATTCTTCTGTTCTCTGTTGGTATCCTGAAATATGGAAAGAACACCTTTAAAAGTCTAGATCTGGACCAGAACAAGACTTTACTAAATATCAGAACACAACCAGTAAGCAATCCTTCCAAGAGGCTTCGGGTGTGAATTCATCTCACACAGAAGGTTTAATAGTTTAATAAGTCATTCGGCATAACTCTGTTTAGACTTCTTGACACACATCAGACACACTAGTCATTCATGTTGTTTCATACCACATCATCCATTTGGAACAAAATAAGGTTCTTTAAACTTGTGAGTTAGTATTTGGATTATATATTATACCTTGAGAGACGAAGATTTCATTTAATTTCTCTGGAAAAAAAAGTGTGGTTTTTTTTTTCTGGATAACCATGGGGCATGTTCTTTCTTTCAGGTTGAAACTTCTTGCTTTTCATTTTATAAAATACTTTCTTCCAGTATCATCAAAGTTGCTAGGTCTGACTTACAGTTTCTGTATCATTCATTATCTCTATTGCTCTGTCATGTCTCCTCTCTAAACTTGCAGTCCAGGTCTTTTCAATGTCTCCTTACATGGAAGTCTAAGTCCTGATATATAACCGTTCTGGTTACCAGCTTCTCAACTGCTGTTTCTGCAATGTGTTTTTTGAGATAGGGTGGTGAGCACTGAACACAGTCTTCCAGGTGAGGGAGTACTAATACTTTGTGTATTTTTCTCTATGTTCCTCATTGTACTACCACACCTTTTGTTTTCTTTTTCGGACGCTAATATGTATTGAAGATGGAGTTTCCTGCTTATTCATTTGTGGTTTTTTGTAACACTCTAATGTGAGCATGGAACTTTATTAGATTATCTGTATGACAAAGTCCTGGCTGTGGTATATATCAGATTTATAAGAAGGGAGAGTAGTAAGCAAACAATGAAGGCAAGGGCACAGGGATTAAATTAGGGAAGTATATACAGACATTTATTTACTGGTTTATTTTTAAGTAGTATTCACAGTTTTATGTATATATATTGTGTGATTGTCTTGCACATGATCATATAAATCTTTGTTGACAGCATTGTGTTGTATTAACGACATTACAGACTACTAATACAGTTCATCTTTTAGGTTTTTTTAAATTCTTTTAATGTTAGTATCCAGAAGAAATAAGATTCTCGTCTGTCTTTTTTTTTTTTTTTTTTTCCACATTTCAGACAGATACGTCATCATTGGTAGTCATCACAACGGTTTGAATAGTTATGGTGGACAAGAATGGGCCAGTAGCACTGCTATCATCACAGCATTTATACAAGCCTTGATGCTGAAGGTTAAGAGGGGCTGGAGACCTGACCGGACCATTGTTTTCTGCTCATGGGGAGGAACATCGTTTGGGAACATTGGTTCATATGAATGGGCGGAGGTAAAATAATTTTAGAAGGACTCATTGCAATAGTGGTTACTTCTGTTGAAAGCATGAAAACAATATGAAATTAGCACACAGAAATTGTGGTTCATTGACTGGTCTGTGATGTCCGTCTGTGTACATTCATGTATTCCATAGCAAATGTAGTGAAAACATCTATAGAGGCAATTCCTGTGGAACAGAGTATGTGTGATAATGAGATGGCAAGTTGTTGGCATAGCTGTGAAGGCTGCATATACAGCACTTTTGTGAGCTGATTCCCCTTGCTAGTGCAGCAGAGGATTGTAAAAGAAGGCATTGCCAGAGTTTGGTACAGGAGGGAAGGCCTCAAAAAAGACCTAGGCCCAGCTTAGAGGGCTTTTTCTCCTTCTTTCGGGGTTCAACAGTTACTAATTTTTAATTGATAAGCTTAGTGTGGGGAGAACCGAATCAAGAGCACACTGAATGAAGAGAACTGTACTATAGTTTACATTAATTACATAAACATTTCAGTGTCTCCATGGCTAGTGCTGATTCACTTTTCACATATTTGTGCTAAAGGAGTTAGGTACAATCTGACACAGACAATTCCTTGGGCTCTTAGTTTCAACAGAATAGAAAACAGCTTATTGAAAGAAAATACCTCATCAGAGTATTGTTGATTGTGTATGATTACAGTGGACTTCGGCTGATAAATTAAGGAATAGCTAGCAGAGAGGTTCATGGCTGCTGAATTAAAACAGTAGATAAAATGAAGAGTTAATTGCTTTTTATCATGCGTGACAAGCGGCTAGCTCTCGTTGAAGTTTCATACTTCCGACGTGATTATTCTTCAAAAACAAGAGGGGGTGAAAAAATGAAATTGAAAAGATCCAGGCTGGAAGCAAAATTTGTTTAGTTCCACTTCAAGTCAGCCTTACATCAGATCTAATTGCGTTACACCCCTTCCGTTCAATATAAAGAGCCACTTCATGCAAAGAATAATTCATTATTGAGAAGGCAAAGGGGATCTTTTTTAAAAAGAGATAATAATTGAAACAGTTTGTACATAACATTTTTGTAGTCTAAAAAAATAATAAAATGAAAACACTGGGAAAGTTATGCAATTCCAATCTGAATTTAGTCTCTCAAAATTTGAGTACATTTAACTCTTGATAATGATTGCTTTTGAAGTTTGTTTTCTGTCAGGCATAAGTTTAAAAGGCCATCACGTTGTTTCGCAGTATGTAATGTTTTCATTTTTGGCCTTACAAGTGTAGTCATTTTTAATTCCTCCCAGGCCTGATTGCATTTTGTTGAGACGATGTGTGAAATGGAATTATAATTTCTGCTATATAGAGAAATAACACTTAAGATATCCTTTGAAGTTCTTAACAGCATCTTGTAAGAAGTAGTAGTTAAGTAATACTTAGGGAATCACAGAGGACAAAAATGTAGGGTGCAGTTTTTCCCTAGAAGGAACTGAAAGAACAAACCAAGTCTGAATTATAATGACGCATAGTAATAACCCTTGCTCTGCTTGTGTTGCAGGATCTCAAGAGAGTTCTTCAAAGAAATGTTGTGGCTTACGTTAGCCTCCATAATCCAGTCAGAGGCAACTCAACTTTACACCCTGTTGCATCCCCTTCTCTTCAGCAACTGGCAGCAGAGGTTAGAAATAAAATACTTTCTTTCACGTGTGGTTTATGAGGTTACATGGCTAACGCCCATGATGCTGGTTGCTTTTAGATAACTATAGGTGGAGGTTGTTTTGTTTAACCATTTTAACCTCACAAATACACATGAACTGTTTCTACTAAGTAAGCACATTAAATTTAATTTAAAAAAATTACAAGGTGTATTAGGAAGTTGGAGAGGATAACTTACTTTAGCAGCTCATTATACCAAGTCTCACCATACTTGCATGCCTTACAGGGCATTTTTCACCTTTTCGCAGCTTTAAAGTAGCATATTTTTTATTCTTTCGCACAAAGCACATTTTTCTCTTGCTAATCTGATCTTTCCAGACTGTTTCTCAATTTGCATTTAAACATGTATATTTACCAGATGTAACCTGACACACAGGGATAGTATTACTCTTACTATAATAAATACAGTCTAAAGTAAGTATGTCAGGTTCAGTGCTCAGCTATGCCTTTGTAACTAGTCTACAGTCAGAATATTCTGTAGTTACACTGGTGTAAGCGCAGGTAGGCTTTAAAATAATGACCTTGTTACCATTTCTGAGGTTGCTGAATTTATTAATATTTAAAACGAATTGAAAATAATATAAGGTACATACTAAATGATAAAAACAGTGTAAAGTGGCCTGCATAAAATAGAGTTTGATTTGACTTTCATAAAGTATGCTTTCTAGACATTTTTTCCATAAATTTGCCAAGCTAAAACACATTAGGTTATTCTGATGTTTCTTTGACTTGCCTCTGAAGCATTTGGTACTAAACACTGCCCAAAGTAGCGTCTTGAATTAAATGGAGTTTAAGACTGATCTTGCTTGGCAATTGTTGTCCAACAGAGTTAGTAAAATGATATCAGTCAAATTGCTTCTTAGCAATGTTTTAACCACTTCTCCTGTCCAGGGATTAGGTGGTAATTTCCTCATGGAATGGATCTGGTTTATTCTGTGCAAGTATTGTGAAAAGTGCAATGCAAAATAATTTCTCTTCAGGGAGAAAAAGGCTTTATTTGTGGAAATTTATTTATTATGTTGCATATATGAGTCTACAGGTGTTATGGATATGTCAATTAAGATTTTATTATAAGTTTTAGCTGCTGTATTTGCAAAAAATACTATTCTGATAGGTTGCTAGCCTTTTGCTAACCTATTGGTGTTTGCAGTCCTATCTCCATGAAAACAGGTGTTTGCCATTTAAAGGACTAAATGTATTACATTAGGTGCTTGAGCTATTTGGGTTTTTTCTCATTTTCTTTCTTTGACTTCACAATATGATCCACGACAGTGATCTGAAAACTAAACTGTCCAGAACTGTGCAGCAGACACTTCCTTTATTATCTATTTATCACTTCCTTAAGACTTGATTCTTTTATTCTAATAAATGCCATATTAATAAGAGTGTTACGGTCACGCCCTCTATTTTAGAGAGAAAGCAAAGGAAATCTCTTTTTCGCTTCCACTGTATTTCTGTGGTGCATTTGGATGTGATGTTGTAATATTTTGTAAGTCATGTTGTAATAGCAGTTGTATCCTATCCAGCAGTACGGACACAGCCTCTCTTAGCAGTCCTTGCACCAGTTAATTGGTTCACAGTCAGTAAAACATGACTGGAACTCCATTTTTGCTCTTCCAGTAAACACCCTCCATCTCACCTCTGATTCTTTAATGGCTAAAGCTTTATTATTGAGATTGTATCCATTCTGCATGTTTACCTTGAAAGCCCCATTTAAAAAGAAAAGGACAAAATGCATGCGAGGTAATTTGTTAGGGTTGGTTGGGGTTTTTTTTTGTTTGTTTGTTGTAGAGTAATATTATTTGTAATTAATGTAACAGTCATACAGTTTGTGACATTAAAAAGATTTGTAAGAATTACTGCTTCCAAATGCTGGCTAGATTTCTGAATTCATGTCAAAGATATTGACAGTGATGGAGCAGCCCAGCACAGATCTTCATTTGTTCCCACGGGTACTCATAATTTGCCATGTGTCTAGGAGATCTTGTCTTGGAGACTGATCTACTTATAAAGAATATTGATACTACTTCCAGTACTTGCCAAGAAGACAATGTAATTACAGATTACCACAAAATTATGATAGCACAAATGGGGTAAGATGTGACTTTTTGGAGCTCATCTCATCTTGAAGAAATTGTGAGTCCATTCACATGAGTTTATTGTTAACAAGTGCAGGTTAAAAAGAAGTCTTAAAAAGCCCGGTGAGAGAGAAGGATCATTTTAATTTGTAAGAGTAATTCTCTGAAATTAGGTTTGTTAGAGCAGAAAAGAAGGTGAAACAGGAATTTAGAATTAATAATATCAATCCATTTCAAAATGAAAAGAAAATAGCCAGTCTTGTTTAGTTAGATAGAAACTTGCCATAATTTATGGATACATGGAAGATACCGCACTGTACCTTTGGATTCAATGGTAGAAGTAATACGTCCATTTTTAGACCACAACGAAAGAGACCAGCTTACATTATTTTCTCCTATTTCTACACAGTATTGAGGAGGGGAGACTGAGATCTGCTCACCATTTGCATTAAGGACAGAGTTGGGTTTTGGTCAACGCTCACTGTTGCACTAAAATTGTGGGCACTCCATCTCAGTAAAACAGAGGAAGAATGTCTTCATAGGGACAATTAATACTTGTTACAAATGCCCACAAAGCTTAAGTGTTAGGATTCTAGGGAAAACAATGAAAAACTGTAGTTTATCCTGGGAAAGAAAACTCGAGTAAAAATCGCCCTGAATGTGGAGCACTCCATGAATGCTACAAGGTCCATAGCTTAAAGAGAACTGTGGAGAACTGGCAAGCTAAGACAGGCAAATGCATACAACAGTATTTACTTTCTGTGCTGTAAGTATGTGGCTTTTCTAAAACAAAATTTTGGGCACTTGCTAATCACTGCAGCTTCCAAAACACTTTTTTTTTTTTTCCTTCATTTCTGGAAACTGTGGGAAAAGTAAGGAGGAAGTTTTAGCTGAAATGTAGTTTGTATGAATATTCTAGACTTACTGATAAAAAGAAGAATCACAAAACTGATGAGTTAGCTCTGTACTGTGAGAGATCTGCTGGTCAGTTAGAGAGTAGGATAAGTGCTTGGCTAATTAACAGAGACCATGACTTCTTAAAGATGTTTTATGTAAAGGGATTACATCTTTATTTTAGTTGCAGGTTTCAAAAGACTGCTACATAAGCAGTCTGCAAATAATAATTTTATGTGGGATTCAGTGGGATTCTGGTTGAAACACCAAATTACATGAAGAAGCTAATTTAAATATTTGGATTAATTAAGCAAAGAGGAATTAAAACAATTCTGAGATCTTGACATGTTTAATTCAAATCTTTTTTATATAACTATGCTAATTAGTGTCCACATTAACAAGAGGGAAATACTGCCAAGTTATATTTTTGCCTACTATTATTTTGTAAGGAAAATGATTGTTAATTCACTTGCTCCGTTAGTGAATCACCCTTTGCTGGCAGAGCAACATTTGTAAATTGGGTTGGTTTGATGCTGGCATTCATTCTTTGTAAATAAGGCCATTAATGAATTTTTCTATAATTAACATTTCGTAAGTAAAAAAGTTGTTATAAAACATAAATTAATTGCTGTTTTCTTTTAACTGATTGTATGACCACTGCTAATCAGATTCCAGGTCTACTGTTATTGCTGAATGCAAAAAATTTACTGCTCCTTTCTCCTAAGGAAAGGAGCCATTTAAAGCTATCAAAGAATGAGTTGAGCATTAAAAATCACTGGACCAAGTATTGTTCCATGCTATTTATCAGTATTTGTTTCTATTAATGGAGTAAAAGGCGTAAAACATCTTTACATTTAAAGGTGGTGTTATTGACAGAAAACTATTTTTTCGTTTTGAAGTAGAACCGAAGATAAACTTCTGTATAGATGCTTGTTACTATTATTATTTCTTGATTTAAAAAAAAAAATCTTGCATTAATGTCATCAGTGGTTCTTTTCTTCCAACTTCTTTGTGTTTCTCATTTATTTTGTTTTACCTTCAGCATTTAATAATGGATCTCCAAGCCTCAATATCAGTAGGCTGTAAAGAAGAAAAAATACATTAAAATATTATTTGAATTGCTTGTTGCATGCCATATAACAGAAGATTATAGCTTCCCCATGAATTTTCAGTCTTTACCTATTATTGCTTTTAGTGTTAAAATTGATTGCTGGTGTTACTTTTTATATTTGTGTTGACAACCAGAAAAATCTCTTGAGAATCAGAAGTTTATGCTGTGAACTCTTGTCTCAGGAATTCGTAACTACGTTAAAAGGATGCTGTTAATATAGACAATACTTCCTTGCCAGCTCTATTAAATTCATTAAGATGCTGCTTCTCCAGTGTGAAGAGCAGTTTCATTTAATGATGGATTTGATTTTGGAGTTGCAGCGGGTACTTTGCATCTGCTAACAATGTTTTTATTTTGATAAAATGTTGCTTTGTCCACTCTTGCATATTTTTTCACTCTTCCTGCAAATTAAACAGTTTTAATAGATAAATGCTGATTCAGACAGTGGGTGATCATTTAAACCTACTCATACATTTTGAAGTTATGAAACTATATTGCTGTTAACCATGGTGGGGGGTGGGGGGGAGGTTAGCAAGGAGGAATGCAAGCAAAGTAGTTTTTATGCTGTGATCTTATTGGAGATCTGCCAAAAGTCCTTTGTTTCTAATGAATCAAAGCTTTCTGCTTCCATGTCCTTCCCTATCTTTACGAAATTAAGATATTAAGTTCTTCTGCTAAAAGCATAAATGATGTATGTTTTCAGCAGGGTTTTTTGTTTTGAAATGTAAATGTAAACTTTGATAGCCATTGTAGATAAACTTGAAGAAATCTAGACATTTTATTAAATGTCGTGGTGGAGTATGGGAGATTTCAGTAATTCCTTACCTGCTGTAGAATGGATTTTGGTTCTAGGCTTCTATTGTCCAATCTAATTAAAACTGTCCAATGTAGTAAGCTGTACTATGTAATGGAATTATTTTTTTCCTTCCAGAGAATTTATCCAGCCTACAGTATTAGAAAAGTTGACTTCAGTTCTGTCTAAATATTCCTTTGCTTAATTTTGTCTTATTGCTCCTAGTTATTTCCCTTCAGAACTGACTTTCTGATAATAGAAAGACATTTTCTTAGTGATAGAAAACCTTTCATGTAGAGAGTTTAAAAGTAAAGTCTAGTTCTTACGAAAGATGATGGATTGACAGCTCTGAGTATTTTAATTTTTCTACATAAACGCAAATCATTGAAAAGTTTCTATTGCTGTTTTTTTCTAGTCATCATTAACTATGTTGTTGAATGAAGTTGTCTTAATAGTTATAAGCTGTACAACACAAACAGCACACGGGAAAGAAATGCATGTGAAAAAATGGAAGTGTATGGTAAAATAACCAGAAAAAAAAAAAAAAGCATCTTTAAATTAGAATCTACAAGACATTAGTGTAAAATGAGATGAGAATTAAAACTACATTATGTTATTTGGCTCATAACAGTACAGCCACATGTTCCTTACTTTTGCATGTGGCAGAAAAATAATCCAAATTTTATGCAGCACAACACACTTTCTAGTTTGCAGATCAACATGGAAAAAAAACGCATGTGAATAATGTGAAGTAGACCATTTATTTGTCATGGTAAAAAAGGTGAAATATTTCAAGTAATGTGATAGATATTTAACCTGGCCGAAAGCATTATATATCTATTTTTTTAGTAGTAAGATGTGGCCTTTCTAAGTGTGCTAACCTCATATTCTGAAATGGGAACCTTTAAAGTGCTCTTTGACACACCATTGCTCACTCTATCTCAGTATGTCTTCTAGCTGTGGTTATTCTTTAGACAAGCATGAAGATGTTTATTTTATGAAGCACTGTGACTTTATATGATTTACCAGTATTTTCTGTTGTAAAATTGTGTGCTATTTCATATGGTTTGAAACAGGTCACATATTGAGAAGTCAGAGGAATGGAAATAGCAACAGATTTGTAGAAACCTGGGAAGGTTTGGGGTTTTTTTTTGTTAAGCTGTTTCTCCCAGGAAGAGTAAAAATGTATCTGTAGAATACTAAGCCAGCGACTGTCCTGAAAGCATCGACCTGAGCCCCACTGGGAAATGGGCATGGTAAACAGCATGGAGTTCCTGCTCAAGCTGATAGATTTTGAGGTTGGAAGTTCTCTTCCAATATGGGCTCTTGTCATGCATGGCTAGAGGACTTTTGTGTGTGTTTTAGTGTTCAGATACACCTGGGTGTCCTGCGGGATCTGTCAGACATGCTCAGCAAATCCAGTTGCAGTGCATGTGTCAGTTTAGTGGCCGTGACTTTCTGAACTCATAATAAGCTGGCTTCGTTTAGTGCTTGATCCTTCACTTATATATTAGATGGAATTATTTTCAAAACAGACTTAAGTAACAAAGTTATAATTTGAATGGTTAAATCACCTTAAAATCATGGTGATTGTTATGTTTTGGTTACATCCCTGTCTTTCAGTACCCAGGGCTGTTCACATCTTAACCTCGTAAATTTGTCAGCCAGAGTGTCCCTTTAATTTCAGTGTTGGTGCAGTTACATTTCTTATATGTGAAAACAAAACCTTGATTCTTTTAAGGCTATTAATTGAATTTCTGTGTCTATTCTATAGGCATAACTATATAATAAATACCCAAATTTGGGAAGAAAAAAAGCTAAAACAAACAAACAAAAAAAACCCCAAACTCCTGACTAGTTCAGTGTCAGTCATTGAAAGGGAAAAAAAAAAAAACCAAAACCCTTACCATTTAAGTTTAGGCATCTTTGTTGGTAGGAACTTAGTAAAAGCCTTTGATGAATTCTTCGGATCCAAAAGTTTGGGTTGGCTAACATATGCATGCAAAATAAAAAGGGAATGCTATATAGTGATTCAAAATTGTGGAAGTAGTGGGGAAAAACATTCCATCATTCCATATCTATTTAAAGCTGTCATAGCTTGAGTAATCACAAGCATCAACTTGAACTATTCTAGGGGTTCCCTGTTCATTCATTTTTCATGCCCTATTCATCTGTTCACTTCACCACCAGAATTTTCTGTTGGTGGTCTCTTGTCCAGTGTGAAAAACTACTAAATAGGGCCAGAATGGAGGATAGCGGGACACTTCGTAAACTGGAAATTTGAATTACCAGGAAATTCCAAAAGTAATTTCAAGCCAATCAAATATATATGAAATATCTCTGTATTTTCCAAATTATTCATGAGGTTTTAATCAGTAATGTAGTTGAGATGCATTTTTGTTCAATGAGACAAAGAAGCATACTGTCTTTAAGTGCACACAGAATGTGACTTCACTGAATATAAAAGGGAAAAATTTTGCAGCTGGTAATCTGTGATGTCAGGAGAAGAAAAAATGCAGGAAATAGTTTTCTTGAAGTTTTTGCAAAAAGCTTTCTTTTGGCTGGTAAAAGGTCATACAGTTCAAACCTTTGTCTCTTGACAGAGCCTTCAAGGTGATTTCAAAACCTGTTTTGCTATCTATTTTAAGACTTTAACACTTAAGCTCTCTTTCAAGAAGAGCCTTCTAACATTTTGGAGGGATGCTAACTTCTCAACTTTGTATCATTTCTCCCTCTTGTTGATTAGATATGTTACTGTATAATTACTTGAAGAAGGCTGAATGTTCTACCTTCAATAAGAAATTTGCCATTGGAAGAAGCAAATCTTCTAAAAACAAACACACACACAAAAAAAATCAAGTTGGGAACTAGCTTCCTCTCAGTTTTATCATGTTCATTTTTAGTTCTAACAATGAGAACAATCATATTTAATTTTAGTTGTAAAGATGTAAAAAAGCTGCAGATCGAGTTCTAATTTATTGCTGTTGATTTTTTTTGCATAGGCTTTTGAGCACTCCTAGAAAATTGTTGCATGCTGTGTCTGAGTGGAAAAAAAAACCCAGTATTTATTACTAAGATTAATAAACAACTCATGGGTTTGTGTGAATAGAGATTTAGGTGGTCTTCCTGCTGTTTCACATGTGACCAGTGTCTGTGATGATCAGGAAGGGATTTGCTACACTCTGGTTAACTAGAATTTTCAAGATCACCTACTAATTTTGGTAAATGCAATCTGGAGTCCAGAAATATGTCTAAGCATTTGTGGAAAAGTTATCTTTAGTTTATCCACATTTTCTACCAGTGATAGTTATTTAATAAATATCTGTTCTGAAGTCTCAGTAATACTCAAATAGCTTTTAAAGTTTCTGTCATGAAATGGACAAGTGTCAAATACACTTTTTAAAATCCTGTAACTTTAACTTATGTTTATTTCAAACTTTTGTCAAAAAATTAAGAAGGTTGAAATTCAGCAGAAAAGTAGTAATTTAGGCTCCTAGGCAACATATAAAAATTATTACAAAAATACTTAAAGTTGTTTTATTCTTTCAAGTTGGCACTAGGGTGAGAGGAACACTAGTTTAAGGTCATTTTAACTCTGAAACAGTAAAGCTGTAGTCTACCACTTAATAATGTATGAACAAAAGAGAATATAATGTTATAGAGGATAGGCTAACATGGTAGCTAGTGCACATGAACTCCATAGTAGTATTATGTTTCTAAATTTCTGTCTTTCATGCCAATTACGAAACATCTTATTTGATCTTAGATTCACTATTTTAAAAAAGCTTGTCTTGGATGGTGTATTTTATTGTTTGCATTTTATTTGCTCTGTTTGGTCTGTTTATTAAGCTTTGTGTAGTGATTAGATTTGTATTTAAAACAAGTAGCGGTAGTTATTTGCAGTTGTCACTCAAAATATTTAATTAACTCGAAACACCACGAAAGTATCATAAATCTTATTTACAAAATATCTTCAAATAAGCTTGTAAAACAGTTGTCTGCACAGCTAAAATGGAACTGAATGTACAGAATTGCGGGTGCTTTGGAACCAATTATATTGCAGTAGATACTTCTTTGGGGCTCTGGGGAATTGGGGGGGGGGGAATTACACAAAATCTTTTTCTCCCTGTAAATTAATGGATCTTTGTTGTAAATGAAACACAGATATGTAGTTTGCTTGGTTTCTTGTTTTTCCTATAAAGGAAATGAGAATTTTATTTTACAGATTCCAAACATAAGGTGTGATTAGGTAAAATGTACATACAAATGAATATGTAAAGCACCTTTGATGATACAGAAACAAAACTGGTAAGGAATTCAAGCACTCACTTGATCCGACTCCTCATCCTACTGCAAAAATAAGTCTCTCTGATGTGTTTCAGCTTCCAGTCTACAAGTTTCTACAACTTTCTCAGATGAGCTGTGCTTGTCTTCTATCACAGTACCATTTGGAAATTTTTTTTTTTCATCTATTGAAGTCATCACATTTGAAGATTAATCTTTCTTTTCCCTTTCTTCCACTGGTGATCTTTATTCTTTCTTGCAACAACCTTTTTACATATTGCACAAAAGTTATCATTATACACAAAAGAAAATTATACACTTTACACACTTAATATCAACTTTAGAGAACTCATACATCTTCCTCAAAGTTAGTATGAAATTCAGTGTTTGAAACTAATTGATATGTCTCAGATAAGCAAGTGAAGTCTGTTAAATCCTGGTTTTGCCAAAGATTACCACTTGAGGTGCATTGCACTTCAACTAATATTTTACAGTGAGCTAAAATGGCAGAAGAATATTTGTAGAGTCAAAGTGACTCTACAGAGAGTCTAATCAGAAAAAAACCAATAGAAGTATGTATTTCACTTTTGTTTATTGTATGCTTGTATTGCTGTTAAAAACAGTATCCTGACTGGTTATCTAGTGACTTAATGCCTCTTCAGAGCAAAGGGTATTTGGAATACATCTTTGTAAACCGAAGTAGCTGACTAGCAAGTGAACCTGGAACCAAAGGCTTTTGAATAAACTTGAGTTTAATTAATCTGAGAATAGCCCGTCTTATCCAAATGCCTTCTCTCTTCATCTGAATTCCTTTTTTAAAACTTTTTTTTATTTCTCACCCGTGTGTAATTCTCAATTTTCCTTTTGATTCTCCTTAGATCTTTTAATAAATATTAGTCCCTAGAGTTAGTTTCACAATTGTGGGGCATATCTCACTTACTCTGCAAAATGGCTTTGTGTTTGCATTTGTGGGTTTTTTCAATCTCATTGTTCTGATAATGGAGAAAATGTTGAGGATGGAATTCTAGTTTCACTTGTATTTCTATAAAATGCTGTAACCCTGGTGATTTAAGTGTATTTTTCCTGATTTCTGCTGTTATAAGACAGAAGAGAATTGGGTCTTGACTTCTGATTTATTTCTCCTGTAAGAATGACAGAGTTTTCTGCTTCAGCACTAAAAAGTATGGCTTGTATTCTCCATGAGAAGAGCATTAGGTTTGCATCAACAGAGATACTGAAGGTATCTGATCCTGCTCATCAAAAACTGGTTGTCTTGGGTGTCAGCTAATCTGAGATGGACAGGTGACACTAGTTATCTTGTGAGTGATGAAAGAAATCCTTTTGTTTCAAGAGAAGAAAGACTGAGTATCATCTACACTTAAGTAGAATTAATTGCAGTACTAATCATCTTTCTTTTTACCCTGTTTATGGTGTACTTAAATGCTTGTTTTTAACTTCATGTTTTTCTCCTGAATTAGTCTTTCCTCCTACACATGAACAGTTGAGACAAAAGTCTGATAAGGTAGATGATGTGTGTGGGTATATGTGTTACCTTAAGGACTATCATGGTGAAAACAAGTATAATAGCATCTCTTTTAGAAGACAGAAGAGTGGTATAGAGATCCTGAGTGGCAGGTAATGAAAACAAGCAATTTTTAAAATCATAGCAGGGCAGCCCAATTAAGTTTCTCTAATAGGCATTTTAACTGATTATGTGCAGAATAGATCAGTTCAACAGTTCTGGCAAGTGCATATGGCAGCTTGTATTTTTAGGTAATCAACTTAAATCCATACCACATTTTTTGCTGCAAAGAAAATAATAGTATATTGTCCTATGTGTTCATTCTTGTCCTTTGTATTGATGCCATGCATGTGTGTTTTGCTGTCTGGCACCACATACACACTTCCCTCTTTTTTTTTTTTTTTTTTTTTTTAGGTGTTTGTGCAAGTGTCAGGATAAAAATCCATATGAACACCTGATTTCTTTTTCTTTTTTTTTTTTTTTACAAGTCTCAAAATCTGATTCTTAGAAAATGAAACCAAATAATAGTAGTAGTAGTAGCTGAAAGGGTCAGGTTCCATGAATGCAAGGGCAGTACTTGCCCATATTAGTTGATTTGTCTACACAGCTTCTGGGAATGTGGGACAGAGTGTTTCACCTCTTCGTTGCTGTTGCTGTGGAATGAAAGATGTTTGTCCTGAAGAGAAAGGAAGATACAAGGCTCTTTTAAGGCACAGAGGAAGAAGGCAAATGGTTGAGGACGTAATGTTAGGTTGGCACTTTGGCAGTGCTTCACGTGGTGTGTGTGGGAGGTTAGTTGTTCTCCCCTAATGCGAGGATTATTTGTTTTAATCAGAGGTGTGGCCTGAAGAGCTCATCCTTACTTTGCATTTTAAATTTCTTATTTACTCTATGAATTGAATTTTTCAGCTCTAAGGATGAAGATAGAATCATTAAGGTGGCAAAATTCACCTTTGCCTTCTGTACTGAGAAGTCTTGCTTCTGTTCTGGCAGCATCTGCTCATTCTGGGGTTCCCAAAGTAGGCTGTAGGCCTGCTGACATCTGAGCTTGATGCTCTAGTATTTATTCCCTCTTTTAATAGAAAGTGGTAAATAAATAATCATAACTTCTGTGACCATTTCTTCTTTCTGACGTCCTGCACTGCCCCGTCAAAGCAGGCACAAGTATTATGCAGCATTCTTCCATGCAGATTTAGCGCTAGAAGCTTGTGCAGCACTGCTTATGGTAAGTAATGCTCTAGCTCAAGGCAAAATATTCTTATAACTTAACTTACAGCCTACCTATGACCTTTTAAAAAGAAAGCTGTGACACTATGTGAACAGAGGAGAGCTCATAAATGACCTTTAATTGGGACAATGTGTTTATGCTCCACAAAGAACGCACTCTGCCTTGGGCTTTAGTGTAAATATTTTGGTCGTTATTCTGATTTCCTGTAAAGTAAAGTACACTGAGAGGAATTATATGAGGACTAGTGCAGCCACACTGATGTAAAAATGGGGTAAAACTGAGAGAGATTTGAGGTTATTCTGTCACTACAGAAGTCTGGACTTCTAGCAGAGGTGGCTTTTTTTTCCCCAAATATTCTCTGACATAGAGCCTTTTTTTTAAAGTATTTTTTTACCTCAGTGAGTACCTCATACTCCTTGGGAATTAACTGCTGAGAGAAGTTAACTGAATGCCATTGTTATTGAGTAAAATACCCTCCAGTTATTCTAATTTTGCTGAAGGACTACCAAGCAAAATACAGAAATATTTAAGTACTTAAGTAGTCTCTGAATCCCAGGCAGCATGAACACAGAAGGCAGGATTCTTCTGGAAATCCTGAAAACCTTCTGTGGTAGAGTAATTCATCACATCCATGTTGTTCTCATGTTGTCCTGGAAGAACTGCACTACGTCTATCTTGGTGGCAGCCATTAGCAAGTGCTTTCTTGCAGCAACAGGGACATGTGTTCCTTGCTGAAGAGAGTGGTGATGTGTCCCTCACTTCTCTTGAAGATGTGCTGCCTCAGATATCCCTCTTTCGAGTTGAGAAGCTAGCTATATCAACTGTAACAGCATGATTACTTTCATTGACCCTTAAAATATTTGCCTGTATCAACATTTCTAACGGTATGAACTCAGATCTTCATGAATTTTTCCATAGATGTATGTTTTGTTTCTTCCCCCTCTATTTCCTATGGAGCACATGCCCAACAAGGATCTTCTAGAATTTCATTAAATCCTTGTCAGTGTTTTCATCAGTATTATCATTCTAGGTCTGACACTAGAGCTTGTTAATTAGCCAGAGCATCCTCTAGATCATTGCTTTTGCATCATACATTAACCTTTTAAGGCCATTTTGGGTCTCCTCCATCAGAGTATTTAA
Source organism: Leptodon cayanensis (assembly GCA_027564655.1). Taxonomy (NCBI): domain Eukaryota; kingdom Metazoa; phylum Chordata; class Aves; order Accipitriformes; family Accipitridae; genus Leptodon; species Leptodon cayanensis. The sequence goes on along the minus strand of JANXJC010000088.1, from coordinate 35,432,651 downwards.
TTTAAAAAAAAAAAAAAGATAGCTTGCGTAATTTGGTATTGATGATGATATAATAGTTTCAAATCAGTATGAATTCCGAGTCTGATTATGCAGCATGTCAAACATGAAAGAAATTTTCAAAGATACAGGTAAAGAAAGGTGTGAAACTTAATTGGCTTTCAGTCGAAGATACTTTCCTGACTGGCCTTTGTGCCTTTGAAAATTATGTCCCAAGAGACAAGACAGACTAACAGTAGGGGACAACAAAAATGATGTCTTTTTTACTAAAGGTAAAGTGAAGTATGGGGAGATGAAAGGACTTGACAAAGTCACAAAAGAGGAAGAGGAGGGGATTTAATCCAAATCTCATGGCAAATGACTAAAGGGATATGAATTTTCAGTCTTCTGGTCTACACTGGGGCACTCTTAAAACATTTGGCATTAAGTTCACTCGTTAATCTTAAAAGTGCCTAAGAAGCGGCAGTTCAAATCAGTTTAAATTGCATTGTGTAGGTGGTTAATACAGAATTCAGGTGTAATGTTGAAAATGTTGTAATATGTTTCATTCTGTAAATGACCAATTAATGTTGAATGAAATTTCCTGAATGTAGTCTTTTCTGTTCATGTATTACTTCTGACCCTTATTGTCTCAAGTTCATTTGTTGTTTGAAATGGTTTGTGAAATCTTTTCTGCAATCTGTTATTGATGTGTAGGTGATCTGAAAGCAGTACGCATGTATCCAATCTTCTAGATTTAAGCTGGTTAACGTGGAATTAAACTTCTTTTTGATCCCTGGTTGGGTGAGCTTTCTAATGCTTTAGCATCACGTTTGCTACGTTTTTATAAATTATTTCCTTTTTTAGTCAGGTAGCTGTCTCCAAATTTTTTGCAGCACTTGCTACAATACCTTCCTGAAAGGCAGTGCTGTTAGTTCAAAAGCTGGAATTCCAATTACTCTCTTACTTTTTTTTTTTAATTTATCATTGGTAATTGATAATAACGACTTAAACAGGGATTCACCCTGGTGTCAGTGAATACTGAGCAATCTGAGTGAGTCTGAAATTAGGCTTCAGCAGTCTTTTTTTAAAACCATTGGAGTTCAGAGAAAAATTTGGTCCAGAGTCTTCACTAGACTTCTTTCTTGCCTTTTTTTTTTTTTTTAATCTACAAACTTTGGCTATGTGTAGTCGACGCTCATGTTCTCTGAGGAGCACACACTACACTCCGAAGCTGTCTGCCCTGGTTACGTTGGGATCAGTAGGTGAAGCACTACCGAGGTATGCTGGTGCTGAAGATGGGGGCCAAAGCAGCAGAAGGGAGGAAGAGGATGAAATACCAGTAGGGAGACTTGGCTAAGAAATGCTGAGGTGCTATTGCTTTCAGGTTTGCTATGCAGATGAATGAGAAAGGTTTTGGTTTGGTTTGTTCTTTTTAACTCAGTTTTAGTATGAACTGTGTGGCAACTAAGTGGAAAATCATTCCTGACACAAAAACTCCATTAATGCTTTTAGATGGAAGTCCTTAGCCCCCTTAATGTACACTAATACTGGTTGTCTCCAATCTCTATGTTGAACTCTACATTAGAAAGGTTGTTGGTTGTTTTTTTTTTCATAGCTCCTTTTAGTTCAGCAAGATTGGCTCAAACTGTAACCCATTTTTCAGTGTTTTGATAAGTCAATCACACTACACTCAAATGTGTTAAAATGAAGCACTTGAAGTGAAATTTACAGCTCTAGAACTCATCTGCATTGCTATTTTTGATCACACTCTTTAAAAAGCCTTATAAATAATATTCTCAGAGAAAATAAAGTACTAAAATTTCAAACTAGGTATGTCATCCAATGCCATTCAAGAAAGCAGCAAATGTTAGTATAATGGGTGGTAATTACGAGTATTTCCGTATTGTGTCAACATGCAGATACTTAGAGAAACAGAATATTTGATGACAAATGAGTATCCTGATGAATGTTCCGTTACTACTTATGTCTTAGTAGCGTGGAGATTAAGAGAAAAATACAGTTTAAGGAGAGATATGTGAGTAATTTGTTACATTTCCTTCCTTTTAAATAAAGGTTCATCTTTGGTTCCAGCTTTAGGTCAGCATTTTCTTTTTTTTTTTTTTTTTCTTTAAAGGTCCAGGATTTGAGCTGTAGCTGCATAATGAATATCTTACCTTTTTTTTTTTCTTAAATACACTGCTTATACAAGAACAAGTCATTCTAATCTCTCTTCCCTTGTGACTTTTCAAGTAACATGTATTTGTTAGTAAACATCAAAGAATAATATATCTCCCTCAGCTTTATTCAGTTTGTTTTGTTTTCATAGCTTTTCAAACTACTGTTCACAAGAAAATCTGCTGTTTCTCAAGAACATCAGTGTAACTGATGGTCACTCAGCACTTCTGAAGATCTTAGCATTTCATTTTAGAAGGCCAAATCAAAGATGTGAACTGAATGGTAAGAAGGAGGATAGCCATAGATAGGAGAATTTTGTATTTTTCCACTAATGCTTTCTTACTTAGTAAAGCAACGGTAGGTGAATATGGAGCCTTTATTGTATGGGGAGTGAGTTCACTGCAAGAGCTGTAAAGGACATTTACTTGTGCTAATTTATAGAAGAAATGATATGGCCCTAAGTCCATTCTAGTATTTTTTTTCAGTTGTTATTATTCCATAGTCAGAAATACAGGTAACACACCTTCTCAGCATAAAAACAGGCAGGGAGATATATATTTAACTTTTTCATCATACTTCAATTCATACAGGGTGAAATATATCATAGTGCAAGTACATCATAATGTAACAGGGAGGCACAGGGCCATTACTGTGTTACTTTGCCTTCTTAGGTCGAATGTTGCCTGGTGCACAATTTTTACAAGGAACTACTAAATGGGGTTTAATTTCTTCATGGAGCCATGATTTTATTTGTTTGTCTATTTATGCCATAGTTATAATCTGACACCCTCCAAATATGATCAAGATGGTAAGCCAGAAGATGGAAGAAGTTTTAGTTATGAGTCTGTGTAAACCAGGCTCATGCGCATCTTTTGCCTCCTCCTTCAATACATCCTTGTGTAATATCTTTCATTCTCTGTTTCTGTTAAGATAGTAGGGCTTGAATAGATACTTAGATTCAGAAAGCTGTTGTTAGGCACTGAGTTGTTTGTGGCTTTAGGATGGAGGAGGTCTAGGGGTCTCGTCCCTCAGTCTGTGGAAAATTAAGAAAATGGCCTAAGAAATTAAGAAATGGCCTGGCACTGGTGGCCCTGCATTTGAGGGAGCCGTGTCAACTGTGAAACCTGGGCTTCTAGGCTTAGGAAAAGCTCTGAACTGCTTCTGTTCAGGCTGATTCTTAGTGATACTACACATCAATAGTTGGGGGGAGACTCAGAGACCTAGTGCGTTTGTAAATTGGGTGTTTGATAACAGGACTGGATTTAGGTAGATCCTGGATGTTATGGTCTGGCCAATTTTGGCCTATATAGCCAATTGGGACAGATTATCTAGTATCTTTAGTCAGAGTATAGAATTTGAATATCCACAGAATTGTTTTGGGACATACTTTTCGATAATAGATACATTTACTCTCTTCATAAACATTTTGAAATTGGGACAAATGATAAAATGTGTTGGCTATTCAGTCTCATCCAAGTACTGATTGAAATGATCATTTATTGTGGAGAAGTTAAATATACACTGATCATTCATTATGTAGTCTTCAGAACGATAGGCGCATAAAATTTGCTACAATGCGCATGCATCTTAATTCTGTTGCTGTTAATGTGATGTGTGTTTTTAAGTAGTGGATATCCACTTATTTTCTGAGCTAGTACTTCATGCATCTTTTGAAATACCATGTTGAAATCAGGTAGTAAGGTGATTTTTCTTGCATAGAACTGGGAAATAGTGGAAATTAGTAGCTAATTTTTTTTTTCCTAATTGTACCTCTTCTAAAGGCATACAGCAGGAAAGAGACACTAGAAACTTTTGATGTTATTCAGTGTTAATTGTGTTAAGAATTTTGTGCTTTAGTGATTTGCCTTTTAAAATTACAGTCTCAGATTAACATTATTCTAAAAAAAATCAGTCTAAAGGAGCAGCTGAATTTTCGATTAGTTTTTACTGCATGACTAGTGTTTTTCTGATTAACTAATAGGAAATCATAAAAAGTAGAGAAGACAATATAGGTAATTTTGTCAGTCTTGCTACATAAAGTTTTTAAGTCCGTAGTTGGCAGTTATTAATGAGCTATGGCATCGATGAGGGAACTGAAGAAGAGAAAAGCTGAATTGTTCTGTAGAGTTTCTAGATCCTGTAAGGCAACAGAGCCCAGAGTTCCAAACTGAACCGTAGGCTAAATGAGCTATGTGCACTGAAATATGGAGACTAAGGGTGTTCCAGAAGCTAAAAGAGTGCTAAAGCTGAATCAGCATTACAAAGGAGAAGTGCAATGACCTGTGTAACTGTAGGTTGATTAATTTTGATAATAGCCCAAGATAAAATAAAGTTATAATTGATTTAAACAGGATTTAAAAGAAGGAGGGTAGTTAATGCCAGTCAGAATTTTTTCACAGAACACATCTCTCTGTCATGAAACTTTTTTTTTTAATCTTCTGAAGAAATGATATGTTTATTTTATAAAGGTAGCAGCACAGACTTTTTTGAAACATCTTATATGGTACTCTGTGGAATTCACAATAAAAACAGTGCTTTAGGATAGTAATTAATCACATGGATTTCAAATTTACACAAGCTTACTGATAGATCTTCAAAGGTATTATCTGTCAATGGAGAATCATCACTGATGGAGATTTTCCTACCAACCTTTTTCAGGCAGCAGCAGTAGATTCAGTACTAGTCAACACCTTCATTATTTATTGGATAAAAGATTGCTACTCTTAAAGTATGTGAATGGTAAAACATAAAGGATAGCATAAGAATCAAAAACTGGAAAATAAACCCATACAAATTCACATGTGAACTAAAATGCACCATTTTAGGAGTGGCAACAATGAAACATTAGAACAAATTACATTGGAAAAGATGGATTATTTCATCTCTTAGTATCTTTAGATTGGCTTTTTTCATATATGGTATTCTTTACTCATGTGAAAGCAACTGATCTCAGTAAAAGAATATTCCTTTTTTTAGAAGAAAAAGATAAGGGAGACAATATAGTTGTTGTGTTTGGCTTCAGACCCACAACTCTCAATTGTTATGGAAAGGTTATTATTAAATACAGCTACGATCTTACATATGATTACTGTTAAGTACCAACTGTTCCAGTAACCAGTACAATGAAAATCATGTCCTGGAACTTCCAGTCTGTTCATATTTTGAAAATACGTGTGTGTGTATGCATGCTTGATTTTCTATCTCTGAATAATGCTTCTGAGCTTAGGGAAACTGTTCCTATCCATAAAATTATTTGCATATACAATTATAGCAGTGAGGCCAGAGATGCAAACTGTGGAGGATGGAGTGCACGGAGAAAGATTTAATATTGGGGAAAAAAATGAGCTCATGTTTATGTGATTCAATAGCTTTAGTCCATTAATAACTATTGGGCTGTGAAGTGAATTTTCTCCACACTACTGACTAGAATCTGCACCTTTGAAAGTTCATGTAGATACCATATTATTTAGTATTCTCAAAAATACGTATATGTAGCTTTCATTAGTCTTCCTTACCTGATAAGAGTAAATAGCTGTAGATTGCACTTTACTGGATTTGTCAATTTGTTTTCTCAATGTGTGCAGTGTAAACATTTATCTCTTGCATACTGTGAATGCATTGTTTCGGAAAGTTTGGTTACATTGCAGCAAAATTAACTCTCAAAGATAGGAATCTGGAGGATTAAAACCTGAAATGTAGTATAGTAAATATTTTTCTTAGATTATACTGTGCAAGTAGTTAGAAGCTATCAGTTTTCAGTCTTATAGATCTGTACTAATAAATTCTGAAATAAAATGCATTATCAGCCTTTCTGGGATTTGCTTGCTTGTTATGAAAAAGTACTGACATATCCCTGGAACCTTGTAAACAGTAAAACCCCACATTTTCTTAAAATTTAAGTTTGTTTTTAGTCCTCCACTACTTGACTTCACGTAAAAATGACAATATCCCTGTTCAATACTATACATGGGTTTTGGAAATATCTCAGAGAATAATCTTAATTTTTCAGAGCACAAAGGGACATGTCATTTGGGTGTATGATGAGTTTTGGGTAATAACTGGCTCCTGTATGTTTTGATGAACATCTTCTTTTCAAAGTTACTTGGACTAGATCAGTTTCATGTGTCTGGCTAAAATCACATTTTACCCAATTAGTTGGAGCTGTATTTCCAAGCCTTAATACTTCATAGCTCTTGAAACCAAGGTCAAGTGAACTTCTACGGAAACCAGGAAAAAAAAAGTCATTTGACTGTAGTGGCAGTACTGCTTTCACTGCTCTAGCTTTTTTTATTCTGCTTCCCTGATTGTTAATTTTTTTCTGTCCAGTACAGAGGCAATACCAAGGATACTTACTTACGGTGTAAGCAGATTAAAGTTGGAAGAGTCCAGTCAGGGAAAGCATCAGAGCATTACACTATCTGAGTGAGGGTTTACAGTGGTCCATTTGCCCCAAAGTTTTTTTGCATCACTGCTGTAGAAAATCAAGTCATCTAACTTCTTTTGGATCATTTACATTATCTCCCAGTGGAGCCTGGAGACCAGTATTTGTGGTGCTGTCTGACACACTTTAATAAATCTGCTTCGCGATGATTGTTCTGAAAAATGCAATCGATACAGATACTTGGTATCTTAAGTGCAAATACTGTTGTTATTCCGTTTGCTCAATTCCCACTGAAGTCCAGGAGAGGGTTTTTTTTAATGAAAAATATGATGGTAGCTTATTGACCTTAATGCTCTGTATGGACTAATAGGAGTGACTTTCCATTTCAAAGAATGAAAAATATTTTGTGTATGTGACTGGGAAGGCACTGATTTGTTCATGCATAGTTGCTATCGAGAAGTTTAAATGTCAGACCAGAGGTTTCAGGGCAAGGTAAAGCTTTGCCAGCAGTAAATTACTTCGGCTTTCTTCCAGGGTTGTGCCATGAAGGGAGATTTGCAATAATGTACCAATGTGGCAAGAGAGTTCCTCCAGAGTATTGCATGTTATTTTCTGTGTTCTGTTCCAAAAAAGTTTTTTCATTTCTGTATATTATAATTGAACTTACTCTGGTCTTTGATTACAGTAACTAAACAGAAATTTTGACCACAAATTTCTCATCCAGTTTAAAAACCTGACTGTTCCACTTATTCTACCATGTTTATTTGTATATCAGTCCCCTCTTACTCAGACAATCTGTTGTTATTTGTCTGTCCTGCCTCTGTGTGTAATGTTAGAGATGTGCAATATGATTCAGTAGGATTCTTAGGTTCCAGAAAAGAGTTGATATGATATTGGATAATGAGAGTGTGTGGGGAGGGGTAGGAAATATGTGGCGTGTAGTATGTTCACATGTGTGACAGGGATAAATTACATATTTTTTTTTTCTAGTGATACACTTTAGACTGTGTTGTGTTCATAAGTAGCAGATTCTAGATCTCAGCACAGTGAAATAGTCCACTGCATGGGGAAAAGGTAGCGAGTTTCACGTAAGATCTGATGCATCTCTGTTTCTGGGTCAGCTTTATGATAAGGCTCAGAAGGATGTCTTTGGTGTGAGCTGATTTGCATTTTGACAAGTGTTTTTTGGGAGGAGTAGTGCTAGCAAACGTTTCTGGTAGAAATACTACATATCATGAGTACCGTGTAGTTCAGAAAGAGGAAGTGCGACGCGTGAATGCTGATAGTTTGGGGAAATATATGTTACTTACAAACTGTAGTATCCATATAACAACTAACTGTGGGCCTAACTTCTAATATTGGGTGCTGCAATACAAATACAAATTTTGCTCTGTATGTGATTTTGGTTTTGTTTGTTGGTGGTTTGTTTTTTTAAAAAGTTGGATAGAGTGATGGGGTAGTTTGAGCCATCTGGTTAGCTAACTGAGAATCACAGCTTCTGCAGGTGTGTACTGTGCATACTAATGGGGCTAGTGTTGATCATTAAAAAAAAAAATCCATAAATTTACTTTCACATTTACTGTTCTAGGTGAGCCTTAATTCACTTTTAGTGGAAAGTATGTAGCGGAAGCTTTGTCTCCTGATTTTTTCTTTTTGTGCAACTATATTGAAGAACAGCAAACAATACGTTACAGCATATTCATTTGACATCACACCTCACAAGGACTGTCCTGTTTGGGACACTTAGGAGATCTTGAAATATGATATGACTCTTCAAATGACAGAGTGAGTGTACATATCTGTCCCCTTTAGAGGGACAAGTAACTTCTCTTTCTGTTCCTGTGGGGTATGGAGAAGCAAGACTGTAATCTCACTGGCATGAATTATTTAATATCCATTTAGAGCATTTGAATGATGCATCCCAAAATGAGTAGCATGGCAGAACCTGATCATCACAGAGTTAGACTACACTGAAATGGGTTCACAGTCTTTCTGTCTCTACAGATTATAGAATGAGAATGCCTTTAGGCATTTAAAATGATTTACAAGCCACCGCTATTTCCATGGAGTATAAAATATCAACCGTTTGAAAATGAGGTCTTGTTGTCAAATCCTAATCCTCTTACCTACTTAAGCGGTGTATTTATATTAGCAACAAATGTTACTACAGCACAAAACATTAAGGAAGTCATGCGGTTCTTATCAAGTCCCAATTTATCAGTGTTTTATACTAAAACTTATTAATTTGCGTTTTGTTAAACCTAGGTTTCACAGTATCTCAGTATATAAGTGACAGCTAACGCTGACCAGTGTTCCTGCTGCTGAATACCTAGGAAAAAAGGCTGCGATACCATTAAGTCCAGGAAAGCACTACTTTTTACATAATCAAAAAATGGTTTGACTGCATCCTTTAATGACAAGACAAGGGCAACAAGAAAAGCTTCTATAGGTACGTTGGTGACAAAAGGAAGACTAGGGAAAATGTGGGCCCTCTCTGGAAGGAAACGGGAGACCTCGTTACGTGGGACATGGAGAAGGCTGACGTACTCAATGACTTTTTTGCCTCAGTCTTTACCAGCAAGCGCTCCAGCCACACCGCCTAAGACACAGAAGGCAAAGGCAGGGAATGGGAGACTGAAGAACCACCCACCGTAGGAGAAGATCAGGTTTGAGACCATCTAAGGAACCTGAAAGTGCACAAGTCTGTGGGACCTGATGAGATGCATCTGCAGGTCCTCAAGGACCTGGCGGATGAAGTGGCTAAACCGCTATCCATGATATTTGAGAAGTCGTGGTAGTCTGGGGAAGTTCCCACTGACTGGAAAAGGGAAAACATAACCCCTGTTTTAAAAGAGGGAAAAAAGGAAGACCTGGGGAACTACAGGCCAGTCAGTCTCACCCCTGTGAGGGCAAGATCATGGAGTGGATCCTCCTGGAAACTATGCTAAGGCGTGTGGAAAATAAAGGAGGTAATGAGTGACAGCCAGCATGGCTTCACTAAGGGCAAATCATGCCTGACAAATTTGGTGGCCTTTTATGATGGGATTATAGCATTGGTGGGTGAGGGAAGAGCAACTGACATCATCCTTGTCTCTAAATTGGAGAGACGTGGATTTGACAGATGGACCACATGGTGGATAAGGAATAGGCTGGATGGTCACAAAGAGCTGTGGTCAACAGCTCGATGTCCAAGCAGAGAACAGTGACGAGTGGTGTTCCTCAGGGGTCACTATTGGGACTGGTGCTGTTTAAAATTTTTGTTGACAACACGGACAGTGGCATTGAGTGCACCCTCAGCAAGTTTGCCAATGACACCAAGCTGTGTGGTGTGTGGTTGGCATGCTGGAGGGAAGGGATGCCATCCAGACGGACCTTGACAGGCTTGAGAGGTGGGCCCGTGCGAACCTCATGAAGTTCAGCAGGACATGAACCTGTTGGATCAAGTCCAGAGGAGGGCCAGGCAGATGATCAGAGGGCTGGAGCACCTCTCCCGTGAAGACAGACTGAGAGAGTTGGGGTTGTTCATCCTGAAGAAGAGAACACTGCGGGGACACCTTGGAGCAGCCTTCCAGTACCTAAAGGGGACCTCCAAGAAAGCGGGAGAGGGACTTTTGACAAG
>JANXJC010000088.1:35388799-35422309 GCA_027564655.1 Leptodon cayanensis | reverse complement strand
CCTGGTCTAGTGGAAGGTGTCCCTGCCCATGGCAGGGGGGTTGGAACTAGGTGATCTCTAAGGTCCCTTCCAACCCAGACCAGTCTATGATTCTATGAAATGTAACCATTCCATGCTCAAAAATAGTTTAGATTAAAAACTAGATTTAAAAATACAAGCTCTGAAGGAAAAAGCACCCAATATTTTCAGTGTTTTCAGAGCTGGGCGTGGAGACAGGTTCAGTCTGTTAATATAATACCTTCTTTGCTGGGTGTTCATCATGATGTAATACAATCTTAAGCTGTTTTCTGAATTTTACCATAAATAAAAGTAGTATACTGAATATTGAGGCTGAGCGTGTGGTCATGGAAACTGTTACTTTACCTGAGGTGCTGGAGAGCTTGCTTTTATCTGTGCTGATGAAAAAATATGGGAAGGGTTTTAATGCAGTAGTTTTCTGGTTGATGAGTATAGGAGTCTGGGGTAAGTGGATACTTTCGAGAAACACAGCTACCATACCTATGTTCTGTAATTTTTTAATTACTTTTCTTAAAGCTTGTAACTCTCTATATTTTTAACATACTGAGATGTTTGGAACTGCTCATGGCATTCCAACTGCACTCCTGCCACTTACAGAATTTATGCTATGTAATTTTAGGTCTAAATATTTGATTGCTGTGAAATTCTTTTATCAAATGGGAGCATACCTGCTTGATTCTTACCTCCCTTAAAAAAGCCATTAAAATTCCTAGCAGCTTGTACTGGGTGTTGGCAACAAGTATATCTGAGTTAATGAGGCATATGACTTCAATTTAGGTATAGGAAGGATAAATGTAATTCAGTAACATATAAAAAGCATCAGGAATCAGAGAGAGACTGTCAGTAGATAAAGTTAAATGAAGAAAAAGTCCAGTAAAGGAAATTAAATTTACACTATATAATTTTTTACTACCTTGCTTTTGTATTTATTACCAGTTTGATGTAAACTTTGCATCTAAAATGTGGTTCAGTCTTGTGAGGTCCCATTTATTATGAAAACCTTACAGTGATGGTCATATATTTTAAAAAATAAGACAGTGATTTCAAAACACGCAAGTGCTGCTTAACAGAAAACAGAGCCCTGAACAAGCAATACAGGTTTATGCTTGTCCCATGTTTTGTAGCTGTAAACTAAATAAAAGGTAATTTAAATTTGTAAAGTACTACAACATATAGCAGGATACTTAAATATTTCGCACCAAGCATACGTATTTCTTCCTGCTTTGTTTTATAACTGCTGGTATTATAGTTTCACAATTTTGTTAGGAGGTCACCATTAAAAGGCCAAAATTATTTTATACTTTATTGAAAGGTAAAACTGGAGTTTTAAGTATGACACCTTGTGTTGCGTAGTTAAACTGAATTTCCCTTGGGTCAGTAGAAATCTGAATACAGTATCAGAACTGGGTCTTGAGGAATCTCAGTTTGATCTGACCTTTTATAAGCATTGTAGTTGTCACAGTTTCCAGTTTCCTTTGCCCCCCTGGGTGCGAAAGGTCTTCTCTGTCATGCAGGATACCTGCATGCATTTTCAAAGAACAGTTCTTTGAAAGCCATGTGGTTTATCCGAGAGGCAGTTTTTGCTTGTGAAAATACAATGTTCTCTTCCCGCACAGGCTAACGGTTTACTCTTGGAATTTTCAGATGTAGTGCTTTTGTGTAAGAAAGCACAGAGTACATTGTGGGGGAATTTCTAAGGGGCTAATGGTGATCCCTGGCAGCTGTAGTGATCTGTTTGAGAATCAACTGCACTGTGATGAATATCAGAAGAATTTAAGATGATGCTAAATTCTTTGTCCCTGATGTCTTTAAATAAACCCTGGTTCTCCTGGGAGTTGTTTTTCCCTAGTGACAAGATAGTCCTCTCAATGAAATTGTGTGTGTAAAACCAATATCTCTCATTTTACTGTGATAATACTGAAGAACCAAAACTAGGGAAATTTCTGAGAGTTAAATGCATCTTTTCTGTGACTGATTTTGCAGCGCTACAGAACAATTTGTCTAGGAGTCTTCATGTTGCCCTTAAAGGTCAAATAATAATGTTCAGATTTTAGATATTTTCAGTAAAGCTTCATACATGTTTAAATGAAAATATGGATGAGCTGGAAGGAAATAATTGCTGAGAAACTATGGATCCAACATTTTACTCCTTTTTAATTAATTATTTTATTCTAAGTATAAAATTAATTAAAAGCAGCAGGTTTTAGTCACTCCACCTCAGAAGATTTCTTTGTGTAGTTTTAATCATATTTATCTTACTCTGAACAGTTACAGGCTTGGTCTACAGAGTGATCATTTTTTTCAATGTTTGTACTTTGTTATAAATGTTGACTGAAATGTGCTAACAAGTAAAATAAGTATCATCAGCTCTTCAGTTGTGTTTCAATGTCTTACACAGAATCAAGAAGTCAAAGATGGCTGTCAAACAGGGTTGTACGTGCTTTTTGGACTTTGCTGTCATGGCCAAAATGCATGTAAAAGACGTGCAAAAGCACTGAAATGACAGCTTTTTGCAATATCACTGGCTGTAGTAGAACATTATAGTTTGCCCATCCCTTTTTTAATATTTTTATTATGTCCCTAAAATACTGGAGGTAATCAGATGATTGCATTGTGTAAATAGGCAAATACATCACATTAGTGGTGTGTAACATTTAGGCTATTTAAACCACAACTATTCTCTGTATATAGCATATGCATTACCATCAGCACTCTCAGATTTTCTTTTCTTTTTTCCCCATGCAAAGCAAGAATGAGTGGATATAATTTAGAATTATTTTTATGTACATACTTGAATCATGACAGTTTGATAAGGCTCGGAATTTGGGAAATGTCATGCATTTAATTTCTATGTAGTTGTTTTGCTCTGTGATGTTGAGCAAGACTGATATTAGGTACCTTGCTTGCCTTCAGTTGATTTGAAAAGTGCTTTGAGGTCTATAGGGGAAAGTGCTGTATTAAATCTCCCTAATAATTTTATAAACAGCTGATTTGCATTAATAGCAATATGTATGATCAATCAGCAAAGGCAGAGAGCAAAGCAGGATGTTTATAGCCAAGCCGGAATATCAGATGGGAGAAACCAGAGGAGTATGCTTGCCATTGAATTAATACAGTTCCTAAAAATTCCATAATCTTTTTCAGTAGATTTTGGTAGTCAGGGCAAGCAAACAGCTAATATTTTTTAAGAGCTGTCAAACCTTCTTCCTGTAATGATTTGTTTGTCAGAGTGTAGCAGGTTTTTATGGATGAGAGACATATACTTGTGAACCCTATGCTATGCAGCTTCTCTGGCCTTTCCTACCTGTTGGTGATGATTTAGCGTAACACATTTGCAGTAATAAAGATGCTAATCTGTTGCTTTCTGCATTTTTACATGGTCTGTGATTAATTTAATAAATTCTGTTGCTCTTTGTTTGGATAATTTTACTTCATCAAGATGGTCTTATCATGCTTCAGCTTCTTAAATGCTTTTGCCTTGCGCCAGTTACTAACACAGGTGGCGATTCAGCTCAAGAAATAGAGATTGATTATTCATGAAGAATAAGCTTGCTTGCTGTAGTTCTGAAGCTGGGATCACTGACACATTGCAAGAATAATTGGTCGTTCTTTATTTGTCCTGTTGAAAACTACTTAGACATTTTAATCCATTTTCAAAAGCTGCTAAGGTTTTAACTTCAGCTGGATTCACATAAAGGGAGGAGGGTAACCAGAACTGAAAGGTACATGTCTCTAGGTGGAAGGTGAACTATAGAAATGGCCAGTATTTTTTTTTTTTAATATAGACTTTTATTTGTGCCAGGATCTTAACATTACAGCAAAAGGCACCTATGAATGCTTAGCTCTAATTAGTGGTAGAATAAGGTCTGCAGTGAAGTACCACTTGATTATACTTTAGATGCATCAGGTCTACTTTATAACATTAACCCAAATTAAATGTATTTAATGGGCCATATGGTACTCTTCATTTTTTCAAATTTGTAATATAAACCTGTAACGTGATCCTGAAAACCAAAATGAACTCCAGAGAAATAAAATTATTCAATTACGAATAGCATGTGCATCCTTCCACTGACGTGAACCACTCCTTGATTACTGCCTAACCACATGGCTTGATTTCCTTCCAGTCTAAAGGGAGGGCTTGATTGACACAGCGGAGACCAGCCTGAGCAACTGAGTGATCTAAATCGTGCTATTAGGTGTGCTTTACCGTAAGACTAGCCAGCTGAAGAAATGTAGTTTGCCTACTCTACAACAGGGAGTTAGTTCTTACAGAGTGTGTTGCTGATAATTTATTCTGGATGCATTTTTAAAGTTGGTTTTGGTTTTGGGTTTTTTTTTTTGCCTACATAAAAGCTAACATTTAAAGGATCATTAAGTAGGACCTGACTGCAACTGGTGAAGTAATGCATAGCAATTAAACTTTTTTCCAAACTGGCAACTCATGAATTGTTTTTTGCATATATGAAAGGAAAGATTCTGTGGACTATCATAATTAAAATTAATCAAATTGTTAAGTTATAAAGAGGGATTTTTTTGTAAATGACACCATTTTAGATTTCAATATGCAAAAATAGCAGATTAGTTGGGGGGGAAGGAAAGGGAAAGCAGAATGCCAAAGTGATACACAGTTGCTATTACATGATGATTAAGAAATTATTTGGCATTGGAGAACTTTAAAATGCTTTTAAATGCTGTGTTTCTGGATATTGGCATTGGTGTAATCTTCTCCCCCACCCGTCAGTTCCGTGGCCCACACCCCCTGCTAGTCTTTTGCTTAGGAGTGACCTTCATTTCCTAGCAGCAGTAATTTTTTTCACAGTCAGTTTTTCACCTCTGTTCTGCATAGATGCCTACTTGGCTTGCAGTCAGGATCAAGCATTCTGCTGCCAAGCATGGAAGTTGTCCTGCTTGTCATAAATTGCAGTTACAATTTTGGGAAATGGTGTTTTCCTGGTTTCCTGACTGCTGCATATTGAGAGAAAGTTGAGACAGTGCTTGTACATTTCGGTTTGAGAGTGTTTCACGTGATACAAGAACAATATTTCCGGCTGATTGACTAAGTGGACTTTGAAGTTAATTTCTATGTCAGAAACAATAGTGGCTTCAGTGCGAAAAGATCAAACAGATTTAGGATGGTTCTTCTAGGTGAGGATGAGGAGGGAAGGAAATGAAGGCAGCAACTACTGACACAGCCAGTGTTCGTGGCTAATAGTCCTGTGAACAGGTATTTGTAGGTATAGCTTCAGTTATGTGTCTAGCTGCTGGGTTTAATGTTATAAATGCAGTTGATATTAGACTTAATTGATGTTACTTCTACCTGCAAAACAATAATAATAAATACAAGGCTGAGCTACCTGGACATTGACAAGCAAATCTGTATAAATAAAGGAACTCCATTCAGTCTTATAAACAAAAACAAATTTAATCCCATTTGAGGTCTGACACACTTCATTCCCACAGATGCTGATCCACTAAGATGCAGCTTTCCCCTGCATCTTGCTTTAAGTCTGTGTGAATGCCTCGCAACATCTCAAATGGCATTAGACACCTGTATTTAAGCAAGCAGAGGGCCTAAAATGTCCTACTCCCATCTCCCATCGTTCCCATGCCTGCTGTCACTCTTCTGCATGCTAAGACTATCTCACTTTTGCATCTTACTCCAGGTAATTGTTCCTCAGTTTCTTTTGTAACTGTAAGACGGGTGGAGGAAGAGGCTTGCTTTGCTGATTCCTTCAACTTACTTGCTTTGATTTGTTATTGTATGTGGCAATGCTGTATGGTGAGCTGTTGTTCTTGATTTGACTAAGTTAAAAGCTTGCCTCTTAGTTTAACAACACTTCACTGATGGGAAATTTTTATTAACTGTAGGACATTATTGTTCTTGATCTTAAAGTTCATTAATTTTGGGAAACATTTCATTTTTTTAATGAATACAAAACACACTACATGAACTTTGCAGTCATTGCCAAAGAAGAATGCTGATGTTGTAGAGTCTGAGTAACAACAAAAATAAATTGGAAGAGAACACTATCTTGCACAGAAAGCATTCTCCCATATTAGTGCAGTGTTAAATTTTTATTCTTGAACCAGTCATTATCAGGGGCTTGTGTGTCAGAACAGTGAAAGCTGAATAAAGCAGTTAAACTCTTAAGGTGCTAGCACTATTGAATTGAATAGTGCCGTTGTAAAAATACAAATGCTTTACCATGAACAATGGTGATGTAAAAAAACAAAAAGTACTGTATCTCATTGTGCTCTTAAACAACTCTCTAAACATCTCATATGTAAAGTTCCATACATAAAAAATATCTCATTGTTGCTATAGTGAGGAAAAAAGTAACAGATTGGTTTTGAATAGTTAAAATTAAATGTAGTAAAGTGTTTTCTGAGGGGCAGAATGCTGGCTAAAAGTCAGGCTTGGCTTTCTGAAAAAGAAAGGTGTCTGTTTTTTTGGTTCCTGGTATGCTAGCAGAAATGGGGGTTGGTGCATATTCAGAATTAACTGACTCTACCATCATGTTCACCTCTTAGTAAAAATACAGAAAGGGGAACAATATCAAAATACTCTGTTAATTAGCTGTGTCCCTGCAGTATCTACAACGTTGATTGCTTTTTTTTTTGTGAAACCTAATCTGCTTAGTAGGTGACGATAATGATCCAGCTTTCTAATGTTCTTGATACTTAGCCAACAATTTTGGGGTATAGTGAGATGACACTAATGGAAAATGCCTTAGAACTTCATTTCTACAGTTACACCAGTTGACCTCTCACATATTAGATTAAAAATTTCTGGCATTTTTTGCTGTGAGATATGTTATTCACTGTGTGAAACCTTGTTTTTCTTTTCTATTACCCTCTGTTACCCCCTGTCCAATTGGGAATTCCAGGTGTAACTTCCAAGTCCGCACTTGTACCTCCAGTCAGCAGCTTGCAGTAGTCCTTTTCTGAAAACCCCATAACAAGTTCTAAGTATGAATACACAGGAGATGATGAAAGGTTAATGTTCACTTAGTAGACTGAGAGGTATAAAGATATAGATTGACAAGGAAAAAGAGGTACATTTATTTCCCTGCTCAATTTTCTTACTTCTGTGAGGTATATATTAAGATTTTGATGGTCCTTACCATGTTTCAAGATATCCCTTCTATGGATTACTTCTTGAAAATTAGTTCTGGATAGTCATGATAGTTACATAAATTCTTAATCTGAGTAGATGCAAGTAGCATTAACCTTGAAGAGCTTTGATGGCATTGTGTTTACTGAGCTAGGATCAGGCCTTTTTAGAAAGGCAAGATCCGTCCGCATAGTATGTGGCTTCCTTATGGATCATTGACTCTTCAGCACTGTTTGTCTTTTCTGGTATTGAATTGTTTTGCCCAACAGTTTTATTGGGATTAATTTGGTCGTTTAACTTTGTGATTTCCTTTGGTAGGTAACTCTGGGTTTTTTGCTTATTTCAGAGATTTTCCTATTGAACCCAAATGCTGTATTTCATATCATTCAGTAAACTTTTAAACATTAAAGGAGGAACAGACTGCTCATTTGTGAAACTTGACCAGATGTGTTGGGCAGTATGAGGAAGTTAGGAGATAGTCTAATCTACACTGTAGTATAGTGCAGTGTGTGATACTTAAACATCTTATAATTCCTGAAAGGAGCAATCACTTAAGAATGGATCTTCTGTGCATATATATACATAAAATTATAAATATGCCTTTATGTGTGGATGTGCGCTATAAGTGTTTGTGACTGGGAAAGATTGTAGAAGATAAAGTGTGGTTATTTAAAAACACCTTTTGAGATGAGTATATAGTTTGGGCTTCTGCTGTTTCTGTTGTAGCTTCAGTTTTTAAAAAACAAGGTTACTGACTTTATTGAGACTTTTTAGATAGCAGGTGGATTTGTATGTCTTTGAATAGCCACACTGTGATGTTGTTAAATGTCTTCTCAATGTGATTGAAACCATCTCAAGAATGGCATAAAGGAGGAGTGAAACACAGGAACAAAAGTTGCAATTAAAGAGATATCTTCAGGTTTAAAAACTTTAAAAAAACCTCTTAATTTAAACCTAAAAAATCCCCCAAAAGCCCTGACTTAAACTTATGTCTGCAGTAACAACTATGACTTGCAAATGACACCTAAGGTTAATGCTACACTAATGCTCAATTTTTATTATTCTTTTTTTTATTATTCTTTTTTCTTACTATGCTATGGAGAGCCAGAATTTTGGCTGCTGTGAATCATGTTGCTCCATGGATATCTTTAAAGGGATAGTATTTTCTAGAGGTGGACTGCACATACAGAAGTGATCTTTTGTTTCTATTTCGACTGTAACTCTCAGTCTTTTTTGGAAGGACCTTGCACAACTGTGAAGAAATGTTTAACAAAAAGACAGAGTGATATAGGGACCTTTCAAAAGTACATATGAAATGGAAGCTATTTCCTGAAGGTATTTTAAAATAGTTTTCTGTGAGAATCTGCAGCCCTTATTTACACTGGGTAATATGCAATTGCGTTCTTCATAGCATTGAAGTGAAACTGTGAAGCAATAATTATGCTAATTTAAAAATGGAAAAATACCAAGATTTGTCTCTTTCTAAGTTTTAAAACATTTTCTGGCTGACCTCAGGAACCTTAATATACAGAATCTGGTGTATTTTAGTATTTAAGGAGAACTAATCTTATACTGTTCTTGTAGCAAGCTAGTAATTCAGTAGGTAGGTCTGAAGAAGTTATGTTATACTATATAAACTGTTAGCTACATGTAAATAATCTCTAGTACTTCAACTTCCTAACATTCTTAAAAAGAAACCTAAGTATATTTGCTATAGTAGATGTTGAAAGCCTTTTTGTATGCTGTTTATTAAGTGTTTAATTACCTGGTGTGTTTGAAAGCTACACTAGTATGTAGCACTCAGTCTTGGCTTTGTTTTGCCAGTTTTCGTTTTACATTTATTACAGTTGCGTTGCTAAGATTTCACCATTAAGTACTTACGTGAAAGAAATACAAACATGTCACTGACTAGAATTGTTTTAAGTAATTCACCCAGAAAATGTGTATTTATGTGTCTTTAGCCTTTTAATTCTGTTTTCCTCTTAACCCCTACTCTGCAATTGCAGCAAATTCTTTACATTGCCAGGATGTCATAGACCATAGATATCTTGAATATGTTTATCTGATTCAGCTTTGTGCTGTTAGAGAGCATGCTATTAACTGAATAAAGAATTGATTCCTTAGTAGCCATGAAAGAT
This sequence comes from Leptodon cayanensis, assembly GCA_027564655.1. NCBI lineage: Eukaryota > Metazoa > Chordata > Aves > Accipitriformes > Accipitridae > Leptodon > Leptodon cayanensis. Next base: position 35,413,036 of record JANXJC010000088.1, on the reverse strand, counting down.
CTCAGAACATGCTTCCGAAAGGCACCATGATGACCTCTAATTTCCTGCCTAGTATGGGACATTTTACATGCTTACCAAAGGCTTCTTCTCTTGCCCCTCCTGCCATTTCGATTAGATGTTACTTTCATTGTCCTTTGAAAGACTGAGCCGTGTTGCAGCACACACTTCATTCTCTGCTATGTCCGATCCCAAAAACTGCATGCAGGGTGTATCAGTAGGGGGTGAAAGGTTTATAGACTCACTCACTACTAAGTATGAATCAGCTAATACCTGTTTGCACCAGTGTAATTTCCAGCCTGTTCATAAAATGCTTCCACCCAAAGAATGTTGTGTAAATGAGATATCGATACAAGTTGTTAAGAGTCTGGTTGCAAATAAGTAAGTAGAATTTTGATTTGTGTTTGTTTTTCAGAGCCAGAGCTTCAACTGTGTGGAAAAGACTAGATGTCCAGGATCTAATGTCAGTTCTGTGCAGATACAGGGAGATTCAGATTATTTCATCAACCACCTCGGAGTACCTGCCACGCAGTTTTCTTATGAGGACATCAAAACATCAGAGGTAGTTACAGATAAAAACGGACAAACTGAAAATGGCAGAAAGATAGAATTAGATTTTCTCAGGTTATATCTTTACATGACAAGCATTTTGTAGTGGAAAGTTTTGTCCTGTAAGTGAATTTTTTTAGATCTTCAGATGATTATCACAGAGCTTCAAAGTGACTGATTTTATAGGGGTATGGCATTCAAACAAACAGATAAATGTTTAGAACAAATGAAAAGCAAAAAAACCAAAAGGAGGACGTTATGTTAAAAATGTTAATATTGCTGATAGTATTATAGGTTACATATTATCTAACCCAAGTTCTCAGACAGCTTTCAACATAGAGGAAATGAGTTTTGATGTGTGTTTTTGTCCTGCACAGTAGGATTAGACAGCCTTCAAAATGAATTTTATATCGATTTTCATACCGTGGGCAAAATATGACTCTCCAGTATATATGTTGGTTGTACAGACCTGTATGCTTGATTAGAGTCTTCAAAACACCATGTTCTCTTTCAGTCCGTTGTCCTCTGCAAGGTAAGTGGAAGGAAGAGGTGTGTTACGCTGTTTGGAGACCAGGTTGGAACTGGACATAGATAAACTGTTAGGAAAGTTTGTCCTTCCTCAGCTTTCACAACTGTAGGTTATGTTTTCACCTGGACAGCTCAAATGTACCCTTGGTGGGTCAGCTGAGGATCAGGAAGCCTGGCATTAGTTTTTTCAAGATACAGTGGTCATTAGAAAAGGTGTGTGTTTTCTTGTAAATGTAACAATGCATTGACTTTATTTTCCCCTCATTTCTCTTCTTGCGCTGTGCTTATCTACATTTGCTCACATCTTTCCAAGTTCAAGAACAAAGCTAAAGCTGAGTTGAGCTGGAATGCTTCTTGGCACTGCATGCTAATATGCTTCCATTTCAGAAATGCAAACCAAAACAGAAATATGCCAACTATTGGAGCATTGTTATGTTGTTGTGTAAATTAAAATAGATTAAGTCAAGAATTTATATAAGTAAGGAGGCTTCTGTTTCTAAACATCATTACACCTATTAGGCAAAGTGTTCTGTTTCAGATTAAACACAAGGCAAAGACTGTGAGGAAAATGTGAAGGCAGAAGACCTAGGAGTGCAATGCTTATGACAGGCTTGCGGTGCAGTGCAGATTTCTGTTGTCACTTAGCAGCTATTCCACATAGTTTTCATTCCAGATCTGTGTATATAGGATCTATAAAGCATGAGAAAGAATCTCCAAACTTCAGTATATCAAAATAATAAGTGTTTCCCAGCAATGTTTATGATACGAACACTGAAGGTTCCCTTGGCTATTGTCTATTTCAATCCTACAAAAGTTCTTCTTTGTGTTCAGTTAACTTTGCAGATGTGCATTTTTGTCTCTCAAAATGACTCAGCAATGTAATTAAAATCATAAAAGAGAGTATTCTCATATTTGCTTCAATATGACACAGGAAATTTGATTCTCTGTTGAAAACTCAACAGAGTTGTCCTTGCAAAATAAATTTCTAGAAATAAACTTGTGCTAAGTGTAATCTGCAGTCCTGAAGTTGATGTACTGCACCTCTCAGACCGTAGGAGATCTTGACCCCATGAGATCTATTTCATGTGAGAAATAAATCTGCTTAGCAAAATGTGTAAACTTCTGTTGGCGAGAGGATGGATTTTTTCCTAAAAGCGGAGTTACACACAATGATTGAATTTGGATTCTTTGCTATATTTTTGTTATTTGTTGTACTGATTATTAACAGTCCTTCAAAACAAAGGTTTATTGTCTCTCCTATATTCTATTAGACAAGCAATCTGTTTATTGTTTACTGTTTATTGCAATTGTTTATTGGGGATTCTGGTTATTGTATCAAACAGGGATAGGACCATTATACTGCAGACAGAAATTATTCTGGATTTACAGCCATATTAATAAACATTGTAGGAATTTCTCTTGTGCAGGTTAGTGACTGCAAATAATCTGTTGAGTTACAGGGAGGGGTTTTTGCTTGTTTGTTTCCAAGCCATTCAGCTTCTTAAACTATGCCTCAGCTTTGTCAGCTTCATTGCAAAACAGGATTTGGATTTGGGAGAACAGATTTCAGAAATTGGATGTTTTGACATGCTTTTGTAGACTATCATTTTTGCCAGGTTGGTTTCCTCTGCTGTCTCTTTCACTTCTGTGACCTACTCGGGAAATTCTCTTTTTCTGGAATATACAGCAGTTGTTTATTTTATCCACCTGTCAGACAGCATGCAGTGTCACATAAAACTGTCGCTATTCCACACTAAAAAAACTCTGGTTTAGAGTAAAAAAGCCCAAGACCTATGCCTTGTAGTCTGCCTGCAGAGCAACAGTTATAGGTCAGCTTTAGAAATGCATTTCTTACACAGTCAGCGTAACGCCAACCCTCAGAAGGATTACAGAAGGTTGTAAAAGCTTTTCATTGGCAGGAACCTGAGGAGTAAATAAGAGGAAATAAAAATTGTAAGAGGAAACATTCAGACCAGCAGAGTAAGTAAAACTGTCTTGCTTTAAATTACCTAGTACAGTAAGCCACAGCCTCAGGGAGGTTAAATCTGCATGGCAAATGCATGTGGTCACATCTGTGAGGTAGTGAAGTGCATTCTAAGTGTTCAACCACTAGTATAAAAATGCACTGAGCGAAATGCAGCTCATTTATTTGCTAGGAGAAAATATGCAGCATTTTAGTCTGCAAGTAAGAAGTAAACTTGGAAGAATTTCTCAAGCAGAAAACCCCATAATATTAACCCAATTTCCAAGGATTCTCTTGCAGTTACTGAAGAAAGCCTTCCTCTCCTCCTAACCTCTGGTACACTGGCTTTACCTCCACATAAGGGTCACATTCTGATTTGTGTTGTATTAGGAGAAAGGCTGATCAGCTTTTCATAACACCGCAGATTCTCGTACTTTGAGGAGGAGTCATGCTATTCAAGTTATTGATTAATTTACATCCAAGTGACCGTGTAGAGCCTCCAGAGAGAGAAGTCATGTTGATTTCAAAACTGAGTTTCTCTACTACTGAAAGCCCATGATTATACGTCTGTTAGTCCTCAGGTCAATGGAGAATAACATTAGGAACTTCTTCATTTAGCTTTACATCAACAAGAAGGAGCAGCATAAAGTAAAAGAGGTCTTAGATCACAGACTTGTCTTTGTTACTCTCTGCACTGTAATAAGAACTAGATATCAATGGAATTACTCAATCGTATGATCATTGGTACATCAGGAATAAGAAATTTGAGCAAGTGAGTAAATTCTGATTTATTTTTTTTTTTCATGTGTGGACCATTTCTGTGCCCTTGAAAATACTAGTCATGTTTGTATGACAGTGTATTTTGATACCAAAAAATGGTGTAATACATAAATATCTTCCATAATGATAGAAAATACATGCATATAATGGACAAAACTATGGGTTTGGATATGTCACTGTTCATCATGATTCTGCTTAATGTCCTAGATGTAAATTCTTCAGCTGTAGTGTTTTTATTTTATAAACAACATGACTGAAGCTCAGCTCTTGGTTACTTGATTGTAAATTAGGAATAACTGAAAACACTGGATATGGTGGGGTATGATCTGAAGAGCACGCATTGGGTTTCTATTTGAATTCTTCATTGTTCTTCCTGAAAGGCTATACATTGGTTGTGTGCCTATGTAATAGAAAATACTGCTTTATCACTTAATAGCTTACCTTGTTTCTCTTCCCTTACGCATCTTTTTTTGTACTTCTCTGTTGCTTTTGGCATCTTTTAAAATTTGCACGTTAATAGAAATTCTAGTATTAAATGGTTTATTTCAGTTGTGTGTCTGATAACTGTGTTCTTCCATATGAAGCAACATTCCCTGTAGACTCAACTCTGCTCTTGAGAATGACCTCTACAAAATACAAAAAAAGTGTTAAAAATTATTGAAACTTAACCTTTACAACAATAAAAGGACAATTATTCAAATCTGTGGCTGTATTAACAGAAAGTGGTTTTAGTCACAGTGAACGCTTGCTTATTAACTAATACGAAATTTCCTGTAACTGGAGACATGAATGGAAAAGATGCATGAATCCAGAATACTCTGGCTTATCCTGTTTAACACAATTTGAGAAGTTGTTTTGTGAAGATAGAATGATCTATTTCAGAAAGTGGATACAATTGATGTGGTTTTGAGGCAATGGGTAGAAAGCCTATATGGAGGCATAGAACTTGTTGCTCAGATTCCTAAGTTCGTTCTTTATAATCAAAGTAATTTGAAACTAAAATCCTTCAAAATGTTGTTTGACACATGTTCTAGCTGATCATGCTGAGGTGTTTCAGCCATAAAATATGCCGAGTTCCTGCAATTCCAAGTAATGTCAATTGAATTTGTGAGTGTTTAATACCTCTGAAACTCGATTGGAAATTATTTCATGTTCAGAGAACCAAAACAAACTTACTTTTTTACTTAGTAAAAAAACTCCTTGATTCCTCCATTGCTGTAGAACAGGGTTTAGCAGTGGTACTATGTGGCGTATTTAATCCAAATGTGTAAAACACCTTTCAGAATCAAAGTGCTGTTTCTGACAAACAGTTTGTAGTTCTGGTCAAACCACTGCACTCAAAAAGTTTAAGTTCTTTTCCTAGTTTAGCTTTTGTCTTTCCTTAGTATTTTTTTCGCACATTTGCGTAATGGAGCAGTGCTACCCTTGATGAAAGGCCTGAAGCATAAACACGAGAAGGATTCTAAAAGAGCAAGGTATTCAATTGGTAATCATTTTATTAAACTCTGTGAAAGTTTCAAGTATTGGTACAGTTTTTGGAATTTTATCTGTGAAATTTTCAAAAAGTTCTCTGGAATATAAATCTCATCACAGTGAGCTAATACTGGAGTTGTAGCTTTATTTAGCAGTATAGATTACCTCCACTATGGAGGCAGAGTAAAATAAATCTCTTGGGGATCTGAGGGGGTTTTCGCCCCATTACTTTTTAGCTGCAATGAAAGCATCACCTGTTATGGAAAAGATGTAATTTAAAATGTAAGCTGCTGTTTACACAGCTGTTGGTTATAGAGATAGTGATTTCAGGCAGTATATGCTGAGAAGGGCTAAATTTGCCGGGATATATTTTGATGAGGGCCGCTTCTGCGTGTTTATGGTACCAGTTGTTTAAGGCTGCTGTGCTCAAATAGGGTATTTTTTGTGGAGGAGGAGAGTCAGATTCCACAGGATCACTGAAACTCCAAGGCAAAATTAAGGGCTATTTTCTAATCCTGCTTCTTTAGTGGTCTCATCGAACATGGAAGGGAGAAGACGGATTCTGCTCTGTGAAGCGTATGTGTGTCAGTACTTTTGAGGTATAGGGAGAGAGGGCACGTCAGTCTTCCATAGTGTTGTAACTGCTGAGTGACCTCTCTCTGTCTAAGAACTTTCTGCTGATTTACTTAAGACAGATTAATATTAATTTTACGTCTTAAAATGTACCACATGTATATCTTAAAATATAACACAGCTTTTGCAGTAGGGTGTCAAGGGTGTCTCTGGCCTTCTCCAGAACGTTGTTTGGCAGAAATCCTTCCTTTCATTTTTACACTGCATTTATTATATAACAATAATAGCAGGACCAACAGCATGGTCTGGAAAATTCTGTGTTTCCTGTCTCTAGCCATAATTTTACCTGTCAGAGAGACTCAGAACTTCAGCAGTTTATCCATACCTCCTCTTTTAACCAGCTTCTGTTTCTCTTATTTCTCTCCCTTATTTCTTTAAGTTTTGCCTTGTTTTCCTTTTTATATGAGCATCACCCCATATCATTTCCCTCTTCTTGGTAGAGCACCTTAAAAATGTAGTTTGCTCTGCTGGATTCAACATTTTAATCTGATGGCCACACTTGCCTTCCTTCATGACAGGGGACAGAGGAAAGTAGTTTTTTAAAAGATCTGTATTTGGAAGTGTAGTAGTGGGCTTCTTCACTGAAGAGAAAAGAACCAACCCCATAGTTGCAAGATAGTTCATTTTGATTATGTCTTTCCTAGCACAGTTTATAGCATAGTTGCTGAAGTGCTGGAACATAAGTAAATCACAGAGGCTGAGAAGAATAACCTTGCTGTGGCTGCCTAATGTTTGGGTACAAGAGAAAATATAATCTGGATTTGCCGTGGTTCCAGTTATAGATTTGTTTGTTTCTTCAGCATTGTAAATGAAAAAAACATTAAACTGTTCAGTATTTTGAAGCCGTTCCGATCGCTTGCAAACTTAAGCTGGTACAGGAGTATTTTGAGTTTTTTTCAAGATGGAAATAGACTGTTGCTATCTATTTCTATGTCATTGCAGTCAACAGTTTCATGAGGAATCCAATTTTTTTAAATTATAGCTGGGTGATTTCCTATGTTATCTGCATATTATTCATCCTTCTCAGTGCATCCTATTACGTAATGAATCCTATCTGATAACACAGACTCTTAAATCTCTTCTGTGATAATGAGGTAGATTACGTCAATGTTAACATTATCATTTTGTTTTGAAAAAAAAAACAAGTTACTGCACATTACTTAAAAAAAAATATACCCTCTTTTTTTGTTATTTATTGATGGACACATATTTAGCATGAAATATTTTATGGTAGCTGTCCAAGTTTGGGTATGCAGGGCTTACAGAACATTTACTTTTACACCTAGACCATAAAAGTTGTTTTCCGTATCTTCACTCAAACTTAAGTACAGGCAAGAAGTATAAAAATTACCTGTCACATTATTCACAGGCGAGACCAAGATAGTGTAATACCATGGACCACTAAGCTAATTTAGAAGAAAAATGGAAAGAGGTTTCTTTATAGAAGGCATTTGTATGTAATATATGTAGAAGAGTTTAGAATTTTGACAGTTTGAGATTGTATCCTCTTTAGAGAGAATGCATAATGATTTTTATTTCTGTTGAAATATGCATAACTTTTTGAAGGTAACTTTCAACTTTCATTAGAGCCCTTAAAAGTGATTTTCGCCCACACTGGTGTAAAACAGAGGCTACTAAATCTTAACTCTTCGATGAATATGGCTTCTCAGTTGTTTCTGAGAATCTGCCTCCACTCCCTCCCTTCCCCCTGTCCTGCCCTCTTTTCTTCCTTTTTTATCACTCTTTGGGGAAACTTACTGCAGTTTCTTGATTTCAGTATTTACATGCTTAGACTGACACATCATGCACTGCTTTCAAAAGAAATCAAAAGCTTTCCAAGTTTTCTTTGTTACGAGAAAAGAAACAGAGGAGCTGTCCTTGATGGAGAGGACTTAGGGTCTAGTTTACCGAAAAATAACTCCCGTGTTGCATGCTGCTTTTGTCTCTTTCATGTGCTTGCATTAGTGTAGAGGGAGGGCTTAGGCAGTATGGAGTGCTCTTCAGTGGATCTGGCTTGTGTCTGTTTAAAAGTGAATGAGAAACTGGTGTTTATACCAATTTTTGTCTGTGTGGGAACAGTACTGAATGTCTGTAAGTTGTGGGGTTCCGGTGTCAGCGATGAGGAGCACCATTTTAATCCTGTGTTATGGGGACCTTCAGCTGCTGTTTCATTTCTTGGGGTTCTTTGTGTCAAGGTCAAGTTTCGAACTGAACATACAAATTCGTAGAAATCAGGTGGCATGGGAAAGTTCTGGGTGTTGGCCATGTGTAAAGGGTAAGGCCTCTATCCAGTCAGCTGGTTTGGGCACACTGGGCCAGAGTCTGTTCCGTCTCATTATTGATTCACTGATGTACTGAGTTGGTTGCAGTTATGACCTTGACATGATGTTTATTTTATTTAATTTTAGTTCAGTGAAAGTGTCTAAGTAATTAGCTTCTGTGAGAAGTTTAATTTAATTTCAGTGGAACTTGTAGGAAGCATTTGGAGGCTTTTTTTTTATTTTCAGATTTGCAACTGCCTTATCGATCGTTGCAGCATAGGTAATTCAGTAGTGTAGTTGATGGCTCTTGCCACGTGAATAGCTATGTCCGTTACCATTATAATCTCCAGCACACTGTTTCTTAGATTTCACAAAACGAGCAATGAAAATGAAGTTAATTTCTGCCTACCAGTGAGCTATTACCATTTCTCTGCCTGCCAAAATGTATTAAAAGCTACTGTTTCTTTGAAAGAACAGTTCTCTGCCTCTGTATCTCTGATACAGAATGGACTGTATATGTCAACAAAGGTGAAAATAACCAGTAAACAATTTGCAAACTCAAGGACAGATAATCCCTGGTGACAGACACAACCTCTGTCTTCTAACTACAATGTCTGAGCTGCAACTTACCTGGGAATGTAACATGTATTGTAAAGTGAAGCAGCTTGGATGTATTGTGAACAAACTGTGATAACTGTCACTGTATCAATCACTGTATCAATCAAAACTGACCAATGTTCTCTTACATTCTCTCTTAGCAAAGTTCTTGTCAGTGATTATTTCTATAGGTAATATATGTACACACACACATGCTTTATTTTTGTATGCATATGTTTATATATATAATCAAGGTGTCATTATGGAAGGCAGCAAAGTCTGTGGTATAGTTTTGTTAGCAAACTTTGGGTAAAGTGAGAAATTTAACTCCACAAACACAACCTAGTACCCGTGTGTGTATATATAAAGCAAACATCAGTTGTCTGATCTATGGTAGCCTTTATTGAGAGCCATTTTCGTATCACTAACGTAGTTCACTGGTCAAACAGTTACAGTACTTAAAGTCAATCAATTTTTATGTTCTGAAGTTTCAGATGTCTATATTCCTAATGCAGTTATCTCAATGTTTTGCATCACATCATTAATCTCACTGTTACTCCATATCCAGATAATTTTCTCCTTTACTTCTAGTATGTCCTCCAGTCCCTTTCCAGGCAGGAAAGAGTTAGTTACTCTCCTGAGATTTCTGACTGACTACTTGGATGATGTACAGCTGACCAAGCTCTTCTGGTAAATTTTATGCTGGTTTTCTGCAGTTATTATTTATGTCCTCCTGGATTAATTGTCACCCAGTACCAATTAATTTTTCAGATCCAAGTATATTTATCAAGAACATCAATTAGAAGCATCACGACATCATTTTCTTTGAAGGATTAGGGTAGACCATCTATGAAGACATGGTGTACTTACTTTAGCTTTAGCTGCTCAAAACAGAACTTCCAGGCCTGTGCCATATGCGAGAATGTCCTTAGAAGAGAATTAGCGCCAGTTGTTTGACCCTGATATTCCAGGGAGATTCCTACCCTAAGCAGAAGCTGTATGTTCCTTTCTGTATCTCTAATAGGGAGTTCCGTATCTAGACTAATAGGGAGTTTGCATAACAGTGGTGTGTTGCTGTGGTGATCCACAATTCGGTAGCTTTTCTATCTAAAAATATGGCTCTGCATGGTTCCCCTCCTTCCCTGTTTTACTCCTCCTTTCTCCCTGGTATATGTTAAATTTTTTAAGGAAATACACAGCTGGTAGCTGTCCGTGGGGAGCTATGGGAGTTGTTTCATGCATGTATGAAAGAATCAAAGTACTGGTGTGCTTAGAATATCAGAGAATACCAGAAATCCCTTGCAAAGGAGCAAAGGTGTATCAGCCTCAGAATGGCAGGTTGCTTGGGAACCCAGGATCTCCTTTTTCTAAACTGTCTCTAGGGAGTTTGGTGCTGTTGCATTTGCTACTGGGAGATTTTATGAACTTTGTAGTAGAACTTTATGGTCAACAAGATGTAGCAATGAGAGTTAGATGTGTCCAGGTGGAGAGAGAGGTTTCATTCTTTTCCGTGGACAAGGGATGAACTGCCAGTGTGTAACAAAATACAGTTCAAACAGTCCCCAGTAGACTGTCTTGGGACTACTTGTGAAGGTAGGTCCGAACCACGGCTGCTGTGTGTCTTGCCTTTCTCACCCATGGGCTATACTGTCTTTGCAATAGCTATGCTTTTATTTATTCATATTATATTCCTTCTGACCAACATGTTTTCTCTTTTCTGTCCATCTTTAGCATAAATGAGTGCTTTTTAATTTCTCAGTACGTTCAGGGGTTACTCAGTGTAGTACTCACCAGTAATACATTAATACATTAGTCCATCTGTTCGCTTGGACGTTGATTTAGTTGAATTTGGTAGTGAGAGCATGCTGAAACTGTTAAGGTTAATGACTCAGTGTTTTACAAGACAAAATACATTTGAAGTTCAATTGATTGCTTGAGTTGTTGTATTGAATAATATGAATATTTAGCTACCTAATTTTATGTAAGAGCATCTTTGTTATTCCACTAATGTTAGTGAAACTGATGACGTCCTCATCAGTTGGATACATTGCTTTGTTCAAAAAGAATCAGTTTGGTCTCACAAATCCTAGTGCTTTGATGTCCCAAACATTCCACGATGCATTCAGAAGGGGAAAATTCTTTACATAAACCTGCCGTACAGTAACAAAAATTCACAGCTTCTTTAGCATTCACCCTGCATGAATACATGTTGTTGCTGTAAACTGTCCTTGCAGATTCTCTCATAGGCTCTTCATTTTCTTGGAATTGATTGAGGGCTGTTGAAAGTCAAGGGAAGAAGGACAGCCTAGAAGTTAACAGAGTCAATGGGATATGGGAAAACATGTGAGAAATTTGCTTAGACACCAATTATTGCTTCTGTTTGATAGCCTGCTGAAGCATCTAGTTACTGAAAACATGTATTATCCAAGGATAGAAGACAGTGAATTATCTGTCCTCCCTGGAGGAGTAAATGGCATGTTGCATTCAAGATAACGTTTTACCATTGTTGTTCTGAGTAGCTAAATTCAACAGACCAACTAAAAATCTTCTGGCAGAGTATCTGGAATAAGTATCAGAACTTGTTTCCTGTCAGCAGATGTTAGTAGTGTGACACTCAGCTTTGTCTTTTAATACTTTGGGGAAAAAAATCAAGATCACTGGCTTATCAAACAGCTGTGATTTGAGTCAATGATACATTCTCTCAAATAAAATTTGCAATGTTTGATCTATCTTATCACGCCCATTAAAGAACTGTTTAATAGGGCTTTCAATAAATAAATGTTGTCTTTGAAGACATTATTGTTGTTCTTGGCAAAAGCCAATTCTAATTCTTACTGCAAAATGGCGAGCCTCCCACCTACACAATATCTGTCCAGTGGGTAAAATCAGATTCTTCGTTCAGTGTAATAACTTAAATAGGTTTTTAAAGCACTAAAAATAAAACCTGGAAATCGAAGGCATCGAATCAGGAAATAAAAGCACTGTGCTTTATAATATTTGTGATTATGAAAGACATTGTCAGTGGGATTCATGGCTTATAGCAGGACATTGTTAGGATGATCTTACTGACACTGCATGTTTTCCACATAATTTAAATGCTCATAATTGATCATAAAATGTTACAAAATGTTCTTGCACCCTTCACACGACATCCAAGAAAAGGTGTTCTCTCGTACATGTAGTGAATCTGAACTGAGCCTCCTGTTTATAACCTTCTGAAACTTTGGGAAGATCCTCTGTGAGGTTCCAGATTTCTGGCTTGGGCTGCTTCCTCCTACTTAAACTGCTGATTCTGCTTTCAGTTTAAAAAGCGTCAAGGGAAAACTCTAGAGAGGAATAAAGCTATGGAAGTATCCTGATATCTTAAAAGTTGCTTTCTTTGTGCTGCGGTCTGTGAATTTATAGCTTTAGAGTGATTATTTCAATTCACTTACTAATGCAAGGAAGAAAGCATTAAATTAAAAGAGATGAGAGAAAAGTGCTTATATTCTTTTCCTGTGTGATGACTGTTGGCTTGCGTTTTTCTGGCTACAGTCGAGTTGAATAATAAAATAAATTGCGCAGCAGTGATTCCAATTCTGCCTCTTCTGTTTTCTGTCTGCTAGTCTTTCTAGCCTGCTTTGGCAGGCCTTGCTTATTTTGTCCAGCATCTGGTGACATCACAAGGTCAGTGCACTTCTTTACCAGAACATTAAAACAGAAAATAGATTTCATTTTGTTTCATTTCTGAAAGTTCTTCGGTAAACTGAAAAGGTAGAAATACCAAAGAAAAGCCTCCTGTTAGAAACTCTTTCTGACATGCCCATTTTCACAAAGTAGGGTCATTCGCACTTTGAATAAGATTTTTGACATACGTTAGGCTGTGCCAACTGCAAAGCTTTGCTTTCTAAAAAGAATTTAAAAACACACACATTTTATGTCTTTAGTTTCATTTAAGTAATAACCAGTGGAAATCAACTTTTATGTCGCTTTATAATCCTTTGTGGATTTGGGGGGAGAATATTTAATTAGATACCAAGAGCATTTGCTAGAAGGGGAAAAAGCCTACTAGTAAGATGGAGAGGCATGCACTCTCTTCTGCGATGTATTTGCAGCTTTAGGGGCCTTTATTAGTGAGAAATCCTATGCCGTACATTAATGCCTGGTGTTACTCCATTGATTCAGTTTAAGCTACACATTAGAGAACGACACTTTGGCTTTGGTATGTTCTATGCTAGATAATCCACTTTTTCAGTAAATATATTTAAAAATCTGCTTCAGTCTGCAGCACCCTCCCAAACTAAAAGTAGTCCAGATAGCTGATGTTAAGCTTTATTTTAGTCTATGACATACCCTTTTCCATAACTCTTTATTTGATCCTTCTTCCGGCTAACCTCTGGTTCAGTCTCTTACACCCTGCCAGGAAAAAAAAGGAAAGTGGAGAAGAGATGGTCTTTTAGCCTAGCTGAGGTGAAACACCTGTTTCACGAAGGAATACAATTGTATGCTTGCTGCCAAGACTCCATATGCCAATTGCTTGACTTAGGGTAAAATGGAAGAAGGAATTAGCGAGAGCCTGCAGTGCAGGTTTCAGAGGTATTTTTGTTCTTCTCACCGCTCTGTCTTCATCTTTTCTTCTGATGAGGCTTTCTCCTTCATGCTATGACAAATTTTTGGCAATGCTTTTGAATACAGATGCAGACGAGTCCTCGTGGAATTGTAAGCCTCTGGATTTCTGGGTAATAGTTTGGGGCACTAGCCTAGATTTATAGTGTGTGCTCTGCAGGTGAATTCAGCCTCCCAACTAAACTTGTTTCCCAGGTTGATTCTGAAGGTAAGCACTGACTACTTGCTTTGGGTTTCAGTGACCAGACACTGCATGTTTGTGTGTGTCCCTCAGGTTGCTGCAATTCTACTCTTAATGCTGTTGTATTACAAAAAGGCAGAAAGGGTGAAACAGGTTAATAGCTTATAGAACAGACACAGCATGCATGCATATATATATATATATGTCGACAGGTAGCATATTATATTCTCAGTCCTGATGCAGCAGAAGCTTTATACCCCTAAATTCTCCTCTGCTAGATGTTATTCTTTGGTCTATTTGAAGAAAATAAACAGCTTTCTCTTGGCTTTCATCCTTCTTTGGGGTATTTGCTTTGCAGGCTTTAGCAGTGTTAGATTAGCATGTTTATACTGTTTGGCCTACCTGTACAAATTTCAGAAGGATTTTTGCTCTCGCTGCTTGCTCTCTGTTGTACCTTCCTAAGAGTCTTTTACTTTTGTGCAGTACAAAATTGGTGGCACAAATATTGTGAAGTGCTGAAGGGCGAAGCTGACGCAAATACGGACAATACAGACAAATATTAACAAGGATGAAGTCAAACTGATTAAAGAACTTTAGACTAAAGACTGTTTTTCCAGACTGAGCATTATTGTTGAGTAGAGAAGCTTCCACTGCATGCTACTTAAAACCAACCAACCAAACAAAACATTCTGGAGGTATTTGTGTATTATTCACCAGGTTAAGGACACGGGGATGGTTTTTTTATAAATGCTGGGGAATATTCAGCAGGGGAGAAAAATCTATTCTGGTATGGAATGAGAACATGTTAAAGAATTATTAATTACATAATTTGAGTTTCCTGACTGGTAATTTAACTGTTTCTAAAGTGATAGTCAAGAAAACAGGACTCTCTGTTGTGGATGCAGCGTTGTCCTGGCCTAGTAAAGAAAATTGTTTGTTGTATGTATCACAGAACTATTTCCAGCTCTAAGATAGCATGTGGAAACATTTGATTTTTTTTCTTTTTTTTTTTTTTTTTTTTTCTTTCTAAGTGTCAGGAAAAAATTTATTTTTTTTATTTTTTTTTTTTTTTTTTTTTTCCTTCTCAGTGACAGGAAAACAGATCTCTAAAGTGTGTCTTGGTATTTACTCTGTTTTACATTAAGTCACCAGAAGTGCTGTGGGATTTTATTCATGATTTAAAATGCATTGGTTGAAAGTTGGCATATAAATTGAAGGTATGCTATAAGACAGTACACAAGGGATGGCAAATTTAGTACCTTTAAAAGGTGAAGCATTCTGTTCACTTAATTAGTTGAGGAAGGATAAGATAAGTTAGAAAAATGAGTCTAGTAAATCAGAAGTTAATTTTAGTGCAAGTACCCATCATAAATAAGCAAGAGTAAGCCAGGTTTGGGGCTTTAAGGGGTTTTTTCCTGCATTTTCGATCTCCATTTAATCGATTCATAAATCAATTAATTACTGTCATGAGACCTGAGGGCAGCAGGAAATTGGGTTCAAATTAAAAAGAAAAGGAGGCAATTTGTTTTAAGATTGAAAGTTGAATGTTCAATCGAAGTTTAATCAGAAGTGACCCATTATTTGAAAAGTGGAACATCAATGTCTTTCTAATTTCACAGAATGCTTCATTAAATGAGTATTGAAAAGATCAGGTTAACTGATCATTCCAAAAGGAAGATGAAGCAAAGCGGGGGTTTGGAAGCCCGCTTCCAAATAGATGTTATGCCTGTTCCTTTCTCTTCTCAAGAGCTCATAGAGAAATCAATTCATTACACTGGGAATTCAAGGATTATTGGCGTGGTCCTTTCTGGATTGTACAGATTGTATGATAAGAACATAGCTTCATATCAAAAGAGCAAATGTTCTTAATCTATTTGGATAGCTATGTACCTAAAGGACAATTTACAAAAGGCAATAAACAGCAAGGAGAATGTTATCAAAGGCATGACTGGAAGCTGAGCCTCCTAAATTTTAGGGTGTCTCACAGCGGTCTGACCTTGAAAAAGTTTTTCCATAAATTGATACCATGTTGAGAGCATTCAGCTGCACAATACGTAGAACAATCTGCACGTTGTGCAAAGTGGGGGTGATGCTAGTGCCTGACTAGAAGTGAAGGCAGATGAATTTTGTTTAGGATGTGAATGTGGGAGAGTATGAGGACAGCAACTGTAGCTGTAACTCCTACTGTGGGTAAAAAACATGAAGGAATAACAAAATTGCTTTTAGCGCTCTTTGGATTAGCATGTCTTTTTCTTAGCGTGTGTTTACTAGAAATTTGCTTAGCATATTGCTGTTAAAAAAAAAAACCACTCGCTTGTTATGGTGAGCTTGCTGAAAGAATAAATGAGGAGTCTGATTCACTTTCTTGCTGTTGGAAAGTGTTGCTCTTGCTGTTAAATGCTGAGAGGTACTCTTGCAGCATCATCTAGACTCATAGCTCTGCCATGTGCTCCCTGGGATAAAGAGTGGGCTTCTGCTACTTGGAAAGTTAATGCAGCTTTCTCTGATGAGCATAGCGCTTGAAAGACAATAAAAGGCAGCAGAAACAGAGTATGTTTGGCTTTCTAGTAGTTCTTTATGGATGTATCTTTTATGAAAAAAAAAAAAAAGGAACAACTGTTTTAAACATTTCCCTTTATAAGTGCAGAGCAAGATATTTCAGATGTCAGCAAGTTATTTCAGATAGTAATCTTGGATTAACTATTTGCAAGTGTTATCTGTCTGTACACACACACAATAATAAATGTTATGTATAAATATGTACGAGTATATAAAATTGTAGTAATTTTTTTTATTTCATGTGCACTGCATAGGAAGGGCTTTGTTTTCTAGGCAGAAAACTTAGTCGTGCAAAAATACTCAAGCCTGCTTAAAGCAGTGATTCTGTATGACTCCTTTTCAAGATTTTAGCAAGCAGGGTCTTGATCCCATGATGAGCAAAATGACTCACCACTTGTGATGACAAAATGTGTTCTGATTTATATGCCGATCGTTGCTTACTTATGTTGTGCTCCTTTCAAAGGCCGCAGCTGAGGCAGTAGCAAAGGCTACCTGTTTACCTTGCCTGGCTGCTGTCGTCTCGACTAGGTTGGAGGAAGCCTTTGGAAGGAGGGTTGATTGCTCAGTGGCTTTCAGAGAAGGAACATCCTCATCTGGGAGAGTTTTCCAGAGCATAGATGTGGCAAACAAAAAAGAGAGCAACTGGGCTGGTGTAAGAGGGGAACAGTAATAAAAACCAAAAAAACCCCAAACCTTTCAATACAGAAGGGACTGATGAGAAGAGCAGGAGCATATTCATAGTCTGACCACGAGATGGGTAAGAAAACCCAACAACCTCTTTTGCTGGGGGTCCTAGCAGGGGCCGTGCTGAGTTTGTTGCAAAATGGAAAGTCACCGAAGGGTTGCTGGGCTGAGGAAGAACCTAAAGATAATGACTCCTTGTGCACCGAAACAACAGGCAAAAGTTATTTACAAAGTGTTTTTTATTTTGTTGTACTTTTGCTTTTTAATAAAGGCTGTTGTCCTAGATTCTGTTCTCATAAAACCTAGTTTTAAAGAAAACTAAAGTTTGTCTTTTCGGGTGTTTGCCTCCAGGCAGATACCAGGACTGATCCACATCAGAGCTCTAACTGGCTTGGGGTTCAGCCACACCACTCACTTGTGTAATTCAAACACTTACGACCTAGTATTTCTCTCCAGTTAAGTTGTGTGAGAGGAGCAAGACCTTCTGCTCCATGTAGGCACTTAAATTAAGAGCATGGGTATGAATGTATACTTGCAGCGTGTGTATCTCTCACCAGTGAAGGCGAGATGAGCGTAGGATGACTAGAATCCTAACCTGTGCTCCGCAGGTGTGTGTCTAGAGTAGGGTGGGATAAAAGCCGGTTAAGTGGTGTTTCCCTGCTTTACAGGCATCTGATCCATCAAGTTTTAGATTCCCGAGAAAGAATATTTGTCTAGATGGAGCAATAATCTGATCTTGTGTAGCAAATCTAATTCAGTAATCATTCCCTTCACTGACTCTCAGTAAGGTACTCAAGAATGAATATAAATAATGTAACTCTTTTTAAGTTATTGATTGCAATTATGTGAAAGATGATGAACAGCATTAGCACCACCGTAGCAGAATGACAGCGTTCCTCAACCTCCCCCCAGTCAAATAACATGGCTCTGTAAACTAGTGCACAAACTTAAAACAAAGATGAATAGGTGTTATGAATTAATCTTGAAGTATGTATTTTATCTTTATAGTAAATGACTTTGTGCATCTTCTCCCTGAGATCTAAAAAAACAACAAAAAAAATAGTTTTCTGAAGGGAAGAATGACTTCATTTATTATGCTGATAAATCTGTGACAAATTGTACAACACACAGATGCATCACTGAACACAAAAATTTGTACAAGTCGGTGCTAATTATATATTTATTTTTTTAAGAAAGTGCTGGGAGCTTACTACCAGAAATAATCTTCTAGAAATGTATGGAAATACTGATAGAATATTGATCATGGAGGCATTAATTTGTCGAAAACAATTAACAAGCAAACTTACCAGCAATGCAACGTAGATTTTTGAGACATACCTTTCACTGAGTTTTCTTGAACGTGTCTATGAGACATGTCACACTGTTGATGACATGTCACCTGTAGAGAACTATGCCCAAGTTGAGTAGTTTTGAGCAGAGCATATTGGCGTATCACATCACTGATACGACGCATTTGTGTCCCGCACTTGTTTGGGAAGAGAGCTAACAGTGCTGTGCCCAATTAAGAACTAGCTCTTGGATCTATGCGATATACTGCATTGTGTAGTACAAACATAATTCTGATTCAGCTGGCATATATCAGATACCACCATTTTATCCCCCAGGGACACATGAGTAAGATAGTTTATATTATTCATTTCAAGGAATAGGGTAGGGTTTTTTCTCTGCTTCTTTTTAACTACTTTTGTGTGAATTGAAGTTAACAGCTCTTTTAGCTAAAGTACCATTTTTCTTCAGTCTTTGTATGGCTTAGAACCCAGCCTGCAAAAGAGCAAAGCTCAATCACGTAAGAAGAGGCTGTACAAGCCAGAACAAAGCATCTAAATTGTTTGTGTCTTTCATTTGCTCACTTCCTGATGTTTAAACAATAAACCCTACAGAGTGTTTTTAGCAAGTGAAAAGGTAGTGGAGTGCCAACCTTACAAATCAATCCTGTTAAAGCTCAGATCAGTTTTAATATTTTTTAACCAAAGCTTTATTTGGCCACTGCTCAGCATGCAACCTCTGAATGCGTATAACTTTATGGCTGTTGAAGAATGTGTTGGGCATCAGTTTAATGCCCCTAAAAAGGGCCTTCACTTCTTGTGAGTACAGAGTATGAGTCTTTTTTGGAGTACAAGGACAGAAGCTATTGAAGATCAGTATATATCAAGAGGAGTAAACTGAAGATATATTAGTCTAGTAGATATGGGAAGCTGGTATTTGAAAAGGGCATGCTTCCAGAACATTGTCAATATTGCTTTACAGTCTGGGAAATAATCTAAACCAGAAGAATTATTCATCTTAAATACAGGACCATGGGCTTCTGTGAATTTTATTTGGAATTCAATCTGAAAAGAGTAGACATTTTTCAAAATTATTTTCTTAGAGATGTAATCATAGTATAATCTTATGATAATTTAGGCATTTCTGAGCCAGGGATATTGTCAGCTTCTTATTGCTGCTCGTACTTTTTTATACAAAATTCATAGAACATAAAAATTGCACTCAGAATTGGGGTACCTCTTATTGTGTCCTATGTAAAGCTCCAGAACTAACATATATAAAATGTTTTGATTATGAATCTGGCAAAATATATTCATTTCATGAGTCACACTCCTCTGCTTAACCTTTCTTAATGGATAAGTCTTCTTATATTCTTTTTACTGTCCCTCTCCAGAAAAAAAACAGTGGCGTTAAAAGATGCATGCAAAATGTTAGTTCTAGGACTAGCCTAACTTAATCTGAAACTGGATACTTCCCTAGAGATTCTGCCAGGGCTGTCGAACAAAGGACAAGACTAGTTTCCCAGCACTCAGATGCAAAGACATGCTACAAGGAAGTATGTTAATGAGAGGCTTGTAGTCCCTCTGCAGTCCCCAATCAATCCCTCTGGTACGCCTGTATGTGATTCTACGTGGCACACAGTGCATTGTACGCTAAATATGAAATACGATAAAGGACCTCGGGATATTCTAGCTAAACACAATAATATATTTAGGCGCTGGCATCCAAAATTAAAATCAAAACCCAGGATAAGATTCATGGACAAGGAAAGATTTAGGCCTTCAAAAGGAGATACGAAATATTGTGATGCTGAACTTAGTTGCCTAGAGCTAACCGGACTTTGGCAGAGGGCTTAGGTAAAGTTTTGTTCCTCTTCAGGATGTAGGTAAATGCAGTGGATGCATCTCTGGTTATTTGTGCATCAGAGTTCACTTGGAAGAGTACGTTTAAAAGAACTGCTCATAGCTGATACATTTTAGAATGGCATGATACTCACGCACTTGTCACATCCTTCTGCTGATCTCCAAAATAACTTTGGCCATAGTTTCTGTGCTCTAGTACTGAACTCATTGCTGTTGGTGAACAGTGAGTGTATTCAAAGTAGGGTTACCAAATCGAGCATCTCAGTCCATCAAGGTGCACCTCTACACCTATTTTTATATCAGGTGGGGATTAGATAGGCACTAGGTTCCTAGCATTTCCCAGAGGGGCAGTTCAGGTCATGCCTGAAGAGCAAAACTAGAGTCATTCCACAAAAGCAAGGATAATTTTAGGATATATGCCTCAGGAGTTATAGGGATGTAGAGAAAGATTTTTCTTTTCAGGTTAGTTTCTGGGTTATTATACCAGGTTCAGGAACATAGTTTTAAAATAACTCCTGTTTTAGGCACCTGTGCACCGTTGAGGCTTGGGGTTTTGTTTTGTATTGTTTTGCTATTTTTCAGTCCGCACTTGGGTATCAGTTTGTTGTTTGCTTGTGACAGTAAATAGGCAACCTAACTTCTTGTTTTCTCACAGTACAAGAAGAGGCAAACATCTTGTACATACAACGTATTAAGATTGCCTGGTGTTAAAAAGAGTAGTCAACCTAAATGATACAACTCTAGGGAATTGACCAAAAATCCCCATTATATAGATGGTATTACTGTATACAGAAGTAGGATGGTTGCAGAAGATAAAAGTATATTGTTTGATTATTGTATATACATTTATTCCAAAGACTAAATCATGAAGTATTTAATAAAATCTCTGATTGCTGCCCAGCTCAGAATGACATCTGTGTGGGTTTTTTTTCTCCCTCTAGGCAAAATTTTTAGCTACTTTGGGAAGTGTAATTACAAAGATGACTGCCATTCCAGAAATAAAGTCATAAGACTTAGAGGGGTTTGCCTCTTTCAGGGACTTGGAATCAGTTAATTAGATCAGTGAAATAAGTTTAATAATTGACAAAACTTAAGAACAATTTGGAGGATTTTTCAACCTCTGAACAGAATCCAATAAACATTTGAAGGAGGAAATCAATGTGGAATCCTAAAAGGCTTCTTATTTCTTTCTCACAGAATTCTAGCTTTCTCTCCGAAGCTCTTTTTCCTGTACATACAACAAAAACTGAAGAGCTGGATCCCTCCTTCAGCCTGCACGAGACCATTGCGAAGGTAATAGAAATGGGGATGTCATCTATACATACTACCCGTCACAGGGCCAAATTTGAATTTGTTAATAATTTTGAAAGATAATCTATTTTTTCCTGTGAATACTTTGAATGTAGTTTAAAGCTGTGGAGTGTTTTTTCACTGAGATTCACCTTTGGAATATTCTTTACTGTTACATTGGTCAACTTCTGTGATCAAAACACTTTTATGTGCAAATGCTACATTTTATGTGATTCAGTTGTATTTTGCATGGTTCACATTGAACTTATTGGCATGAGTGCCGGGCATTGAGCCTCGCTAGATGGCAAGAAGTGGCAAGTTTGTTGCTGTCAATTTTGTCAGTGAATAGGGTCTCTGAGGGCACCTTCGCATGCGCAGATACTTGGTTTTACGAGCTGTCACAATGCTGCTCACATGGGAGGAAGAGGTGGCCATCCCGTGATTCTGGAGAGCGCTCTACAGAGGAGACGCTCCCAAAGTTAATGTGTTCTGACTCCCCTCTTGTCGCTCCAATACTCCCTCTGTGTTATTTATTAATACAATCAAAATTACTCCTTGCTCTAAAGTGCTCTTTCTTCACTCTGTCCTCTCAGCAAGCCCTGTTTCTACAAAGAGACATGACTACAAATGAGTCCAACTTAATGGATTCATACACTTCTTATAATTGGATTTCTTATAAACCAGAGCTATGTGGACATCACAAACAGATTTCTTTGTTTATTCGGAGCTACTTCTTTTGGAAAAGCAGCTGCTGTTGAAACATTTCTTTTGGCAACAACAAAAATATATTCACAAAGATCAGCAATATGCAGATTTAGCATGTAGGCAGATCAGCATCTTTGGCAAAATAGACAGTGACTGATCTTGGGGTTTCTAGGGGTTTTTTTGGTTTTTTTGTTTGCTTGTTTGTTTGGTTGGTTGTTTTTTTTTAAAAAAGAAGCACATATTCCTAGACATGGTTTTGAAGCTTGGCAGAGTCTGACAGTTAAGGAACAGTCACAAGATGAGAGTCTTCTGTGAAGCCCTTTTAATGGAATTGGTGGTTTTTAAGCCATCCTTGATGCCAAACTAACTGAAAAGATTCACCAAATTTCTTCCCAAAGACTGAGGGAAGTAGGTATGTGATTATTTACTGTGTAGTTAATTTGTGATTTACTATTTAGTGTGTGGTGGGCTGTGTGTAATCTGAATAATCTGTACTTTAGCATTCGCTCTATAATGTTGACTAACAGAAGAAAATTTATTAGTTGACTTGAAGCATTTTGATCCTGTTTAAATTGTTAGAAATTATTTTAAGTAGGTTCATTGAGCATTACAATTTCCTTTGATAGAACTTGATGGAGATTGCACTAGGATACAACTATATTTCCATTTTGCTTTTCAGACTGTTTAGCCCAGGATGCTTCTGTAAAGTTGAATAGTATATGCAGCATTAGAGTGAGATCCTCAGCTGTCATTTTTAGCTTTTTTTGGATTTATTTTAGTTTTCTAAATTTCATCTATTGTTTACTCTTTTTTATAGTTAGATAACGGAGTTGTTACCTCTTGGTTCCCTCCATTCCCGCCCTCAAACTTTTTCTCAGAGTAACTAAGCCGGCCATTGTCTTTCCCTTCTCCTGCAAGATGGGATTTCCTTTGCCCCTCCTTTACCCTAGTGTTTGTCATCTGTTCCAGTCTGAAAGCGTTTTCTTTGGGTGAATGTCCAGAAATGTATGCAATATTTTATATAAGGACTTAATATGGCTTTGTGTGGTAACGTTTGTCCAGCTTCATACCTGAGGTGATGTCGTATCACCTTTCCCTTCATAAGATCTTTTTTCAGCCCTACATTTGATTCTAGTGGCTGCATGTTAGTGCAGACAAGCTGCTGCATGTGTAGTCTGAATTCTAAAGAGTCATCTTTTTTTAGAAATTTTCTTTTTTAAACTGACACTGGTTTACATGCTTTGGGCAAGCTGAAAGATTGCTGGGGCTCTGGTGGCGGTGTTTTTTCCTATCTCCATTATGAGAACTCTAAATGCGTCCTCTCTGTACTGCGCACATATCGATTCTCAATGTGAGCCATTTAAAGGGGGAAAAGCTTAATGAAGTTTTATTTCTTTGAAAAGGAAAAACACGTATCAGTTTAGCTTTTACAAAAACTTCTATAATTACTACAAGAAAGGAAATTCGAGTCACATGGAGATACAAATTTTTCAAACAATACCTATTCTACACCATTCCATGGTTGATCAGTTATCCATGGTCAGTGTATGAGTGCTAGCAGAATTCTACATGTTATACTGTGCACATGAATGATGCGTGATACAAAATATTTTCTGGCATTTATCAGTTACTCTATATGCCTGGTGGTTATCTTTGAGCTAGTATAGTTAAAAATAATAAGGTACATTTTTATTTGAGTGAGAGAAGTGGATAAAAACCCAGAAATGTTATACATCCTGAAATACCATTTCATCTTGTGTCTTTGAAAACAGAGTTTTGTTGACTTTTCTAAGCAAGCTAAAAGGAAAAACACTTTTTATTTGGACTTTTAAGTTGCAAAAGCAAGTCATATTCATGAGACTACCGAAATTCTGATGCAATTCTCTGAACACCTCAGAAACCTTACAGTTTGAGTCATCAAGACTTCCTACTAAAGTCTTTAAAGTAAAAATATTACCTGGATATGGGATTTAAAGGAAATGCTATAATTCATTTAGTTAATGTCATGGTTTAACCCCAGCCAGCAACTAAGCCCTACACAGCCACTCGCTTGGTCTCCCCACCGTGGCATGGGGGAGAGAACTGGAAGAGTAAAAGTGAGAAAACTGGTGGGTTGAGATAAAGACGGTTTAATAGGGAAAGCAAAAGCCGTGCATGCAAGCAAAGCGAAACAAGGAATTCCTTCCCCACTTCCCAGGGGCAGGCAGGTGTTCAGCCATCTCCAGGACAGCCGGGCTCCATCACGCCTGACGGTGATTGGGAAGACAAACGCCATCACTCCCA
>JANXJC010000088.1:35355415-35388699 GCA_027564655.1 Leptodon cayanensis | reverse complement strand
CTCCCAACGTCCCCCTCCGCCTCCTTCTTCTTCCCCCAGCTTTATGTGCCGAGCACGACGTCGTATGATGTCTGGGACATCCCTTGGCTCAGCTGGGGTCAGCTGTCCCGGCTGTGTCCCCTCCCAACTTCTTGTGCCCCCCCAGCCTTCTTGCTGATTGGGCATGAGAAGCTGAAAAATCCTTGACTTAGTAGAAACACTACTTAGCAAGTGTTATCAACATTGTTCTCATATTAAATCCAAAACATGACACTATGCCAGCTACTAGAAAGTCAAAACCAGGACACCTTGCATTTTGTTTCCTTTGGTAAATCTTAATGGCCAAATAAAAATCTGCTTAAAAAGCCATAAAATACTTAGGTTTCATAGCACTGAAAAAGTCCATTTTCCATATGTAGAAGCATGTATTTTACAGCTGCTTATGTGAGAGACTTTGTGTTTAAAATGACAGTCTCAGTTCCTTTAGGAGCCAGCTGAGACCTGATCAGAATGACTCTGCATCTATTGGAACATGAACAATAATTGGTATTTTTGAGACACAGTTAGTATGTATTTCTTGAAGTTCTACTTACTTTATGGTACCAAACTGAGGTTTGGAAGCAGAAAATGTTGAATTCAACACAAGAAGGCATAGTGGTGCTGGATGGTGATTTTTGTGAAAGGAATATTTACTTTACTGAATCGACATTTGTTCATTCAGACCTGCTAGTGAAGATGTTACAGAGTCGAGACATCTGGATAAAAATTGGAAATACCTGAAAAAAACAAGTGTTAAGAAGTAATATCTATTACCAAATTTCTTATGTATTGATGGTTTTATAGTGGAGGAGGGTTTGACCTGGTTTTGGTCTTTTTTGCATATTCAAGAGTATTAGATATGGGCAAACCAGTTTATCCAAGCTGATTGATTTCAGAAAAAGTTTATGTTGCTTCTTGGTTGATGTATAGCCTCCAGAATAGGAATGGCTTCACTATTTAAGAACAAAACTCCATTTGGTACAAAAATCTACCGCTGGTAGTAATAAGTAGTAGATTCTTGGGGAATAAATGTGTAAAATCAGGGAATCATAGCACGATACTTGCTCCGGTATGCTTTCTCACTTACTGTCATTTGGCAGTGCAGTATTTCTTAGGCTCGTAATCACACCTCTACACCAATTTCGAGCTCTGTTACATGTGTAGTTATCTATGCCCTTTTTACATTCATTTGCATTCTGACTTCCATAACATCCCATAGCAACATTTCCCACAATTTAGTGCCCCCCCCACACACACCTTACTTTAAACTTGCTGCTTGTTTATCTCACTAGGTTTTTTATGCCTTTGGAATGAGAAATAATAAACAAACATGCTCTATTTACATTTTGATAACAGTTGTTTTCCTTTCTAAACTGTGTTGTGTCTGAGTGTGGTAACCAGTCTGAGCTGTCCTCATAGGTAAGTCGTTCCTGCCTAATAATACATTACCTCTGTACTTACGGAGTTCTACGGCATCTCTTTTGCTTTATGGTAATTAGAACTATGTACCATATTCAACATGTTGAATCACTGTGGATGTATAGACTTTCTATGATATTTTCTTCTCTAATCCTTCCTCAATAATCTTCAACTTTCTATTGGTCTTTTTGACTGCTGTTATCTAGTAACTGTTCATGATGACTTGAATATTTCTTTCTTCAGTGATATGAGCTAATACATACGTCCCGATTGTCTGCGTATACTCATAGGTTGTTTTCTCTCGTGTGCATCACTTCATATTTTCCAACAATGAGCCTGCCGGTTTTTAGCCCAGTGCTCAAATATTGTGCAGTGCAGGTCAGGAAGGACACAAAGAACCAGTATCTTTCAGTCTTGGTAGAAGAGGTGTGCTTAGTGTTCAAGGTGATGAAACTCATTTGCCACTGCATATCGCTTGCAGTGTGCTTTGCATGTATGGCCACTGAAGCTGTTGGAAAAGCTTTTGCTGGTTTTGGCAAGAAATTATTTCAGGCCCTTCATCTCTCTGAGGGAAATAGGGCTTTAATGAGTTTTTTTCTATGTGAATGTCTTGATACTAAGTAATAACGGAAAGATTTCGACCTAAATTTTTACGTGGGGTTCGGTGTAAGAATAACAAATAATCAGCTAATGGTGGCTTGTGCTCTCCGAAGACAGTAGTTACCTTAACTTCATGAACACTTTGAAAAGGAGGAGATTGCCAAATGTGGCAGGTAAAATGAATGAGAATTGTGCAGCTATTAAGGGAAGAGATCTGTAATCTGAGCGCTTAGAAGATCTAATTTGTCAGAATGCTCGTCAGTCAATTTATCTCAGAGCTTGGCACTGTAAAGGTGGATTTAGGGTAGATTGCTGCAAGGCCTAGGCTAATCTGAAAGATTCAGAGAAGAAAGAGAAATACGTAGGCGTCCTAGTGGTGAAGAACGAAGACATTCATTACAGCAGTGTGTTGTAGTACAAAATTTAGTGGTATCTTAAGTGAGATTTGCAGACCTTGTAATTTCAGATGTGTTTTATAAACATATATCAAGTATTAAAATGGAGAAATGTGTGCCTGTGCGGCAGTGAATGGATTTTCCCATCAGAGCAGAAGTCGGGTGAGACGCCATTGTTATCAAATGCATACTCAGAAAATTATGTGCTGTTTTTCAATAAGTTTCATCAGTGTTATTCAGCACGGTGTTTCATGGTAACTAGTCAATTGGAGTTACTAACAAGTTTGAAAATACTTTTGTGTTATGAGGTATGGTCACTAGAGTAGCCTAATAAGACTCAGATTATGCAGTTCTAAAAGCTTTAATGGCAGTCCCCCAACAGGGAGTGCCACTGGAGCTGCTTATCCGGTATCAACCATGGAATAATAATAATAATCTGTTATTGATTTTCACTTTGGCAGGCACCAAAGTGTTGAAAGGTATGCCAGAAGTGACATAATTGGTTTTAGGATGACTTATGGGTGCTGACAGATAACTCTTGAGAAAATTATTAGCGATCCTGATTATTCTACGTTTCAGTTATGGAGCTGCATAAAGTAGAACTGTCTACTGTAATGCAATTAACTTCTAAACACTGAATAAAACAGCAACAGGGAGCAGTGTTTCCATTTCTAGGGGAAGTAGGTTTTTTTGTGTAACATACTGTAGTATTTCCATTTTTTTTTTTTAATATAAACACTTCCAAGAAGATGACAGGCAGATTCTTTTCTCGAAGCAAATGAAACAAAAAGTACTGGACTGCAGGACTGTTGGTAAATGAAATTCACATTTTGACCCCAGATAAGGTACAGCACAGGAATGTTGATTCGAGGAGTTCTCTAACAGGATCGTATTGTTCTGTTCCTTTGAAGCATGGGAGGAATATATATATTCCCATTTACCCCTTGTCTAGTCCCGTTAATTCTCGTAATACAAGCATAGGGAATACCCCTTCATCTTGGCAATGCGATGATATCCATAACTTTGGTAGTTCCTTTCTCTGTAATCCCCCTAAAAATCAAAATCTGTGGTTTGGTGCATGCTACCTCTGCTAAATATTTTCATCTTCCCGCATGGTATTTGCTAATGAGCTCTTTTTTTTGTATGCTTCTGTACTACAAAAGCTAAAAGTAACTATGGAGATATATAAAGAGATATAATTGATATATGAGATTGCCATAAATTATTGAAATATTACATTTATGAAACATAAGGTAATACAGCATATCTAAATTAACATGAAGGTGGCAAACCCGTACAGTCCCGAAGACTGAGAGTGCAGATTTTGAATCAGTAGAATAATACTATGAAGAACAGTATTAACACTGTTTCCTGCCAGAGTTCAAAACCAACCCAAAATCTCATTTTAGCCAACCAGCTTGACATTTCTTTGCATTTCATTGAAGCATCTATTGTATTTGGCAGGGATGCACGGAAACACTTTCACAAACCATGTACAGCACATCTATGTTACAAAGTTTTGCCAGAAACATTTCTGCCAGCGTGTTATTACTGGCATAGCTATTTCAGCAGGTACAGTCACATTCATGTGTTGTTCCTACTACAACATGCCCTTTTTAGTATCAGATTGGTCTTGAAAAAGCCGTGAGGCATTGTGCTTAGGCATCCCAGTGGCCTCTGAATCAGGGCAGCTGTACGTCTGGATTTCCGTTGATGTATCTTCCATTTTCATTTAAAAATTTCCTCTGTGTAGAACTAGAGGAGTTCACAGAATTGTTTAAGATTTCTGAACAGCAGAGACAATATTACTCCAGTCAGAGTTGCAGCACTTAAAGTCTTAAAGTGCTTGTATGGCGCATGCAGAACAAATCGGAAATAGTCACCAAAAAAAATCTGATGCACCCAAGTATATTGCATGCCCAAGCCAAGCCCAGAAAACCCTTTATTCTTGCAGGGTCCAGGCAGGTATATGGCAGCCTTCCCCTGCATCACTGTGTGGAGTGCTAACTGGAAATTTTTTCTGTATGCCAGGGTTTCCGTCATGAAAACGTGACACCGTAGAGTGTCAATTTTCACAGGTAATTTTTCTACTTAACTTTCTTCAGTGATGTTTTCCTTTTGTTGTAATTTTTAAAATTCCTGTCTTCAATTGCATATGCCAGACTTTCACATCATTTCTCAGTCTCTTCATCATCACACCTTCAATGACATGAGTTCTGCACAGAACAACAAAACTCTCATGTCTTTTTAAAGACAAATAGTGTTATGATTGTACTTTCAAAACAAATTATCTAAGCCTTCAGCCAACAACCAGGAATATGGACCAAGGGTAGGTGACAGATATGCTGAATGAAGTTAACGTAACAGAAGCACAGTTCTCGGTGTATGACGTGAGAACCAAGCTGGGGGACCTAATCATTATCCATATTTGAGACAATCTGCTGTTGATACTGAATTTTTAGATGTGGAGTTTGACCTTGTTTTCAAGATAGCAGAATTGTCTGCAGTACCGTTTGAATGCTCTGTCACACATAAAAGCACCTGTATGGGGTTTTTTTTTGCCTGAGAAATTGCAGAATGACTTGGGGCATCTCTTAATTTTTCTGTTTGTCCTCGCACAGCTGGCAGCAATTCATGCTGTTTCAGCAGCTCTCATCTGTCCTAAGGTGACGGAGCAGCATAGGTGCAGCGTAATGCACCAATTGCCAGATAGTCTCTCCCTAACTTAAATGACTTGCTTTGCTTTACTGATCAGCGTCTCGTGT
Organism: Leptodon cayanensis; assembly: GCA_027564655.1. Taxonomy (NCBI): domain Eukaryota; kingdom Metazoa; phylum Chordata; class Aves; order Accipitriformes; family Accipitridae; genus Leptodon; species Leptodon cayanensis. Next base: position 35,383,502 of record JANXJC010000088.1, on the reverse strand, counting down.
ACTGGTTCTGAGCATCTTACTGGTATTTAGGGTTTAATGGCATTTGAGATGTGCAAAGCAGAACTGTATTGTCTGTGGTGACAGTCTGACTGAATTCGTATAAAACCAAACTTGCCCAAATTTTTCTGAAAAGAAGCACAGGCATATTTCACAGAAATGGTTTGATTTAGCACATATTTTCTTAAGCACACAAGTGAGAGGTTTTGTTTTACTTTTAGCCTTCTTGCATGAAAGAACATATAATCCAGTTCAAGCAGAGGGTAAATACAAACCTGCTGAAAACTCCCTTCTAACAATGTGTATTTTGTTTTGTAGCTATTGTCAGCAGCAATAAAACTGAGCAAATCTGGTGATATAAACTAGCACAGTAACTTTGGGGTTGCTATATGAATTGTGGTGAACAGAGAAGTAACAGCAGTCGAAGAAAAAAAAGCTGTCTGGAGATTTTCTCAGCATTAGATGTGAAAGAGGTGACTTTGCTGCTAAAGACATGAGGTGTTCTGACAGACAGTCATACTGTGTTTGGCCAGACAACATATTCTCTATCTGCTCTAGCCTAGTTAGGGTAGATATGCTTGGAATTTTTCAGTAGTTCTTTGTTCCTAAAAGCAAGTAGCCTCAAGGACTCCTGCACTTTATACTCGAACTCTGATGGATAAAGACTAGGTAATAAAAATAAGCTGAAATTGCAGACCCCCTGTTAAAAATTTGATGAACCAGCTGCACTGTCCAACACAACTTCACTTGGTTCAGTCAGGTATTAAAAAAACCCTATTCCCCTACCCCCCCTGAAATCCTCCACGTCTTTACTGCTAATAACTCCTTCGAAATGGAAGAAGCATTACAAGACAGAACTAATTCCATTTCCTGCTGTGCCATTTATTCATGAAGTTGTGGAAAGACGTCAAGAGTCGAGTATTCCAAGATTGTTTCTGGGCTTCTTTTTGAGTGGCTGCAATGTAATGTTTTCAGCTTAGTGAACTGTGACAACTACGAAAATATCAAAAGAACCAGGAAACTTTGGCAGCAGTAAACAAGGGAAGCTGAATGAACGAGAAAACATAGCCATCATTAGCAGCATGGTTTGTGTAGAAACCATTCCCGTGGATTGTCTGTTCAATTCTCTGACTGTCAGGAGAGAACTAATTCTACATTCCTTACATCTTTTTGATACTGCAGCAAGACTGTATGTTCTTTAAAAAAAGTTAGGATTGGCTTCTGTCGGAATCTTTCTTAACCAGATTGCTGTTTAGAACCACCACACAGTTCCTGAATTCCTCTTTTAGACCTAAATTTTACTCAGTTGCTCTCAAGATTTGTCTGCCAACTGTCAGTGAAAAAGGAGAAAAATCATTGCATCATTTTTCAAGCTAGAGTTGCAATTTAAGTGAAGTAAGCAAATACATGTCAACTCCATCTGATCCAATCAAAACACAGGATAAACACATAAGTTCATACATAATGTATCATTTTAAATCTTATGATAGAAACCCAAGATTGGTGGTGTTTGTACATCTTGTGTAAGACATTTTTTTACTCTGAATTACAGCAGCTGACTAAGCAAAAGAAGATAAGTTAGGAATGAGAGGAAGCATTGTTTAATCCCCTTTTTATATATGAGAAAGTGAAATACCATGGGTCAAAACCGGTACTTACAATAACTGAGCAACTACATCATCTCCTCACCTGAATTCAGCATTAACTTGCAGAATCTGGTGGTTTGTCTGACGCTGTAGACAAAGACTGGGGTATATTTCAAAGCTGAAGCTAAGTTTCTGAAGTTGGAATTTAGCACGTATTTGGGATTTGCTGGAATTTCAACTACTAGCTGTGACCAGCCGGGCGCTTTTCTACCATGTACTGAAGCCGTGTGAGTGCCTGTGTTAGCAGGATTTACCCAGCTTGGAAAGAAGTTACATTGCCTACAGCAACGCCTTCATTTACAGTGCCTTATTTTGGTTATGTTGAGATTGGTAATCTGACTGCATCTCTCGCTGCTTACCGAGCACTGCATTGGTGAGTGTCTCTCAGCAAAGATGTTCACGACAGAGGTCCTTTTTTTTTGTTTTTTTTTCTGGTGGTTGATGATCGTGACTGTACAAAGAAGCCACTGCATATTTATTGCACAAGTCAAATGATTGTTTCCAGTTTGTCCAATAGCGGCTTTTTACTGTGTAATGAGAAAACCTATTTTATATCCACTGCTTTTATTTTGAAAATGTAAGTTTGTTATGAGGGATATCGAATAATTGGACATCTGCATGCATTTTTTTACGGAATGTCAACACGTATGTTTATAGAATTGTAGAATTATTTGATTTATATTCAACCACTGAAATCCAACAACTGAAAAAACAAATCTGAAGCTTGCTACTCTAATAGATAGGAATATGCCTGGGATTATTTAAATTTTCCACTGTGTTTCCCACTGTCCTATTCTTCACACACTTAATTACTGAATTTATCAGAGTATAATTTTATTAATCCATTCTTTAGCATCAGTACTACCATAGGCATTTGTTATTGGTTAACTTCATCTGCCAAAGATTCAGTCTTTATTCTTGGCATCCATGTACTGAATTTGGTGGCTGTGCAAGGAAGATGAATTTTTCTTTAAACAAGACACTAACATTCTAGAGGGATAGTTCCTTTGGGTACTCTAAAAGTATCTTGTCTGTTGTATTAGCTCACTGTATTAGCTCTTTTCTGTCTTCAGATCTTTTGACAAAGATGTCAAATCAGACAATCCTTTTCCCAGAGCATGCCTCTTAAAACACTACGCTTCTACTAACAATAATGTAGTAATGACTCTTTTTTCTTTGTTTTTTTAATTTAACGTAATCCAATTTGCATATGAGTGAATATGAGGTAAAGTCAGTGGAACTTAAGTTTCTGCTTAAGTGCTTTTAACAAGAGATGGAAATAGCTGCTTAAGTACTATGAATGAACTAATTGGCTTTGCAAACATCTTGCAGAAATACCTGGGGAAATACAGCTGCTAAGATGTATGTTTATTTGTTCATTTTATTTTTTAGACCATACTCATAACTTCCTTTGGTGTGCAGTTGTACAATGTATTATTGACATGTTTTGTCTTTTTTTTTATTTTATTCCGTGACATAACTACAAACACTTTGGAACTTTACAGATGCTGAAGTTTCCTTCATGAGCTCAGTCCTGAATTCAAAACCAGATTTTCAAGACTTTGATTTCCATTAAGGAATTTTAAAATGTAAGATTTTCCCGGGAGGCTTAGCCCAATTCACAGTGTTTTAAATCTTGTCTTTAAATGTCGACACCTATTTTAGCATCAAACTGAGAGCTGAACACTGCTGGAAGCATCCTCTTGATGCTGAGCCTTTCTTGGGATTGTAGCCATCCAGAGAGGGGAGTATAAGACCAAAATTATATATCTACACAGTGCTTAAGAAGAAATGTGTGTCCTGGAAAAAAGCTCCTGAGAACCAACCTATTATGCTCTGAGTAGGGGGATGCCTGCAGGAACCTAATAGTAAAAATTAAGCACAAACTTAAATCTGAATAAAAACTGTACTCTTTCCTTCAGCATTGTAGCCTGAACAAGGGCTATTTACCTGATCAGTCTTTTTGGAACGTGGAGCTCTAACTCTGCTGCAAAGCACAGACCCTCTAAGAATTACCTTTGTTCTACATCAACACTGTTTGATGTGAAAACCTTATACATTGTAGAAGCTAGGACTGCCACTTATCACACTAATCGGTAGGATACAGATACACACTCCTCTTTTTTCGTTATTCTGTTTGCAGAATCAGTGAAACTCAGATTCTTTGCTGCATCTTCACTGTTAGGGATGTACGATACATGCGTCTAGAACAGCCTGTAGCCTTGACGCACTATAGTATACTTTTTGGTAATGGAAGTTGCAGATTTGAGTTCTTCAGGCCATAGAAAGAAAGAAACTGGTCCAAAGGTTATAAAAGCTTGAATATACTAAGAAAGGTGATTCCATAAATCCTTCTAAATACTTGTCAGGTTAGGTGTAGAATTTCTGTTAAAAAGACTTGTTAAATTTTTGGAAGGTTAGCCCTTAATTCCTGGTCAAGAGCCAAAATAAACAGTCAGAACTTCAGATTTCAATATGCTGCATCATGAAATTCTCTACTTGCATTTTACAGTCAATGTGGCAGTAATAAGAGTGTTTCAAAAGCCCGACTCTTTGATGCCTTCATTGCAGATGTACTGTGAAAATCTGATTCCAGTTGCAGATAATCTTTATTTGAAATTCTTGTTCTGAATCGTTTTGTTACTCTGGTTGTATATGAGAAACCTGATGTACTCTCAGTGATAAAAATCCTAAAGATGTTTTTGTAATGTACTCCAGTGTATGAGACTGTAGTTTGCTCTTGCCCTTTGTTTTCTTTTATTCTGTCTCCTAATATGTTGATATGCAGGTGTTTAAATCAGATATAACTGAAAAAGTACAATTATATGCTTTATAATAGATCTCCTAAAATGAAGGATAGCAAAAACAGGCTGAATGAAGACTGTCTTTTCAAATACAATTGGACAATGCAAAGAAATTTTGTAAAGTATAAAAGTTGTGAGACAAAACTAGTAAATACTTAAAAAAAAATGTATGATGAGTCAAAAAAAGAATGTAAGCTAAAGGTATTACAAAATCCCAGGAAGAGCATCTTGTTTATTGATCTGTTTTTATTACAAGCGTAGTCAATAACAATAAAAAAATACTGCCGGTTTGCTAAGACACTCTATAGCATTAAAGCAGCTAAGATTATACCAATTAACGTTAGACTAAGAATAGGTGATTAGCTAGAATTATAAAATTAGTAGAAATGTCTTTCGGAGAATTGTGGACTGAAGATCCTATATCAGAAACAGTGGGGATGGTTAAACTGTTTCTTATTTCAGTAGGTACAAGGGAAGAGATTGTTTTGGCATAACATCAGAGAGTTTGGTTTTATGGTCTCATCAGCGCCTTTGAGAAGAGAAAGGTTCTGCTAAGCAGTGATTGTGAGTCGGGAATACTGTCTGTCTCCCTGTTTCACCTCTGTGAGCCTGAAACAAGACCTTAGTTCAGTTGTGTTATAGAAGCAGTTAGTTCTCTGCCCCAGTGGTAACCACACTGGAAGAGTTTAGTCTAAGAATGGAGCGTAGCCAAGCAAAACCCACCTTTTTGAGTGCATTCCTGCTGAAGAAAGGGCACTGTTTAATGAGTGAATAGGGCTTTCTGGCTGCCAGAGTTACATGGTAGATACAAGTATTCCCACTTGGATAGCAAGAAGGGGCAGAGGCAAATAAGCTTGGACTTCTACTGGTCAGTTTTGCCTTTGGGACTAAGGAGGTCGAGTATGATCCTTTCCATTTCCATTTGAGTCCAACAGAATAGATTCAAACCTGTGTAATGCGCATAAGGTTTAGTCAACCAACAGGAGTGATCACCCCATCCACCAGGGGCCAGGGGCTGGGTATTACCTGTGGCAAACTAACCATAACACCAAAGCAGTATAAAAGCTGTACTTTCCTACAGTAGAAATGCTATTTCTATTTCATAAGCACAGACCATATACTGGCTATGAAGCTATTTTTTATTTTAATACTTTCTTTTAAAACTAATGGCCAGGAGTTTTATAAATTGCAGCCTAATTCCAACTATGCGCATATAATACTGGTTTTCAAACATACAGCATCTGTATTATCTATTGAAATAATTTTAGTTCAATATTTAAACTGATATTACAAAATACAGCATTTGGACCTAAAAATGTTTTAAGAAAACAGTCCAGTAACCAATGAATGAAAAGCAACATTTCAGAAGGGTAGAAGGAAAGGATAGAAATTGTTCTGGAATAATGGGGTAGTATATTCTACTCTGCTGCAGCCTTTTCCTCATCTAAAAATAATATGATTATGTATAAATAAAAATACAGTTTTATTGTTAAACTTATTTTGAAGAACTGTGTCCTGAACGATAGTCCTTTGAAGAATCATGCATGAAAAAGTAGTGTTTTCTTATAGTTACATGATAATTCTTCAATCTCAGAGAGTTCTTGTCTTTTCAGTAGATGAAAAGGATAGTCCATTTACTTTGTTGCTTAGATATATCAGTAGTAGGTGTACATGGATAATGTATGTGTAAATTCTCAGATAATTGTAAAGTTCTACTTCATCTTTTTTAAATTATTACAGATGAGCAATAAAATAATCTCTGTTTTGCTACCATCAGATGTGATCTATCAACATTTATGTGCTTATGTCTTTAGAAGAATGAAACTGTGAAAGGAGAACGTTTACCTTCTCGTGACAAAATAGTTCTCATTCTTAAATGGCCAAATAAATAGCAATAGTTTTGCATCTGACTGATGAGGATGATGTTAAGACTATTTACTTTGAATTTCATGATTAAGTTTTTTTTCTGATCAAATTTAATGTGAACTTGTGGTTACCTTTTGTTAATAACTTATGATACCCTCATTTCATTCTGATGGGGCCAGGGATGTGCGGTTTTTATTATTTGGGTAATGAAACTGGCAAATATGTAAATGCATACTGACACAAATAATCAATGTATTTTGTAGTCAAGGAGAATAATTTGCCCAAAGATTGTAGCCTCTCCTGCCATTTATCTCAAACTCGCCTGGACAGGGGGAATAGCATGGCTAATCCATCAAAATTCATGAAAGGTCACTGGAATTTCAGAGCATCCAATCAAAAAATAGTCCGCGCAATCGAGGTAAGATGAAAATTGACATGTCCTAAGGATGATACAAGTCATCATTGTCAGAAATGAATGCTTTTTTCAAATATGTAATTAAAGTAAGTATGAAAACAGTTGAATACAAACTGATTTTAATCCTTTTAGAGTGACTGTGACATGTTGTTACACTAAAACACGCTCCCTTTCTGTTCTACAAAGTTGTATCAGCACATCCTTTTTAATTTGGAGTGAGGCAACCTTACAGATTTCAATTCATCTTGGATAAGTGTTCAAAAGTTTTGATATTTAAATAACTCAAGGGAAAAATTTGGGCAGTGACTCTCAGCGAAATAGCCTTCCTTTATTGATTACTGACCCAATCTTCTTGTAAAAAATGCCACCCAAAAAATAACCACTGATATTACAGATTTTTACTTTTTTTTTCCTTTTTTTTTTTTACATGACAGACATAAAAATATAATTGCTGGGTTTGGTTTTCTTAATGAGTTTCTAAGCATGGGGGGGGTTAATTAAAGCACTTAGTTGGCAAAATCATGCTTCTACTGGCTTAACTGAGCTATGTATACACACGCACACTCTTCACAAAATCCAAATACGTTGACAGAAAAAAAGAGATTTTACTAGAGATTGTCTACTCAGTGATATTTTCTATATTTTTATAAGATTTTAATTTTTTAAAAAAGTTTTGTTAATTTTTTTTAATAATACTCAAATCGACAAAAGCTCAGCTTTCTAGCTCAACATACTTACAGTTGTACAGTATACAAACTGGCAGACTTTTTATCACAACTTTCTGAAATATCCAAGGCAACAAAAAAACAAACAACTATTCAGTGGCTTCTGCTCAAATTATCTTATTGTTGCACTACTTAATGATTCTAGGGGGGTTATTGCCCTTTTTTTTTTTTTTCCCAAAACAGCTTTAGAACACAAAGGTGAAGATTGCATAATATTTTAGATTTTTTTATTTCCTCTGTAAATTCCTTCCTTGACACATCCTTTTGAGGAATCTAATTTTAAATAACATTGTTGCATCTGTCAAGGTGCCAGCCTGTGTTAATCATTCAGATTTCACTTTTTGAAACTCATGATTAGTGCCCTCAGTCAGATAAATGAACCTGATGTGAACAGGTGAGCCCAGATCTGATTTCCGTTACAGTACTAGTTCAGTGTACTTCAGTGGAGTTCACTCTGGCTTCAACCAGTATAAGAGCCAAAAGTCTACATGAAGTGTGCACGTAAAGAAAAATATTGGTCAGATTTTTAGCTGCTCACAAAGTGTCTGAGCTCAAAAGTGCAGATGCGCTCTCAGATTTTCAGGTGCAAAATGAGAGGCAGCAGCTGCAAATATAGTTCATTATATTTCAAAATAAAATGTGTAGTTTTGTTCTGCTTTGTGAATATAAGACCTATTTCAGAATTAAATTTTAAGCCATATTGTGCATCCCGTCAGTAATCATCCAGTACTCTGCTGCATTGACATTGCTGCGCTTGAGAGGGGACTTCAGTCCCAAGGCTTAAAAGGAAGCAGAGGAGCACTCTGAACACAAAAGACTAAATACTTATAGTTAGGTAACTGAAAAACTTGATTAGGCTCACTGGAATAAATGCTCTGCTACAGAAGTTTTAGGTATCGTAAAAAAGCAAAATTGATCAAATCAACATAAAAAGAAATAAAGTTCCTTTTTGTCTTCTTTATTTTCACTCGAAATATGGAAAACATTCCCTTGCATGAGCAGAGCTTGTGGCTCAGCATGCTATGACCTTTGATTTTTGAGTTTTGTTCTATGATGAGAGAATTTGGCAACTGAGTTTTTTAATAGAAAGTCCATATGTAATATAAGGAATTATATAAATATAATTGAGGTAAAATGTAATTTATATAAGTACTTAAGAAAGATGTAGTAACCTTCAAAGTTTTACTGTTACACATCTTGGTTTTTAATATAATTTGTTTACCTTACTGTGGAAGAACACTATTGGAATTTAAGTTTTCAGTTCAACATTTTTACTATTTTTAGAAGTATCTGAGGAAAAGTAAAAAATTCTTAAAGTAGCAAGAAATGCTTTCTTTTCCCTGTCTTTGATACATCGCTTCTGATTTACTACCTCTTCCCTTCCTGTCACCTATATTCCATCAAATTATGAGCTGAACGTCAAGTTCTTAGCACCTGCTATTGGAATTGGATTTTCGAAAGACTTTGAAACTAATGTAATAATTAAGATCATCAGAAGTACCTGTCAGTTGAATGTTGCTGACCTTATAGTTTCAGTTCCCCTAAGCCAGTCTGAATGGTACCACAGAGCGAGCAGGATTAAGTTCGATCTGACTGAAAAGTAATCATTTGATTTGTTGTTGGTTTTGCCGTAGGGGTTTGGTTTGTTTTCAGCTCTCAGATCTGATTTGGGATACAAGCTTTAGTGCTTGGGTAAGGGTGACAGTGAGAAGTGCATGCAGAGAGTAGCACAGAAGCAGTTATTTCAGCAACAGCATAATTTTTGATAGGCTTTGAAATTTGAACTGAAAGGGTGTTGAAATTGGCCCAAGGAAGATGAGTTCTTCACGTATGCTATGGCAAGTTCATTTTTAGAGCTGCTTAAAATACATGCCTTAAATTTAAAAAGTCCTTTTTGTGTTTGCTGTTGTTGTTATTTCAGTAGAACTGTAGAAGCATCATGGCTAAACTTGACAAATAATAACAAACTGACACTTTTCAAAAAAACTAGGGTGCTTTGTGGCTAGCATGTGATTTTTTCTGAGGAAGATGAGAAACAGATTACAAAGCCTTTTATGAAACTCATTATTACATCTGGACTTCAGGAACTCACTGTGGAAGTTCTGATTGGAATTTGTCAAAGCTAATTAAGAGTTGATGTGTAAGGGCTGTATTTGTACTATTGATGCTAACAGCTGAGACCCAAAATTGTGATTCAGAAATAAATCTATTGCTTGTACCTGTAAAGCACACAGGAACAATGTCTAAATCAAAACTTTATTTAGGATTTATTGGTAAGATTTGCGTATCTGTTACTGTTTTTATAAATCTGCTGCAGGGTTCGTAAATATGCTTTCAGATTAGTAAATCTTATTTGGACAATATTTGCTGAAAATCTTAAGGGATGTGCATTGCTTGACTCTTAAGGAAGTATACGTTTTAGTGAAATTCCTCAAAGAAGTTTTCCCATTTTAGTGGTGGCAGTATTTATGGTGAGCTAATGAAAAGTGAATTCTGAGAAGGCAGATTTGCATCTCCCAATTTTATTAGGTAACTGTTTTGTTTATTTACCATTAATAAACTTGTTTAATAATGCAGCTTTATGTGTTGCTCAGTACCTAAAGAAAAATTAGTTCCTATGCTCTATGTTTAAGAAAGCGCTGATTTAGAGTTAAATCAAACCACAAATCTGGTCAGACTTGAATTGTAGAGTGGTTTGCTGTTTAGTTACTCAGACTCTAGTGTTTTTGTTGTGCTATTTATTTTATGCAAACTGTTTTGCTTACCACAAGCCATGGTTAAATGATCACAGTTTATTTAATTGGGGAAGTTATATAAGTAAATGAAAGACAGATTAATACCAGGTTTTTAACAGAAAGCTATGTGCTCAAAGGTGTATTGTTTTGGCTTGAATGGCACTGCCAGCTAATTATTTTCTACGGCCAGTTTATCAGATACAAAGAAAAGATTACTTTATATAGTGGTTTAAAGTTTTTCCCTTTTCTATTTTGGGTAGGCAAGAAGAAGACTGCAGCCAGAAGGACTTTGTTTATGTGGATGCCTTCTGCTATGCTTTTGCCCTAAGACTATTCACAAGTCTGGAAAGGGAGTGCCGATGAGTTTTCAGCCAGCTTTATGAAATCTCATGATTTGTAAGCTGGGTACCCCAGCAGTGCACAGTACATGTTTAATAATTGGCTCTAGAAATTTCCTTGATCCGAACATAAGCATTAACCAGCTTTTACAAAACGAGAGAGCTAAACTCTTCATGAGAAACACACTTTGTATCTCTACCTTTTATTTAATATGGCAGCAAAATGAAATACAGTTAGTTTGCCACGTGATACGTCACATTGCATGAAGCGGCACGATGTTTATTGAAACCACAGTACACGGTGCCTAAAAGTTCCTTGAAATGGCTGCGTTCCTCTTCGGCTCGTTCGTGTGAACTGCCTTCTTGAAGAAAGACCTGTGATCCCAGAGCTGTGCTCTGATCTCAAATGATCAATACTTTTATTTTGACGTCAGAAAAAAAAAAATTCCTACAGCCTCAAATATTAACAGTTGCCATTCCCAACAGCTATATTGTAATAAAAAACCCCAACATGATAATGAATAAGAGATTGTAAAATTATATGAGCACATTAAAACAGGTATGTCTCTTAGAATCAAAGACCTGATACAATGTGCTGTTTAGTTTAGCAACTGTTGCGTATACAACAAAAACATAGCTACATGAAAGAAAGTGAATAAGGAGAATATATCTTTACTACATAACTGGAAAGAAAGCAGTAAATTTGAATATAAATGAACGTAGCCTGCAGAAGAACCTGAGATAAATCACCAGGATTTTGGAATTTTAATAATTTTCACACAGCCAAGTAAGGAAATGCTTGAAGATTGAATGTCAGGCCTGATCTCCCTGGCCAGTTCAAATTTGAATACTATTTATCTTTTGTGAAACTGCGATCCTAAAGAAAGTACTTCTCAGCTAAGAAAATAGCCCATAAAGGGAAATACATGTTGGAATCATTGACTGAACACCTTCATGTAGCGCAGTTTGATTTTGGGGTAATTGCAGGGTTGAGGTTGGGCCTTTACATAAATATCGTCTTCTCTAAAAGCGATGAAGAAAATGGGGCCACAGAAAGATTCTGTCTTAACTGACTTGAATGATATTCCTTTGAACTTGATGTTCCAGCCAGTGCAATCCTGTTGATTGATGTATCTAAGGAAAATTTTAAGCTTTTTTTCTTCCTTTATTCTTGAGATAAACTGAACAAACTTGCAGCTGACAGGAGCCTCACGTGAGTTCCTAATGAGGCTGAGAGAATGAAATGTTTCTTTTTATGCTGAAGTACCAAAACCATAATGACATTGCATCATGGTTTCCAAAAAAGTATAAAAATACAAAAACTTGCTTGTAACTTAATAGATATTTTGCATAATGTGGATGACTGAATGCTGAATGTTGAGGATAGGAGTTAATGAAAACTTTTTTGTCTCCTCTCTTTTTTCCTTTTTCCACACCAAGTTGGGAATCTTTCATCTGCATTCCCTTTTTCTTGCAGGAAAAAATTACCTGATAATTTCTTTTCAAAGTTTTCCATTATGCCTTATTATAGCTAACTGGCAATGCAACGTTGACATGATTGTTAGTTACCCCGTTAAGAATATTGCTGTATTTCTTTGAAAGGCTCTTGTTCCACTGATTTTCTGTTGAAAATTGGATCACTCCTGCTTATGTCTAGAGGTTTGAAGGGGTGTAACTCCATACAGAAATATTACTGCATTCTTTTCTACTGTATTATAAGTAAGCAAACTCACAAAGTACAGTCACGGTAGGAAAGAATAGAACAAGAGAATGATAGTATTTATGTCTTGATTATGAACTTTCCATCTACTTCTAAACATTAATACCAAACCCCCCAAAAATGCGTACATCTGTGCAGAACGTATCCAAAACAAGATAGTTCGTGGCCTGCGCTACACAAATTGCCTGTTAGAGCACCCTCTCATCACACCTGTGAAAAGATACAGAATGGGAAACAATGTGATAATATCATAACATCCATTTTTGTAGTATGGACCATGTTCTAGTGGATGGTGCCGCACCAGCTATGACAGTGTCACTCTATAACATATTTGATTACAGTCTACCTCAGAGAGCTTATTGTTTTCCAGTTTACAATATGTGGTTAACAGTTAAGATTAATTTTTAATGAAAGAATTCCATTTAAAATCTTGTTTCTGTTTATCTGGCACATTTTTTAATTAATCTGTATTTGCTGGGGAAGGACGAGGATACTCTAGAGCCATTTGCTTTTCTTAGTGAAACAAAAGTAAACAAAAATAAATCTTGGGTACAGTCAATGTCTGAATCTACAACAAGTGCTTTTATCTCATCATACTGTTAGAGTTGTTATATCATCAGTCTTTCATTGACTAGCTGTCAGAGAAGAGATTCAGCATCTTTTTTTAAAAGCAAAACTCTACCCATACCTGGAACATGTAATTTTTCTCTTCTTCGTGCCTCCTGCCGGGCTCTACTGTCACTGGTTTTCCAGACCACGTTGCACAAGAGCGAAGGACTTTTTTAAAGGTACTTGGCAGATGCACTTCAGCCCCCCATAAGTATACCACTGGAAGAGATGTGTCCTGTGAGTCGGAAGGCCTTGACTTTTGACTTACTCAGCAGTCATATACTGACAAGAAATTATTTTCTTGCTTGCTGGAGAAAACAGGTTCTAACATTGGCAGAAGCACCCAAATTCTGACAAGCTTTGGACAGTTGTGTTGCAATTATGTAACAGCAGACAGTAGCTACATGGGCACATTTTTAAGAACTGAGCTGTAGTTCCAAAATAAAGAGCTATAAATCTGTGTCCCATTTAATATCTTATGCATTCAGCCTGTCCAGGAACAGATTATATGTATATATATATATCTCTATATATCTCTACTTTTCATCTTCCATTTATATGCACGATAAATTGCTGGTAAGTTTTCCTGGTGGACTTTTAAAAGCAGAAGAGATCGATACTTACAAATACATACGGAGCTTTTAAAATAGCAAGCCCTTAGAAAATGGTAGAGTGCATAAAGTTGTTTCCCAATATATTCACTACTACTGAAGTGATGCTATTTAAGGGCATTTCTCTCTGTAACTCTGCCTGGCCCACGTCTCTAGGGGAAAGTGAAGCTGAAGACTAGGAGTGCATTCTCCTCGGGACTGGAACATGGTCATTTTATTTTGTTTTATGTAGATGGAGCCGTGCTGACTGCCAGTTTCTAGTCTTGAGCACAGGCCTGATATCCCCAAATGGCCAGACCTAAGACACTGAACTTAAGCAAACTTATGTATGGTACCTAAGCAAACTTGTGTATGGTACGTAAGGTATTTTAGTAAATTTCTAAAGTTGAAAGGCATATGATGCTTTCTTGTATAGTGACAGGTAGTATATGTGCAATTTTTTTTACCACAACTTGCGGCTGGTTTTGGTTAGCATACTATTAGTCAGACTGTGGTTGCTCTCTATTTGAAGGTACCAGCTGTCCCAGATGCACTGAAACAGAAACATTGTCAAGTCCCAGATGCACTGAAACAGAAACAGAAACATTGTGAAAACCCATATTATTTGCAGTAATAGCAAATCTGGAAGGTTTGGTTATTTTTGCTTGTTACTGCATTTTTATGAAGATTATTGTATATATAGACAAGGCACTTCAGAACATGGTTTAGTGGACATGGTTGATGGTTGGGCTCGATGATCTTGAAGGTCTTTTCCAACCTAAATGATTCTGTGATTCCATGATTCTATATTTTGCCCATGAGTAAGTTCTGACTTCACTCTTAATGATTCTTATAGTCACTGAGGTGCTTCAAAATTGGATGAGAAACCAAAGCAAGGAAGTGAGAATCTTGGTGAGGAACACAAAAATGAAAACATGTGGTTTTGTTCAGTGCATTCAATTTTAAAACTTTTTTTTCTGCTTCTAGTTCAGGCTATGTACTTTTATTCCATTCTAGCATTTGGAGAGGACAAAAAGAAGCAGAAATGATAACAAGAAATTTGCCGTGTTCTTTCACTAAATTGAGAATTCAGTTGTTCCGCTTCTGTGGAGATATTCTGTGCAATAGCCTAGTTCTTGTTTAGGGATAATTTTGCTGCACAGTAGGGTACTAATTGATAAATCTAGTAGGCATGCTCTTGGGTAGGTATTGCATTTTTGCTATTTTCAGAAGCTGTCACGAAACATTTTTTAAAGGCGCATAGTGTCTTTCTTCATATTCAGTACTTTTCACTGTGTCACCATGTTGAAAGCAGTATGATTCTATTTGCTGCTTGTGCTTTCTTTGTCTCAGTTACTATTAAGACTTACAGGTAAGTTTAAGATAATTATGAGCACAAATGAAATGAAAAACTTGCTTCCACTCAGTGGAGAATGTGTACGTGCTTATTATATTACTTAGAAAAGCAGTGACATACGCTGCTGAAATATGTTTCATTTCATTAAAAACTTTCAGGTTTTGTGGATTTCAGCTTGAATTGGTTCACTGATGTAGATCATAGAAATTGAGCTGGTCTTCTGAGAATATTGTAGGAACAACAAGAAACACCTCTTTGCCTTAAAAAATACACCCTTTGCTTGTCACGACTTTCCAGAATCTCATTTAAAGCTATTTATATCATTATGTCTTTTATCGTACTTAAGAAAAAAAGGGATTTTGGTGAAACGTCTTAGAGCTTTAGTACTTTGGAAAGGCAAGGACATAATTGACCAAAGTAACTCTATCACAGTCCTCACTGCTATAGAGCTTTAGTCTGTAATCCTTGACAGTGATCATTTGCTGGATACAGAGCCTATACAAACTAGAAAAGGCAATGCAATATTACACACAAATTGAACAGAAATCAGTGCACTTACTACATGAGACCAGGAGGAGTCTCCGGATTTAATTCATGTTTGTGGAATCTGGCACTTCAGATATTACAATTACAACCTGGTGGTACTGTCTCTCTTCTCAATTTGCTTGCCTACAGCATCTCCTACCAACTATAAATGTTCTAGCACACTGCAAAATGTCTTCATTGACAGTGCATAAGTAGGGGTCCTTGGTTGTGCTTAAGAATACTTTATAAGCAGAACGCTTTTGTAATCAAGAAGCTGCTAACAAGCAGTTTCCATATCCTAATTCCCATTTGTTTTTTCTTACTTTAATAGTGTCTAATGTAATCTGTTAAAAGTTGTGTGAATGACTTTTAAACAGAGGATTGAAATATGTAATACCTTGCATAATCATGTGTTTCTTTTCGTTACGTTACTTGCAAGTTATGTTACAGACACTCAAATACATAACAGCAATTCAGTTAGTAGTCTCACCTTAATTTTTAAACAGCAATTTAAAAGGGACATACACATAGAGAACCCTCCCCCAGGATCTCTCTATTATGAGAGATTATTTTAATTTCATTTCTATGTTAAAAGCTTAAGGTGTAAGTTTACTTTTGCATTTATTTTTTATTTGGGACATGTCTGTCCATAGTTCTTTTCATGTACTTCATGCATTTCTGTTAGATGCTGTTGGCAGGGTATTAACCTGAGGAGCACTCTACTTTAGAACTCAGCTTTTACTCCATCAGAACATAGGTCTTGTGTGTCACTCATATAAGGCATAGGAGAAACATGGAAGCAGTCATGAAAAACGGGAAAGTAAACAGGACAAAATATAGTCATTTGATTTACAGGTTAACATTTGTCATTTTCAGTAGATGGCAAAGAAAACGGTGAAATTCCAGAAGTCCAGAGCTGAAGACTGTACTTTTTTCAAGTTTCTATTCTCAGCTTGGACAATTCCCTAAATTTTCGTAGAAACGATAGAAAGCACATCCTTGATAGTAAGCCAAGTCCTTCTACCATCTTCTAAGTTTTATTCGAATGCATGAACCAATTCAAGCTGTTTGGAGAGAAGGAAACCAAAGTTTAATACTAACAGAAGAAAATATTTTTTCTAACCTTACTTTCAGAGTCCTCTTTAATTCATTAGAATCTTTCTTTATTAGAAAAAAATTTAGTGACCATTTATTCTCTGCAATCTTCGCCTGAGCTTTTCCAAACTACTTGAACTTAAGCTAAGCAACTCATTAGTGAAGTCCTATGTGCCCAAACTTTTCATTTTGGGGGTGTATGATTTGCCTGTGTTTTCCGAAGAACAGAACAAAGCAAAGCCATTGGAAAATATATATTGTGGTAAAATTCTGCAGTCTTCTCTGATCTGTAACTCTGTTTCCTGGACTATTGTTACCATATTTTCCATAGTTGTAGTGGACTTTCAAGCTTCCATTCTTATACAATTAGTTGGATCTTAAAAATGATTAAACTGTGACTTTGAGAATGAAAAACTAATAACCTGAAAATTACTGTCTGTTCCCATAATCTTAACTTTCATAGTGTCTCGAAAGGCAGCAGAACTAGAAATCTTGCTTTTAGAGGTCATGTAGGAAAAAACTTAGGATGATCTTGAGTCACATGGTTTTAATAGAAACATTTTTCATGTTAAGAAAGAAGCTCTTGCTCACTGTCTCTCAGTTTGGCTGGTTTAGTCCACCGAGACTTGAGTTGCGTTGGTTTTTTTGCAAGGCTTAGTGGTTTTAATTCAAAGAAAGTAATGAAGAGAAAAATGCAAAAAACATCCTTTACACTGCTAAGCAGCAACAGTAATATGTTGATATTGTTTATAAAAAGTATTGAACTGTGTAATCCAAAGCTCATTGAAACTGAATGCAGATTGTTAGCAATGGTATTTAATTAGGCTTTGCTGACTTTTTTTTTTTTAACCCGAGAGGTAAATAAGATCCCTTCCACAGAGAAACAGAATGTGAGTGAAGGGACGACAGTATGAGAGCTGAGATAAGAGCTAAGGTTGCCTGGTGTCCACTCACGTCTTTGAGCCAGTAGTTGCTTTTGAAAGATTTTTCCAAGGCTCAAGTTCCATTTTCAGAAGTAACTGGTGGTACTGGCAGATAAGCAGTGTGGGATCTTACTGGCTTGCTGACTCTATCCCTTTTAGTTACCAGCTTTTTTTAGTACCTGTCATCTAACCTGGGGTGATGAAACACGTACTCCAGTTAACATCTCCAGTGACCCAGGTAGATTCTTCTTAGCAGACTAAAAGCCAAAATTAATTCTGGAAATGTTTTCCTTTGGTTTTTAAAGTCAGGTTTCAGTCACACTGTCTTTAATCAGCAAGACACAAGGGACGAGACTGTATGTTAAGAGTTCTGCTGACCTTGAGTGTTTAAGATAATGCTTGTACATAGTGTAGATGACTACACATAGTTCTTTTATTTGCATTAATTTAGATGGACTTTGTGACATAACATGCTGCTGACTATCTTTTCCCTCAAATATGAAATTAAAATGGAAATAAAATATCATGGATGAGATACTACGAATCGTTATAACTCATGCTAATTGAAGTTAGATTTCAGGACATATGAATTGCCTCTACTCGTTAGCTTAAGGTAAAGAACTTTGAGGTAATTGAGTCCATTCCTGACAGAACAGTACACTTACTTCCTTTCTTCTGAGATTGTATTTAACCATCGAAGAGAAAGGTCTTTTGCCACTTTACTTGACGAACTGTTCCACAGTCCAGAATGACTACTCACAAATTTTTTCCTTCTCTTATTCAACAAAAATAGTTTTTCCTTCCTTACATTACTTTTGGGTTGTTTCTTTTAATTTTTACTTGGAAACTTGAATTTCCTATAACTACTGTGTTCTTAATTTCTTTGGTAAAAGAATCCTTTATTTTGAGATCAAAGAATTCTGATATACATTAGCACTTTAATTATAAACTACAGAATGATAACTGAATGAATAGGGTGAAGAGTCTTTTAGACTGGCAGGGCTGACAATTAAAAAGGCTTTTTTCATGACTTGCAGCATAGCCTGTTCTTTTTTTGTTAAATATGGCTATTATTGTAATTGAAGATTAATAATCACTAATAGCTACTGGGCTCTTTTAATGTAATATTCTGCACAAATAAAACCCTCTGCTTAGATAGTGCTAGTCTCCCCCTTCATCCCCTCTTTTGCAAATGTCAGTTGCTACTTGAGCAGAATAAGCCGAAAAGGCAATAAACTCGACTGAAGATGTATGGTTAAACCTCTGTCTCGGGGACACATGGTTTTGTGCAGAGGAATGCTGGAGGACTGGAGGTAAAATAAATATTACCAAAATCGGCATAGTATGGTGGTCTAATCTAATACTGTGTCCAGTGTCTGCTATTCTCAGTATGGAAGATTGAAACATTTGGGAATGGAGAGACATGGAGATGCCTACGTGCTGTCTCTTGGGACAACCCTCCCGATGGTGGACTGTGACCACTGAGCAGTATCCAATTAGCAGCTCCTGGAAACCACAAAATTTAAAGTGTCATTTCCATTTTTCTTGTTTCAAATAATTTGAGGCCAGTATACATAATGTGAAATGGAGTTTAAAAGGCGTTAAAAAACTTACGGTTTGTTAATTTGGCTACTGAGTGAATTCTAAAATCTGTCTTTTTCATTAGATCCATAAATGAAAACTATATATTTTTTTTATTTTATTTTTTATTTTTTTAAATCAAGTATCACATGTGCGTTCTGATCGGTTTCTCACCCCAGCAATGCCCCGTATCCTTATTATTGGATGAGGCTTGGATGAAAATATTGTTAATTAGGGTTCAGAATCTGTTACAGCATTATGGTATACCCAAGAGATCAGAACGGTTTCTGTAGGGCTCTTTAGTTTCTCTGAATATACAGATGAAAACCTTTAAAATGCGTTTTGTATTTTTGACGTACAATGTAGACATACTGCAAAATGTTCCAGAAATTTCACCCTGATATCAAAACTCTTTTGAAAATTATTTACATTGAGTTTAAAGCTGTTCATAGTACATCAGACGCCTATACACATTGCCTTTCTACTGCAAGGGGGGGGAAGAAAATTCCTAGAGTCTACAAAGTCTTAATTTATTTTGAGGTCTGAAAATCTAATTTTATCTGTAACTGCATCTGTCTTCAATTTTAACATACAGAAGAAACTTGAGATGAGTTTTTCTCTCATCTATGTATGCAAGTACACTTAACACACACACGTGCATGCGTTATATCACTTTGGATGCTATCAGCACTCCCACTGATTTGTTCACTAAGTATCAATGTCATGTTCTGCAGTACTGTTTCAGTTCAGGGCACAATTTATTTGGAATTTTACATCGTATGGGGAAATTATGCTGAGTTCACACTGGTTACAGTATGCTGAAGTGCTGAAGGACATTGTTAAGTATTTTCCTCTGATACATTTTCATTCTACGGTATTTCTAAAAATCCATCCTTTTCTCCCTGGCCTCGTGATCAAACCACTTGTCTGCATTGTAATCTTCTCTTGTCTTGACACATTTGCCTTGCAAGTCTTTTTTCTCCCTGCAATCCATTTATAGTGTTGTTGCCAAAATGATCTTCCTCGGCTGTCCTTTTAATCTTGCCATCTCCTCTTTCAGAAATTCCCTAGGCTCCTGTTGATGTTGTGCAGCAAATTCTAACTTGTTTTTCTTTCTAAATCTTTTGCCTTTTTCAAACCCCATCTCTTCCACTCTCCAGTCTCTTCAACAACATCCCTTTCATCATCTTCTTTCAGTACAGTCATCAGATCTCCATCCTTGTTGTCCTTATATTCGGAATACTCGGGCAAAACTTGTCTCCTTGTCTATTTGCCCATATTGAGATCTCTTACAATGAACTCATTTGTTCCAGAAAGTTAATCTAAAACTGGAGACAAATAGGCATTCAGCTAAGCCAAAACAAAAGGAATCAATAGGAAGACCAGAAGCTAACAAAAATATGATGCTTACCAACAAGGTGAGTCCTGCTATTTGAGTTGTTCTTACAACAAAGCTTGTCAGATAGGCTGAAGTAACCTGTGCCTTTCATACGCCATACCCCCACTTCTTTCTTTGATTCTCTTGGATAAGGTTAAGGTAGGCGACAAGCCTTTTAGAGTAGATGTCTTTTGAATTGTTTTCCGAGACATGTATTTTTGGTGCTTAGACACTAATAATGATTATAAATAATAAGATATTTAAAACAGGTAGTAGCTGGAGCACCCATGGTGCAGTACTGTAGGTAAGCAATGATTTTTTTTTTTTTTTTAACAGCAACTGCTGTCGTTTGAGCAAGTAGTAACATTTCCTGCAGTGTTGTAAGATTATATGTTTTTTAAATGTGCTTCTCTATTTCATCTTTGTTGTTGCCATTATATCATGCTGCCTTTATAATTTTAATACAGAGCCCACATAAAGATAGGGTGCAGTGGAATGAAATGGCCATCATAATTTGACTATCTTAGTAACAGGTGTATTATTACAACCCCAGATGTGGTAATAAATCTCAGTTCTACCTTCAGATAGTTTGAGTTTTATTGCTAGGGTTCCTTATGAATTTCGAGGGCCATTCTATGGCACAGGACATTCTTCTGTGTTTTCTTTCTCTGCTTATATAAATATTCTGTCATGAGAAACATTATTTGTTAGGTCTTCATTCATTGTTGTCCAGGGACAAGTTTGAAAGGTGAGGGAGTTTCTTTTTCAGGTAAATTGGTAGCCTCAGCAGCATGCCAGCTAATTATAAAATACTTCAGTAGGTTCACCAAACTGACCTGGGATTCCCTAAGGCTCAAAGAGTTTGTCAGACTTGGCATTTTCCTCAAGCCTGAGGGGAGCTTGCTCAGTCCCAAACATATTCATCTTTAATTAATGTTTTCTTTTAAAAATAAAACAACCAATCTTCCCCCACCTTTATTTTTTAAGTTATACTATTTAATTACAGGAGGAGGTATGAGATCTCCTTTTAAGATTTAACTTTCAAATCGTGAATGTAAGTCAAGTGATTGCAAGACACATAGAATAAGAAGTACAGTATACATTGAACATTGAATATTCTGATTTGAAAAGTACTGTGAAGAATTCACGGAAATTGCATCTTTTAATTATGATACCAGTAAGAAGCCTGAATACCTTTCTGGCTTGGTAACTGCCATGCAGGTATATCCAAGAGCAGAATGTAACCCTCATTGAACCAATTGCTTACTGAGGAAATTAAGCCTCTTTGAGGGTACTGCAGTGTATCCTGGTGTCTGGGCATAGCCTCAGTATGTTATCCATCTAATTCTCCCCTGAAGTGGAACATGTCTGTTAATGTTTATGAGTCTTTTCTTTGAGGCATATACTACAGAACTATGTATTTTCAGCTTCTCTTGCATCCTCAGCACTGTGGTTCGCGAGTGTCTCTCCCTCAGAGGTCGTCTGTTGTGTTTAATGAACTGTCAGTGCTCCAGTCCTCACTGATTAGGGTGACCTAAGTGGAAAAATTTGAGGTACCTTTGCATCGAGAGGTGGCAAGAGAGAAAAGAACAGTATTTTTCTCTCTATAACCATTAAATATCTTAGTTTTCCAGAGTCTGAGAGGATAGGGAGACTTTTAATATGTAGTGTTCTCGTAATCTTTTCATAATGCTTATTCTGTTGAGTCGATGCTGAATTGACTGTCCAAGTTCTCCAAGTTCCTCAAGGAACCATTGCTTCAACACCTCATTGATGCTTTTTTTCAGGTTCTTCAACTCCTAGATTCAATTTCTTCCATCCGTTTTCCCTGGTTCTGCCCAAATCCTGTCTCTCTTTCTCTAAGGACTGACTGACTGCTGGCAAGCATACATTCTTCTTTCAGTATGGCCACATAGAAGACTTCATAATTGCAAATAAAATTCAGGCAAAACAGAATATGGTTTAAGGCTCCTGTTACAGCATTTCCTCATCTTCTTCTCACAAATCTCCATAGTCAGGTCTGACACATTTTGAAGGTCACGCTATGCAATGAGTTTTTAAGGATGATGGCATATTAACGCATCTCAGATGATGGCATATTAACACATCTCAGTGTCCTGATATCACAATCGTTAATGTTGAAAAAATGTATAAATGAAATGGGGATAGATGAGGAAAAATAGGAAAAAAAATGTATTGTCACAATAATGGAAGAAAAAGAATAATGAACATCAAGGAGAATGACTGTTAGGTACCGAAGCAGATGATATGCATTATTTTAATTAAGAGTGCCTAATAGTACATATGGTTTCCTTTGAATAATAATTGCATGCTGATGAAGTGTGATTAGAGACTTTTTTTTAGGAGTTAAATTAAATCCATTTCTGTAAAAGGGGAGTGATTAAAAAGATGATATCAAGGTCTAAACTGAAAGCTGTGGTTGAAGCTTCCTATTGCAGATTTCTTTATTATTGCGCTCCTCTGATGACTATTATTTAGTTTTGAACAATGCCACAACTTTCAGACTGAGCCCTGCAGATTCAGCATAAGAACTGGCTTTACAGATCAAATAGAAACTTAGCAAGTACTTGGGTGTCCTTGAATGTACGATCCTGGGATTGATCCTAATTCGGGAAGATTCTTGGTTCATGCATGTATCTTGAAGCCTATGAGAAGATACTTTGATTAATTAGGACTGTAAGACAACATACTGTTTGCTAGACTGCTCTGTATTTCTGTAGAGTGCTTGTGAAGCTGGGTGATTAAATGCAGACTTGCACTGCTGCTTATTTTATCTGCTAGTCATTACTGCCTGACTTGTAAGGCTCATAGAGCAGCAGGACCCAGCCAACTGTCCGGCAACCGTTAACAAAATTATCAATTATCTTTCTGAGTCCTATCATCCTGTGCTTTGATTATCCTGTATCGTGAGTAAGGAGAGCTGATTGTGCTAACATCCTGATTAGAGTCTTAAACGTATGCGTAAGTCAGGGAAAGGTACTGATATTCACTAACTGGTGGCAAACACAATGAAGGCCTTCAGTAGCATGGAAGAGTGTGATGATTTCTGGAACTATGTACTAAATGTCCAAGCTGTTAATCACAGCATCCTGTGTTCTAATACCAGTACACAGGAATGGACCCTGATATATCTTCTCCGTTATTCTGAGATGACGTTTACTTTCTTTAACTTTAAACTTTCCTTTATGGCTTAAACCAGAAAAAATACTTAACATTTCTTGTCCTAAAGTATGTGCGCTGCTAGCTAGCTGCATGTTCTGTCTTTTGAATGTCTGCATTACACATGCAAATAAAAAAATAAGCTATGTAGTTTTGGTTTAAGGTAGTAAAGATCTATCCAAGATGCAATTTCTGTACACGATCATTGTCATTAGAGATCTTTGCCTCTGATGTATGGAAATAAACTTTGCTTCATATTTTTTTATATACTTCTCTTTCTACCAAAACAATAGCTAAATCTCTTTCCTCAGGACTGCCTGTAACCAGCTTCAGGCAGTTAACATTCCTTAAGGATCTAGCACTAGTTTCCCCCTCCTCTTGCTATAGCTGAAGAGGGTCAGCGAATGAAAGCATTTAAAAGGTCACTTTCTGTGCAACAATGGCAT
Source organism: Leptodon cayanensis (assembly GCA_027564655.1). Classification (NCBI taxonomy): domain Eukaryota; kingdom Metazoa; phylum Chordata; class Aves; order Accipitriformes; family Accipitridae; genus Leptodon; species Leptodon cayanensis. The sequence continues at coordinate 35,359,572 of JANXJC010000088.1, read as the reverse complement.
CTTGCTTTATGGGAATGCTATTTGCAAATTATTCAGATTTAAAGCAAAATTTTCTGTACTTGTCACTCTCAAAGTCTGCAGTTGGTAGCCGGAGCAACCTGGCTTTAAAGTTGGAGATAAAAAAGAATTAATGCTAGAACAAACTTTACAATTCTCTTTAAGAAATCTAGCATGAGGGTTTGTAGTGATGTAAAGATTTGTATCGTTGTGGTGTGACCTCTTCACCCAGAGCTCACGAAACTCTTAGTGCAGAAGAGCATTCTGTATATCCTTTTGCATGCTCGTAACTACATGTGCTAGGGAAAAGTCTAAGTGACTAACTTTTGTTTTAACAGGGGGTTTGAATCTAGCGGCCCTTCTAGAAGTTAATTCGACACTTTCTTTGCACCTAGATACCACTAAAATTTGACATAGATAAATACAAAATACAGGATTATAAACTCTTCTCAAGATTATTGCTACTTTCCTGCATACTTCAAAGACGTGCAGTTTTTGTTTATGTGCAGAAAAAATAAGAGTAAAGCACTTGAGAAACTCTCTACCTACGTTTCTACATTGCCCACAGAAGGAACTGTTCTTTAGCGTTAACTTCATGGCGTCCCGTGTAAGCATTAACCCTGTGTATTCTGCACAGACATAAAGTTGCTCTGCCTCAGTTCCAAACAAACCAGGTTGAGTAAAAGTTCATTTACGCAGTGCCAAGCCTAACTCAATAAAGCTATTCTCTTGGAAGCTGAGTTAATGATCCCCATTCTCTGCCGCTGCAGTAACGAGAGCATGAGAACTGCCGCAACGGGCCGGACTTCAGCCCAGTTCCCAGGGGGTCATGGTAGGTAGTGATGAACACCTCAGAACAAGTGTATTTCCCATGTGACCACAGTCAAAGTTTGAATCTGGAGCATCATTTTTAGTAGTCAGCGGTGCACTGCCCAGTATGAGTCTGGCTAGTCCCATCTGAAACCTGGTTGCGCTCTTGGTGTCTGGCACGTCCCGTGACGGTGAGCTCCAGAGCGCAGTGATGTCTCGCAGGACACAAGGCACCTCTGCCCACTTTGTGCTGGGTGAAGAGAGGAGGACCCCTGGGTGTCCTCACTCATAGCCCTTCCATTGGTGAGCTGGATAGAAGGTGGAAGTGAGTGGAAAGGAACTCTCTATAACCTTATGGAGTTACAACCCAGGGCATAGGGTAGAATCGCTCACTAGAAATTAATACAATTTAAAATTTATTTTTTAATATACACGTATTAGAAGATACACATAAATGCATTTAAGTATACACAAAATATATATTTGCATGTACTTTATAAATACAATTTAAAATGTATGAATTTCTACATGTACACAAAAAACAAAGCAGAGATTAGTATGAGTTTCTTTTTTGTGCAAGTAATTGAAAGCAGTGAGATGAATGATCCCTCCCAGCTGGTAATGAAATCTATAGAAAATGTACTTTCACTGCTCTAAGTGTTGCGTATTGCTAAGTTGGCCAATAAATTAAATTTTAAGCAAAATAATCACTTAAGAGAATACTTAGAACCTTAATTTCTCAGTGCCTCAGAATCTCATCATGAGTCATGTAGAAAATGCAGCATAAGATCACGTGAATAGAGATCTTCTGTACTCCAAAGTGGCCCAAGCTATCATGATACTGGGTTATCTTAATATTAGGGATGCCTAATGCTGTGTGCCACGTTAATACAGTTAGTTAAGTGTTGTTTGCTGTGCACAGGGTACACGCAAAGAGAGAGAATCCACGTTTTGTTCACTATCACTTTTACTTCCTAATGAGCATTTACTATAGTGAGAGTAAATAAAGCAATGTTAAATTATAGACAGGGGTGTTGAAATAAAGTTTTAAATATTTGTAAGAGCTCAGACATTCCTTGGTGAGAAACAGCTATCTGTAATGAATTACTATGCTCTAGTTCACCTGCTGTAGCTATAGACTCATCGAACTCTTTTCTCGGAGAGCCCTCTACTGACCTAAAATACAGTATGTCGAACTGAATGTCACATAGCCCCAAATATCATTTGACCTGTAAATACGTACCCTGGTGCCAAGGTGGATTTCAGTAAGATCAGAAACGTACATGGTACTACTGAATTTTTGAGAAGTTGTGAATTTTCAAAAGTTGACAGCTTTAGTGCAAAGCAAACATGTTTGTCACCAGATTTCTGTTTCTTTGTCTACTCAAGGGAATGTGATTCTTCAGAAAAATAGAGGGGCAAAGAACTGGTGGTTTCTCATGCTCCTGCCTCTGACTTTTCTTGTTTGAGTCAGTTAACTTTTTTAGGGGGTGATGAATATAAGAAAAACAACTGTGTAGACTGATTATGCAGGAAATTTTGCTACAGTAAATTGAGATCCTAGTATTAAAAAATGCTCATTCATTTATCATGAGTTTCACGATTACTGCCATTCATCCGGTAATAGGTGCTGAAATTCTGTTATGGCCAGGGAATCACAGGTTTCACTTAGACTCAATTTCTCATGCTTAATTAAAAAAAATCTCATAACATGAAGGAAGTTGGGGGCGGTGGCAGGGGGATGGGACACGGGGCAGGACACCAGCAGAAAGCAAATTCAGGAAATTTGCCTGTATTATCAAAAATACTTCATTAATTTTGCAGAGTGGAAAGGTTGGGGAAGGCTGATGATTTTTACATTTGAGATTGCTAGTGTTGTGGTTCTGAGAGGAGTTCTTAATATATGCAGAGATTTATTCCTTATTTACACAGGGGTGGACACTGAAAACATTGTTTATGTTTGGGTTAATGTCAGATGTTCTCAGCAGGTCACTCTGCTAGTCAGTACGTGTGGAAAGAGAGACCCCTTGATGCAAAGAGATGAACACCTGAGATTAGAATGCAACAGCCAGCCACAAAAGTTATACCTTTTCTTTCACCTTTACAAGAGAAAAGAGAAAAAAAGGTGTTATTTTCAACACATTGTTATTGATCATCCTAAACAGCAGAGTATCTTTCTATGCTCTCTCTTCATCCATGAACCCCATGGATAATATGTGAAGGGAGAGGGGCAAGGGGTGAGGGCAAATGTGACTTGGAAAAAATAATGCCTGATGTCAAAGGAAGTTGAGGCTCAGAGTTCAAACGAGTTAGTTGCCCAGTGTCACACACTGATCAGTTACAAGGATTGTTTGAGTCTGTAGTTAGGGAGTCTTATATACAGAGGTCTATTGAGTCTGCAGTTGGGAATCTACACAGGTCTGCTACACTCCTTTTTTATATTATCTGCTTTCTAATGTGAGTTGTCATGGTTTTGGTAGATTAGCTGCCATGTGTATGCTAGTTTTCTCTAAAAGTACACAGGTATCAGTAAGGTAAAGTGTTGTTAATATTCATAGAATAAAATTATATAATAAAAACCTGAAAATTAAAAGAACGCAGGAAAGAAGAAAAGGTATGTTACAGAGGTATATGACTTGAAATATAAAAGAGTTGCCACTGTGCAGTTCAGTGTACGATTCAAGTAGCTGTGTCTAATTCATTTCAGCAGGTAATATTGGACTACAGCACTACTGAAGAGCAGTGTTCACAAAAGGATAAACATGGCAGTTTACCTGATTTTTTTAAGTTATTTTGTTTGTAACTTGGCATATGGAAAGATCTGAGATGTCTTTTTAGATTTTAGCACTCTTAATGTCACTAAAATGTCCTAAAGGCTCAGCACTTACACCCACTGAGGTTTACATAGCATGCAGGCTAGATACAGCACACAGTTTCAAATATCACTATATCACTAGAGAAAAAAAAAAAAAAAGACTGGCATGTGAACTTCTGTGTTAAAGAAACTGCCTGCATACTATATGCTGATGTTTATTCTAGCAGATTGATCTCTGTCATGCGTAATATTTTCCTATCCTCATATCTGCTAAATACGTTTTCATTTTATTCATCTTACAAGTCTCTCATCGTATGACAGAATGGAAGATGGGTTGCCATGCCTGTGTTGTCCGTAAAACCAGATAACATTTAAGACGTGTCCCTGCAAGACATGATCAATAACAGCATGCCCCAAAAGCAAAATTGAACCTGTGTAAAAAAGGCTGAGTGGAGCCTTTGTATTGGCTTTGAGTGGCAAGGTTTTGGTAGCGGGGGGGGATTACAGGGGTGGCTTCTGTAAGAAGCTGCTGGAA
>JANXJC010000088.1:35330555-35342194 GCA_027564655.1 Leptodon cayanensis | reverse complement strand
CAAGGCCAGGTTGGATGGGGCTTTGAGCCACCTGGTCTAGTGGAAGGTGTCCCTGCCCATGGCAGGGGGGGCTTGGAACTAGGTGGTCTCTAAGATTCCTTCCAACCCAAACTATTCTATGATCCTGTGTAGTTGGTTTAGGGGCAAAATATATGCTGTGGAGAAGGAGTGAGAACATTTACAGGATTTTTATGTCTACAACAGTGGTCTGGTTGGCTTAATTTCCAAATACATAATGATGTATTTTCCCTTTATCTCACCTTCCCTCTTGAAAAGGCATACCTGACATTTACAAATATATATACAAATTATATAATATTCACAATAAAAATTATAAATGTCGTATGTTACTTGGAATATGAAGTGCTTTGCTGAAACCAAAGGATTCTTTCTAAAAGGGTGAATTTAAACCTTTCCATGCTGACACAAATCCCAGGGTAAGGTATGCACAGTGCCTGGATTATGTACACGGAAATCAGAGGTTCTTCAGCTGCGCAGGATGTTTGCCTGATATTTGCAAAATATCCCAAACATACCAAGTTTATATGCTGGGAGTGTATTTTTTTCTGAGGCATCACCATGACTTAATCAGACTTTAAATTACTCCAGACTCAATCAGAAGGATACCAGTCCCGTACATCAAGGTACTACAGTGCCTGTTACATATTCTAATTAGGGAAGGGTGGATGGGTCAAGAGCCATTGACAAAGCAGCCTTGTCCCAAACCAAGACAGACATAAACCATCTTCTCTCACTCCTGTTCCCACAGGGAGCTTCTGTTCATTGTTGAAATTCATCTCGATAGCTCAGGAAATCTGACAGTTTCTCTCACACCAGCATCTGTCTCTCCATGTATTTTTGATCATTTCATGTTTTGCTAGATGGGAATGCGTTAGTCAGCTGAATGACAGGAATGCGTGGGGATCTGTGAACTCCTTTGCCTTTGCTGAAATGTATCCAATAGCAAATCTCTTTTTCCGTATGAGAGGGAGAATATTTCATATTCAGGTGTTTCCTTGAATTTCTTAGTTGTATCTATTTGCTTTTCCATTCCTCTTATATGGCTGCCTTTCAGACTCCATCCATAAATAGCTTGAGAAATGAGTTAATGTTCTCCATTTACTATTTCTGATCTCTTCATATATCTATTGGACAAGCAACTTTAGTACTCGTTTAACTTGTGCCTTGAACCGCTTTGTTGGATTAATCATCTCAGGCACTAGGACACTGAACTCACTGAGGTTTGTACATTCAACTAAAGGTGAGACAGCTTCTAAAGCTGAATGGTTTGTTTTGATTAAATCATCATTTGAAAGATCTAAGGGTAGTTGACTTCCTTGTCCTTAATAGGCAAAGTGAATCTTTGCCTTAAAGATCGTTTCTGCATCCTGGAAATGTTTTTGCTGCCTGATGTTACTTTTGACTATATCAGGTTCAGACTCTGCTTTCTCTCTCCATGTGCTTGTAAAAATTAACACAGTCTATGTACACACTGGGAAAGGAGGGCATGCTCTTCACTTGTGCTGCAGGTGGGAATAGACTGCACATTCACAATGCTCCAATTCACGTATCACATTCTTCTCTCTGGACTATGAACAGGGAAATATCAAAATTATGATGTGCTCCAAAGTGCTGTGGGCTTTTATTCTTTTGATGTCTTTGTAGGATTACAAACACTCCCAAGTTTTAAAAGTTTCTAAAATATTGACTGGATTAGAATATACATTTGGATATCAATTAAAGTGTTAGTTGGCTCATTGGCATATGATTTAAATGATTAAGAGGAACAATTTCACATCCCCTCTACAACTTGTTAACCTAGGATTCTAAAATGTTGAACAAAATTCAATTAAACTCTGCATATTACAATTTTCTATACAGCAGTCATTATGGAACGCAAGCACAAGCTTTCAAACCTGAGAGCAGTAGCATCAAATGGCATTGAATAAACTCTGTCTCAAAAGGAAATGTTATAGTTACTGATTTACAACCATTGCTTCCTGCATGCCTGTTTTTCCAATGGTAGATTTCAAGCTGTACCCCAAAATCATTCCTCGTAGCTTATTACATTTTAAAACATCACAGCCCAAATTGATCTTCTTTGAAAAACAGATCAGCGCTTATGCGCAATGATCAACAGTTTTCCTTGATCCATTACCTAATTCTCACAAGGGAAAAGAGGCTCAGGTTTTAATCGGACTATTAATTTTGACTTGTAAGCAAGAGAAATAAGTGATGTTCTCTGAATCACTGGCAACTGTCTTGCTCTTACTGTTCCTAGGTGATGAAGTAGACATTCCGCAGTTGCTTGCAGTGGCATCACGTTTGAGGGACACTGCAGAATTGTTCCAATCAGATGAGATGCGCCCAGCTAATGACCCCAAGGAGCGAGCTCCTGTCAGAGTTAGGATGCTCAATGATGTGCTACAAAGCTTGGAGAAAAGCTTCCTGGTTCATCGAGCTCCTCCAGGACTTTACAGGTACGGTGTTCAACATGTTCTTCATTTGAGCTAAAGTGGTAATCTCGCGTTGTTTGGTTTTCAAAACTGTCATGCTCTTTTAAAAAAAATCTCAGTGAGTATGCAAGACTAAAGCTATTTTTTCCCATCTCATCCTTTCCGCAGAAAACATTAATTCATTACAATACAAGAGGTCATTAGAATGCGGCACTGTAGCATTTCTGTCATGACATCACTGCTAACGATGTACGGTGTGATGGCAACTCAGGCAGCATAACAGATACTTATGTTAGACGGTACAGTAAGCTTTCAGAAGATGAAAATATTTTGAAGTCTAATAAATACTGCTTGACAAGCTCCACCTATATTTTATTTAAAACTTTTTACAGTTCATTGAAGATTCAGAATTACACAAGATACCGTGTAGCATTATTTAACATATTTAATTATACAGCAGTGTTCTTGGGTGCATTTCAACCAGTCAAAAGCAGTACAGTAGAGTGAATGAGAGGGCCTTAGTCAGTCACCATTCATAACATCTTGTCTCTGGTTAGAATTACTCTCCAATATGTATTCAGCTGTACTACCCAGGTTGATTTTAAGATGTCATAATCATTCCATCTTTCACTTTCTAAGAAAGAAGTCTACAGGTCTCTATCTCTCACCATAGATTTCTCTACAAAAGAAACTGCGGCAATCAGTAGCTTAAAAGAAGTTTCAAAAGCAAGAACTGGCCAAGCCTGCCCTGAGTGATGCCTGGCCCTCTGGCTGTTCAGAGAAGTAATGAAGTGTGTGCATGTGCTTCAGTACAAACTATATGAGGCACTGTATGGCAGCCCATCAGCGTAGTTTCATAGCTTGACTCCAAGGATAAGTTTTGAATGCCGTAGGCTATGGACTGAGGGCATATGTGGGCTGTTTGGCTTCACTGAGCCTACTGGGATTATTTTGAAGGGCTCTGTGGCAGAAGATAGCCAATGGCTAATCCATGCTGCCCATTAGGAGGAGGCTTTCCCCAGTAAAACTGTCCCTAAAGCCATGCCCAGGTTTTACTTTAGGGGAAACTGGTTGGCATACTCAAAAAAGAGAGCTCGGAAGTGAACTGACATCCATACACGGGAGACAGACAGGGGCCAGGACACAGGAGTGAATGACGGATCTATGTTATTTAGAAATATAAATGTACTTGCAACCAGAACTAACTAAAGTAATAAAACAGTACTTTGTTGCAGCTGATGGGAAGAATTGTCAAATGTCTTGTGCAAGTGATTGTTTCAAGCGGGCACAAAATAGTCAGATGGTAGAGGTAGACTTTGGAAGAAAAGCAGAAGTCTACAGCATCAGGAGGAGAGTCTCCCAAGCATTAGGAATGGCATGAAACAAATGCAGTCATCTTTTATCAAAAACAAAAGAAAAAAAAAAAAAGGAGGGTGAACTCAAGAGTGTCAGTGAATAAAATCCCTACGGCTATAATAAAGAAAATATAATAATGATATCTGGGGAGGGACTAATTTAGTTCATTGCTGCTGTGACTGGATTTATAATATAAAGAAATAAACCAAAATGTGATTAAATAAAGTCTAATATTCCAGGTTTAGCACTGCTGTCTTTCTTGTCTGAACTGGTATGGTGTTGCAAAGGAGCTGTAAAACTGCTTGATATAATGTAATGTGTCTGTGTTGCACCGTAACGGCACATTGTTGAATCTGGCCCAGTTCTTTATTTGTAAAAATAAATTATGCCAAAACATAGGAATCCAATAAGAGGGGGTGTTGAAGTCTTCTCTAATATTTAAATTCTTGCAGTGCTGGCAGTATTTTGTTACTCATCAAGATGTAATTGCTAGATATGCAGGTATAATGTGAATTAAATTTTTCACCTTCCTGCTCTCAGCAGTACTTCGGCACAGAGCACAGTATTCCCACTGGCAAACTAGACAGTGTGGAAGTGAACGTTTTGTAATTTTTCCCCTCCTGATTTCATTAAATTTGATACAAGATTTAACAGTATACGATCAGGTTACTTCAGAGTTTGTGGGAAAACATTGGATTTGCCTTTATTCTGAATTATTTTACCTAACATCATATGGAGTATATAACAGTAAAGTACACCTTGTGTATCATCATTTAAATACTTATTTAAAAAGAATGCATTCTTCGTACTGTGCCAAGGTGTGTAATTGTAGTGTACATTTACCTTTAATGCAAACAGAATCCAAGACAGTGATAGATTTCTGATTTCCCTTCCTGCCATTAAAAATCTGCAGTACAGTTTCTTTTCAAGAAAAGCGTCTAACAATATGTCTTTATTTGGGTTATTTTTCACTTTTCAGGGATTGAAAGTCCTTCTATTAATTGTTACGGTTATATGAATCTATTTTGTGTTCTGAAGCTATAATTGTATCACAGGAACACTAGAAGTACTTGAAAAACCTGATGTACTTTTTTTGGCTTGTGTAACTTTTAAGTTTTTCTTTTTGTAATTTGGTAAAGAAAACAAACAAAAAAATCAGTCTCACAGCCAGGACCTTGTATGCCATGTTTCATCCCAGTTGGAAGATTGATGGGCAAGTTATAAACCCCTGAAATAGTGGTTTATAATGGAAATGCTGGCAGCCCTTTAACTATAGCAGCGCAAGCAGTGCAGCAATAAATACTATGCTTCATCTGTAAACAGAAATTTAGGATGCAGTTTGCAGCCTTGACCTTCAGGCTCCAACTGTGTTTAGATCATTAAGATTCCATAAATACTGTAATTTACAGCCTTCCGAAGGAAGAATTTGTGTGCACAGTAAAGCACGCATTCTTCATGAAAAAATGATTGCTTCCTGTATACCCATTTGGACTCATATACTCAACCTCAATCAAAGTACTTGACAAATTTGCTGAAGTTGAGGCATCATTTTTAGGCTTGTGTTTGTCCTAATTCACAGCTCCCTGGATCTATACTATGTTTTCTCTTCTAGAACTTGAATTAAAAAGAAAGGTGTATTTTTTTTTCTTTATTTCAGGAGGTGGGTTGCAACCTCCTTGTGTTTGTTCCCTGCAGGGGAACTAATACGTCCTGTCTATATCTTTTTTTGTATAGTTTGTACACTCATTGCCAGAGCTGCAGTCTCTTACTGTATATATGTACTGAAAAAAATAGATGCCTCATTCCAGTCTATGTCATAGGGCAATATTGGGCTGTAATTGATGCGTTATTCATCTATAAAGAGCGATAAAATTATTCGAAGTTACTAACAGAATTCAAATTACTTTAATTTTTTTATAATTATATTAGGATATCCTGACTAAATTTAAGTAATGATGATTGACATTGGCAAGTTGTTCAGAACAGTGTAAGTAAACACTCTAGTTCAGATGATTATCCTTCTTACTTGAACGTCATGACATTGAACTGAAAATTTGACAACAGCCTACTTTCCCCATGATATCCTATTTCCAACTGAGCTGGAAATATACAAGTACAGCTTTCATCAGGGTATTTTAGCCTTATCCAGAAATTTAGGCAGAATGAAAAATAGTAGGTTGAGAAATGTTATCCTGCTTTGCAAAGGTTACCCTGGAGCTTGATTTGGGGTTAGGACAAAACCTCTGAGTTTTATTGTACGTGAAGAATTTCTGTGATTCCCAATAGTAACCCTGGGCAGACTTCTTTCTATTTCCAAAATAAATGTTTAGGAACAAAATAGGATAGCTATTGGTATTTTTCATTTATCTGCCTTTGCATCTCATAACATAATCATAATATTCATAATTTTGTGATTTATATTTTGTCATTATTTTAATGGAATAATCAGTAGGAATTTGTATGGTTTTTTCTTTCCTCTAGCCGTTTCTTGCTTTCTACTGATACAATGTATACTTGTGCTGAACATTTTTGTATATTTTCTGAGGCTTATATTTTGATACTAGTACTAATAACCGTAGATTACACTGCAGTGACATGTACGAAGCTAAGGTAAGAACAGAGGTTCCATTACTTTAGGCACTGTGCCTAGACAGGAAAAAAAAATATATGATCTCAAGCATATTGTCCTCTCAATGAGATGGTCATCCTCAGCAGAGATACAAGATGATTCTATAAATACTGATACATAGTAAGAAACCCTCAAATTCTTATCCTCATCACCATTCAGTAAAACGGGTGTAGTTGCCTGCTAGGGACAGGAGAAGATGCTTTATCTCTGTATTCTAAACAAAGGGCACTTCAGCAGTAGACAAAGATGGAAGCAAAGACCTGGGGCTCCTTCCCTAGAATGAAAGCAGCTTGTCTGACAAGGTCAAGGAAGTACTAGCTGACTTCTGTTCTGATTCTGATGAACCAAATCTCTGCATGGCTTCTGACAGCGAACAAGATTAATTTCTGTAAATGAATGTTTGTAAGTTAGGTATTTGGGTAAATGCGTCCATGCTGAGTGATGTGTCTCCTCTTTGTCTCCTTCCTGAACATCTTTATCTTTTGTGCATCAGCTAATCCTTAAAACTCTTAGACTCTAAAAGTCTGCTGTCATGCTTTTGCATGCTTTTCCCTCTATGAAAATACCTGCCAAAACACTGACACCAGCAGTATCATGGCTAACAAGACAGCATGTATCTTCCTGGTGTTTATAAATACTGAGCTCAAATCTTATGTTTGCCTAGACTAAGACCATTCCCCCTGTTCCTCGTATATTTTATTATACTTCTTGTATTTGCTGATCACCACAGCCTCTGACAACCCGTCAGCCTAATGTATCTGTCAAGTCTGTGTGCACACTCCTTAGGTATTCACACAGAGAGCTTGTGTCTTTTTGCTGAAAGGCGTAGCACTTCAGTGGCATTGGAGCAATGAATAATAATATTGCGAAGAAATGCGATAAACAAGAGAACTTCATGGAGTGTCAGGCACAGGACAGTCGGTACGTTAAGATGTCCTCTCTTACTGGAAGTGTTTGATTTCTTCGGGTCCACGTCTAATCTTCGTATTTGATGGATGCTGTTGATACTAGATGGATCCAGTAGTAAGTATGCAGGGTTCCTAGCATACCCTGTGATGCTCCCACCAAAATTTCCAGATCTAAAAGAGTCACTAAAAAACAGTTTGTGTCTTTGGTCTTTAAAAGTAAAGTCCAAAAAAGGCACACAAGGGCTCAGGCTGTCATTTCTGCTCCCGTTAGGTGGCTTTTATTCTTAATAGGCCATTGCTTAAGCATCAGTTGTGTCTTGACTGACAGTTCTTTTAACAATTTCATAAAAGACTCAAAGTCAACTTGTGTAAAATCTCTAATTTAAGAGTTTCATCTTAACTTGCCAAGCTTAAACCTGTCCATTAAGGCTGTATACATCTGTTACCACTATTTATGGAATTGTTGCAAGTGCCATTGTGCTATGTCTAGTAGATGTAATTGACTGAATTGAGTAATAAGTAGGTGAAAAGTAAGGATTTTGAAAACAATCTGTGTTTTCAAGAAAGACCTCCAGCAGTTTTTATTGCTCGTTTGTGCAAGTTAAACTTCTTCCTTTTGCTTCTTTTTATCATGGATACCCAGGTGTGACATTAACACTTCGTTGGGCTAAAAAATTGCAACAAATCAGTACGTTATAATGCTCTGAATAAAATACTCGCTATAAGCAATGAGCGATTGTGCACCCTGAATTTGCTGTAATGAAATGAAAGAACAATCAAAAGATGCTTTTAGCACCACACAAAAAGGTAATTTGCATCATTGCTAATGTCATGCCACTCAAGTGTTTGTTGTTCACCAGAACAAATGTTTTCCTTTCAGATTGAGATTTGTTATATACATTGCTGACGTATGTAGAGAGTCTACTGGATTTATTTCTGTTTTGCTGATAAACTGCAGCAGATTCTCAGGTATCAAAATTCACGTGCCCTAAGACTCTAGTTTCTAGAGGTACGCTTAGTAGGAAAATTAAAGTCCTTATTAAATCTCCATGTGTAAACAAGTTGCTCATTGGATTTACAGAGGACAAGCATTAAAGATGCAAATATCCTGCTAATCTTAAACAGTGACATGGCTAAACATGTAGTGCAATGTCATCTGAAAAAAAAACCCAAAACACTCTAGCCAAGAGTTTCTACAGAAGATGATAATTCTGTCTCATTGTGTAAACTCTTTGCAGATTTGCGTTTTTGTTTTGAACTCTTCATTTGTGGCTTCAAGTAAGAAATATTTCTGTATACTTTGTTGTAGTGTTGGAGACAGTTTTGACCGGCATGAACCAAACACATGGAATATTTTTTTTTTCTACATTGTACTATGTGGAGCAGAGAGTGATTTGATATGGTGCTGATGATCCTTAGCGTGGGAAACACTGCAGCAATTCATGTTGCACTGGCAGTAGTAGATAATACTCTGTCTCCGTATTATCTGCCATGTGCAATTTGTAAATACAGTACTAGAATGATGTTGGGGGAGAAGGAAAGAATTTTGTACTGGTTTTAGAAGAGCGTACCTCAGATTTTGCCACCCAGTCAGAATAAATGAATTTTTGTCTTACCGCACAGCAGTGATTTTCCATCTGACTTTTCACCCTAATATCTTATATCTTTCAAAATTTGCATCTCTTTTTCTTCTGTAATTGTTCCACATCTTATAAATGGAGTTATGATTAGTGGTATTACTTGTTTCACTTTCTAAATCCTTCACTGGTATTTCTTAGCTCTGCAGTTCTTGTTCAGTTCCCTTCTCTCTGATACACATTTGTCCAAATGTATTTTACACACCTAAAATGTCTTCTCATTTTCTTCTGCCTTCTTCCTTCAAACTCTACAGTGTTTGTGCAGTCTGATTGTACTTTGTGCAAGTATAAGTTAGAAATGACAAACTCCAATATTCAGGACAGAAGTGACACACAGTTTCAGTAAGACTTGCTTCATCGTCGTTTACTTCGTGAAGTACTAATGGCAAAAAAATCACAGGAAATATTCGAAAGATGGTTTTGTGTTCTTCCCCAGAATGTGGGAAGGCAAAAAGAAGTTTCATGAGATAGGTGAACAGTGGCAGCTGTGCACTGTCAGAAGATCTGAGATGCTGTGCAGTGCTTGGTAAGTCTTTAGTTAATGCTTACTTGGAAGATGAATTTTCTCCCAGTCTTTGGTAGCAGACGTGGAATGAAAGGATTAGGTTCTTGGTTTATATGCTTCTCTAAATAGATGTCATGTGTCTGGTGACCAGGATTTATAAAAGCAGTGACAATGATGAGTCGGTATCCAGAGTTTTTACAGCATAGTCAAAAGCGGGTTTTATCACAAAACTGAATAGACTGAGTCATCTCTGCAGGACACTCTAATTAGAAAATAATTTATAAGAATATAATTACAATTCCTAATTGCCAGGTTGTTTTTTCTAATCCTAAAACCAGAGACAAACCAGACCAGTTAATTTATGGCATGACAAGCAATGATGTGAATTCAACTGGGTTGATGCAAACTGAGAAATATTTCCAGTCAAATCCTGAACACTAGATTCTAATAGTGCTTATATAGCTATTGCTATCTTTTTAATAAAAATGCAATAACGTTTGGCACACTAATTTCAGTTTAAAATCATAATTTGAGTCAAATGCATCCATCCAAGTCACTAGCAGAATCTGGAGTAACAACCTTGATACAAGATGGACTGAAAGTATTTTATTCACTGTATTCCATTCGAACATTGTACCCAACTGTTACGTGGGGGTATAGCACGGGTGGGAGGACAAAGGAACTTTCTTCTCTCTTGAGCAGCTCCCAGAAGCCAAACATAATTAAGATCACTTCCTATTCACTCAGATGGTGCGGATACGCAAAATGGGATTTGAGGGACTGGGAAGAAGATACAGTCATGAATCTGATCATTCAGTGGATCAGCATAATGTGGTATTGAAATTAAGCTGTAACTCTGAATAGCATAAGAAGCTTTCCCCAGGATACCTTTTGCGACCAGTGCAGCTCCCCAGAACAGGCATAGTTAGGAAAGAGTAGGAACTGTTTAATTCATGAGGGACCTGTAGGAACAATATTCTAGCAGCATGAGCGTTTTCTGTGCACTGGGCAACTTTGGGAAGGGTTCTGGCCTAGTCCTCCCTGCCCCTCTGGGGGAGATTGAACGGCACTGTGGTTATCCATTCTCTAGGCTGGATAGATAGAATTTCATCTGCTGGGATATTGACTCTTTAACAGTCATCCGTGTGTGAAGCAGCACATTTATCCTAGCGTACATCAGTAACAATTACCAGTTTGATAATGCTCTTACAAATTCCTGCTATGGTTACTATTTTTCTCATGACTGAAAGTCATGCTGAATTATGCCCTTTCTTAATACTGAGAAGATGCAGTAAAGTGAGTGTAACTCCTACTCAAAACACCTGATCCATCTGAGTGGCAATTCAAATATTTTTTCCTTTGGAATCACCAGTACGTGTAATGACCATGAAGTAATGACTGTATTTGTTGTCTTGTAAATTTTTACTATTTAAAGAGCATTTGCTACATAAATACTACTGAATTAGCCATCTGCAGAGATGTAATTATGGTTGACTTTAAAGCTTATTTAAACAGGGAACACGAAAATCTTTTCATTACACCTGCAAAAGCAGAAAACCACTGTAATTAGGGATTATGTCATGGCTGGAAACCAGCTTTCTCACTTCCCTGATATGAATGGTAAACCCAGGTGTACATACCTTAATTTAGTTTTTCCTGTATGTACTTGTCATGAATTTTCTTCCATCCTTTTAATTAGATTGATTTGTACACTTACAGAGTTCTGTCTGTAGTATGCATCAGACCCATTATGTTTTTGATACAGTACATATTATTATGTATATTGTAATTTAACACAGCATTGTTTGTCCTGAAGACAAGATTTTATCCAGGACATACAGTTCCTCATGGTTTCCATGAATGTGCGTAGTCTTGACCTTGCAAAGAACCTTTTTTTTTTTAATATATATAATGACATTTATTTGAATAAGTGGCCTTATTAGATGTTTTAGCCCATTTCACAGCAGTTGTTCTGCTAACTGTAAAAACCTTTTCACAGAAGGCTATTCAGTGAGCTCAGTGCAGAGCTATCATGCCATCGCCTAGCAAGTCTTCCAGTTAGGATAAAGTTTCCATCCATTTTCCCTTCCTGGCAGATCTTGCTCAGATCTGTGCTTATGGTGCTAAATAAGCCAAGAATATTTAGTT
>JANXJC010000088.1:35306586-35330455 GCA_027564655.1 Leptodon cayanensis | reverse complement strand
TCCATCCATTTTCCCTTCCTGGCAGATCTTGCTCAGATCTGTGCTTATGGTGCTAAATAAGCCAAGAATATTTAGTTACAGAGAAAAATAGCCTATGACCTCAGAAAGTTATACAAAGTATTACATTTTTGATTTATTAAATATGACAAACGTAATATTTTGTACATTATTTCATTTTTCTTATAAACAGTAGGGTTGATAACATTTTTTAGATCCAAGAAATATATGGTTCCACACTTTTGGTCATGACAGATAAGAACCACTCATGTATGTTTGAAATATTAGCCAGGAACATTTCTCAAATATAGTACAAAAATAAGAGGAATGCGTTGGAAAAATAGTTAAGACGTAATACTCCCCCCACTAAAGTATTACCCAGGCAATAGGGCTTAGAAATTTGGTGGTGAGATCATTAATAGGAAAATTACCCTAACTGGGATTTTAAAAAGTGCTAATTTTGTGTGTATGCAAGCCATTGAAGGTAATAAAATCATAACTTTAGGCATGTCTTTAGAGAACATAATATGGCATAATTAATTTTTTATCCATAGGTAACTCTTACAATAATGACCTCTCTGATTTGGGGTACAATGATAATGGTCTCACGTCTTATGGTATGGAGTTACTTAAGATGATAAACCTTGTCAGGATCAGAACTGGAGATCAAGGTCAAGCCAGTCTCCTGCATCAAACACTGGACACTGCTTGCTGCTTTGCTTAGAAATGGTATTTCTCCTTAGGAAATGGATGGTTTACATGATTTCTAAATAAAAATTCCTATGAAGCCTTCAGAACATCAGCTGTGAGCTATTTGGAAATAATTTTATTAATTCACTTCCCTCAAGTCCTTCAAAATAGTAGCACATCTGCTTTGAATTTGAGTATTTCAAACTGAGACATCCTTAAAAGAAAAATAGTTTCCTCCAAATTATTCAGCATAAGCATATGTTTCTTTCATTTGAAAAGCAAGTGTAGCATAAATCAATCAAAGAACAACATGCCCACATTTGTTACCAACAACTACATTGTTTGAAATTTAACAAAGTATATTTCATACCAGTTGCTGCCAGCAAATAAAGTTTTAAAATACAGTTATATTAATTTTGTTTAATGCATCGTCTCTCTTAAGTATAGATGCAAGTCCTTGTTCTAAAAAATTACAGAAAAAATATTGAAGGATTTTCAAGGAATTTTTACATTTCTGCAGATTATATATCATTCTCTCATCAGCTGCGTATAGGGTTTGAAAGCTCTGTGGCAAGGAGTCTGATAAGAGTGTTTTGTGGCTTCCTCAGGAATTTCTAGATAAAATCGCTTAATTAATTTCTATAAAACCCTAGAGAAAATCATGCCTAATTAATTAGAGGACTGCTCTTTAGCAGTGATAAACAATTGCTTGCAACTTCTGAAGAACAAATGCATCCTATTTTTTCTTTTTCTTTCTGCTTCTGTTCTGTGAAGTCATTCTGTCCTGTTGAAGCTGTAGAATTGATTCTTCTTACTGATCTTATTTACTCCAAAGAAAGAAAGAAAGGAAGAAGTTGCCTAAACTCAGCGAATTTTCAACAGGGGAAAAAACTGTGAGTGCAAGGTAATGTTGATATTCAGCCCTTGCAAACAGGTATTTTATGGAAGCCTGATTTTACTCAAACTCAGTCTCTAAACTAGTCAAGACTACTGAGGTCCATTATTCTTTTTTGAGGATGTTCCAGAGCATCAGTCCTCTTATGATTAGCGACTTGCATCAAGCTTCTAGCTTCCATTTGTTCGTGGTTATTTTATATCATACTAGAAGCTGTTTTGCTATCATAAGCCACAAAAATATAAAAAATTACAGGAAGAAACGACGGAATTATTGTTTATTTAATGAAAGTGAAAATGTTTAGCTACAGGTTGTCATAGATACAGTATCCCATTTGAAATCTTTCCCAAGCCGTCACAGAGCACTGTCCTATTATCAGAAAACCAAGATTAACATTCAGTTAGCTTTATTTTATGTCAGTCTTTTCTGTTGAGTGTAATTTTTCAACTATCAAAAGAACCATTTTCTTATATGTTTCAGAACAGAAGTGAAAGTGAGTGTTTTCTGTGAATGTTGAGTTTTGGTCATAAAAACATCCCCAAACAACCTTTACTCGGCTTGATTTCTTGAACAGATCTTTCACTTTCTCTTTAGGGTTCTGAATGCCCCTACATGCAAACTTGCATCTAGTAGGTGAATCTGTAACGATCACCAGGGTAGGTTTAGAGGTGGGAAGGTCTGTAGCTAAGGTTAGGATGGGTGTTTATAGAGTCAAGTCTGATAGGGTCACCTGTCTAGGTGAAGATTGTCGGGGGTGATGAGGGCTAGCTGCTCCCTAACGGATGGGGAGCCAAGCATGATTCCGTGGCCAGCAGGGCAGTGGCCACTCCAGCCATCCCTGTAGTGCCCAAGCAAGGCAGGCAGGGGCGGCCGGGGAGTGCCAGGGAAGAAGATGTATTAGTGCACGCAAGGCCTTGACAAAGATCAAAGGCCGTTAAGGTGCATCAAGCTGAAACTTATGCTAGAGTTAGGGTTAGGCTTTAGTGATAATTCAGTAAGAGATTAGTGTGTTTTATGCAATGCATTCATTACCTTTAAAAAAGTACTGTGATCAAAGATAACTGTAGGGAAATAAAAGATAATGTATCTTGTAACCAACTATCATTCCAGTTTGACTCCTCTTTTTTCCTTTGTTTATTCGTCAGGCAATCAAGCCAAACCAAGCCTCAAGACACTTCACAGAGCTGCCAAAACCAGGATTTCTTTCTTTAACAAGCCCTATTCTAAATTGGCCTCTCAGAAATGAATTCAAACCTGGAATAATTACCTCCTTGTAGTCCCATGTCCCAACAGGATTTTGTTAAATGCAGACTTACCATAACCTCCATTTGCCATAACTGACTCAGTTAGAGGTGTCCTAACTCCTGTCTCTTATGCAAGATAAGTTTCTATCTGGCTGGGACAGAATTTATCTGGTTTACCACTGTCACATAACAATGCCTTTGAAATGCCTTTCAGTTGGTTAGACTTTATTTAGGTTTGATATCTAGATTACCTGTAACTTATCAACTGCTGATACCATGCAAATACATATCTTTCTGGCAGACATTCACCTTTGAGTCTACATGATTGAAATATATCACTTTCTGTAATATATACCGGTAGAACAATTTGCAGTCCTATAAATGAGAGCACTGAGTGAAGGCAGTTGACGGCTCTTAAAAAAGGATAGGATGTGTAGCAAACAAAAGTTAGGAACAATGTATTACAGATAAAGGATCCTTAAATATGACATGCTGAGTTTGTGGGGACTTAGGACAGTGAAAGAATAGTGACATTTACAGCTAAGTCGCCCTAAAAGGTTGGCTGCCATATCCCCATCTTCCTTGCTCACATGCATGTTGTTGGATCACACGGCCCCAGAGCCAGTGACTTCCACCATTCAATCCAGCAAGAAATGAGCATTGTAGGAAAAAGTTTTTCCTCTGGATCAGGTATAATAAGATGTAATGGCAGTTGACCAGTGCATAAATTTTGCCCTCATAAAACTTAGTCTTACATGGATAGCAGCTATAATTTTGTAATTGTAAACCTTCTGCCACAATAGTGCTGTGAAATAAAATAGGTAGGATAAAATAACTGTATGTGGGTGTCAAACAGTTTTTTTAAAAAAAGAGAGGAAAGGAGAAACACTGTTGGAGATCAACAGGATAAGGGACCCAGAGGAAGAAGGGAAGCTTTGTGTACCTTCAACATGAAATTTTCTGAGGTACTAACCAATGTAAATAAACTAGTATAAATCAGCTCATGCAGTTTCCAGGGAAGAAGAATTTGTAATATTTTTATGTCCTACAATAAATAAACACCCTGTGGAACTGGAAATCCCAACATGTAAATATTATTATTGGGATGCATTTATTTATTTACCAAGTTAATAATATTTTATGTTTTACAAACATGAATGAAAACAAACTCCTAGATGTAAGAAAAGTGCATTCAAAACTGAACATTATCAAGAGAAAGGGCAATGAAGAGAATCCCTGTTCTGGTGTGGTGTTTTTCTTGGAGAGTACAAGAGAAAATAATTCAGGGATTTATGAAATTGAATTTGTGAGGATGCTGAAGCATCTCTAGTCACAGCACATGGTGTTATAACTAGAGTAGGCAGAGGCTGCCCATAGCATTTATCTGTAAACAATTCTAGTGTGATTCCACAGAGAAAACCTGCACTCATTTCTTGTGGGGCTGTATACTTACCATCATGTCCTAATGATTTAATAATTACTTTTCAAAATCTCAAACGTAAGCTCTTAGATAGGAGGCTATTTGTAAGTACCTGAATAATTCAGCTTGTGTTGTACATTACCTACACACAAACTTTTCTTGTAAGCTAAAAAATCCTTTTTCGTGGCAAGAACAATGTAGTAATCTAGTTTCATCTTGTACTGTCCAATTGTTCTAATATAAGCTGCAAAATAGTTTGAAGTTTTGTTAAGTCAGTATGTTTTTAGTGTGATGTGTCATTCAAGAATTTGTCAAATTCATTTTGGTCTGGTGGGGGTGACATTACATCCTTACTTGTGATAATGAAAAAAAGCATTTAACTCTTAATGGCATTATTCTGATCAATAACACTTATGTTCCTAGGCCTGCAAAGGGCTCATAAAATTTATAGAAGTTCTTTTAGAATTCATTTTTATAGTTTTCTTTGCTTTAGTTTGCTAAGGCCGATTCTTTTGTTTGGAGCCATTTTGCCTCTTTCAGTGGTACTGCCTGAAGTTATTAATTAGGTTTGCTACTTCACTGTTACACTTTTAAGGTCACTGTGATGTGTCATTGAAACAAGCCCATTAAGATGAATGATGTGTATTGTAATTTCATTAGTGTCATCAATAATGTATTGCATTTTTCTGTTTAGGAGTCTCTTTTTGTTTTGTATGGGTCAGGCTGACTGTGTGAATTATATTCATAAGATCAAAATAGTTAAAGATAAAGGTAGATACTTAAGCAATTAGGCCAGAGGCTGGAATTGTTGTTTTAGAGGTATACGCTACAAAACCAATTTGTATTAAGGAACATTTAAGTAATTGAATTTCACAGTATAAATTAAAGTCTTTTGGTATCATTATGCATGTTGTGGTCACATAGTGATATCTTGTGCCAATGAAATGGCTGGATTTTATTTTTCAATTCATGTGTAATCTTTAATGAAAATGCTTTTCTGACTTGTAAAGGCTTGGAAGTAATAAACTGGACTAGCCATTTTTTCATTTGATGAAGCTTGGACAGAGATAAGAAGTAGAATTTTATAAATTGACTCTCATGAACATGCATAAAGAGAGAAATCATTTTATGCAACAAAGGGGTGGCATGGCTTGCCAGGCAAAGATAAGTAATTGGAAAATATAAGATCCTGGTGAGAATTCCTAGCAGAAAATCTGAAAAAACAGGTGCCATAAAATGTTACTTACTATTATTTGCATACATAAAAATAACAAATAGGTTCTGTCATACTATGCAATCAGCTATGCCAGTCACATTACCACTGCAGAAGTTAAGATATTCTATTAAATTATGACAGCAGAGTGCTTTTCTCTTTCATTCATCAAACAACTAAGCTTTTCTCATTAGACACTGATTTGTACTGTCGTCAAGTGGGATGGGCTAGGAATACTTGTCTTTTACAGTGGATCACCTGCCTGTGAATTTACTGTGGCATCACCTGTGATTCTAGAACCACAGCAGTAGAGCTAAACTGTATTAACATCTTTGTATGTGAAGGTAAACCATCTTTTTAGCCTGTGTGCCTTGTTCAGAGCACATTTGAAGATAGGGTAGGAGAAGATCTGTTCCTATTCACCACAGATGTTTTCTTAGCAGTTCCCAGATGTTCCAGTCTTCAGGTCATCCTCTATTTAAAGTCTGATTTCTAGCAGTCTAAATTAGTGCTGCTCTGCTGATGGTTGTTGCATTATGACTTTTTTATTAGTTGACATTACCCCCAATAAGGAATAGAGGGATCCTAATGCAGATCAACATGCCAGTGTTGTAGGTATTTGGAGCAGAATCCTAGCTCACTCAAACTCTCCCAGGTGCCAGCAACCAGATAGGACTGTTACATGCCTCTTGAAAGTAATGTGATTATCTCTAGCATTGCCCCTGCTGTACAAGGGCTTTGAGGGGTTCTGAACAGGCTTCTGTCTCCCTGTGAACTATGGGAACTGTAGAGGAGGGTTCTTCAAAAGCCTGGTTCTGCTTGCACTGATCTCAGCAGGAGTCCCTGAATTGATTTCAGAGGGAGCAAAATCAATCTCTGCTTTGAAAACTACAGTATTTCCCATAGCACAGCCTGTCCTTAAAAACCAACTAACCAAGAATTTATCTGGTTCTCAACATACACAGTTTTCATGTACTGTATCACAGACGATTTAGGGACAGTCCATAATATAACTTCAGTCACCTTTGAGTGTAAGCTGCATCGTAGTCTCAAGGAACAGTAGCATCAGCTCAGAACTGAGGAAGCAGGCAGTTGTCCTCTAGCTGCCGCAGTGCAAGCTGAAGAAGTTATTGCCACATCTGCTTGATACTGTCCCCTTGATGGAGGTTTCCGTCCCTGCTGAGCTGTTCCTACAAGTGCTCCTAACCTGTTTCAGTCTAAATGATCTAGGTCAGTGATGACCTACTATTTAAAGGTCTATTCCTACTGCAGTGTTGGATTCAAACCATTTCCTACTACTATGTCTTGCATTGTGGAACATTTAAAATGGATAGATGTATTGCTGTCAGGGGATAAAAAGCTTACCTTTCCTATTGTGCATTGCTGATTTTGGGTGTTTACCCACTACAGGAAGGTAAAAACATAAAGACTGAAAAATTGTGTTAGGAGGATAGGATTTATTTCATATTTTTGAAAAACATTTGAAAAACATTGCCCCTCATGTGAAATGCTTTTTCAAATTGGAAAACATGGCAGAAGACTGTAGATGTTCTGTGGTGTCATTTATCGGGCTATTTCATTACCATTTCCCTTTGTAGACTGGCAATCAGATGATTCATATAATACAAGATACACCTTTGTGGTCGTCTGTCTTGAAGGTACTTGGCGGTTTTAATACTAATTTGGAGTTGCCATCAGGCCTGTTCTGTCATGCAGTTAGGTTACTGACGGAGTATCTAAGTTTCTAAGTTGTCCTGCTTTCTTGCTGGTTTCATTCTGTGAAACAACTTCTCCCCTGCCCTGAACACCTGCCTTGTATTTAAGGATAAGGTCCTGCAGCGAATCATGTATAGCTTTGCTGTTTCGAATTTCACTTGCTTCTGTTTACAATCAAAGGAGCTCCTGGGTGGAGATTTATGATATTTACATGCTCTTCTAATTAGGGTAATGATTCCACCTGTTTTTAGATAACATTTATAGCCTGCTTCAAAGAGTCTCATTGAAATCACTGACTAGCTTTGAATTCTGAGCCTTCAACACCTCATGCAGATAACGTTTCCAAGGGATCAGATATTACTTTGCATGTGTTTTTATATGAGCCATTAAAAAGTCTTGCAGATATTATAGGAAAACACAGATTTTGTTTCATAAGATTTTGGCTGTACTTTCCATTTATTTCCTTCCTCAAGTATGTGACATTAAAGATGGGTTGCTCTTGTTCTGATGCCACAAAGGATTATTGATGAAATAAAGGCTCTGCTGAAGGCAATGAGAGTTTTACCATTGACTTTAATGCTGCTAGAATTTCACTTCTGAAGTGTGAAATAAGTAACAGGAGCAGATAGGGGAAAAAAAAAAACCCAAACCACCATGCCTAGGATCCACAGTAATAACCAAACTTTTTTAGAGGGAAATAAATGGAATCCAGCTGAGACACAAAATACTTCATGAGGGCTGTGATAGGTCTAGGCTCATGATTTTGAATAAAATCTTGAATGGTCAAAGAGGAATGTGAGATTTCTTTGATGGATTTAGTGAATGTTTCAATCTATGTACACCCAGATCAATGAACAGATGCAGTTTACAAAGCCGTAATAAATATGCAGTTGTCTTGCAGTTTGCCATGGGTCAGCTTTGTTGTGTGTAATACGTATCATCTGTAAAGCGTGGCTGATACTTGCAGAGTTTCTTGATGATTTCTGATGAAATTGTTTTGAGTAAAAAGTTTACCATTCTCCATTGTTCTCTTTTAGAAATATTCTTTACAGACTGGATGAAAGGACAAGCCAGTTTTCAGTACTGCTAGAGGCACTGGAGCACTGCAAACTACATCAGTCAAATGAGACCATGCAAGCAGCCTTGTCAGAGGTGCTGAACAGCATCAATTCAGCTCAGGTTTACTTCAAAGCAGGACTTGATGTGTTTGAGACTACCTTAGCTGGAAAGAAATGAGATGATTCTCTGCATTCTAAGACGTTTGTTTACAACTTGCTAAACAAAAGTTTGACTTGGACCAGAATTTCTCTGAGGATGAAGCCTTCCTCAATTTTTCTTTCAGTTGGCGCTTAAAGGTACTGCAATGTGTGTTTTTATAAATATAAAACAGTCTTTTGCACTGTTCACGATCTATCTCAAATGTCTGTTTCTGAATGTATAAAACATAATGAGAGGGAATAATGCTTAAGATTGGGTTTTTGGAAGGACATCTGCTGTATTTTTATATGTAAAATATATTTTTATGACTAAGCTCAATCTTGCAAAGTACCGAGTCCTGCAATATGCTGAATACCAGGTTCTGAGACACCCCAGGTGTATACCCAGGTGAGCTTTCCGTGCCTACTCTGTCAGAAAAATGTGACTTAGGTATACTCTTGTGTTTCTTAACTTCCTCAGCAAACTCATCTTCTACCTTACTCCTTTCAGAGTAAGTAGTTGAAGGATGTGGCATTTGCTTGGGTATCCAGCACTGGAGTTAATCAGGAAATGCACAAAACACCCTTACCAGTGCAATCCAGCATCTTTACTCCTGTGGAACAATAAATACCTCAGTTCTGAGAACACAGATAAACTTTGATTATCCTATTTCTGTATGAAAAAGAGTTGTTTTCTCTAGTAATTCTTGGAGAGAAAATTTTTGTGATGATTTCAAATTGTTTGAAAAGTTTGAATCGGTAGTTACACTTGTACAAAAATACTTTGAATCTTTATGCTAAATAAAAGTACTGCCTAGTCTTACAAGGCTACAAGCCTTATAAGCTTATGCATTACAAAACAGCCCACTTCAGGGTCTCCCTAACTTTCCAGAGAGCAATAAATGAAAAGACCTCAAAGTTCTGGGAACGTTTTGGGGATTCCACCACTCGACCGCACCACCCACTATTCCAGGCTGGATCATTCCATCAGTAGTGCCTGGCATATAGGACCTGGACTGTTGTCAAAAAAGCACAGGGAAAACATAAATTCATTCGCTACTGTAGAACCAGGAATTCACCTCTGAAGGCACAAGCTGATGAAGCTTATTGCAGGGCTAAAACTCAGACCTGTTTTGCATTGGTGGAAGCCCTATACAAAGGCTGTGATCACACCATTACCTTGTTGGCCTGAAGTAATCTGTGAATGAAAGGATTGGGAGGTTCAGTGTCCTAACCTCTAAGGGGATAATATACACACTTGAGAATTGCAGGTCTTAATAATATAAACAGTTGAAACTGTTAAGCCCTATTGGGTTTAGAATTTTACAATCTCAGATGATTCTGAGGTTAGAGCTTAAAAAATTAATTTTATGTAGATACTTAGAATTGAAATATAATTTATTTGATGGTAACGTTAAATGTATTGTTACCCAGTTTGCCATGGAAACATTGCAGAAACATTTCAGGTTGCAATAAAAATGGAAAAAGTATCTGTATTAATGTAAAAAAATTGCCTTCTGGAAATTTTCAAAGTGCACAGTTTGGTGAAAGACTGTTTAAAGTGCATGTTCACATAGCAAGAAATGAGAGTTGTTTACAGATCTGAGTTTCTATTTCCAAAAGTCCTTGGAAAATGGACCTCTATTAGCAATGGCCCGGGACTAGGTACATACAGCTATGCTGTTGCTACATTTCTTTGCAAGTTATTATCATAACATGGGCAAAAGTATCCCAGGTCTAACCAGAGACGCAGCTATGCAGTTGTACAGCTACAACTGAACTGGGAGTATGTTCAGCATCAGTCAGCGTGGCTGCATGAACTTAGACATGATTATCCCTTATCTTTACTTGGCATCTGGTAAGCAAGAGTATACGATTATTCTTTTGCTAATGCTGGTACTAATTCGGTTTACTGCAGAGAGAATTTGACTTCTGAAGAGTGACATTTTTTCTGATACTATAATGTTTGTTCATCCCCTTGTTTCCATAGTTTTTAGTATTGTGATACTTAAATGGTTGGAATAGCCACATTTGAGTTGTATGTTTATTTTTTCTGATAGTATTTGGGGATGTACTGTTCACACTACATTTCAATTGTATTTTCTGATCGGGATCACTCTTCTAACAGTTTGTTTAGTAACATGTTTTCTTTAGAGTGCTGAGTCGCTGTGGAGCCAACGCCTATGGTCTTAAATGATATAGGATCAGGTGCCATTAAGAGACCAAAAATAGAGATTAATACTTCCTTTAACTCTGCTAGGTGAATTTAATAACTGCTTCCTCATTCTTAGTAGGTATGTTCCACCAAAACCACCTCTAATGTAACCAAAGTGTACTCATGCAAAATCGGTGAAATCTGTTGGGAAGACTATCCCTCATGTATGATTTCTCAGCCATGTAATTCCTCAATTAAACATTTATCTTGTTTTCTCACTAATGTCCTTCTATAACCACTTTTAAAATAGCAGACTTCAAAGTACTCCACCACTATAAATGCCTGTCTGTTCTAGAGACGATCATATATTCTTGTTGGTGAGATGAATCAGATGAGCTATTTAGGGACCTAAATGCATTGATTTCAATGTCATCTCACACTTCTAGATCTCTGGGCTTTTATTTCGAATGTTCAGATCTTACCTATAAGTGAATGCCCAGTGATAATATTTGTACCATTATAGCTTCGGAAAAGGCACTTTTGAGCCATATCCTTCCATTGATTTTTAAATCCTACCTATTGGCTTCAAAGAACTTATAGCAAGTTAAGGTCCTAAATACCTGGTGTGTTTCTAGCACAGAATTTTTGCCCAGCCATCTGTGGAACATCAGCTAAAGGAAGGTGTTAGCAAATCATAGTACCTTACCCAGATTGAATTCATTCCTATATTGTGTTGAAATAAACGGAGTGCCCTTAAAGGCAGAAGTATGTTTGCAAATTGCCTGAATGATACTAAAAATTTGTTACCTTTTCAGAAATATCAACTGCCAGAGACAGTATAGCAAATGCATTGATTGCTATGGAATCTAGAGTCATGCTCACAGTGACCGGAAAATCCCTGCAACTTGTAATATTTATATGTTAAGACAGTTAATAATAAAAAGCTAATAAGATTTTATTTAGTGCATATTTTAAAGAGTCCATAAAGAAGCTAAAGTACAATCAACTCAGATGAATAATAAGTACATGGGAGCTGGATTTTGAGTACTAACCTTAAAAAATGCAGTGAATCGCTTTTATCATCCAAGAAAAAGAGTATCTGTGCAAATACTCAAACACACAAATACGCAAAAGCCTTGTATCTTCAAAACATTGTGCAAATGCTAGTTTACTTGCAGTAATATGATGCATCTATGTAAACATAGATGTAAATAATAACTACATGAGAAAATTAGCAAACACTTTGCGCTGCTTCACTTACCTTTTAGGAAAATACTTCAGTCTAGAGGTGTAAAAGAAGGCATTTCAGCTGACCTCAGTTCTTGCAGCAGTAGGTGGGGAAAGGTTAAATCTCTCAGGTATCACAGAAGGGACCTCTGGAGATCATCTAGTCCAACCTCCGAGCTCAAGCAGGGTCACCTAGAGCCAGCTGCCCAGGAGGGACTATGTTCAGATTGCTTTTGAATATCTTCCAAGGATGGAGATTCCACAACCTCTCGGGGCTACCTGTGCCAGTGCTTTTTCACCTTCACAGAGAAGTCTTTCCTTCTTCTGTAGATATAGTTTCTCCAAATCTCTCCCTGTATTTCTTAATTGTTAAATTATTGTAATTGGTTTAATTGCAAACATTCAAAAGGTAACCATCATTTCATTCAGTGAAAGCTGTTGGCCAAGGTCTCTAGGATTTCACAGTTATTATGTTGGAAAGTTTGTATAAGATTTGTCCTTCAAGCAATGGGGTCTATTTTTAAGTTGTAGAACTAATGTCTTTATCTTTTGAGGTCTTTTTGTACGGTCCCTGGTTCCCAGTCACAGGATATCTTTTTAACCAAATTTCAGGAGCTCAGTGCAATTCTGTGGCTTGTGTTATGCAGAAAGTCAGGCAAGATAATTGTATGGGTCATTCTGGCTTTAAAAACTACTAAATACTGTAAACATAGTTATGTCAGGGCCTGTATTCTCAAGGGAGCAGTTAAAAGTTTCCTCAAAAGCCTTGTGCTACTCAGAAATGGGTACCTCTAACATACATTATAGTTGCTGTCTCAGGAAACAAGCATAGGTGGAAGATGTTCTTTCCCTTTAGCGCTCTATAACATTTTAGCAGTATTCTGCCAGTCCCAGAAAGGTGAGTGATAGGAAACAAATAAGTAAGAATGAGTAAGAAATTATAGACAAACTTAATCAGAGCTGGTACTACCTAGTACCTGCCTACAAAATAAAATAAACACGTAATTTTTTTCTGACCTTGTGCATGTCATCCAATACCTTCTATTACATGATGGCTACATATGAAAGTTATGTGTGTAAATATACTGCATTGCAGTGTTTCATATTATTAAGGATGATAAGGACTCAAGCCATATGCACAAACCTGTACTTGAACATGCACACTTGAACCTAGAAAGTGCCTAAGAATAATGAATACTCATCTAGGAAGCAAAGGATTTAAGAATATCTAAATTAGACTGTATGTTTACTAAAACTATGGTGCTATCAAGCCTAACTTTTTTTTTTTTCCCCTAATTTTAATCCCATTGCCACTGGTTATTTCTACTATTGCTCATACATACTCATCATAACTGGAGAATATGTACCCCTGCAGATTTAGATTTCCTGAAAGGTTATGTTTCCCGTCAGGCTTACTGACTTGGTCTGTTTTTTTTCAGCAGGGTTGACTTTACCGTGACTGCTTATCAGGGTACTATTCCACATAAGTGAGGTCAGCAGAATTTGGCCACTATGGAATTTCCCAAAAGATTTGGTATCAGAATATTTTTTATTTGTGTTTAGTTTATTCTCTTTAATCTCTCAACATAGATTATTACAAACAAGAGTATATTTTTCAAAAAATGGGCAGGAGTCTCTTGATCAATGTTAAGTAAACCCACAGGGCAGAATGTAAATGTGTATGTACAAGTGGTGTATTATAATCTAGTATTAACTTAATAGTTATTATAAATGTTGGCATGGATTAATGCACACATTCTCTTATGAGCTTCACAGATTGGAATTAATACAAGGGCTTGATTTAAGAAATGTAATCAGAATATAGGCATGCAACAATTTTTTTTGCTGTGTAAATGTAGTATATGCTTACACATCTGCCTAATCCATTTGGTTAAAACAGATTAAGATGTTGTTGAAGCTACTTTCTCTGATTTCTTTTCCAACAAGCCTTTGAGAATCAAGTCTTGCTCTTCATTTTTCTTTTAAATGTGTGCTGCCTTTAGTGTTTATGGAAAGCGTATCATGTGTTAAGACAGCGTGACATCTTCTTGTCTAGTCGTTTCTGGATTATTTGATAGAACTAAAAGTGGTATTTCAAAGCATGGTCTTTGGAAGAAGGTCCTTTACTGACCAGTTAATGTATATGATATTATATGCTTCAGTGGCTGCCTTTACCATGCAATGGTATAGGTATGCAATATGATGCTTTAAGGCACTAATTTAAGAGAACAATTTTTTTTTTTAATAGTATTGCAGAGACCTGCTAATTTTCCCCCATTTGAGACTGTTCTCTCCTGAGCATACTGGTGATACAGCAATGTAATAATAAGTTCTCTTAGCACCTGCTATAAGCTCTTACTATAGGTGGCATGTTAGGGGGTTGTCTGAGCTGTCAGTGTATTTCCACAGTTTTTAATTAGTGTCTCTTGTAGCCCCACTCAGCTTTTATGTAGCACAGTTCTGATACCGGTCCGAATGACACCAAGGTGATACAGATAGGTCTGACTGATGTATTAGCTTGCTACAGAAACTGCTGTTGCCCCCTATCCTTAAAAAGTTAAATATAATACTTGGTAAGTACTTCCCAACTTATGGTGTTTTCAGTCTGTATACTGAGGGTTCTGAAAAATTACTGGAACGCTGAGTTTTTTTCACACAGTCTCATTTCCTGTTCTCAACAGCTGAAACATCTTGTAGTCTATGAATCCACTAGAGGAGAAATAAGGAGATGCTTAATATTTCATACTTAAAGCAGATAAGATGAATACAAATTCTCTTTGTTTTCCCTTTGCAGTTTATGCAAGTTAATATGCAACATACTCTTATCACATACATTATGATTTGGTATTCTGAGACAAATGGAAAATGAATGTTGGTTCCATATCCAGAGGAAGTATAATGAATTCAGGGAACACTTCACATTCAAGTATCTTAACCATTTGCATACAGTGAGAAAAAGTGCAAATGAAGATACTTGGAACAGATACTTGTGGGGGTTTTAGTACAGGTCTGGAAAATAATATTCTTCTGTGTAAGGCCAGATTTTAGCATTGCATTCATACCTAGCTACGTGGTAATGTATTGTATGTCCTTATCGCTCTACCTTTGAGGATTAATGCTCAAATGCTGTTAGCAGTGATCACGTTAGTCTCAATACGAACTATTATTTTTATGTCACGTAACACCTTACAGGGTTTACCTAATTGGTTGGAATATGCAAGTATATCTGCCTTTTGTATGCAAAAGAGCAGCTGTCAAGTTGTGTTATCTTTGTCAAGCTTTGACATAGAATGTGAGACGCCTGAATGATGACTCCTTCATTCCATCTACTTCTAAATTTTCATGTAGTAAAATCAAGTTGCCACAATTGATAGCTAGTCAATTCAGAATATTAAGTAACTAGGTTTTTTGACCATGCAGTAATATAAGCTTGATGTAGTGATTCCTGGAAACCAATAAATATCATGTTATGTGGAAATGTGCAATGAAAGGTTGATTTTTATAACACATTATAGAATGTTGAGTCTGAATAAAATAGGTTATTTGCAAAATTAGTTTACCTTGTATCAATTTGTACTTTTATAACATAGTGTAATAAAAAGGTAAACATTGGCCATTAATGTAAGTAGATTCTACGTACTTTGATTAAGAAGCACGTTTTACTTTTTTGTGCTATGAATATGATTTTTGCAGTCTATGGAGTGTTTGTACAGAAGGCACTGTGGACTGGAATTCAGTAATAGACATTTTGTGAAAGTGGTTGTGAATTAGACAGTGTTTTTTCCGTAGTTACATTTTTGCTAGAAATTAAACTGGAATATGAAGATGTGTATAATGTACATTGCACTGAATGATTTGGAATTATATTCATTTGCTTTTTTGTTGGTTTTGCTTTTTTTTTTTTTTAATTGGTTCTGCCAGTGAGCTGTAACGTATGCCTCTCAAGTTGCTTATTCAGTAACATGGATCCCAGGGCATTAAAACATAATGGGAAGAAGGCAGAAAGCAAGGAAGAAAAAAAAATAGCTAGACAGAACCTCAGAACCTGGGCTGTGATAATTTACTGACAGGTAAATTTTGAATTATCCACTTTTTTAGGTGCTCCTATACAGAAAGCCCAGATATTCAGATAATTGGTCTTTCAGGTAGAAAGAAATTGTCCTTGTATGTTTTTGAGAATCAAGAATTTGAAAAGTAGATAGAGACTTTGGATCAAACACAAACTATTCAGGATGAGACGACAAAAAAAAAAAAAAAAGCTACTGAACAACCTTAACGCTATTGGATGAAAGAGACCAGTCTGTTCTGAAAATCTTGATGATATGTAATATTCAGATTATATGAAATTCAGATGATCAGGCTTTTTCCCATAGTTCAGAGGTCCTGAAATTATAAGGTAGTTGTTATCTCCTGAAAATATGAATTCCATGTTTTGCTTTTAGTATATGAGAACTTGGAGGCTTTTCTGTATTTACAAAGCACTTGAGAAGTGTAATGAAATAGTTGCATTGTAAATGAATGTGTATTTCCAAATTTTATTTCCATTTTGTGTAGGGTTTTTTTGAAACTGCTTTTCTGTTCACCATATTAAAAGGAAAAATAAAAGCTATACCTTGTTAATATTTTTAATCATGGCTAGATCATTAACCTAGTTTGATACATTAGCTCCGTACAAAGTGCAGCTCTGACTAGAATATCTCATGTAATATTAAAGACTAATTTGTGAAACATTCCTTCAGAATATGTTTCCTTTAAGCCATGTAAACTTGTGCCATGAAAATAAAAGCCAACTGTATGTCAACAATTTTATACAAGTATCTGATCTGCAATTCTTGCTGATAGATCTGTGGAAGTCAATATTACTGAAAAATGTCCTTGAAACTAAACGTTCTTTGCCCGGATATCAGAATCTTCTTCTGTGGCTCTGCTTAGGAGATTGGACCATTATCCTCTTTCACTGAGTATCTATCTGAGCAAAATTAAAAAATAATAAATGTATATTTAACATATAGCGTTCCGAGTAGTCAGGCTTGGTATAGACCAGATTTGTCCAAGAGAATGGGAATATAACCAATTTTCTCCAGTGTTTTCTTTAACCTTAAGATTGCTATGCCATTTCTTGCACCTGTTTTTCTCATCAAGTAGTAGCATAGAGATCCGCATGGGAGTGGAGTCTACAGGATCATGT
The DNA here is from genome assembly GCA_027564655.1 of Leptodon cayanensis. Taxonomy (NCBI): domain Eukaryota; kingdom Metazoa; phylum Chordata; class Aves; order Accipitriformes; family Accipitridae; genus Leptodon; species Leptodon cayanensis. The sequence continues at coordinate 35,313,514 of JANXJC010000088.1, read as the reverse complement.
AATTATGAAGGCATTTGCCCTTTATATGAAGTGCAGGTATGGTAACCATGCAACTGAAGTAATGAATAATTTGGCGCTGTCACAGTGAAGTGTTTATGTACCAGGCTGATGAGCAGGAAGGGAGTAGAAATGGATTCTGGCCAGCGGTAGCTGCCTGATGGGGCCAACAGTGGGTTGGAAGTCCTAAGAGTGCCAGAAGTGGGCACTGGGAAAGGCGGGCACTGGTAGGACACTTCTATAGCACCAGGTGCCAGAAAGCACACAGTGGAGAGCTGTCTCTTGCCCGAAGAACTCTGATGCCAGTTTAACCAGCTCTGAATCTGTTCTGAATGCACTGCAGACCAGTAAGAGCAGTTCAGCCCCACACTGATCTGTTTATTTTGGAAAGGTCAAGGTATGAAATACCTAAGACTTTTAACACTGGAAACAGTGGCAAATCCTGTCTTTGAAAGAGAAACCTGGGGCTTTGTGGGTTAGTTTCTATATTCTAGCAGAAGAGAATGTAAAAGTGACTGTGAGAGTGGTGCTGTGAGCTGAATCAATTTTGAGATACTTAGTAGCAGCAACTGGATCATCATTTTCTCCCTAACAGGCGAGAAGTAGAATGGGTGATCCGGGGACTGGGTAAGGTAAGCTGGGTCTAAATAACTGATTTTAAAAAGCCTTAAAGCCTTTGTTGAAACAAATACACAAAGGCACCAAAGCAAAGATTTCTTTCAGTATAGTGACCTTGAACAGTCCATTGACCTTATTTCTAACAAACTTCAATCTCTTTCTGCTTATAGTCCTCCTCTCAGCTGCAGAGGCTCTGGGCTGTATCTCAAGTGTTGTAAACCAAGATCGCTCCTTTGAGGCTGTCAGCTTACATCAAGTGAAGATCTGATCTGCTGTTTGTAGCTCAGCCTCAAACAAATGGAAGCATTTTCTGACGTGGCTTGACTCTCTCATTTCAAGAGAAATCTAGTAAGGTTTCTAGCCAATGCCTCCAATTCATCTTTGGTATATTTGAGCTGAGGTCAGTGCTATGCCAGAGATTAATTATCCCATTGAGTTAAGGGTTACTTTTCCCACGCAAAAGAGGACACACATCAGAACTAACACCATGCCAATACTGACTTCCTTTTAACATGTGTTGTTGGTTTAATAGCAAGTATTGTACTTAAAATTGGACCTCTCCCTTAAACAAACTTACCTGTCATCCCTTAAGAATAAGCTGCTTTTATACTGTATGATACAAAGCAGTTTCATACAGTATCCTTCTGTATACCTTAGCTGGGATTAGAGGGGACGATGACGAGCACAGTGCCCTATGAGAACTGTGTCACTGTATCTTCTACAGGAAGAAGGGAAAATAATGGGCAGAGATGTACTATAAGAGCTGAAAATACAGAAATAGAAAATACAAAACTTAAAACAGTAGAAGTGTTCACATGGTGTTGGTTATGCAATTTGGAATGAAAGTTGAAGAACTAGTATCTAAAGTCAAACAAAACGGGTAAATATTGTGTCAATATTGAAGAGACAAAATGGTTGAGAAGTGCCTTTGCTTTGATGGTATAAACGTGTGGAGTTTGTTACAGGACACACATGGTAAACCTTAAGGTTAAAAAATGGTCTAAATCAAAGTTACATGGATATGTGTAAGTCGTAACATGAGAGAAGGTGTACTGCCATATGACTAGTCAGACATTGAAATGTCTTAATACCTATCAAAAGGGAACTGTTATATTCCAAACTGGAATATGGCATCCAGAAAAACAAGGAAAAAAGAGATTGCCGCCTGCCTCTACCACAAACAGGTTGACATTTCTAACTGTATTTCTGTGTTTTTCCTCTGAATAATAATAGAGCTCAGCATAAGAATTCATGAAGATGGATTTGTCTGTAGCCTGGGTGACAGGCAGGTGTTTGTCAGCGTGGGACTATATATGAAAGATGGTCAAATTAGCTGAGTAAGTTTCCACATATGTCATGTGTCACTGCATTCCTAAAGTGAAAGATCACTGCGTTATCTAAAATGAAGATGCAGAACTATGATGGGAGACCTTGATATGCAGGTGTTACTTATACAGTGAGCGTGAAAAATTAGATCATACCCCCACGCATGAAGTTCACATTTTCAAATTCTAGGAGGATGACCCTATAATGAACACTGACTGAGTTCACTTTCAGGACTGTGCCATTCATAAAGCGCTTGTCACGCTCTCCTAGCACAACATAATCAGGGCCCTATGAGTGAGTAATAGCCTTGTATTCATAGCAAGGCAATTTATTATCCTATATGTAAAATGACAACTTCATTATCATTCACTATTATAAAACAGCAGGGAAAGTAGCAGTTGAAATAAAAAGGCAGCTTTTTAAATAATTCTTTTTACAGTATGAAAATCCAATACATAAATTCACAGCATGTAACACTTTTATTAATCTATGAAGAATTTAAGTTGATGCTCCATGGCATACTTCACTGATGCTTCATCATTAGATTTAGAGAGAAAAATTTGTGGTGACTGGGTGCAGCATCATGGTGTTTTTTCAACCAGCTATGCACCTCCTAGCTGTGCATTTTTAGATTGGCAGAATTCTACCTCAGTTACTTTGCTGGCCATCTCAGGAATGACTCTAGGCTGTGATATTTGATGCAGCTTTGTAAACTGCAGATACTTAGTTCTGGTCACAATACAGTGCAAAATATTTGACAGATGATTAGTATTCTCATGGTTTTTGCCTTTATTTCCATGAGGCCTTCACCATCCGTATGTGGTAAGCAACCGTTCATTTAGCTCCTGCTGGTAATACTGGCTTTTCAGGATAAGAGGAACTCTTTCTTGTCAGAATAATTATATTTACCCAACTTTTCTGTCATCTATTAATATTTCTGAGAAAACAACCTCTTCAGAATATGTTAATTTGCTTCAAATTACATGTGTTGATTCCCATCATTTTACAAATCTAGAATAAATGAAAATGAATGATCAACCATGATAGGTAACTCATTAAGTAGACATAAAACAGATTACATAAGAAGGTGTGATCCAGTTGATGGTTTGAAGATCCTTCACAGTATGGCAAGGTTGCCATCATTAACTGTAACGGAGAGCTAAGTCCATTGGGAGAGAGAAACCACAAACCATCAGATTTACAGAAGAAGGATGGGAACAGCATGAAGTTGAAAGGGCTGATACAAGTCTTAATCTCCTTGTTTTCAGAATATTTAGGTAGGTTATGTTAATAACTTTTGTGCACCAGTTCTCTTTCCAGAGATCATTCAGAGGCCACGCATCAGCCAGCACACTTCAAGGATCTCTAATGTAGCCCACTTGAGGAACTACTTTACAAGTTTGTTATTAATTTAATCAAATCTCGCAAGAGAGGGCACTGGTTACCGCTGCAATACAATTCTTTTTGGAAAACGTCTGTAGGAGAACATGTTTGCATTCCAATACAGTTAGGACTCAGTAGTGAGTAATCCATATGATGAAGGCTAAGACAGAAAGTTATACTGAACCAGCAAATAAATTTATTAGGAAAAAACTCTTGTAAATCTTACATAAAAATAAATCACTATGTTGTATGAGCATGTCAGGGTCTCTAAGCTGGTCAGTGTCACAACACCCTTATGACCTAAAGAGGTTTTCTATTTTCCTCTTTTATAGATAGTGGCACTAAGGTGAAGGGAGTTTGCAAAGGATGAGGAAGGCAGGCATACTGGAGACCTCCTGCATTCCAGCAGAGACATGTAGCAGCTGGACTGTGCTTCTTAAGCCTTTGTCAAAGACAGCGATTTTTGCCAAGATAAATTTCTCCAGTCAGAGAACAGTTACGTACTTTTTTTTTTTTTTCCAAGAGGACATACAAAAAATTAAGAATTCTCTCCCTGACCAATTGCATGACACTTTGGATAAATCTTTATATGCAGTAATACTCAAGGACCTAAGTAATACATCGTATTTGATCTGGCCAGGCATAAATCATTTATTCATGATATATCATTCATAACTTGATTCATTGACTCATCTTTAGACAAGACAAGGTCAGTAGAAAAAAAATGATTAAGCTTTTTGCCTGCAGGAGGAAGAAGCTTAAACAACAAATTCATCTTCACATCTGACCTCACGAAACTTGACAGAAGATTTTAAAAATAGAAGTAGACTTAAAAAGCCAACTTTTACTCCCAATTACACTAGTTTAAATCCACAGTCACTCCACTGACTGTAAAGTAAACGGGAAAAGCCTGTACAAGTCAGTGGAATCATTCTGGAGTTCGTACCATCGGGGAAGAATTTGACTCTGAAAGAGGGGCTGGGACATTTGAAGTTGAAAATAACGTGCCTGAATATTTTATCAGATCAAAGATGGCAAGTCAGACTCCGTACCCAGTCATATCATTATAAATCTGGTAAGATGACATGAAATTTCAGACTAGTCTGAGCCTTCTGGCAAGCTGAACTGAACAGCCTCCTTGATTTACAGTTAATGTTTTTGCCTGTGTTACTATTGGAATTTCATTTCAGTGGACCTACTCCCTCCTGGAGCGTCCTTGAGAGCAGCATCTTTAGAACAGGTCACTGTTTTGTTAAATAGCACAAGGTGCAAGAGTATGTCATTTCCTGCAGTGTATCCATGGTCCTAGCACTCTGTCCTGAGATGTTTGCCAAGCCTTTGCTCACAGAAGAGGGCAAAGTCTTCCTCGTTCTAGTGCAGCACTGGTAACATTTGTTGTGGAGTAATTATTTTAAGAGGAAATAATACCACATTTCAAGTAAGGTAAGGCAGATGATTCAAACTAATTTAAAATTGTCCATGTGCTTAAGTGACTAGCGGGCGCAGTAATATTCAAATAAGCATCTATGCATTTATTCTAAAATTAAGCAGACTAAAGCAAAGTGTCAAAATTGAACTTGATTCCATTCGGTAGAAATCTCAACTTATTTGCAGTTCTCAGAGGGATTGAATGACTTATCAGCAAGTGAAACTGTTAGAAATGGAGGGATGATAATACATTGAACCCTTTGGAATTCTATTTGTTTTTAAGAAACAGAGATGGAAATGCATAATTGTGAAAATAGCTGGAATCAGCATTTTATACCAATGAACCTGGAAACAGATACAAGCAAAAGACAATGATACATTAGAAAAGAAATAGACTTTAAGATAGCTGATGGGGGGTTGTTTGCAGAGGGATTTTGAGGGTGTTTACATTCTTTTTGGCTTTTTATATTTCAGACTGTTGTATTACAGAGTAGCCTACCAAACATTACAATTACGAGCGTGAGCTGGAGAGTCCTTGAGCAGTGCGTTTCCCTCACATATCATTCTGAAAACCTCTGCTAAATAACCTAGTGCTGATTTCACATCTCCAGTGTTCAGCAGCCTTTAAAATTTCTCATTTCTTTGCTCTGTGATTGTGCTTTAGGCAGTAGCATAAAACATAGAAATATATCAGCTCAAGGCATGTAATGGTATTTTCTTATATCACAGTTCTCACAAGGAACACCAGCTGTATATTTTTTTAATATGAATAAACACTTTAATCAGTTTAGTAAGTTTAAAGGTAAATTCAACCTAGGCAGCTAATATAAGTACAGTACTACCCACAAAAAAAAAAAAAGGAGAATAGAGCATGACAATTAAAGCAAGAATTCAGAGGCCACTCTTGCTAAACCCATTCACTTTGTGAACTTGCAGCAACAGGTCTTTAATAAATAATCGCCCAGAGCACTCATGACATATCCAAACCTAGCAAAATAACCATCATGTTTCTTTGATCATATAAACACATTTACACTAAAACAATTGGGGGGGGTTAGGATGTAACTTCTTACGGTATGGCTAATGTGATAGCCTCTTCATGGTTTCAAAAGACTGATGTTGTCTGCAATGCAGTGATTCACTCTAGAAGATGCTTCCATCCAAGGCAGCAATGACCAATCATCATGTGGATGAATGGTGCAAAATTGCAGAGTGTCAATGTGTGCTGCTGTTCAAGGGGAAGAGGAGAACATAGATAAGGACCCTACCCAGCTCCTCAGGGCTGAGCAAAGAGGGGTCTAGGTCCAGTTTGTCCTAGAGAGAAACTGCAAAATGAACCAGAATGGAAATGGGAAGGTAGTTTTCTTCCATGTTAAAAATACTGCATTTTTGTTCCATTTAAATTATTTTGCCCTGCCAATCACGATAGTCTCATTACCTATACACATAATGACCCTAAGGAAAGAGGAGGGCTGTGGCTCCTGGCACTAACATGATCACTTAGCGATTCCTTAAGAACGTGGGATAGGAGGGCAACAAACTGATTTTGCCACAGCAAGAATTAGCCAGAACGATTCACTCTTGAAAAGAAAGGACTTTCGCTGAAGCCTTTAGCTTTAGATTTGAATACTGTATCTCATCCTGCATAACTGTCACTTTGTATAGATCCTAAACTTATCCTGAAGTCTGCTCTATTTTAAGCAAGAGAGACATAATCATTTGTTCAAAGCTAGCCTGTTTGTTTCTCTGCTTCTTTTCTTTGTAACTCCTTATGCGTAGATTTCTATTCTGGTGTCATTTAAATTCCTGCAGAAGGTTCCTAATTGCTTTCAAGGACACTGAGGCTTGACACTATTCTAATGACACCTTCCATTATTGCTTTTCTATTTCTCACCTATTCAAATGAAGTGTTACACTGATATTGTTAAACAGCTTGTATGAAATTCCCGATAAAACTCCACTGGTTTTGGCTGAATAAAACATTTCTGTGATATTGTCCAGTTAAATTTTACTATTATCTCACGATTAATTTCTGCAGCATAAAGCCTTTCGTTGTGGTATTATTCTTCTCAATGCCTGGGAATTTTTTGGTGAACCAATGCCGTATTACCTTAGCAAATGTGTTTCTACATTCCAGTTCATTCCCATTTTATCCATTGCAGAATATCCCTAATGC
>JANXJC010000088.1:35269732-35306486 GCA_027564655.1 Leptodon cayanensis | reverse complement strand
TGCCGTATTACCTTAGCAAATGTGTTTCTACATTCCAGTTCATTCCCATTTTATCCATTGCAGAATATCCCTAATGCTCCCTTTCTTCCTGGTATAAATATTGTATAAAGTCACAGTCTTGCTTAGTTAATTTGCAGTATTTTTCAACACCAGAATTTTAGACCAAAGCCCTGTTTGCTTAGAATTGAAGAGATTACACTTCCTGAAAATTACCCACACTCTATCCTTTAACTTGATATATTTTCTTATTTGGACTCACTCAGCTATATATTTACTTTATCTTTATAAAAAAAGATGCCAAACTGAACAAATTGCTGTGCTAATAGCCTTAGTCCAGAGATTCTTGATGATTCCTTTTCAAGCCTTTTTTACCATATTAGACACATAGAGGAAATCCATTTTACAGGTCAATTTTAAATTTATATAATCCCAGCACTAAACACATCTGTTCATTGTTTTTAAAAAAAATAAAGAAATAAATTGTTATTAACACCCTTTTTCATATTGCATTTTTTGAATGAGTAGAGCCATGCTGTAAGGATAGGAACATATCATTCAACATGTCTGGCTGTATTTCCCAATTGCTGTTAAGAACAAAAACTATTAATACTAAAACACAGTGCTCAACAGATAAGGTCAAATTCATTCTGCAGCTATAGTGACATTATAATTAATGAGAGATCTGTATATGGCAAGAAAGGAGAATATTGACCCATTAATACACATTTGAAAATCAAAGACCATTTATCTCCTGGTAATTCTAGCACGTGTTCAATGTTACATGATTTTTTCCCTCTAAATGAAGGACGGAAAAGCCATTTAAAAACTAAAAGTGGTTGAATCTATAAATGATACTTGAAAGTCTGAAACTTGTGCAGCATTATGTCAAAGCAGAACAGGAAGACCACAGAGGGACAATATCTGGAGCAGCTGGAAGGCTACAAAGATCTGTTCTGGCTTTCAGGTTGGGTAAGTGCTTTATCGTATGCAGTAAGTGTTATTGTTCCATTATATGTATGGGGAAATTAAGCATAAATGTAATGCCCAGAGCCGTTCATAAGAACTCAGAAAAAAACCTTCAAGATGTCCAGTCCACTGTTGTATTCACTAGAAAACAGTGCTTTTCTGCATGCCACAAGGTGGCCTGGGCAACATAGAGAAACTTTTTAAATCAGCAGGAAGGTGCCTACTGCGTTCTGCCATCAAAGGCAGAGCACCCAGCAAGGGCAGCATGGCATGAGCGCCACCCCAGATGCCCATCTTAAGAGAGTGTCAAAATGGGAGAACTACAGGTTGTCAATGTCACTGCCTGGCAAGGTGGCGTGTAACTTCACAGTGCCATGTCGAAGGAGCCCAAGGAAAGTAACAAAGCAAACGGTGCCCCAAAACTCCTATTCAAATGTGGGAATACTCACAATTTTTTGTTGCTGCGGTTCTTCCATAGGGAAAATAGTACGTTTTTGCTGTGCTGAGGTTCCTCTGCCATGCTTGCTATGGTTGTATTTCTGTACCTCTGTCCTGAAGGTAAAATATTAAGTCTTACAATTTGTTTACTGTTTTGCATGACTTAAACATTTGGGTTTTACACTTTTCTTTTCTAGTTGACTATGTGTTTTGACATGCAGTTAACCCAAAAGTCTATGTGAGAGCATCTCGCTCACTACAAATAGTCAGGAAACCCTTTTCTGTATAATGTATGATCTTTCTTCATTAAGGTATAATATTTTTCAATATTTCTCTAAAAAGTTAATAGACTCATACCCATGATATGGTTATACCAAATAAAATAGAGCAAAGCCTTCTGTGCCTACTTCAGAGTTTTTATCGTATTGTTCCCTGTGGTAAGTTCAAGAAAACTAACAAAACCTCCGTCTGTTTTTTTTAAGAATTGTTCCATATAATATCTAACTCATGTCTAACTCAAAAACATTCCATGTTGCACCAGCAAAAAGAATAACAGACGACTAAAATCCTTGTAAATGTAGTCTGCTAGAGCCATATCGCCCCTGTTAGGGGAAGAAGAATGGGTGTCATTTTCTAATATTGCTTCTTTATTGAAAAGATTTAAGAAAAAGATGTTTTTTATTGGAACGATATCAATCTCAAAGCTCTTTACATTCAATATTTTCAAGAACTCTTCCATCACCTGCAGGGGATCCAGTCAATAACAAATAAGACGTTTTTGTATTTCTTAATCCATGCTGCGAGTGTATGCAGTTAAGAACTTCTTGCATTCTGTGATCACAATATAAGCAGAAACACTGGCAATGTGTTTTGGTCTAACTCGGGTAAAATAAAAGGGAAAATTAATTGCTTTAGTTAATTCCCCCATCATTTTGGCTAAGTAACAAAAAAATTATATCACTGCTTTCTCTGTGCTTAATTTCATCTTGAAACTGCTTTGTCACATGAAATATTTGCTGACCTCACAAGAACTGAAGTATGCAATGAATGTCACTGGGAAATAAAATATCAGCTGGGTAGGGATCACTTAGTCATTACCAAGTTCCAGTGAAGAACTGGTTCATGGTCTACAACAAACTGCATTCTCTGTTAGCTTGTTAGCTCTCCGGGAAAACAACCAGTGCTCTAGGCAGCAGGTGCCCCAGAGATCCCGGGGAACCCACTAGCATTCTGCTTTTGTAGGTGGTGTCTTTCAGGTCAGTGTACCAGTCTCCTTGCTGTAGGTCTTTTGGGGAAATGTCAAAATAAATTAAATTTCCTCTAAAATGTACAGTTAAACATGGATGTGGTATGGTACTTTTTTAGATGTATTGTACGTTGTCAAGTCAATGTTGATTTTATAATGGTATTTGCTTCCCATGACAAATACATGTATAGTTCATGTAAAGTTTTTAAATCCTCTATATCTTTTTCCCATGAAAGGCATTAAACTGCGTAAATGCAAGTTGTTATCTGTTTATCGGTTGTGGGTTTTTTTGTAATTAGCATCCAGTTTCTCTACCCTGTAACAGAACAGCCAGAACAGTAAGATGAGAGAAGGACTGAAAGAAGATAACTTTGTCTGGTTTGTATTCATTTTTTTTCTTCCCCTGTTTCTCATTCATTGTTTTCATGCAGCATATGTAATTAAGCCAGCATAGTATACTCTGCGGGTACTAAAAAAAATAGAGAAGTTACATGTATCTATTAAGTATAATTTGTCTTATGAAGAAACTGTAATCTGTTACAGCTCTGAAATGAACCAAAATGCATAACATTCTGTATGCAGTCTGTCTTGCATCTTCTTAAAGCAGGTATAAATTTGACGCTAAATTGCCATAGTTTGGGCTGTGTTTAATTTTGCATTTTTAACCTTGACCAGCCTGCAATTTACAGCAAAATGCAAAGAAAATATGAATTCCCATTAAACAAAATCCAGTGCCATTTTCAGGTTCTGTGCAGTCAATGTAGTGATAATGAAACACTTTTTGTGTGTCTTTGTTTAAAAATTATCACTTCTTGGTTTCCATCTTTCTGCTCAGACTGTGACTCCCATGGCCTTGAAATGGATTAATTTTGTTCCCATATGCTAAGTTTATTTTTAACAGGTTTATTTTATAATACTGACGTTTCTGTCATAGGCAAAATACTTGTATGACATTTTAAAGCCACACTTTTTCCAAATTGAGAAATGAACTACAAGATCCGTGAAAATATTTCAAATCCTTGAAATATTTGTGTTATTTTCTGGGAAGAAGCAAAGTTTAAAGCTTTCAAACATGGCTCCAATCTGGAGTTCTCTTCCAAAAGGCTGGCTGAATTAATCTTTGCTCAGTACATTGGGAAAAAATGGTGAGTTCTGTTCATAAAGCTGTTAGAGAGATCTTCCTAATGCCGCAGCCTGGCTAGTTGGCTGATGCCAGGATGACGCATGAAAAGGCCTTTCTCTAGGCATAATTTGTGTTAAAGTTGAGAAGTTAAAGTCTGAGAAATAAATGGAAATCAAGAATCTAATTTTTTTCTCTGGCTGTGAATGTCCCTGGCTAAACAAATAGAAGCGCTTGGTTTTCTAAAGGGGTCAGATATCTCAGATTTAAAAGATTATTTAGTGGCATGCATGCATAATCTCATGTCATATGAGGGAAGATGGGTAAAGCAGTATCAGCTGTATGAGGAACTAAGTCCAGTAATTAGCTTTCTTTCCATTTGGCAACAAATAGCTGTGCAGTAATATTAGAAGAACATTACTGAAACTAATTTTCAGTAATGTGACTCCTTGATATTACAAATGCATGAATCCCATTAAATAAAGTTAATTGAATTTTAAAAGGCCACTTACAGCTCACACATCAGGTAGTTTTCTGTACCACATCATCAGAAATATTTCTTTGTGAGAGGAAAGCAGAACAAAAACAGAGTAACAAAACCAAACTAACTCCCTCGCTGCCCCAGACTGATTACATTTTCTTCCCAAATGTCCTGCACGCTTGATGTGTTGGCACTTCTCAATGGAGAAGTCTGTTCCTGACCCCAGTTACATAATGAAATAGCATTTCAGAAGAGGAAAACCATGTGCATGAAAGATCAGAAAAGGATTCCCATATCAAACGAGCAGTTCTGAAAAGAAAATGTCACCCTCTGTGTAGTGTCAAGGAGAAATCAGAGCAGGACTGAACAAAACCTGATGTAAGAAAGCTGGACAAACTATAACCTCATCCTGCAGATAGATACGAAGACAGTCAATATTCTACACTAGAACAGTTGACTAGTGATCATTAAGAGCAGCCATGGAGTTGCCAGTCTACGGAGGGAAAAAAATTAGCATATACATCTGCAGAATTGGGACTTAACAGAAGAGGAAATAGCCACCCATTTGCAAAATGAAAGCAAACATTGAAAAGCTTGTCTGAACTGATGCGGGCTAATAGGAGTTTGGACTATATTGTGGCTGCCGAGAAAGTGGGGTGAAAAATAAGGGAAATGTCCTTTCATCTTTTGCCCTAGTGAAAGGCCAGCTTGTCACCAGTATCATTATCTCAAATTCCTTCCAAAGTTTATTCCCCAAGAACCCGCCCACCACCTGATGCTGTGGTTCAACTGTCAGTCTTACCAGCGCCTGCAGATTTTAGTAGTTGGGTAAGCAGTTGTCTCAAGCCCACATAATCACAACTTAACCCCTAGTAGCTATTTTTCAAAGGAAATCCCTTGGGAGCCACAAACCAGTTAAAAATGCAATCATTCTTGTGCTGCAAATGAGAAAAGAAAAATTAATAATCAAAGCTGCATAATGAGCAGAATGGCAGCTTACTTATGGAAGGTGCATTTTCATCTCCAGCAAGGGAGGAAGAAATGGCTTCTGAGAATACAAATGAGGAAAATCAAATACCTCAAAATCTTTGGGAGGAAATTTTGACTTATCAGATAATGAGCTAGCTTTTAGTGATGAGAATGATGATGATTCCATTACTAATACTGATAACAATAACAATGGCTGTGTGTGAGCTTAGCAACATCAAATGATTTGCATCTGGTAAGAGAATAAATTGTTAATATAAAAATGAGAGACATAAAAAGATACAGATTTTTTTTAAAAAAGCAGTAAAGACACAAAGAAGCCTAACAGTAATAATAAATTATATGAGAAAAAGAAAGAAGATAAAATTTGTTATTTTTATTTACAGAAACTAGAATAAAATTGTAACGTAGAGGAAGCATTACTAACTTGAATTCAAGCCTATCCTACTACCATCCTCAAGTTTGAACACCATAATGAATAGTCAGATGGCCAGAAAGCTTGTTAGATGTGCCAGATCTGGATATCCTGATCACTTGGGGCTGTCGGNNNACCTACAAAAAAAACAACAACAATAACAACAAAAACCACAGAGACCAAAGTCAGTGTCCTTGGTTTTTCTAGAGCTGAGAACTTTCCACTTATTTAAGATGATCCAACGACAGGTATTGAAAGCCAGGTACACTGAAATATGACCTACTTTCCCTCGATAATAACAGAGCCTTCTCATAGACATCAATAGATATTGGAATGAAACCAAAATTATCAAGATGACTGATAATAACTGAACTAATTAGGATAGTTGGTTATCAAATATACACCTTAAACTGTTTCATAAATCACAGCCTGCCAGATTTAGCCTCAAGGGAAGGTTCTACAGAGTCAACATGAGAAGTTATGTTGATACAGAGAATATTATCATCTGCTGACATCTACCTTCCATCCCCTTATCTAAAATCATGCCTCTATTAATTCATAATCTATGATAAGTAAAATATACATCAGAGGAATACATTATGTGATAAACCCAGCATTGTAATTTCCAGCCAAGCTTGTCAAAGCTACAGTTTTAATGGACTTCAGCTTCTCACTTGGTACTCTGCAGGGAGGGAATCAATGGACTGATTCCAGTGGCCCTTAATGGTAGTACTTCCACTGTTCATCAGAATACCCTACTTCATGGCTCTCCTGTAGTTTATCACCAGTAACATTCAGGGAGGAGACAAATTTAGTTAAACATGGACTAAAAAAAAAAAAAAAAAATGTTAGCTTCCTGGAAGCTTCAGCTGATGCCCTCTGTCACCATGGCTGCAAGAATGGCTTGCCAGTTACGATGACTACTGTACTGCTTACTGAGAGAATTTGGGGCTAAATGAGCAGCTTCGAGGCAAGTTTTCAGGCCTGGCTGGTAAAATAACACAAGTATATGACAAATTTTAAAAAAACAAAATTAAAAAAAAAAAATGGAAACAACAAACCAGGTGGTTTACCCTTTTTCCTTGTTAGTTCATCCTCGTAAACTGAAAGCAGATTTAACAAAAGAGACCAAAGAATGGCAGAAAACTGATATTTTCTTTGCACTGAGTATTTTCAGCTGCTCTCAAGACATGCTTTGTGCCAGTTGTACTTAATATTATGCAGCTATTCTAAGTGTCAGACTATTAAAAAAACCCCTCTGATTTCTCTTTATTGTAGTTCCAGATTTCCTATCCTGAAGAAAATTGGTCTGGGTCCAAATGTGGAAAAAGTAGTCTAACAGTTCAAAGGATTTATTCCAGAAAAGTTAGTCACACTTTTACAATATAATTTCCTGTGAGTGGAAGTAAAATACTTTCTTCTTTTAATTAAAATATTTGATGGATTCATTGTATACCAGTGCATGAAAGTTAGTTGTCACAATAAGGTAGGTTGTCTGACTCCAAGTGATATCCAAGTCTCACGCAAGCCTTTCGTTCACAAGTCACTGTACTAAGACACACTCTTAATACATCTCTGCATTTTTTGTTGTGGTGGTGGTGGTAGGTTGGCCTTGAACTGTGGGCAGGTGCCCACCCAGCCCTCTCACCCCTCGCTCCTCAACAGGGCAGGGGGAGAAGATGAGGTGAAAAAGCTGCAGGTCAAGATAAAGACAGGGAGAACACTTACCTATTACTGTCACAGGCAAAACAGACTCAACTTGGGGAAAATTAATATATTACTACTAAAAATAGAATTGGATAGTGAGAGACAGTGACAAAAATTAGAACACCACCTCCCTCTCACCCCTTTTTCCGAGGCTCACCTCCACTCCCCTCTCCTAACCTGCCCCCGGGCAGTGCAGGGGGACAGGGAAACGGGGGTTGCGGTCAGTTTGTAAGAGCTCCTCTCTGCCCCTCCTTCCTCCTCACACTTTTCCCCTGCTCCGCCATGGGGTCCTCCACAGGCTGTAGCCTGCATACCTGCTCCACCGGGCTCTCCCCACAGGCTGCAGGGAACAACCTCCTCCAGAACCGCCTTCCTCTCTGGTCCGAGTGCTCACAGAGTTCCTCTACCCCCCCTTCACACTTTTTTACCTCACTGCTGGGTAGTACTTTGCCCTTTCTTAAACACCCATTCCCAGAGGTGCCCCCATCGTTGCTGACAGGCTTCAGCTGTGCCCTGCAGCAGGGCCGTTGCAGAACTGGCTGGAACCAGCTGTGTCCAGCATAGAGCAGCTCCCAATCTCCTCACAAAGGCCCCTGCGGCCCCTGCAGCCCCTCCTGCTAACACCTCACCACCAACACCATTGCTGAGATATCAAGCTTTATAAGATACTTCATCAATGATTGCCTTTCTTTTATGTGACCGGAGTCATTGTTTTCTGAAGAAAGAAGGATGGATGGAAGACTTACCATCTTGGCGGGAAAAAGAGAAGGTCAGTCTTCCAAAAACATGTTGAAATCTAATTTGCTGGTTTTATGTGCAGTTTGTTATAGTCTCTGTCTATAAGCCAGCAATGAAAATAATGTAGCAATATATTTATTTCTATTTCTGACTAAGTTAACCTGCATATCTACCAGCTGCCTTCTCAAGATGGCTCCTTTTGGCATGTTTCTTCCTGTGACTGCTCCCTGTGGAAAAAGCAACCTTACTCTTCCACTTTCTACTGCTCCTCAAAGTGTCCTGAACTTACACTGTTTTCCCCTTCACACTACCTCTTTATTCCAACCTGTCCTCTGCCAGCCTTGTAGACTAATGTTAAAATGGATGTGACTTGTGTTTTACATAGTACGACTTGTGCTGTCTGAAATTAACTCATTCAGTGATCAGTGGGACCAGAGTTTTAAGAAATATATAGTGGCTCTTACAATTCTTATATTAACGCTCTTCCTTTGTATTTCTGTATCTATCTCCTATGTTAGCTCTAATTTTGATCACAACTTATTTAGCTAGGAATGTATCTTTTTTCTAAAGAGCATCTGACTGGCGCAATTTCCATACGCAGCGGCAAAGGATTTTGCTTAGTTTGATCTGTAAGTGGAGAAAGAGGGGAGTGGACAACATATCATGAAGTGAATAAATCATGACGTGAATAAAGGGACTGTGACTACATGAAGTGTATAGGACAGCTTCTAAAAACTTACATTGATTAATAGCTTGTATAAATTTAAGCATAGTAGTACCAGATGCAACTATGACTTATCAATATTTTACTGTGAGACGGATAGCCATAAGTAATCGATAACAATAGACAGTTAGGATACTGAGGTAATTATGAGAATGGCAGTGGATGGCAAATGGGTCTAATAGTCTTATGAGATAACTGTAATGATGATAACGGTAATGGACAGCTATAGCAAACTACTCGGCATACAGCCACAGAAATATTCAAGACGCAGTGTCGTGGTTATGACAAGCATTCCCAAATCCTTGACCTCTCCCAACCCACTGTGGCTCATCAGGCACCGCTGTTGGTCCTTAGAGTCCGCACTCAACAGCACAGAGCTCCCAGCAGCATCCCACCTCACATCCCAAGGTTTCCTGGAGAAGGTGTTTGCTTCCATAGCAGTTGATTCTTAGCAGCTGGGGGTTTTAATGGTGATTTGCTTCAGCTGATCCCACCTTGGTAGTTTTCTGAGTTGTCTTGTATCTCCTCAAGAGTCCATAACCTATGGCCTTCTGTTCTTTACTTCCTCAGTTTCCCAGACTGATAGTTCATTGTTTCTGCGGAGTCGGTTTCCCAGTATGGAGTTTTCTCTGGGAAATGTTTCTCTGGGAAACTGGTTTCCGGAAAGCAATTCTCATATTTTCTCATTTCAATATTCCATATTGACTTTCAAATTCCATATTCCAAAGGCAATGTTCCTTTCAAATAGTTCCTTTTCCCCTCATTCTGCAGCTGTCTTAACTATGCTGTTGCTGCATTATTTTTCCTATGTGCTGTTTGTTGTGTTAAATCAGCCATTTGTTAGTTCAGCAGTTCCGCCGCGGTTTATAGATATTCTCAGGCCTTATAGTTATGCTAAATCAGCAATTTGGTTAGTTCTTGTCTCACCACAAGTAATGCCGAATGTATTTTTGCAGGGTTAGCAAAAATTATACTATGGCCCATCTTGGCTTTAATGATCCCCTTTCTGCTGCTGTGGTACAATATTATGTTAAGGCCTATCCCAACTCACTGGTTCCCTTCACCTGAAATAGCAAGTTATGAGAGAGCCTATCAGCCTGTCTTGGCTTGCTGGTTCCCTTCCCCTGCTGTGGACACAAAACACCTATGCTATTCTAAAATTTCCCCTTACATCATCTCCATTAGGAGAGCACTTAAAGAGAACTTACTGCCAAATTCCTCAACTTACAGAAATCATTTTAGTCTTATTGACCAACAGAAAATTTGTCCCATAGCTTGAAAATTGTTCTTTACCCTCCCTGATACTTCCCCCCTCCCGGAAATACATTAGTTTTAGAATATTTTTTCAGGCAAATGGCAAAAAATCACGTCTGTAACCATAATTTCTGATTCTATTGCACACACATATAGTATGGGATGCTTGCATGATAAAATGGCATATTAGATGGCAAAACAATTGTAGCAATGTACTTTGTTTTAGCTGATGAAGTTACTGACTAAGATGCTTAGGAAAGAAAAGCTGTAATTGATAACTTCGAGACCTTTGCACTTTTCTGTAAAGAATGTGGCCATTGTTGGACACAGGATATATATGTAAATGAATTTCTGGTATAGTCTTTTCATTCCTGCCAATGAAATGGTAATCTTAGTATTAAAAAGATTATGATATTTTCACTGAGATATTTTTATTATATAAAGATACAGTCAAGGCAGCCAAAGTAACTACAATTTTAAGCAGAACCTAATTTTTATTTGTCTCGGAAAGCCTTTAGTGTATTTTGTGACCATACAGTAGAAGGTTTTTTCAGAACAAGGCCCAGGGGAAGAATGGTACATCATCACTTTTTGTACACTTTACTGTTCTTGTAATGAACCTGTTCTACCAAACGAATAAGTACCAAACTGATTTCTATACTTATAATAGAAATGACAATAAACTAGTTCATATCTTTTCAGCTTGAGATAGCTAACTTGTTTAAAATATATTTTATTACGGGGAAAGGAGAGCCTGGACAATTTATGGATTAATAACAACTGAAAAATGTTGGTTATGGTTTAAATGAAGAATCTGTCAGTCCTACTAAAAAGTAGCACACTTTTACTACAAGGTAGGAAAGAAAACATTTGTGAAGAAACTGTGTATGTGGACCAAATATTCAATTTAGGAGATGCTCAAAAGCATTGCTTTATCAGGCCTATTTTAACATTAAGCATAAAATAGGGCAGGTTGTTTAAAGAAATGTATTCTCTACAGTGAAAGATACAGGGCAATCTAAATCTCCCTTATCTCTCCTATTTCATTTTAGGTACTATTTTAAATATCCAGTAAGTCATTTGCAATAAATGTGATGGAAGTAAAACCATTCTTGACTGGTAACTTGGGAGTATGCCATGGTTTTTGCCAATGCAGACGTGATTCTACAGTATATTGTAGATGAATCTCTGATAAAGTTCCCTACCAAAGACTGTATCAGTAAATCAAAAGCACCTAGTAACTCAGTGCTTACAAAATCCATTTTAGTGAAAACTCTGGAGGATTAAAATGAGCAGTTAATAAATTGTCCAGATGTTGTGTGGACTTGCGGGTGATATTTCTGTATCAGCAACAGGTATTGTCACCGGTTTTAGCAGCAGATTACCTGCAGCAGCTAGTGGATACATGGCCAAGTTTCTGAAGTGAGAAGGACATTTCTGGTTTTCCAAATTATGTCTTAGAAACAGCTGTGAGAGAAAATAAGGTATCTATATATGCCACTGGATAAAGTGTAGATGTGCGTGGCCTTTCTGACTTCTCTCCTTGTAAGGATGGATTGATGGGGTTTCTTTCTGACATAGACACACGCAGTAGCCCAAAAGGACATCAGATGCTCTTGGGATGTCCTCACTGTGGCAAGCTGGTATCGGTGATCCACTGCTTCCTTGTGATGGGAGTTTTGCCTATACAAGACTGCAGTACCATACTGCAATTTAGCAGATAAAAGCTGAAAACTTCCCGCTAATCATAACTAAAGCAGTTCACGTATTTATCATATTTTTTCCTAAAAATGTTTTGAAGGAATGATCTTGCATCCCTCAGTGAAATGTATTTGGAAAAGAAGTTTGAACCTGCAGACATACGTACATATATATATATAGTCTGTGTGTCTCTATATATTTCTGTGTATATATAATATATATGTATACACACACACACATATATAAGGAAACACACACATTCAATGCTTTTATTCTGTGATTTTTGGTTTCATGAGTAAGGTAGAACTTCAAAAAGCCTGTGGATCTTTCTGAAGTGTTTTTAGGAAGTTTCCAACTAATTTATTCCAGATTCTTTAATAAATTTACATTTTAATATCCCATTAAACCATAATTATTTTGAACAACCAAGGAAGGAAACTCAGTATTAAAACAGAGCTAACATTTAAGCACGGATATAAAATGTTTGTTATTTTCATACCGTTATTTACAACTGTGTACTGGCTGAATTAATGAGTTAATTTATTACCTGTATATGAGTATTTATTGTTGGTGTCATTATTATGTGACTGTAATTTTAATTAATTCCTTGGCAGACTGTCTGTGGTTTCTGTGCGGAACATTAAATGTCAAATTGACTTTCTTTGTTGCCTCATTTGTAAATATTAAAGTATTTAAATACGGGAAAAAGAAATTAGTAACAATTACTGTAAGAGATCTATTGCATATGCTAAATGAAAGCAGAGTGCAAAAACCCCACCCAGTTAAGCTTTATACTATTTTGGATTCTTTCTTTATAAGTTTGATTGCACGTAGGACATGATGAAATGCAAAAAAATAAGTCCATATATCGCTCCTGTATATATATATGTGTATGTATTTAATGGTATAGTTTTTAAAGAGTACATTATAGGAGAGTACTTTCTACAGTGATACTGAGGAAGAAAGGATCTGAGGTGGGCAGCTGCAGTCACATCACTGCTGATTAAGTGATTCTGTATGCTTGTTTTATTTGTACGTAGATTGGTGAGAATCGGCTCTTCAGACTGAGTTTATCAAAAGTCCTCACTTTCTAATGTATTTTCAATGTAAAAATGTCATGGGCTTTTCAAAATCTGGCCATGTAAGTCCGAACTTTTTCCTGCTTTTCAAGTAAGCATTATGTCAGTAGAGGTAGTTCCATAGAGCTGGATAGTTACTGGAATAGCACTGAAAGTCTAGATACTACCCCATGCCTTAGCAGTAGCAGCAGTAGTATTAATAGTAGTAGTATGGCCCCGGACGTCTGGTTTTCATCTTAAACTCATGCTAATTCTTATTGCATAACTGATGAGCCATTTTTATGTGTCCGTGCTCTGAAAATTCCATTCTGAAAATACCATAAATGAATGTAAGAGGGTGTGGTACGTCAGATGAATGTCTTCTGGAACAAATTCTGTATTTGAGATACTATGTTTTCTGTCCGCTGAAAAGCTCATTACCATCACTGTAAGTCTTTCTATTACTTCAGTGGGGTTTAGACAAAACTCTTGCTTCTTGCAGTTTTGAGGTTAAATTTCTCATTCAACAAGCAAGTTTTGAAAAGACTGGTGCCAAAATTTTGCAAAAATGTTGAAGCTGTAAGTAATTACTACAGTGTGTTGACACCCTGTGATCATTGTGAAGTCTCTTACACTTCTACTTGCCCGGAGTAGAATTTTACAACCAAATTAAATAAGCTCTTACCTATACTGAATATATTTTAGCAGAAATGCCAATGTCACTTTCTGAGGTTGTTGAAGGCATTACTACGCACCTCTAGGATAAAGCTACATCCAATTTTTAGGTGGAAGTATTTGATAGTGAATTATAATAGGAAGCTTCTAATTTCTATTCAAAGTGGTCATCCTTCTTTGATTGATTATTCTAACTCATTAGATTTTTTATTATCCAACTAGAACACTGTATTCCTGCCATCAGTCAAATTTAAAATAATAGTTATAAAATACAGGTTGGGCAAGGCCATTTAATTAACACAAAAAATTGAAAACATACATACTTAGAAGTCTAACCGTCATTTTAAGTTGATGAGGTAGCCTGAATATATATTTTTTTTGTATTCCATATTTTAAATCTTAACATAATTAAAACAAGTTAAATCTTTTCATCTTTATATCTAATTTTCATTTTACACTTATATTGGTAGACAATCCAGGAGATGCCAGTGGCTTTATATAACACTGATTGCAAAAGAAAACCTTTTTTCTCACAGTAGAAAAATCCACCCACATGGAATATTTTGAGTGGTCGAAATAAGGATCTTCTGTATTAATGAAGCTCATTTGCATGGTAAACATTCTTATTTTGTGTTTTCCTTCTTTGGTGTCTTATTTCAGCCTTTCATTTGCTGATTAAACAGGCAACTGATCATGGGATTTTTTTCCTGTAGAAACTTTTTTTTTTTAATCCAAAAGCATTACAGATCAAAATGCTGATGTTTTATGAATTTCCCCATACTGTTCATATTATATTACAGTATATGGTTAAAAAGAGGCCAACACAGGTATATTAAAATGTTAAAGGGAATAAGAAGAAATTTCTTTAAGCTCTCTCAGATCTTTTCTACGAATAATGCAGTGGTTAAGACCTGTATGTAAAGTGTTCAGTCCACAAAGTTGCCATGCAGTTCCTGGAAGAGCTGGTATCTTCACACTGATTTCAGCGTAACCACACACTGAAGAATTGACTTCATTTTTCAAAGCTTTGTCAAAATCTGAGTCACAGCTCTTTCAAGACTTACGTATTAAGTGGCAAGTTTAATCTACATGGGTGTATAAATCCACACACATACATAGAGCCAGAGAGATTCCAGTAGCAGTAGAAAAACAGAGCTGGTCTTGCATTTCACTAGCTGTATCCCAGTTACCCATATCAAATTCTAAAGTGAGAAGAGGAACCAGTCTGGTGATTTAGCCTGGCCCTCTGCATAGCATGGATCTTTGAGCTTCCATAAATTAAGACTGGTTTGACCTGGAGCATAATATTATGGTAGTACTTCGCTCCCCTCCAGAGCTGGGGGGTCATTGTTCTATGCACAGCACCTGCATATAAAAGACAGATCTGCCCTAAAGAGTTTCTAGTCTAAATAGACCTGACAAATAATAGGAGGAAAGAGTTGTTATTCATATTTGTATTTTATACCTGGAAAACTGAATCATAGAAGATGTTATGAAAAGCCCATAAAAGTCAGGGAAAGGCTTCCAGTGACTTCAATGGATCTATGATATTATATCAGCAAAGCACTTAGGGACATGCTTAAATGATTTCTGACTCTAAGGCCTGTTCCACACAAGGTTTGCAGAATAGGCTGAAAACAGTACTTCTGGTGCCAGTACTGAACAAATTACCCACAAATCCTGTAATTTTGCCAAACAGCAAATCTATTTATGGAGGCCTATTTGGTCTTTCATCAGTTAGATGATCCCTTATGTATGGAAACATGCACCTTGCATTTCAGTTAAAGACCGTAGATCTGATTTGTAGCCTATGAAAATCAATTCAGTTCTTCACTAGACTTCGCATGGTGACCCCAGGGAATTTTAATCATTAATACAAGAATTCCAAAATTGATCTAATGTTTAAGAAAGCATTTCTTCCTTCCTACCACAGAAAATATTTTTTTTTTTGTATCAGCCTCAGAAATGTCTTACTCATTCTCTCTGAGTAATACACAGTAAAGTAGGTCATAATCTGGGGCATCTGAAATATCAGTTGTAGTGAGTCATGCATGCAGCAGCCAAGGGCAAGTTTCTCCCCACCAGTGCACTCTTCAGATCTCCATTGCAGAGTCTAAATTCAGACTCCCCACTGATGTCAGTAGGAACGCAGCCTGTGCTGTAGGTACAGATTGTGCAGGGAAGGAAATGGACAATCAGCTGGGAAGTGGGAAAGGAACAGTAATTAAAATGAGAGTGTAGCAAGTTATTAAAGAGAGGCTAGCCTGTTCCAGCATACTAGAACACCAAATTCATGTTCTGTTATGGTGGCATTTATTAGCATCACTAAACGTTATTAATTATGCAGGGAGCCAGAACTCATGCAATGCATAATCACACACACACACACAAAAGGTCCTTCTTATCCCAGAATGTTTATCGCCTGATATTTTCATTTGGCCAGAGGAGACTGGTCTGGAGTAGGAAAATGTGTTTCTAAGGCACCAGTCAAATTTGTGGTTTTGGCTAGAGATACCTACGCAGATGCTGTAAGAGGAACGGGAGAGGAAAGGAAAGCAAGGTCAGAATCCACTGTCGTTCTCACAGGGGAAGGGCATAGCGGATGCTCTGGCAGCCTTAATGACTGAAGTGGTGGAAGGAAAACAGAGATGACAAAAACCAAGCCAGGGCCATTGGCTCGGATGGGTTGGCACACTGCTCTGTTGAAAATCGTTTCATGAGAGGAAGTGTCAGAGAAACAGGTACGTGGGGGGCAATGGGGGGGGGAGGAAAAGTGCCCTTGCAATTGAGCAACCACAGTGTTGAGTTCCATCCATGAAGGAGAAATAGTTTTTCCTCCCTGAGCTCCCTGTTGTCAGTAGGAAGGAATACATGAATGCCTTTGCATAGCTGTGATAGTTTCAGCCATCTGATCACCACAGTAGTTGAGAAGATTTAACATTCAAATAACTCGCCTGTCCTTCAAAAATCTAGCACGTCTCCAAAATATGTATCATGTAGGTGACACGTTAATTTAATAGGAACTCTTTACTAAAGTTAACAGTAAATATTTAACTACCCATGCAAGGCAGGAAATTGCAAGTTTAGGACTATAATTCTGGTTTTAGTATGTTGTGTTAGATTACAAGTGACATGAAACCTGAGTAATCTGAAGCTCTAGGTGCAGTCAGCGCTGCAATGTGTAAGCAAAACTGGTTGCACTACAGATGCAGTCTCGGCCAGTGCTTTGAATTTTGTTGCTGTTGGGATTGAAGTGGAAGCTTTACTATCATTATAATGTTAAATGTTTTTGTTACAGTGTCCAAAGCAAATGATGTCTCATTGGATGCACAGCAGCTCTTTAAGAAAAGCTTCATCTTGCGTGTGATGCTCAAGAGTAAACATTGCAAATTTAATTTACTTAAAAATCACTTTCGTTATTGGAGATAGATCAGTGGGAATGCATAAGTAAGCATTTTTCAGTTTTATAGCAGGTAAATAGAAGAACCTTTAATGCTCTTGTTTTGAAAGAAACGTTGTTCCTGTGGTTCATTTTTTACATAATGGGAATCTGTCAGTTTTGCCTCAGTTTATATTGGGTGTTTCTCCATGCCCTGATGACTGTAGTTGGTCAGAACAACACCTGTAGCCAGAAGCTCTGTTAACTTGTTTTGGCAGCTCTGGTTTGTGCGCTTGCCTGTTTCTGGCATGGTTGTTCATTCTGCTATGTCTTTGCAGTTAACTTAGGCTCACTACTAAAACAACGTGTGATTTCCCTTTTCCAAATGCTTTATTTTCTCATTTACTGACACAAATCTCCCTTAGTTGTCAAGCTTCATTAAAAATCCTTGTCTCTTATTCTGGACTTGGATAAATGTTAGTGAATTCCAGGCCCTTTTGCTATCTTGCATTTTAAGCAATTCTCCAAAACATGCCATAATGTTCAGTGGCAATGATAAGCCTTTGCATGTCAACTTCTGAAGAGCTGAATAAATGGCCTCTGAACCTGTTTGAGTTTTGAGGGCCACTGGTAGGTAAAGAAGCACTGCTGAGTTTGAACAGCAAATGCCTCAGTTCTTGTCTGTTGTGCATGTATTTAGTAGGATGCAATCTCCTGGGTCCAGAAAAAAAGTCCTATAACGTTTGAATGTTACTCATTACAGGGTTTCCAAAACTACTTGAGCATATCTGCATTGCAAATAGCCATTGGTAATAATTTGTGTTAATCATGTGGAACCTTTGGCTGCTAAAGACAATGTAACAGAGGTTGGAAACTTGGAATCCTACCAGTTTAGAGACCATCCCTCTCTCTACAGGGGAAAATTCATCTGTAAGGATGGAAAAAAAATGTTTTCTATTGACATTAAAATTAATAAGAACTGGAAAACAAGGATTGACATTGTTTGGATATTAGGATGTTCAGAGATTTAGACGGGTGTTGTCTATTTAATCCTGAGGGTTTATGGTAGCAAATATGCAGTGTGATGGGTCAGATGATCTGCTTTTTGGGTAAGCAGGTGTGGAGATGCAGCCCTCTAGGGAATGCCACCCTGCGTGGTTTTTCCTGGGGAGCAGTATAAAGACCTTTTGCTAGAGGAAGGCTCAGTGAAGCAGTGTGTAATAATCAACACTGCCATCTTGTGAGCAAAACCTACCCCTACAGATTAATGCAAGAATTGTGGTAAGGGATAGATAGTAATAATACATACATATATATGCTGTTTCATTTTAGGACTATGCAGGTCCTTCTGAGCAGCTAACTGTTCAAAATGCCAGGAATTTAGATTGTTTCCTAATATAAATAGACTCCCGTGCTAGCCATATCCCTTGAACTTGTAGGCAGGATTGTTTGGTAGTTTATTCTGTAAATCAATACCTGCTATCAAATACGGTAGTACATAGCAGTATTTTACCTTCCTGTGTCCCCCGTGACATTTCCTCTTTGCTTTCTTATTGTCATTCAATAAGTAAGAGTATGTAAATTCACCATGAAAGACATTTTAGCAAATAATAGTCAATCCTACTTTATAAAGAATGATTTATGATATTATTTCTGTTACTTGTTATTGGCTCCATTCCTTGAGATGATGAAGGACCTATCTTTATTAACCTCAGCTAGCTGAAAACATTTCATCTATGAGGGTTTTGAGGTTTTTTTTTTTTTTTGAAGAAATGCATCTTGGTAACTCATGATGGAAGGCATCTGTGCTGACCCATCAGCATTGCTATGACTTTCAATACATTATACTTAATAACAAATAAGCATCCTTAGCCAGAAACAGAATCCTGCAGTGCAGCTCGATTACATCTGCAAAGAACAATGATTGCCCTGACTATTTGAATAGACTGGGTGATGGCGCGCAAACACAATCTGTTCAAAGCCGTGCTGGTGAAATACCTTCAGTCCACAAACCAAGGGTTTATCATTATTCCAAGATGGTGTGAGCTTCCCACTGATTGTAGCAATTATCCCTAATCTTTCCCCCTAGTTGGGGAAATAGTGATGTAGTGGCATTTTCCTCTGGAAAACGCAGCTGAACATTTCAAAGTAAAAATGACGCAAAATGTCTTCATAAAAGATTACTGAAACATATAGTCAAGAGAAATAGCCTTTGTGAATTTCTTCATGTCAAGGCTGGATAGTGTCTGGAAGATACTGTTTGGTCAAATGTAACTATTGTGCTCAAGCAGAAGGAATGTGAGTAAAAATTTACTGTGATGCATTGCTGTTATTTGCTTTTAAATCCATTTTAAAGAACTAATTGATACTTCTAAATTAGTTTTAGGGAAAAATCCTTAAGAATGAACAAAGGTATTGTAAAGCTTAGTACAACAGACTGAAGCCATCGATGACAAATTTATTTCTACCTTTTTTACATTAGTAGCATCTGTGTTTTGAGGGCCTATGTGATTCTCACTGATAGTGACTTGATGCTCTGGATCTGCAACAGGTCAGACTAGCTGGATCTCTAGTAGATATCACCTGGGAGGTCACAGCTTGTACAGTACATGTAGCAGCATTCAACTTCAAAGGAATACTAGAATTTTAATGTGTAAATATTACAATAACAAGTTTTTATGGAACAGCCAGATTCTTCCTCCTTACAAAAGCAATTCATTTGAAGGAGAAGAGTAAGAAAAAAATAAAAAAAAAAAAAACCAAAACACAAAAACCATAAAAGAAACCTAAAAAAAAAAAAAGAAAAGAAAAAAGACAAAGAATTAATGAGGCTGAATCAATCTGTGAGTTCAGTATGTTTTTCTTGGGATTTTGTATAGTTGTCAACATGAATTTGAAGTTGTAACTTTTTTAACAGGTAAAAAATATGTGATGTTGAAGCAAGAGAGTACCCATGTCTTTAATAGTGGGTGATGAAAATTTAACTTCAGCTAGCCAAAGGCTGCTCAGAGATTAGGTACATTTTACATGGCATTTGATGTGGTTCTGAGCATCAGTTCAAACTGGTCTATCATCTTCATTAGCGTTTTCCTGTGTTCTTTGTCTTACTCTCATTTTTTATTAACTTCATTTTCCATTTGCTGGCTTGATTTGGTTTTCATACAAATCTCTTAATACTTATATAACATTGGAATGTTAACCAATACTGAACTGTGAGACAATTTCAATTTTATTTATTTATTTACTTGTCTGTCTATCTATCCATTCATTTTGCCAGTCATTTCATACTCTTTACTCAAATATGGGATGAAATCACCATTTCCTTTAATGTGTTCTGCACTGGAGAAGTTTACTGATCTCAGATAAATTGTCTTTAGCTAATTAATCTTCTGTGATGAGGTTTAATGATAAAAAGTCTTCTATGAGAATGTAATGATCACAGATAATTAAAGAATTTTTCTATACCATTGTAATGATCAAAATTCATAGACTTTCTGAAGAACCTGTTCAATTGTTTCAGACATTCTTCACTTTTTTTTGTGACCAGGATATTGTTACGGTAGTGTTGTGTTCTGATGTAGACAGCAAAGAATTTTCTTCATTAGTGCTTGATTGATTTATACACAAACACGTACATATACAGTATATATAGCTGATGCAGTACCCGAAGTGAAAAAGAGTAGCAAAACAGACATTTTGGTGTGTTTGTTGTCAGGAAATGTCATGATTCATCTTTCATGAGCATCTGCAAATATGCATCTGCCAAATCCATTTCACTAAAAGCTTGTTCTCAGCCAAACATATTCTCACCCCAAGAGTACAACAGTTTTGATTGACAAGTAGAAAGGGATTAATGATTACTTTAATGTCTCTACAGATTCCCACATTTCCATCTTCTGCTCCACAATAGGAACAACTATCGTGATTCACTCACACTGTCACATAGTAGGAATGACTTGAATATCTTTCCAGTTCTGTACATATTCTTTTGAAGTGACACAGGGGGAACAAATGATGCCTTACAGGATGAAGACTAGGACCCACCCTCAGTGGTTAGCTTTGCCTAAAAATTTACTTAGTTCCTAACTGCTGTTTCCAGAGCATTGCATTCTAATCTGCATGAAGCACTACTGATGTAACGAAATTTATGAAAATTGGTATCATTCTTGCTCTCCTATTAAGAGGGTCTTCGGCAGTCCAACACATGAAACTGTGGTATTTATCAGGGTTCATCAGGCTACGCTGTTTCGTGTGTCTTTCTCTGATTTCATCCAGCTCTTGCTCTTACACCTAGAGAAGAAAATTTCCATCATAGCTGTGCAATGAAATTGTAACTCATGTTGTAAGAGGATGAATACAAAAATTGCACTGGAACATTAAACTAAAGTTCAATATTCTCTGATGAGAATATACTTTGCCATTCTGTGACTACCTTTCAGTTTGAGGCTCTGTAAATATGGCAGAGCACATGAAGTTGCTGCTGAGCTTCCTGACAGTTCTGAGCCATAATCTGTTGGCTTTCATTAGGAGCAGGAGAGAGAAGGGAGAAAGATTCTTCTTATTTATTTTGGCATGTGGAGTCTTTAACATCTTCTGAAATCAGCAAACAGGAAGCCCAAACCAGGGACATTAAACTTTATTTAAGATCATTGAAATAAATAATCAATGCCCCATGATTAGCATTAGAACTCAGGTATCTTAACATCCAGTCCTGCCATCTAATCTTAAAACCCAGCTCCTTTCAATACAGAAATGAAAACAAACCCTCAAGACCACAAATAAATGTGGATAATATGACATCATGGATTGCTGTGAGGATTATTTTGGGGTGCTGTAAATGATAAAGTGCAGAAAGATAGGCAATGACTTCCAAGCATTGTTTTGTGATATGAAAAAATAGAGATAAAAGAAAATATTTGGTTTCTCAGTATTTGTTGACTGTTCCTTCATCATCCTTAGTGGTAAATTCACAGCACTCTATTAATTTATATTGTGCTCCCTTCCTCACCAGGTCCATTTCTAACTTAATCTGTTTCTTTGCCAGAGAAAAGACTGTGATTAGCGTCATCTTGTTTAATGTTTAATTGTATTTTTATCTTCAAGTTCCCTCCTTAGCTTTTCTCTAAAAGTAGCACACTTATCAGCAAAATGAGGGAAAAATGGTTGCATGCAAGTTTTAAGGCTTTTGTTATTTTGCTGGTACATATGTCATGTATTAAGGAGTAGAATATTTCAGCAGATGAGTAAGATCTTTCTCTGTACATCTGCATAAGGAGTTGTAGCAATATGTTGAGTTCCCAGTCCGTTGAAGTCAGTGACAAAACCAAAGAAGACAAACTGACCGTAGTGGGAAGAAACCCTACAATGAGGCTCAATAGTGGTCAGTAGGCAAAAAAGGCAGTCTTATCCACTGTAATTAGCATGGGCTAATAGAAGGTAGAAGTCTAGTAAGGGTGAGGCATTTGCTGTTTTCACATGTATTAACAAATTTGGATACTTTCCAAAAGAGGTGAATATTACAAACTAGATTTTCTGCAGCAGAACTGTAGCTGACATCAATTATCTGTAAGAAAAAAACAGAGAACTCTTCCTCAGGTGGTGAGAAAAGCAAAACCTGCCTGCTCATGGAACACAGAAGCAGACATTTTCCAACTGGAATTTTTTCTGGTCATTGAATCCCACCAGGGCAGTAAGATCATAATTAGCTGCTAGTATAATTCAGAAGGAGGTTGTCCCCAAGAGCAAAAAGGGAGGAAAAAACATGGAATAACTGAGGGAAGAACAAATATCTGGGAAGTATAGTGTCCCTTCTGCAATAAAAGTGGTTTGAGGTGCATAAATCACATGTTGCAGTCCACAAAAGCCATTAGAAGAATTGTCCTTTTTTTTTCTTTTTTTCTTTTTTTTTTTTTTTTAGTTTTGTTCATTTATCTAGGCTAAAAAACATTCAAAACAACAACAAAACTCTGTGTGGTTCATTTCTTTTCTAATGTGGGGTGAATTTCTGAATGTACTTTCTGTGCTGGAAATGCAAATGTCCGTTTTGGCTTACTCCCTCCCCATTCTGCAGTCCACCCTTCTGGGTTACATATTCGAGAGATGGTCTCCAGCATATAAAGGATAAGTGAGTTAATAAAAAATAAAGTACATAGGAGGCCAGAGTAAATGGAGCATATAATTTTTTCATGAACTGCTCTCTTAAGTTTCATTTTGCAAGGCATCGTGATTTTCTACCTATTTGTGAAAATACAAAATAGTGAACTTGATGCTTAATGCAAAACCTACTTAGCAATTTTCAATAAGGCTGTATCTTGTTTTCTGTGTCAGAAAAGCCAGTATCTTCTACAGGCACTGCCACAAAAGATAGAAAGATAATGATACTTTGCTGTTATGAGATTCTGTAATACTGCAAACCTTCCTTCAAAACCGTTTGTCTTACAAAACAAGTCTACATGTCAGCTTGTTCTGTTTAGTAATGTGCAAGCAAAAACATTGTCAAACTGATTGTTAAGGATGGAGTATGATGCTTCAGGAAGAAAAGTTACTTAAGATTAAAATCACTGTATACGTATGCAGTAAAGTACAACTACTAAGAAAGACAGGTGAATGTTATCTTTTGAAAAACTTTTGAGATAGAGGTGGTTTTTTTCCTAGCATCTAGATGCTGTTTTCAATCCTGAGAGCTCTAAAGCAGTTTATAAAGATAATTAGGCATAAACATCCCCATTTCACAGCTGTGCAAACAGAGGGAAACAGTTCTGTAACCTACTTACCAAAATCTTATAGAGGTAAGCAAATCTTGAGCCACCAGATTGCAGGCACTGGTTCATTAAGATCGCTTTTGTATGCCTACTGTTTTTTAGCTAAATTAATTAATATTGATATATCAAAGGAACAAAAGAAGTCCTCGATCTCAAGCTCTTAATATTACCTGTTTCAGTTCTGTGTGATTTCTACATTACTTTGCTAAGACATAAGCTTCAGAGCAATTCAGTGTATTTCAATTCACTGCCTCATTATGGTCTTTGAATACCACTAAAGTTTCCAGTGTAAAGCCTAGGCAGGTGTAAAATGAGAGCTACCTGGATACATCACAGCGACAGCATAATACTGGGGAATAGTGCAATGACCTATCCAGGTAATATCCTAACCACCAGTTGCAAGGCATTCAGAAAAAGTGCTTGTAAACAGATACGCTCCACAGTTTTCAAAGTACACAGCATATAGTCTCCTGCATTAGCAACATCTCCATGACAACTGCTTTATAATTCATATCACATAATATATAACTTTGCTGTTAAAAAAACCCAAACCCTTGCAACATACTAACAAGGCCACATTCTTGAAAATTAAATGAACCTGAAAGATTTTTTAGCAATCAATTAACTATTAAATAAAGCTTAAGGGACATTAGAACAGTAAGAATGACAATATTTATGGCTTTGATGTAATCATGAAATCTCATTCTCTGCTTCTCCACCATTCTCACCATTTCAAATCTCTGTAAATGATACTGATACAACATTTAGTCAATAGCTATAAAAGGGAATGAGGAGCACAAACCGGCTTTTTGGCATTTAATGAGTAAATAAGATCGCATGGAGCTTCATATTTCAGAATTTTTTGCTAATCAATCCTGTTTTAACTTAAAAGAGTTGAAGTGTTTGAGGGATATCAACAGTTTGGGGGCTTGGCAAACAATAGAATGATAAAGATAATGAAAAAAATGTTTTCCAATGTGGTGCAGAGAATTAAAACTAGTAAAGTGCCTTTCCCAGTTATTTTTTCAAAGCCAAGGTAACCAATCAAATAAAACTGCTGCTGCAAGACTAATAGACATTCTGACAGGTATGAAATCCAGTGTAACTTTAGTTCTGTAAATTTACCAAGATGACAGATGTATAGATAAATAGGGAAAGGGAGAAACAGAGAGCTAGATACCAAGTATTTACTGGCCAGGTCCTATTTAAGAGTCAGAAAAAGGAAACAGGTGTAACAGGGCAAAGCATGTTACACTTAATGGATTGTGAGCATCTTATTCATTGTTCTGGTTTAATTGATGTCTGCTTGTTTTACCTTAGTAATTTTATTTTAAACATCAATGCTAGGAAATACTGGGATGCAGGTCTTGGCTCCTTCCATGGCAAAAAAGTGGATATGAACCCATCATAAGATTGCTCAGCCATTTTTATGCAGACTTTTTAATTTGAATTTTCTTTGTTACAAGGTATAGAATATATATTGTAATAATTGGTTTCAGAACTGGGGTACAGAAACTACACAAGATATCAAACAGGAAGGAATTACCAACTGACAAGTAAAAGACTTCCATTGGGTTACAAACTTTAAGCTCTGTTAAAGAAACACATTCTGGAATGAGAAGCACTAGTTCAAAATACAGGGCCCTCATCATCAGACTTGTTATTGACTTAAGCTTACAAGTTTAACTTAGCAGCTACCAAAAAGACAAGCCTAATTCTCTAGTGAGACCTACTTAAGAAACAGTGACATTAGTGACCAAACAACAGCACCTGTGCAGAGCTAATCTCAAAGCAGGGTGCAGTTATATGAGAAGCACATGATAGTTTGGGCTGTTTTCCAGGTATCTTTGTTTACTGCATCTCCTCCAGTGGATGAGAGGAGAATTGAAGTGAAGTCAAATATGCAGCAACAGTTCAAAATGGGACTGACGTTTCACTTTTTTTCAGGGTTCCAGATATGCAGTATTATTTTGAGATTTAGGTGACTCTGGAGCAGAATATAAATTGTTTGGTTTACGGAGAAAGAGAGCATTTTGGATTGTAAATAGACTAAATCTGGTGCTTAAATCTGAGGAATTGAGGCAATTCTTTATTTCATCTGTTAGGGAGGTTCAGGGGGTCTATACTAATGTATACTGTGGGGTTTTGTTTGTCTTATGTCCTGGTTTCAGCTGGGATAGAGTTAATTTTGTAGAGTTAATTTTCTTCCTAGTAGCTGGGGTTAAACCAAGACAATTGACTGTCATTTTCCTCAATTACTGGGACCTGTGCTTCTGCAGAGCACTCAGAATTAAAAAATGGGGGAGTGGAAGAAGGGGAATGTTTTGTACAGCATAAGGACAGTTTAATTTTCCACAGCTAAAAATGATAAAAATTCCCAGGGGAGTTGAGCTGCATTTTTCTTTTAAACAACAACAAAAAATTAGTTTCTCTCAGTAGATTCCACAAGGTTCATAGTCAAACTTCTTTCAGTCTTAGCAGCAGGTTGCGCTAGAAATACTTAAATAAGGAAATAAGGAGGCAGTTGCACGCAAATATCGATGCTAATGGAATGACAAAGGTGATGGGATACAATTTTATTGTTGACTATTCCAGCCA
The DNA here is from genome assembly GCA_027564655.1 of Leptodon cayanensis. Lineage (NCBI taxonomy): Eukaryota > Metazoa > Chordata > Aves > Accipitriformes > Accipitridae > Leptodon > Leptodon cayanensis. Next base: position 35,280,238 of record JANXJC010000088.1, on the reverse strand, counting down.
GAGTGACTGGGGCTCTGGGCGGAATAAGGACCAAAGGTTGGGCCTTCCACAGATTAACCTTCTCAGTAATAGCAATGTGAATTACGGAACTCTTTTCTAGTTTAATTACGTTGACTTCTGACAAATATTTATTTTTTCTGACCATGTCATTCCATCTTTCAATTAGTCACCTAGCCCTATGTATCTATTCCTTTCCTCCTATCTGCAGTCTGTACAGCTCTGGCCTCCTGTTCAGAATATTTCTTCCCTTGTACATTCAATAATTGCTCTGTTAATTCTTCCCTTTTCCTCTTTCTTTGAAGAGCTACTGCTGTGTTGAACAATCTTTCTATCTCCCTTTCGTCAGCTCTTGTCTTTCTCTTTGACTTCTAGACTGTGTGCTGCTCTGAACATACTGATATTTGTGTCTTGTACAATGCCAAGCATACCAGTATTTAATAAATAACAGTACAGGAAATGCGCAATTGCTATAAGAGAATTAAACAGCTTGGGCAAACATTGAGATACTGCTGCCTCTGCAACAGCCACTGACTGCCTTAACTGTAAAATCTAACTAATGACTAAATTGTCGGTTTTGGTGTGTACTGAAGAAACTGAGCAATGGCACACATGCGGATGTTTACTTTGCATTATCCTGGTAACCTATATATCTCCTTTTGGTGCAATGTAAACTCCTTTCAAGATGCCATTGAAGAGGAATTTAATCTGTATGGAGCACTAACAAACTGAAGCACAGTGGATTTATTAATTTAAGAGAATTATTCATTTAATTTTCACCATTTAGTATTTATATTCATTTACCATTCATTTATTCCCTTCATTTTTATTCATTTATTCATTTATCAAATATTCATTTTAATGGCTTTCATTATCACTACAGTAACTGTAGGGACAGATTTGCAATAATTTTATTCTTTAAATAGGTTTATTCTTGGAAAATCTACAGAGCAGGGAAAGGCCACTTGTTCTGTCAGGTTCATTCCCTTTTCCTTTTCTCAGAACTGTTTGTCTCTGTACTCCCCTTGTTTTTTTACCGCCCTCCCTAGATTTCTCTTGAATTCCTTTATATGTGTTATGACAAAAGCTCAGTTCAGAGATATTGGACCAAATGCTTGACTGATGTGAATTACGGAAATCAGAGCATGTTAGTCAGTGCTTTGGACATTGATTTAGTCTGCTTGCTTCTCCATACATATTTCTTTTCTTTTCTCTGTAGGATAGCTTTTCCTCTAAAACTCACCTCTTATTCCCTTTTAATGTCAGTTCCCTTTCCCCATAGATTAGTTCCCTACAAACCAGGCATCAAAGACCTTTTTAGCAACAAGTGTTTTGAACTACAGCAGAAGAAAGTCTAGACCTCTAAAAAGATTAGGTTCTGTATATTAATTTCCATTTGAGCACTAAGAATTCAGGTACTTTGTTAAAAAAAAAAAAAAAAAAAAAGAGCCATTTTTTCTTCCTGTATGAGAACACTGGATGAGTAATACCTGTTAACTTCAATAGGTATCATATTGTTCTTTGCATGAGGAGAACAAGGACTGGATCATCTGATGCCTCTTGTATATGACCAGTGCTTTTGAGTTAGAATTATAGTTCTTCAGGTTTAGCTATATAGGCTGATAAGTGCTTATGCAGTTCAGCCCCTGAACTATATTACCAGTCAACTTCAAGGATATCTTCTTATGTGTAGTGAAATTTTATCCTGAAGAGGAGGATATTTATGGGTGAACACATACTTGTTCTTGGTGAAGGATTAAGTTGTTTGTAGTTTTTGCCCTCCCATTTTCAGTGAACCCTCAATTTCCTATGAAACTTCTCTGTGACTATTTTAACGTTTCTTTGTATTACAACTTTTAAACAGTGGCAGTTTCTAGTCTCCCATAGCTTAAACTTCTGCTTAATTAATAAGGGTATTTGAAACTTAAACTCAATAATCTTTAGGCAACTCTAAATTCAAGCCATTCCCATCCTATAGTCTTTCACAGCCTATCCGTACTCTGAGTTGCGTCAGAAACTTTGGTGCTGTTTCAACAACAGAAACCCAGCTGAAATAGTTTACCGCATCATGATTGGTTGGATGGTACCTATATCTGACACTTACAAATTTTTTATTTTGTATTTATAACATTAGAATAGAATAATTTCCCTATCCTTGTAGAAGGCATCATGAACTGGGTATTCCCTACCATTGTATGTTCAATAAACCAAACTGCTTTGGATATTTACATACTGAAGGTTATCTTTGTTGCCAGAAAAGCTAGAAGTAATTTCCTTTGCAATGAGCTCTTAAGTTTGTAGAATATGTTGTGACCCTGCAGAAAAACCTCTTCACACCCCAACCTGAGGCTGCAACTCTAATTTTGAGAACCACTGCTCTGGAGGCTTTTTATCAGCTCCAAAAATGTTTTATCTCTGGTTGCTTTTAGCTGCATAATAAGAGGTCATTTGAAATAGGTAATGTCTTCTTAAGGGTCTGTAAAGCCCACAGTTGTGAAAGGAACATCTGTTGATTTCAGAGACTGTGGATCCAGGCATTTATTCCATAAGATGGGGTGTTTGCTTAGTAAATTCAGTAGTAGCAAGATAAGAGGAAATGGGACTGCCTATTGAAGCCAGACAGAAAATATTCTGGTGGCATTTACTTTGTCAGATGAAGCCTTGAAATTCCTGTGAACCTAAATATTTTGTGGTAGCACACCTCTTTAATTAACCTCTGCCTGAGAAAGCAAGCCTCTTTGCAGCTCACCTGCCCAGCTGCTCCCAGCCCCTGAGGGTCCCTGCAGCCCTGGAGAGGAAAGCCCAGGGCTCCTGGGGGGCTGCAGGACCATCTCCGGGATTACAGCCTGCAGGAGCCTTGGGTTCCTGTTGCTGAGGCCGATTTCTCTGGGAGTGAACCTGGAAGGTTGGGCCCAGACACAGTGTAAAAAAATCATTCATGTCTATTTTTTTTTATGCTCCAACTAATTTTCTCCAGAGTATTGGAACTTCCTGAAAAAGGATTTATTTTTTTTTTTTAATCAATCAGCTCAACTTGCCAAAAAAAAAATCAAAGAAAGTGTGCATTCAAGTAAGAGAAGTAATATTTTATATTTTCTTCCATCTCATCTTCTCATGCAGTGTTTGAATGAGTTTTATATTTGAGGGAGTTCCACTCCCCACCCCCCAGCAGAGACTTAAGTCAATGTGAAGAGATCTGATGTATGCTTTAACCCTCTGGTGTATGTACATTTTTTTCATTAAATCTGGACATTAACCTGATGGCCTTTAGGCACAATACTTTCTGAAAAACTTAAGCATGCTGTTTATTGCTTGCTTTCCAACTCTAGTTCCTCTTGCAAACACTACAGGGACCTCATTAAATTCTGGGGCTATATTATCCTCCTTCATTATTAAGTTCCTTCAAATATCCTGCCGTGGTCTAATGTCTTCTCCTGTCAGCTTTGCTCCACTTTATACACCTGAAGGAGACTTTATTGTTTTTATTTCCTTGCTCTGAAAACTTCATTCACAGCAAGTTTTGACTTCTCAGGATTTTTTTAGCTCATCGCTCCATTGTGTCAGCCTTTGTAGTCCCTTGATAATATTCTGTGCTTTTTAGGCATGACATGCATTTTTTAATCATTCTTTAATTTCCTGATTTAAATCCAAATAGGGCAAGAAATACAGCAGAAACATAGATGGTCTTGTAATTTTTTTCTGTTGTCCTAAAAAAAGGAGAACTTGCAATAACATGAAAAAATAGTCTCAAAACCTGGAGAAACTTTAGCTTTATTTTTAGGAAGCTATTAGGCCAGCAAGTAAACTAGTGGCTATAAAGGGCAGCCCGATCCACTGGTGCATCCTAAAAGTTGGAGCCACAGCCACTCAGTGGCTCTCCAATCTGGCCACACAGGCTTTTGTATTGATTCCCCCAATTCTAGCTTCCACTCTAGCCTCTTTCGATCTTCATGGCAAACATTAGTATTGCCAGAAAGATGAAAGATGCTTTTGTGAGGGACCTCTGCCTATTATATCCAGTCTTACCCCACATATTATCCTGTCTACAGAGACAAATTTCATCCTTAACTTTTTTTTTTTTCACCAGTTTCATGAGAGTTTGTTTTACACACTTCACCTGAACTGACCGTTGCTTCCTCACATTAGTTCCAATCTGTTTTCATTAGAGAAAGATTTGTTGGGTCCTATATCTGTGTCTCTGGAATAAATGAACATATGAATGTGTTTCAGTAAAGTTCAGGATACTGGAAAAATTAATATTAAACTGTTCATGAAAAATTGGAACTTATATAGACAGAAAAAAATATTCCAAGAAAAAATATAGTAAAAGAATATAACAATTATCTCATGCAGAGCCAGCTCAAGTCAGCATTTTAAAGAAGTCTACATATCTACTTACAAGTACTTATGATGCTCAGTGCAACCTGTAAAACAAAGTCAAGTATGCAAGACTAATACCAAATCAATTATAGCAGCTAACGTGTGATACAAATAGAGAGCAGAAATATTCTGAGTTGTACATAGCATTCATTACAGGCAACAATAAATTCATAATTTGAGCTTCTAAAATTAATAGTCTGGTAAAGTTCAAGAGAGAACTTATCATATGTTTGGACTTTCCAGTGTTAGTGTTCCTACCATGCTGAAATGGAAGTCTGATTGTTATTGTATTTTACAGTAACTTGAACATCCAGTGTCTTTTTGGTGTAACAGATCTTCATTCTAATCACTCAAGAATTGTTCCTGTTGATTTCAGAATGTTTCTTGCATAAATTGGAACTAATTATGGGATGTAGAACTAAGCTTCTCAAATGATTCGCAGGGGTTTATTAGGGAAAAAATAGATTTAAACACACAGAAATTATGAGAGTAGCTGATAGGATGTTATAACCAGTATTTCAGATCTTATGGCAATCTCTAAGGTTATTTCCTCAGTCGGTGAAATATTAACAGTTAAAAGTAATTTAAAACTATACCTTTTTAATTGTAATGCATTGCTCCAGCACCCTTGGATTGCAGAGGCAAAAGCACTGAACCAGAGCTGGCACCACAGGCAAGACTTTTGTAAAGCATAGAAGAGAATAGGTAGAAAACTGGATTAGGAACTGGACTAGAAGCTGATGCTTGTAGTATGACTCCTGTTACTTGAACAAACAGACTGGACCTAGGGATCCAGAAAGGCCTAAGGCAAAACGAATTGCTGGGTGGGTACTTGGGGTAGTCTGTGACTTGGAGGGAAGAGGTAATTCTGGAGAAGAAGGTAGATAAGCAAAACAAGGGCTGGGTATAAGAAACCCCTGGAGTGAAACAAGGAAAAGAGGAAAGCAAGGGACAGAGTATGGCAGTAGGGATCCTCTGCAGAAAAGGAGCAGAATGAGTGGAAGTGTGGCTGGAAGGAAGGCAGAAGATAATAACCTAGGCTGCAAAATGACTGTGTTAATACTCCTGTGTTTTTCTCCCTGTACACTCTTGCCCACTGGCAAAACTTCATTCCATTGTAGCACTGGTCATTTTAGGGAATAACCGTTGTTACCAGGAGTGTCATTAGTTCAAATGGTCTATGCAGCCTCCCACTCCCAATGCTGCTCATGTGGGTAATGGATTTTAAAATAACAATAAAAAATGCAATCATGCACAGAAAACCATCTTACGAGAACTCTGACAGATGCGTAAAAGCATTAAAATACAACCTGTTACAGGCTCCAGTGTTATCTTTATAGGTATCTAACATGCATTCTTATAAATGAAAATATAATGACTGTTGTACATTGCATAGGTGGCCAAGGTATGGATTTGGCAGTGCATTTATTCTTACTTATGGAAGCTCTCTACAGAGGGTAGCAATGTGATTATGTTTTCACAGACTGATAAAGAGATAATCAGATGAAATGCCTTGCTCTAGGATGATCTTAGATCAATTAATAGGTAATCCCAGCTGTCCTGTGTTCTGTGTTATACTATACCACAGTATCCTCAGTAGTGCTTGATGCAGTGATGGTACCAACACCACATGTCTCATCTCTGTATGTAAGCTTTTAATGTTAAAATTAGGTCCAAGAAAGATACTTCCAAATCCTATATTTTGAAGAATACCCATAGATAGATAGCTTCATATTCTTCTTTTAAAAATGGTATTTGTTTCTCTTTCAGTGGGGTTCTCTGAGAACTTGGTACTCATTTTTGCTGCTTATGCTGGTTAGTTCTTACTGACCACTTAGCTTACCCCATTCTAGCTGTGTGAACACAGACTCACATAAAGAGCTGTGCAGGCAAGAAACCTGCAAAACACAGCAATACTTTTCATCAAGTCCAGCAACACTGTATATGTGTGACTTGGGATGCACTCACAGGAATCGGACTGAAAATTTGCTTTATTCGGAGTTAGCTGTTTGTTTACAGAGAGTAAGCACAAAGGATGAGCACTGGAGATGGCTTCAGGCAAGGGCAGATCTAAAGCAGAGGCTAAGTCTGGGGACATTTGGTGTGTCAGCTCACATGGAAAATCAGGGACTTGGAGTGCAGGGCCAAATCAGTGACACCTACTAGAAACTGGTGATGAGGAGGAGGATTTTGATGAATTTTTACTAGCTTTGGATATATTCCTGCAGTAATTGGTCAAAGAGAATGAAAAGAGCTACTAAACCCACCTTTTAAGGAACAAGATAAAATATTTAAGTCTTTGTCATGGCTGTAGAGGACAGAAAGCAGAATTAACATTTGTCTCTAACAATTCATCTTTATGTTACAAAACTGGAGGGTCTCATGCTACCATGCTGATGCAGTAAGAGCACAGTGATGTAGCTGTGCATAAAATGAGAACTGATGTACTACAGTTAATATAACCTGAATACTGCACCCTGACAGCTGTCCATATAATTTAAATGCTGGAGATTTTCATCTGAGCAGTTATTCTTTTAAAAATGGGTTCAGTAAAGATACTTTCTCAGGTTTCCATTTGTCTTAGAACATTTTACACTTTGGATAGGAATAATTGTATTTCCAGCCTGTAGTAGAAATGACATTTTAAAAAAAGCTTTATATTACGTTTTACCTGTAAGAAAAAAAAGAATAAGGAAATGTATCTAGTCTCTAAATAAGATTTTTTTTTTTCCTTATTGTCAACTAAAATGTGCTTTTACAAGAGATAATACTTTCAGTTACTTTAGCCTCAAAGGGTTTCCGATAGGGAAGCAAATGGATTTAGGCTAAAAGAGTATATGAAAAAGTACAAACAGTAAAGGGGAAAAAGCTATTTGTAAAAGCCTAAACTTTGCAAGGAGATGAACAGTTGACAAAATAAAAGTGCCTGACATTTCAGCTGTATTAAATTAAGATGAAGGCAGTAAGTACAATGCAGCCTACTGTTAATGAAGTGGCCATGGTTATAGAAAGACTCATTATTAAAACAAAGTATTTTATATCTGAAATTGTCTATGAATCTTAAAGTAAAATGTGGGTGGCTGAACCCTGGCAACATTTTGAAAGTGAGCTAATGTTAATTGTCCATGTGAAGATTGGACAGATGCTGAGGTGCCGCTACCACCTTTTGCTAGGATAAGGGGCGTGCAACTCATGGTGAGACAACTGAACAGCCAGTAAAGCTCCATGCTATGGGTGATTTATTCAGGAACCTTCCAATAACATCAGTGGGCAATTCTAGAAAATTGTTGAGAGTTCTTTGCATGGACAGCTCGATAGGGTTTGATTTTTCTTCTTTATCTTCAATTGCTCCATGTTGTTTAAAGAACAAACATTTAGAACAGTCTGAATGTAACCATGGAGCTGCACAGACAGATTGCTCCTCCCCCTGCCCCGATTTTGCACAATTAAGTTTTTAAGAATATCCAGTTATATTGGGTTACCTGCTGTAACCTGATGCATCCACAGGACTTACTTCAGATACAGCATTAATAGATAACCCAAATCTCCAGGCTTTGATGTTCCATTTTTTCCAAGGCAATCTCTCAGGGTAGGACTTCCAGCCTTGTTCCTTTAAACCTAAGCATGAAAGCCTCGGCCACAGCTACGGCTTTCGAGGTTTCTATACGCAGCTGACACTCAGGCCCTGGATCATCTGAAACAAGCTCTCACCCTATCTAACTGTTTCATGCAGTTTCTCCCATTGCTACCTTTGGTCCAGGAACCTGGGAAAATACCTCTTGAGTATCCTAGAAGCCCCAAAAGATGCTGTACAGAATTGACATCCTTTTCAGCTGTGGGTCCCAGCAAGCTTATTTCGTATCAGAAACTTGATGTTGTTTAAGGAATACTTGAAAATTTTCAGAGTTGCTCAAAAAAAAAAAAAAAAACCACAACCAAAACTGTTTGGGGGAGCATTCCGACACTTTATTACTAAGCTTAAACTAGACTTTTGTTATTTGCACATATGATTATTTTGCTGTTTGTGAGAAGTCTCAGCTTGTTTGTTAGTTCTGCTGTGTTTTACTTTAGGATTTTCCTATATAAATAACATAGCATATGTGCACCATAACATAAACACTGTAATGTGAGTTTATTTATAAGCTCTTAGAATTCATAAAACATACTTTGAATAATTTATGGGTGTATGAATATCTATGTTTTTGAACTTACTCTACTGTAAAGCTAAAGGTCCTACGCCCTCTGTCCTCATGTCCCTGACATGAAGTTTGGCACTGTGGTGTGGATAACCTGAATCTGTCAGCTCTATTGCACGTGTTTAGCTCATCCCCTGGCATTACACGGTGTGGAAGTACTGGGCTCTCCAACAGCCTGTCAGGAATTCAATCGACGATATGTGTGAATCTCAGAAAGAAAGAGAGAAATGTTGGGCAAAACATTTTGGGTTTAGTGAATGACATTTTCTGACAAAACTCAGCTGTGTTGAAAATGTTTTCGAATCTAGTTCTGCTTCTCATGAAACTAAACTTTTTTTGTGACCAACTGCTGCATAATAAATTGATGTAAATTGTAACTTACATCAGAGCAGACAGTGACAGTACGATGTCTTTGTTCCCGGTGAACAGAGGAGTTGTGGCCAGAGCAGGGAAGTGCTCACATCACGGGTAGTAAGGCCGGCTCTGTCACTGCTCTGCTGTCAGTGCTGATGCACAGCTTCGCTGGACTCTAAAATTCTGGCTATGAAAGAAAGCAAAATCTAACACATCCCCAAATACTGCATTTTTTAATCTTCAGTTTTGTAAGATATGCTTGTCCTGCACTACTGAGTTCTGTTATACACTAGCCGTCAATACAGATTCTTCTGATTATTAGACTAGTAGTTCACTTTCCTTTTACGCCAACATAAATAAGGAACAACTTGTCTGAAGTCAAAGGAATTACACTTCTTGTTTTATCAATGCAAGTAAAAAGGAGAATCAAGCCCCATATTTGTTTTATTCCTGGCTTAGCTTTCGGCAAAGTTCCAGATGCTGTAAATACAATAAAAAGAAAATCCATGCTCCAACTTTTCCAACATACGAGATAGCAGCAAAATATAGATTTCTTTCTGAGTTTCTTTGTAGCTTAGTGTATATATGAAATTAGTACAGGGCTCCAGAAGGATTTGAAAGGGGAGAGCTCTACCCAGGGAGCGCATAAACAGTACCAAGAAATGGGTGTTGTACTGTGCTATTTGCTGTGCCCTATTTTCGCAGACAAACAATTTCTGCCACCACAAATGCATGAATGTTCAGAAATTTCAAGAGCTGGTGCAGTGCTGTGAGTTGTTTTTTCTTCTTTTGTTGTTTAGTGGTGCTCTTAGTTTCTCGTAACAGGTGCAGGCATAAATCTCTTTTTTCCTAAAGGGGGGCTCCATTCTGTGTGAGGAATTTCTTTGAATTTCAACAGGATCATATTAAAGAAGCTGTTACCTGCTCCTGTTTTCAGTTGCTTGAATGTATAGCCCCTCTAACTTCCGCGGTTTGGGTCAGGGGGAGCCTGTGTCTTCAGCTAGGACTTCAAAGTATTCCTAAATTTCCAGTAAAAATTTGTTCAAAACGGGATCAGGGATAACAGATTGGTAAGAAATGATGCCTTTTGCATATTGTCCCAGTAGCTGATGATTAAGGGAAGCCTCTGTTTGAAATCATTTCTTATCTGTATAAATGGGGATTCCTTTCTTCTCCCCATCAAGTACTTGTGTCTTTTCCCCTTCAGGCAGATAAACAGAGGTTTCCATGCCCAGTAGGAAAGCAATCTTCCTCCAGACTTGCATTACAGGACAAACACCTCAGTGTTTCCTCTGAAATCCTAAATGGCCTTTTCTGTAGAGTATTTCACAGGATCTGAGTCATACTGATCAATACACCTATGCCCCACAAACACTATTTTAAGTACTTAGAAAGTATTTAAAATACTTAAAAAAAAAAAAAGAAAAAAAGCCAATTCAATCAAATAAAGTACACTACCTGTTCCAATCCCCACCTCTCAAAGCCTGTCAGATGGATGTGAAGATTCAGGGCAATTACAATGCGATTTGGAAGACTCCACCCTTCTTTTGAACACTTTTGTTTTAAAGTGTTCCTCTAC
>JANXJC010000088.1:35257603-35269725 GCA_027564655.1 Leptodon cayanensis | reverse complement strand
CCCCCCGCCATGTCTGTCTGACTGTCTCTCTCATGAAAAAATCAGTAATCTTCTGACATTCTCCCGATTTTTTTTTTTTTTTTTCTGATTGGGAAACTGAATCCAGGAGATGAAGTCCCCAAAGCAGTTGATGAAATTGCAGCCAAGATAGAATTCCCAGCAGTGTTCAGTCCAGTTCAAAACACACTATTTCACTGGAGTCCAGCATGCTCTCAATTCAACTCAAGATCCCAGCATTAAATATGATATGCATGAGTAGACCCTTTCGCCCAGCTGTAACATTAACACCGAAGATTTGCATAGGTCCAAGACTTGTGCTACACTAATTTAATCATGGGATTAAGATTTTAGTTTCTCTTTCTTACTAAGAAATCTGCAGTAAATTCTCATGTTATTATACAAAACTGGGTCATTGGGGAAATTATTTTTTGAGTTGTTTTCACTGGGGAGAGTTAAAAAAAAAAAAAGGCAAACAAAAAAAACCCCACCTCATTTCAAAGACTCTGTGCCTTAGATTTCTAAATGTAGCTTTGTAGCTTTAATGTAAGAATTGGTAAATTTCACAAATAAATAGTATAATGTAAGGCCAGGTATGCAATATATAAATTTTACACCTCCTTATTATAAGCTTTCTCACTTCTGAAAAATAGCACAGGGATTAGCAGGAAAAGATATGGAATTTGAGCCACTGATACTGTGTTTTTTCTTCCTGGTCACTGCAGTAAATCTAGTTACTAGAAAGCTCATCACATCTGGCACTGAACGTATTCCAAGGCTCATGTGTCAAAGACCAGAGTTCAATCCTACACATGGATCTACCAAGATCTATGTACATAGTGTAACTAAGTTGATTGAAAAATTTATAGCAGTTTTAAAGTAAGTGCCTCCTTAACAAGTACTCTGGGGTCCCCTTATTTGTTTAGAATGTGCAGTCAGTAATGTGTCAGGTGTCGAAGGTCTGGGACACGTTTCTGGTTTGGGTGTAGTCACTAGCACACTGGTTAGGTCTGAGGTTATCCCAGTTGCTGGCCAACCACATGGTAAGTCTTCAAGAATTGAAAATCCTTCTCCCCTACAGCTTCACCCCTCAGAGTAGAACCATAAGAAAATTTTGGGAATGGAAGTGAGCTCAGTAACTTCTGCTGTCATCCACAGTGATGTCTTAACACCTAGGCAGTCAGTCCTACATTACTAACAAGCTCATTTGCTGTTCTATTTTTCACTTAGAAACAATGATTTTTTTAAATTTTGTTTGTTGTTGTGAGATTTATACTGCTAGTCCTAACAGATGTTGGCTCGTGACTGGAGCAATTTAATCTCTGAATGTGTCCCTTTAGTTCTTGTCTTTACCTAAAGGCAAAGATTTCATTACGGTATATGCCCATGCTGAACTGTACGTTAACCCAGCTTCTCATGTACAGTGTATTACATAAATAATGCAAGATTTACAGTCTCCCAAATCCTTTATCAGCTGGTAGCACAATTCTTTGAAAATCCTTTCCTAGCTTATGGTAATTTGTTACTTTTTATGATGAATCCACTCAGGGCTTTGCTAACAGCTTTGGGGGGAAAGACAAACTATGAATATAGCAAGACTGGAGATTTGGGGGAGGGCATAGATTACATGGGTCTTCCATAAAATTCAGTGTAGAAGAGGCTCAGTGGAGGGCTGAGAGGTATAGTCATTGTGTGCAGGTTGGACTACACAACAGCACTTCTTTCAGTGATAATATTTATCCCACCTCTACTGTAGGGGTGTCAGTGCTGGACAGAACAGTCTAGATACTGTACTGTAAATCAGCTGAAGTCAATAGAGTTGTGTCTTTGTACCACATGTGAAGATTTTTGTCTATATTAAAATAAAGTCTGCTCTTAAGGTCTGCAACATTAGTCTTCCAAAATCTCTTATTTGTTATTAGCAGGTTACTAATGGGGAAAAGTCATATTCATTTAAAAAGGAAATTTCCCAATAGAAATTCAAAACATTTGTAAGGAGACCATGTCATCAAAACCATATTTTCATGTTGTAACCAAGACTTGGCTCAGCTCCACCTAGCTGGTTGTGATATTTTTGTTGTTGTTGCCTGGTGGCTGATAACACCCCAAAAATGTAGGAAATCAAATGACATAGTGAGGAGTCCAGAATGAGCAAGATTCACTGCTTCTTTTCTCCAGTGGTAAAAAAGCTTGCTTGGCAGGCCTTTATTAATTATCGCCTAAGTACTCACAGCACAGTAATAGGGTTCAAGACGGAGATATAGAAATAGAAGAAAAACGCGTGTAGGTTTGTATATGCTTTAAGTGGGCTCAAAAATCCCTCTGCCATCCCTTGTAGCATCCTGCTAACGCAGTGGCACAGCCATGCAGATGGGCCTCAGTACTAAAGCAAATTCCTGTATCATGGAATAATTTGAATTTAGAATGAGCAAAACCCTACAAACATATGTAAATCCTCTGCTGTTACAGTGGGAAGATCTAACCAGATTTACTGCTTCATTGTTCTTTCCAATATTTCACCCTTAAACAGTTTTCTTGAGCCACAAATGGAAGGGAGATTAGGAGATTAGCATTCCTGCATGAGGATTGTTCGTTATCCTTCCTAATATTTAGACACTGATGTCCTTCACACATGATTAAGTGGTACCATTCCCTGCCTGGGTGGCAAACTGCACCTTGTTAACAAGCTTGTAAGCTTAGTTGATGATAAGCTCTTCATTAATTTACTGTAAGGTAAACTTTCTCCCATGCTAGGTTGGTGGGAATGTATTGTTTCCTTAGTTTACGCTCAAAGCTACATCTGAAATTAATGTAAAAATTATCCCTCCCACAGTTCATACAAGCATAGAAATGAAAACGGTATTATGCAGTTCATTAATAGCTCTTGCTGTTTCCTATGTACAGAGATAACGAACTACTCTGGTGGCATGGAGGAAGTGACTTTTGGGAAATTCTTTCCAGGGATGTGTGGATGGGGGAATGGGGGTGGTGGAGAATTTTTTATAACATTTTATAACTATTTTTCAGCAGAAAAGCAATACTTTTTCATAAATATGCATTGCACTGCAAATATTCTATAAGTAGCCTTGCATGGCTGACTTTTTTTTTTTTTCTTTTTTTTAAGCTTTGGAAGGGTTTTAAGGCATAAGGTAGGAGGAACTTTTGGTTTTTCTGAGGTATGTCCCAAAGGGATTTCAATATCTTGTTTGATCTAAGAACGTTTTTCTTTCTTTAATTGGTCACTACCACTGACATAGCTGATTAATAAAAGCAGAGCTGCAGAAATAGTAACAATTAGTACTGTCGTGGTTTAACCCCAGCTAGCAACTAAGCACCATGCAGCCGCTCACTCACTTCTTCCTCCCAGTGGGATGGGGAGGAGAATTGGAAAAAAAAAAAGTAAAACTTATAGGTTAAGATAAGAACAGTTTAATAAGTAAAATATAATAATAACAATATTAACAATAAAATAGAATAACACTAATAATAATTGTAATGAAAAGGAATACAACAAAAAGAGAGAAATTAGACCCAAGAAAAGATAAATGATGCACAATGCAGTTGCTCACCACCCGCTGACTGGTGCCTGAGCAGCGATCCACCCCTCCCGGCCAGCTCCCCCCAGTTTATATACTGAATATGACATTCTATGGTATGGCATATCCCTTTGGCTAGTTTGGGTCAGCTGTCCTGGCTGTGCTCCCTCCCAGCTTCTTGTATACCTGCTTGCTGGCAGAGCACGGGAAACTGAAAAATCCTTAACTTGGGATAAGAGCTACTTAGCAGCAACTAAGACATCAGTGCATTATCAACATTATTCTTACACTAAATCCAAAACACACTGTACCTGCTGCTAGGAAGAAAATTAACTCTATCCCAGCTGAAACCAGAACAAGTACCAATAGCGCTGTGCATCTAAGTACATAGCAAACATACAGTTTATCTTACTGTTTACCCATTAAATGGTTCCTTTTCTCAGATAAGCACAGCTAATCAAATGACTTGCTAGATCACACAGTGAATTAGAGGCAGAGCTGTGGAAACAAGTTTAAGGGCATGAAGCTACAAATACTTCTGACTATGAGTAACTTTACTCTTGGGAGTATTTCAGTTGACTCCAGGAGGGATTATGTAGGGTAATAAGCTCTGAACTTCATGGAAAGTGTTCTCAGGACTGGTCCCCAAGCATATTCAATTGCAGTCTTCACATAAAATGACATAAATCTGTAGTCAGGGACTTTTAATAAACATATTCTATGCCATAAATTACTTTCTGAGAAGAATTTTTAGAGGCATAATTTTACAGCATTGACCTCCAATAGACTCATAACATTCTATCATGTTAAATGTATATTTAATAGCTTCAAACCTTTTATATTAGTGGTCCAATGGGCCTGAAGGACTTAGAACTGCAACAGCCTATTGTGTCAATGGATATTTAGAGAGGTTTAAAAAATGCAGATTATTGACTTTATTATTGATGCAAAGGAGCCATTATATCCTATCAGGCAATTAAATGCCCTTTCATAAAGAGCTCATTGCATGGAGACTGAATTTATGGAAATGATGAAACTTAATGGCTCCGTAGGAATCATTACATCAGGTCTAAAACACTTTTTGGGATATTATTATTTATTTTCACATTCATACTTGTAGTAATGAGAAATTCAGGAATTTTGTAGTAAATTACAAATATAAAGATGTAGATATAGAGGTTGCCATATTAATTTAAATAAATCCTAAAGGGAAATTACTTGCATCATTTCCTCCTTTCTTTAAAGGTACAAAGTTAAACCAGGCCAGTGAAAAGAGATGGCTGTATTTTGATAGCTTTTGTAAATCCAGAACGTGCCAGGTTAAAATTTACAATTTTAATTTTCATTTCTACATCTGATTTATGAACACTTACCCACACTTCATCCCTTTCTACTAGAGCCATAATTTTGCACATATTATTCTGACATACACTTTATAGCTATTGAAGGATTTTGGATGTATCCACATACAACATGGCATTGAACCTGGAAATTGCTCTGCTGTCTTCACTCGAGTCCCTTTGTAAATTCAGTCCTAAATTCAGCCTCCCAGTGAGGTCTCTCTGGTTTGCAGTTTTTTCCACTTCTAAGCGTACGTACTACCCAGATATACTCCCAGAGGTTTTTTTTTTTTTTTTTAAACACCTAGGTATTTAAAGTTATTTGATGTTAGACACAAAGGAGTAGAAAATACAAGAAGTGCTTCATGAGAAGTGCACCACAAGAATGCTAGATTTTTGCAAAAGTTTGTTTCCTACTCAGGGTAACACATCACATTTCTGGAAAAGAAACTGCACCTGTGTCAAAAATAGCCACATCATTAAAACCCATTAGTTGGCAGTCTCAGATGCTGAGCCCATCCGAAGAGCTGTCTCTTAGTCATCTGTTAGAGTGTGGCCTGTCAGCTAGTGCTTTTTAGGGGTCTAGGCAATTAGGATTTTACGCTACATCTGGCAGGTGTGTGCATTTGTGTTTTGGGACTGTGTGAAGCTGCAGCATACCCATTACATGTCTGTCCATATGCTCTCTTCTCTTTGTGGGCAGGCTGTTACAAAAGATCTGCACTGAAGCTCACAGATAAGACATACAATCTCTATGGACGTTCACATTTTATCCAGGTCCATATAACCAGCAGGAGGAGTGACTGTAGGGCCAAAAGTCTGTGTTTCTCTGTTTTGTAGAGCCCACGGTACAAAATTCTTGCTGTATTGTGAGAAAATCACCTATTTTTTTCTTATGGCTTTACCAGAAGTTTTACTGTAGCTCCATTCAATCTTTGCTCTCTCATCTCTTCTTATTTGGCAAAAGAGGAAAATTCAAGGAACGTCATATTACTACAGCCTGTGCTGAATAGTCCCTGGGTAGATAAAATGTTCAAATTGACTTCCTATAATTAAAATGAAAACATTTGCTTATTTTCTTGGATTTGTCATCGCAAACAATGTTTTTTACCTTTGTCTGAGATTAGCAAAATGAAAGCACAGTAATGTCATTGTGCTGCCAATAACGCCATTTTGCCCCTACTTGAATAAAGTTTTCTTAAACATTGTCATGTAAGTAAAGCCTGGCTTACCTATGTTACCAAGTTGCCCTAATTTTTTTAACCTTTTAGAATGTCCCCAACTGTGTTATGGCTAATGTATATGCTGAAACATAGGTGCCTATATCTGTCTTGGTAGACTCAGGGGTAGCACTCATAAAAAATCACTGAACAGAGACAGTGCTTCATAAGCCACTGATTTAAGGGAGTGCTTAAGATCACAGTTAACTTTAGGAATCTCTTTAGTTTCCATTCAAGTCATTGATGAGATTTGTTCTTAACCTTAAGAATCTTTTATACTCAAAGGCTGCTCTGAATAAGGTCCTTTTTGTAGAATAATAATTAAAACAAAAATTTTAAAAAGGCTTTTCCATCTTTTACTCACTTTCTTACCGCAGGGTTATATGGAATGTAGTAGTAATGCTATAGTTTAATATAGGTTATTTCTCTGTTGTTACTGTGAAGAAGCTTTATAGACCCATACAAAATGATCTAAGGCCCATGAAATGTTTGTTTTCAACTCTTTCATTTTGTGGTGGGTTGACCCTGGCTGGATTCCAGGTGCCCAGCAAAGCTGCTCTACCACTCCCCCTCCTCAGCTGGACAGGGGAGAGAAAATATAATGAAAAGCTCATGGGTTGACATAAGGATGGGGAGAGATCTCTCACCAATTACCATCATGGGCAAAACAGACTTGACTTGGGGAAATTAGTTTCATTTATTACCAAATCATAGTAGGGTAATGAGAAATAAAACCAAATCTTAAAACACCTTCCCCTCACCCCTTCCTTCTTCCTGGTCTTAACTCCGCTGCTGATTTTCTCCACCTCCTCCTTCCCAGCAGCACAGGGGGACGGGGAATGGGGCTTGCAGTCAGTTCATCACACGTTGTCTCTGCCCCTCCTTCCCCCTCAGTGGGAGGACTCTTCACATTCTTCCCCTGCTCCAGTATGGGGTCCCTCCCACGGGAGACAGTCCTCCACGAACTTCTCCAACACGAGTCCTTCCCACAGGCTGCAGTCCTTCAGGAGCACACTGCTCCAGTGTGAGTCCCCCACGGGGTCACAAGTCCTGCCAGAAAACTGCTCCAGCCTGGGCTCCTCTCTCCACAGGGCCACAGGTCCTGCCAGGAGCCTGCTCCAGCGCGGGCTTCCCACGGGGTCACAGCCTCCTTCGGGCATTGCCCTGCTCTGGCGTGGGCTCCTCTCTCCCCGGGCTGCAGGTGAAGATCTGCTCCCCTGTGGACCTCCCTGGGCTGCAGGGGCACAGCCTGCCTCACCGTGGTCTTCATCACGGGCTGCAGGGGAATCTCTGCTCCGGTGCCTGGAGCATCTCCTCCCCTCCTTCTGCACTGACCTGGGGGTCTGCAGGGCTGGGGCTCTCACATGTTCTCACTCCTCTCTCACAGCTGCAATCACTGCTGCACAGTTGTGGGTTTTTTTTTCCTCCCTCCTTAAATACATTATCCCAGAGTCACTACCACCATCACTGATGGTCTCAGCCTTGGCCAGCAGAGGGTCCGTCTTGGAGCCGGCTGGCATTGGCTCCGTCGGACATAGGGGAAGCTTCCAGCAGCTTCTTACAGAAGCCACCCCTATAGCCCCCACCACTACCAAAACCTTGCCACACAAACCAATGCACTTTTTAATGTTGTTTTTTATTTTTTTTAATCGAAGGTGTGCCATAACTATAAAATAAATTATTTTGTAGAAGGAGACTGTAGAGAAGTCCCTGAAGTGCTTCACTTTGAGGAGCTTTGTTAGTCAAGGTGGAGGGCTCTTTAATCACAAGCATTATACTTACCTGATTTTGCTGTTGTTGAAATCTGTGGCAAATCTCTTAAAGGTTGCAGTGGCAGCAAGACTGAAAGGAACTGCTGTGCTTTAGTTTATTGTTCCATTTTCTGATTAACATCTTAAACTGCATTTTGATCATGTAGCTTCTACTGACAGAGAATGCCTGATGGTCTTTTGTTGATCTTCTGAGAGAACAACAGCTCTTCTTGATGCTTAGCCAAGACATCTATCATTTACCTGTCCCTTTCAGTTACCATGTTGAGAATGCAGCACAGCCCTGTCTCAGAGCATCTCTGCTCCATGTGGTGACCTGTCGGAAGAGCTCTTAGACCTCTTTCCTTTCAGGATCCAGCAATGATTTTTTTTTTCTTTTTTTTCTGCACAAAATGTGTGTTTAACTTTTTGTATTGAGTAAATTCACGAGGTCATTCAACCTCAAAATAAGGTTACTATCGTTCAAAAAGTTCCTATGCACCAGTTTAGCCACAGTAACTGTCCAGAAAAGGTATTCTTAGCCTGCAGGAAGTATCGTGTCATTTAACTGTCCCAAAGGTCAATGTTAGAAAATAAAAAGATGTTATGTTACCTTATGTTTGCTGCAATAAGTAGTAATGGGCAAGTGCTGAAGTCTAGCTAACGTATATGAATTTGACTATGAGACTGAGCCATTTTGGCATTTATTTCTTCTCATTTTCCTAAACAAATGGTTTTATTCCCACCATGCAATTTTTTCCTCCCCTATTTTTTTGAGTTCTCTTATCTAGCTTTCATTAGCTTTTGTTCTCCACATAGTATTCAGGCAAGTGCACTGCATATAATCTAGGATTGTGATTAAACAGAAATGGGAGCGGGGGGGAAAAAATGGCAGATCTGTACTAAAGCTTCTGCCAATGATAATGGTAGATAGGTGCAGAGGTCCACTCTTTCTCTTACATTGTATGACTCTTTATTATGTGTAGGTATTAAACAGAGAGTACCTCCCTTTCTCCCTCAGTTTCTTTTCCCTTTCATCTCTGCCTCCTACATGTGTCATATGACATCCATCAGCAGAACAAAGGCAGTGTCACATGCTTAGTTATTGTTGTGAGTAGTAAAACAAAATCAGGCCTGTCTGACATGTAAAAAGCAGAGCCTTCTTTATTGGAGGCCAATAAGTGTCACCGACAAAAAAGGCTTTGGATTTTTAATGGAAAGAAAGCACTAATGAATAGGCATTAATTGAAAATTAGGGCATGAAAAACAGAGAAGACCTAAGACAAATCAATTGCTATACCTATAAGCCTGAGCTGACAATAAATTAACAGCAGTAGCAGCAAGATGCATTGGACCAAATTAATCACAGATGCAAACAGTTGAAAGTTAGGTGTGAATAAATTAGTTTAAGAAGGGTCAACAAATGCTAAATAATTCCACAGTTGACCATGAGTGGAGTAATTATACAAAAGGATTAGAGCAAGTATACAAAAAGAATTTAACATATACGTCCTGCCTCTGGTAGGAGATACAGTGACTGACTGCGGGAGCATAAAGAAACAAAAACCATGGGGCTCTTACTTTGGGGATAGTGGGGTCTGTCCCCTTATGAATTTTATAAACCTCTGTAAAACCTTTGAGTCTTCCCTCTTGTGCTAAACACAGATGGTACACATGCCAGCACCAGGTCTAGCAGATGGGCATGTGGGCATGAAAGGTAATGCAGAGGAGAATGTTAGGTCTCAGTACCCTGGCTGTCAGGTGATTTCATTTGTGATTTTGGTGGGGAGAATTTACCAAATAACTCTGTGCTTCAACCCTCCTTTGTAAAATGATGAATGATTTTTTTGGTGTTGAAAAACAAATTCAGTAACCACACTACAGTGTTCTCTTGCATTAATGTCCTGAGGAACAGCCCTAAATATTTTGTTGGCTATTCCCAAGCTTAGAGACAGGCATTAGGCAACTCAGGCTCAACATGAAAGAGGACATTTAGGAAAAACGCGCAAGGTCCTTTACAAAATCTTTTGTTGTTTTTGTTCTGTTTTCCAACATATGAAAACTAGTTAGTATTATCCAGATAATGAGTAACTTGTATTGTTCTTGCTTTATACACTATTGCTTATTTAACCTACATTGTGTTACGCCCACATGCGAGTGCACTAGGACATCTTGGAGTGAAGGATGTTACGCTCTTGTGATGGCTGCAAAGCATCCAGCATTAATTTAAGTTCTGAATTCTTCAAAATTAAGTTACAATAATATTCCTGCTCAGCATTGGCATTGCTGACATCAACAGAAAATATTAACTCTAATTACAGGACTGATTTGGCTCTTATTAGGCATTTGTTAAGAGCTAAATATCTTGATAAAGCAGAATATGCTGCAACTCGACAGCAGAAGTGAAACATTCTGGAGAGTGCTCCTACTATCTATCCTCCTTCCCTGGTGATGATGAATGTGCACCATGAAAGAGATTAGATCATTTGCTTCATTTGAGTAATAAAATGTTCTGCACACTTTCTCTTTAGTCAGCTTGTTGAGTCTGATCAAGTGGGGGACTTGGCTGATCTTGGGATTCAGCTGATAAGAAGATAGAAATACTTGAGACTTGGACTTGACTGTGAACTACATTGTTTCATACGTTCAACCATAATGGTTAAAATATTGTATGCCCTTAAATTTGTTGCTGTTCTTTACAATAAAGAGCTGTATCTGAATTTAAATAGTTGAATTGATTTTTCACTCAATTTCCTAAGGCACAGGAACTCTTCTTTTCTAGTAACTCTTACTGGTTCACACCAGAAGGCTGAGCCAGAGGTATGGGACAATACACTGCTATACTCGGAGCACTTGCCTTTGCGCTGCTGTGAAACCTGCAGAGTTCACTTCGTGTATCTGGACAGTATTAGCTAACAGATCTATCACAACTTCAGATTTCAGGTACATAGAAGCAAATGTTTTTGTAGAATAGTTGATATGTTTTTGTCTGATCTGAAGCTATTTGAGAATTCAAGTTGAATCCCATTTAATTAAAATCTAACCAGTTAGGCTGCTTTTTTTTTGTAGGATGGAATTCAAACTCCCATAACAGCATAATGGTTAGGGGCATGTATCTACAAAAGAGGCCTTGTAAGTTTATGTCCCCTCAGGAAAAGGAATGTTCCCTCTGACTCTTCCGGAACTTACTGTGCAGTTTAGCAAAAAAAAAAAAAAAAAAAAAAAAAGTATTCTTGGATGCCTCGGTTTAATCTATAATACAGATATAATCATTAACTACCGTAATCATTACCTGTTGTACTGCCCATTCACTTCAGACACAGACTAATGTGTTTGGTTTTTTTTTTTCCTTTTTATTCTGTGTGGTTTTGGTCTTAAAGATGTAGGAAGCAGCTGGTTGCTGAAAGAAGAAGAGAATAAGCATTTGATTCAGTGCAATTTGTACACATGTGCTGCCTCATACAGAGCTGTTACTTTAGCATTTTCCTGTACTGGGTACTTGCTGTATTCTAAAATAAGCAATGTAGTCCAAAAGTATATGGCTGTCCTTTATGCGTCACACAGAAGGACACAGAGTAATCAATTTAAAGATTAAACAATACTGTCAATTAATCATTAAGTTTGGAAGTTCTTAGATGACTCAGCAAAGGTTTTCAGTATCATTCAAGAAATAATATGGGATACTGCAGTTTTCTTAAAGACAGTGTATACATTTTTGCCCAATGCATGCAGCATTTTGTTAATCCACGTCCCTGCTGTGCTGTAAATACCTGAAAACTACACTTCTGAGTTATGCTTGGGTGACACCTATGATCAGATGGCACCAAAGATATGCCCCACGTCTGCAATCGTTGGTGTCCAGTTAAGTAAGTCAACAGGCCATTTGTTTCAATGCATTTTAGTTAACAGGGGAAAACAAGTATACGTAAGTATAGTGCCTCAGCAAGATAGTAATGTTGTACAAGTGCTATGGTAAGAAGAATGTTTTTCTTGACTCTGAAATCTATTCCATAAGACAGTTGGCATGAACATTATTGATTTAAAATGGCTTTAAAAGCCCTGCAGGCTATGTTCTTCCTAAACCGGACTGCTAGTGCCTTTCCTTGATGGTCACCAAGTTGGGAGGGAGGGTTGATGTCCTTGAGGGTAGGAAGGCTCTACAGAGGGATCTGGAGAGGCTGGATCGATGGGCCAAGGCCAATCATATGGGGTTCAACAAGGCCAAGTGCCGGGTCCTGCACTTGGGTCACAACAACCCCATGCAGCGCTACAGGCTTGGGG
>JANXJC010000088.1:35243933-35255350 GCA_027564655.1 Leptodon cayanensis | reverse complement strand
TTGTCATTTCATTAGTGTTATCAGTATTAGTTTCTTCTTTTCTGTTCTGTTAAACCGTTCTTATCTCAACCCACGAGCTTTACTTCTTTTTCCCGATTTTCTCCCCCATTCCCCTTGGCGGGGGGGAAGTGAGTGAGCGGCTGCGTGGTTCTTAGTTGCTGGCTGGGGTTAAACCACGACAATCCCCAAGTCCCAATATTGGTATTTTGGACTTTGAGTTCAAAACCTGCTGTTGCCTAAATCCATCATGCCTGTGATAGGACAGGCTTGTGTGCTGCTGTCTGTCCAGGCTGTAGGTCTTGAACACTATGCCAATCTAACTGTTCTGAAACTGTGGGCTCAGGAGAGACCCTGGTGAGGTGGTGACTTGCCTGACATTTCTTTTTGGCACCAGTGGCAGCTGCTTTGAGTTTTTCATTTTTTTTTTTTTTTTTTTTTTTATTTTTTACCCCCCCCCCCCCCCTAGGTTATTTGTAGCTTGGATCAATTCCCTGATCTGATTCACTTCACAGTCACACAAATAGTTGTATTGGCACAATGGAGGGAGCAGCAAGAATTAGCAGAGGGAGCGGTGACTGCACACAGCAGCCCTTGTACAAGAAAAACACCTTAAAGCCCTCTATACTGTGTCAATTTGAAGTGCCCTCATTCTCTCTCTGTTACAGGCTTTTTGTGTGTGTGTGTGTGTTGTGGATTTTCCTCACTTTGTTGCTACACAGTTTTTTTTCCCCATACAACGTGTTGTTTCAACTCTGCCAGTACTCATCTTCCATCTCGTTCATTGTCTGCTGACTACTGAAGCACTTAAGAAAAGAAAGAAGAAAAGAAAGAAAAGAAGAGAAAGTCTCTGTAGACTTCTAAGCTGTGTTAGCAGGCAGTTGAAAATTAGCAGTAAGATGAGCATCATCTGGTTTTCAAAAGGCAGAAAGAGTAATCACTTTCCTGGTAACCAAGCAATTCTGTCTAGAAAGCTTGCTTGCTGACAGTCACACACGCCGAGTGATGGTACCCACTCCTCGAGGGGCTCTTCCCCTCTGCAGTTGGAGAAAGAAAGGTTTGCCAAGCAAGCCTGTGCCAGGGCTTGCTGCTTTCATGTTTTCCCTGGTGGGACTTTGTGTTATCTACAAGGTAATATGCATCAGCATATTACTTGATGATCTTGAAGGTATTAATTATGATTGCTCCTGGTGGTCTGTTGTTTGGCTCTTTTCTCACATGCTTTTCTTTTCCTTTTTCCATGAAGAGAGGTTAAATCACTTGGAAGGCTATTCTGCTACCTAATGTCATGCTTCTCCATGTCAGTAATCATTCTTGATATAACCTTCTTAATTTACCTGAGATCATGCTTTGTTAGTTCTTATCATCAGTTTTGGGAAAGGGGAAAAGTTATTCATATCTAATAGATGTTTGACTCTTACATTCACTAGATTTCAGAAAAGTTTCATAGTTAGGGCTCGACTCTTCTTGAACCAGTGCCACCTTGAGTCATCTTTTATACCACTACAAAGTGAATAAGGACATGATCCTGCCTTTCTTCTTCTGTCATTTGAAAGTGATATAATGAAGTGGAAGATGTACAAGTACCAAACCTTATGCTTACAAAATACTCTAGTAAAACACAGATTTGCTGAAAACTCCAGCACTTCTGTGGCTTTTTGTTGCCTTCTGCTTTGGCAATATGTGGATTCTGGGCAAAATGGAGGTTGCTTGGTAGCTGTGAATAACAATTGATTTATAGGGTTTGTAGCTCAAATTGTGGACCAGAACCTGGGCTCCGTCTGAACTGTACTTGGAACTCTGCAATTGAATAGGGTTTTTGAAAGTAGTGTTAAGAGTGGAAAAGTGCTCAGTTCCTCGCTATGTCCCAGCGTAGAGCAGAGAAGCTATTGTTTGTTTCTGGGGCACAGAGAAGCCTTGCTGTTATTTAATGTCCAATAAAGTGTTCACCAGGAAACCAGAAATCAGTGCTGTAAGAGCTATTGTAGTTACTCTTTGTCACAAAATGATAACTTTCAGCAAAGGGAATTTTTATTCAGTCAGATCCAGTAGATTACAGACTTGTACCTGAAGGCAGAGAGATTCAGTTTTTTTAAGATATGTAGTACACAAAAGAGGGATACAGTTTCCACCAGGTTAAGAAAGTGTCTAGAGACTTACCTTTGAAGGAACTTTTTTCTGCTTTTACCCATATAGGTCTAAGGCAATTAATCAATAAGCAAGGACACAGGGTGAAAACATATGGTCTTTGATATTTAATAAATGGATTAACAGAGTCCACCACTTAATATTCAGCCTCTGCCTTAGGAGTATAAATTAATAAGCATTAGGCCCTTTTTTAATGAGGAATTTTCCCTTTTAAAACCTGAATGAATTATCAAAAAGAGCTCTGGCAGAATTTCAAAGACATTTTCTGACCTTCTAGTATTCTGGCCTGCATGAATTTTTAACAAGATGCTATATATCTGGAAGGTCTATTAGAATTCGTCTGCATGAAATCTATCTGCCCTCTAGACCCTCACCCCCTTTTTTCTTTTTTTCTTTCTTTCTTTTTTTTTCTCCTTTTTTTTTTTTTGATAATCAGACAACTGAAGCAGAAAAAGGAAAAGTATCTATAATAGCAAGGGAATGTTTAATTTATGTAAATGAAGTTTTAAAAAAGAGTCCTTATTTGAGTTAATAAAACCCCACACATTGCTTTTAAATATTAATAGTGGCTGGCAAAAATCCTTTATTTATAGTGACATTTTCATTTATATTCATTTTTGAATAGTATCAACAATGTAAAGTGTTCCAAGATCTGTTTGAAAATGCATATTTTAAAGTGCATAACATGCATAACTTATAATCAAATGCACATGGCTATGCTTTCAGTCCTGTAAAACATTCTTTTTTGCTGGTTTCTATTCCAGAAAACCTTTAAGAAATCTTTTTGATATCTAAATCTGTTCAGAAGGTAAATGTAACAGACCAAAGCAGGTGTTTTAAGTATTTGTAGGCTGATTTTGAGCATAATGAAGAAAGCTTACTGTCATTATTTCTTGCTTTATTTTTTACTTTTTAAATGGTTGTTCTGTGACATTTTGAAAATGCAGAACACCCTTTTTCATAAAAGGTTGTAGTTACCTATGTAGGTTTTTACTGATGATGCTTTGTAACCTAAATGCCACTTCAGAAAAATACTGTATACTTTAACGAAAAATGAACTGTTTCACTTCTCAAAATCACAGTATCACTTGGTCCTACAGATGGGATAGTCTATTAGCAGGTTATTGGTCTGAATCGTTGCAGCAGATTCCATACTTCAGTAGCTCACTTTTAGCTTCTATTCAGTACTCTGAATCAGACACCTCCTCCTGGAGCTACCTGGAGTTTTTGATCTTGCCCACCTGGAATCTGCTGAATAAAAGGCACTTAGGAACAACTCTTGCTGCTGGAGGTGATTAATGTGCTGCTCGTTCACCACAAGGATCAGTGCCTATGTGCACTAGGAAAGAAGCAACCATTAGGTTTTAGTAAACAGATTATTAGAAAGTGGTTGTCTTTAGCCTGTTAATCAATAATGGCAGGAACCACTAATAGGATTTCCATGTCACTATTTCTTTTATTTCACTTGTTTCAGGGGAAAGTTCCCTTCTGAGTTAATCCTTTTGAGCTAAATACATCCCCAGGGTAAATCCACAGGAACTGTTGCAGTTGATGGAATTGCATCTCAGATGGAGCTGAGCCACTGAGAGTCACTGAATGTGAAACTGAGAAATTCAGAGCGTGCTTCAGATGTTCAAATGCTAACTGGTCTCCTGAGTCTGGAGTTCACTGACATTCCCCGCCCTGGCTCTTGATTAGGACCACATGAGAGTAGAAAATGATGTTAAAAAACATAGCTTAATAAAAGCTGGCTAATTATTTGCTCATGTTACTTTGTCAGGACAGCTTAACTCTGGAACAAGTCCACTGTGTCTTGGTTTTCAACAGGCAGCGTTGAACAGACATAATACCATGTTTCTAATTTTTCTTTGTGAGGATGAGGGACATGCAGTTTTAAGGATGTATTGATTTAATTGTTGAGACTTAGGCCTGCAATAGCTCATGCTAGCACTTGTCTACCTACGTCAGATACTTTCAAGGACACAAAGCAAAAGCTGGATGCCTCACTGTTATGAGAGGGCAGTAGTGGACTGTATCCCTGTTGTACCTTTCACCTTGTCATCACTGGCTCTCTGTCTTTTGTCTAATTCTGCACATACAACAGGCAGCTTTTCTGAGCTCATTGCCTTTCAGCAGACAACCTGACAGTTCCCTTCCAACTCCCTGGTGGAGGGATGACAGGGAAGTGGGGTGGCACTCTCCACAAAGTGTTTTCCACTAGAGCGAGAGGCGATACCTGGTGTGAGAAAGAGATTCCCATGGGGGCTGTTTATGCTAGTTTTTATATGGAACTCATGGGTGCAAAAAGAAAAAGGCAATTGGACTGACAGGTGAGAGGCTGCACAATGACAGTATCCCTGAAAACCAAGATAGGGAAACTAGAGAGGATCAGAAGAAAGTCTCAGGCAGGTAGGTGGCAGGAGCCCTAAGGGTATGTAGTAACGCAAAGGGGGAGACCTCTGTCTTAGACATTCTTTAGCTAAATCAGTGGGGTTTGGGTTTTGAAATGTATTACTCAATCTTTCTTTGCTAAGGGTCAAAGTAAAATAAGTTTGAGACTGCTAATAACATAAGTGCTTTGGCACGGGCTCCTCATTCAACACCAAAAGGGTACATCAAGATGATTAATGCTTGTACCCCAGAGTGTTTGTTGTACTGGGCAGGATGCATGACACAGCATAACATTGCCCAGACAGACTGACGAGCAAGCCTTTGCAAAATTCATGCTAGAACTGGCATATGCGGTGGTCTGGAGCGCACGCGCATTTGATGGTAGAGAAACAAAGAAACAGAGTTTGTTTGGTACACTGGAGATCAGGCTACTCAAAACAGTACTGTTTGGAGTGGTATTGTGCAGTCGTCATGAGCAATCAGTTCTAGTAATAAAGGTTGCCATAGGCCTATGTTTCTGACTTTTAAATTTCATTTTCAAATGTCCTCATGCTTAAGAAATAAAGGATAAGTGTGCATGAGAAGATGAGCAAAGGAATAGTAGAACTGAAGGCAGGGTCCGTATCTCTTGATTTCATCCTAGTGAAGTCTGTTAGACTAAGCCATGTAGAGAAAATAATGATGAGATTTTGAAAGACACCTAGAGATGTTAATCACCCAAATGTGATCAACAGTACTTGAGAAATACTTCCACATGCCTCAATTCAAACAAAGAGACCATCGATATCTACTCAATTAAGCTGGGTCTCTGTGACAGTGCTATTGACCACAAGGGAGGGGAATGTGCTACGTAGATGATAAATGGTGGAATAATTAAGAAACTGTTGTTCTTCAGACAAACTATTCTATTCCCCCCAGAAAGCAATATATGTGGGGCCTTTTATGATGGAAGTATTTTCTAAGCACGATATCAGTGGGTTAGAGACTAGAAAAAGGGATAATTCTGTGAACCATCATGCTTATCTTTAAGAAAATGAAAATAAAAATATACCATGCCTTACATCTGCAGGCTGCATAGGACTGCAATTTCAAATTATATTTTTTCTGAATAAGCCACTGCACTTGCAAGGACTAATTTGCATTAAGTGAGTTAAATGAACAGGTACCTGCTTGTATGTGGAGAGCATACACCGAAAGAAACTGGGGAGTGGAGAGCATTGACATTTGCATAATGAGCCAACACTTCTCAGAGGTAGCCAACTCTATAGCTGAGCAGAAACAAAATTAAAATGATGTTTTCAGGTGGCCAGTGCAGCTGCTACCTTTGAGTTTGCCTCTGCCTTTGTCGCCTCTGCTGATTTCATAGCATTTCTTTATGTGGCATGACTTCTGATTTATGCCATGTGACAAAGGGCCTAATTGGTTTTTCTGAAGTTTAATATGACTATTGGGTTGCGTGTTTGAAAGAGTAAATAAAGCCGGGTGGCACAAAAATAGCTGCCTCGCAGTCTGTTGTCTCGGCTGCCCTTTCTGCAGAGCTTTTCCCAAGAGCAACTGGGCATGCTTTGGCGGGGGGCGTGTGTGTGAAGTCCCTGGGGTGCTGAGGCTGGGCTGGTCAGGCAGGGCACACAGGGTGGGCCTCAGGGTGGGCAGCGGCACCCGTCAGAGACTAGACCTTCCTGGGAAAGTGGGACTGCAAGAGGAGTCAGTGCGGCATGACAGAGAGGAGAACGGCGGGGGGGTGTGTTTTACCATCATTTGGCTTGCCGGTCATCGGAGTTTTCTGTATTGAGAGATATCCTCATGGGAGAGAAAGGAGTAGCTTCAGCTGCTTGTTTGGGGGGGTCGTGCAGCACTACCCCAAAGCCACCAGGAGGGAAGGTGTGTCAGGTAAGGCAGGTTAGTTTTGGGGAGCGCACAGTGGCTGAACACCACTAGTTTGCACTTCTCCAAATTTTAGTTTCACCAGCTATGGTGGAAGGCTGATACTGTCATATAATCTCCCAGCACTCTCCTAGAGATTTCAGTAGTTTAATACCGGCAGAGAATTGCACATTTTCTAATCTTTTTCAAAATGGTGAGTTGATGGCTAATTGGGTAAATGCTGCTATCAGAAATATCTAGCCACTGGATTTCTAGTGCTCATTTGTGCTGTTGGATGAGTGCAGCTATCAGTTGATTCAGGTTGCAGGGAGAGAAAAATGAAGTTTTTCTGGAGGGCATATCAATAAGTATACATTAGAAGAATAAACAAATGAGCAAAGGAAATGTATTAGCTGTTAAACACAAGCATTGAATCCCAATGTTTTGGTCAGCTATCCTGTTTTCCAATTTGTTCAGAAGTGCCGCAGGGAACAGTGCAGACAGGTTCTGCTTCTCGTACGTAGCACAGAAGTGTTCAGTAGGCAAGTACAAAAAGTGCACGAAAGTGAACTCAAACAGCTGTACTGTCCCTTCCAAACGTGGAGAGACAGATCACGGAAATGCTCTCTGCCAGAAGTGAGCGTGGTGGGTAAGGGGCAGGGGGCAGGTGCAAGTGAAATTGTGTGAGAATCTGTTGTAAATCCAGCATTACCTATGGCCTGCCCACTGATGGCTTAAGACCTATCGTCACGATCAGATGAAACCACAACTGCCTGTTACCTTTACATTGTGTGCTGGGTCCCTTGTAGACTCTTGCACATACTTATCAAAAAGCATTTATAGTGTGAAGGTGTAGGTGTGTGTTCATGCAAAACATTCATGGGAATACAAGTGAAGATATAATTTTGCGTCAAAACTTCTGTGTGTTGTAGTTTATTTCTGTGGCACTTTTTAGGCCATAGCATGGTATCTCTGCTTATTTATTGCTGCCTGTTTTGTTTCTCTGATGGGTTTTGGCTGATACATCTGTCCACACAATCCTAAGCATCCATAATGGAATTATCTTGATGGAAAAGAGCAAGTGCATATTTAAATGTTTACAAAAACATGATTTTTTTTTTTTTTTTTTTTACTTTTCATCAGATAGGCTGACTCTTATGTCATCTGAGGATATTTGCAATGCATTTTATAGATTGTAAATTAATGATATGTAATATGAATTCTACTGAAAAGCTAGGCATACCTGAAAGGAGTTGATTGCCCTGTATAAATAAGGTTGCATTAACTATGCATGGACCAAAACCAAAACCAATTAGCAATAATTGGATATCTGTGTTCTGCGTGCATGTAGTAGGAAGAAACAGCAATTTTATAATGTTAGGGAAGAGACTGGGAATGACAAACTTACTTCTAATCGTGACTCAATATGTGTCAACTCTGAAGCCATTGCATGTCCCTCAGACAGCACAAGTCATCATCCTCCCTGCCTTTTTCCATGTCTACATCTATAGGGCAGTTGAATACTGTGATTATTTTTTTCTTTCTCTCCACAAATAATGATTTGAATTTCAAAAGGTTTTGCTTTGAAACTGCTGTCACCTTCTTTGTTTTTTCTTTTTGCATATATTCCATGATTTTGCTGGCAGGGAAATTCATACGCAGCAAGTATTAAATAATGAGGGAATATTAACAGGGAGTGAATTTCAAATTAGTATATGTGGCATTTCACACAATTTATTCTAAGTCATATGCTCTTCCACTCATGAGCTAGTAATGTACTGTGTAATTTATGATGTATGTCAAATGGACTACTTCACAGATTTTAAATGTCAGCTCATAAATTGTGAATACTCATTTTCACAAATATTATTTCTAGAAATTAATTAAAATTAGTAGTAGATCTGTATACTCATTGTTGACCTCTGGTGGCAAAGACTATGCATATGGAAGAAGAAACATTTTTTCTCAATGATTTGCTGCACAATTGCTCTAATAGACACTGACTATGAACTGGAATTTTAAGGCTTAAATTAGGTATTAAGTATGAAGCACTGGGAAGGTAGGAAGGTGCATTGTTTGTTTTGCACTGTGGTGACAAGCATGCTACTTTTATAAACTTAGTTCCAGGAGTCAACTGCATTGAAGAAACACTAAATTTTCCATGAAAACATAGCTGCTTTCTGGAATGCAGTAGCAGAATAACTCCATGCTAATTGAACAAATGCAGAAATTCACATATAAATGACTGCACATGATCTTTCATTTATGTATATTGAGATATGATTATGTAAACCCTTGAGATTTTTGAAAATTCTTTCTCCATCTGCAAACTCAGATATGCTTTAATGATTAGTCTTATTAATCAGAAAACAGCTTTCTTCAGGAAATTGGTTTGCTGCTTTACTAAAACTCAATTGAGGATGCCTTGCCCGGGAGGAGCCGTGTTTTTTAATTTTGTGCAAGTACTGCCGTTTGTGTTGAGAGAAACTATTCAGTTGGTTAAGAATTACCTCTGCGATACGAATCAATGGAGCAAGGTTTTTTTATAACCTTGTTTATATCAAGCACATGATATGATGGAAAAACAGAACTAGACTCTCCTTGTCTAAGACTTCTTATCATTAAAGAGGTTGAATATATGGCCAACATAAAGCATGCTGCCAAGTCCTCTGAATTGACTTTGGTCTGTTTATGCATTGTTTCCCTTATCTGAAAAATGGGGGGGGGAAATGGGTATTGCCACTCTTTCGAAGGAGTGCAAGCAACGGTTCTGAATCATTATTTGTGAGCTGTTTGGAGATGCTTTGGTGACAGGAGGTTGAGAAATGCAAAGTACTGCAGAGTTATGTCAGTTGTTCCCTTAACACTCAGGGAAGCAACTGCAGGAGGTTTCCAGGCTCAGGTCTGCTTCTCTGTTAATTTCTCTGGTTATCTTTCTTAGAGCTGTCTTCAACAGCTTTTTTTTCCCCACTGTCTGCTTGTTTTCTGACCCTAAGATATGTCTAGGCAGGTGATTTTTGCACTCTATATGGTCTGTAAGTTTCATCTATGCTTAAATACTTTTCCTTATGAATACTATTTCATTTGATGTAAATCAAGCCCTAATTACCCTTGTGTCTACGGTGTTTTTCTAATGGTTTTGTATGGTGCTTGGGTTTGGGGAGTGTGTATGAGTTTCCCTAAAAACTTGCAGAGCAGGTTTCAGAAGACAGCAGTAGTTGACATAAGCCTCAAAAAGAGAGGAAAAAGGGCAGAGACAGGGAATAGAGGGTTCCTGTCTTTGTTTCTTGTTATAGCAATGCTACAGCCATAGCCACTCTGCAAAACAGTTGCATGGCAAGATGAAAGCAGCTAAAGCACTTCCATGAAGCAGAAACAGATCCTGAATTCAGTCTACAGTCACTTAAATGAGCAGCAAGGTTTTTGCACAGGGGAGGTGTGATTGTAAGGAGAAAAAAATTGAATCTGAAGGCATACGATGGACATTTTAACATGGATACAGAGTACCAAAGGGAGAAAAAAAATTAGCCTGCTCTGTTGCTTTAGTCTCTCTGTGCTGTAAGGAGACTTCATTGTTCCTCTGGGCTTGAAAGGAGTTCTTAGCATATCTAATTGAGTTGAACTTGGTCTCTAATAATATATACAGATCAAAGATTTCCTTGATAGTGACCATTAACACCTTCCAGTATAAGAAAAATGATCTTCAGCTATTTCAGAATAAACCAGAGGACACACCTTGGCTAGTCTATTATTATGGATATATACTTTTTCTACCCAGCAATTCAGTTTTCTTTTCTTTTAAGGATAGTTTAGGTCCTCAGCTGGTAAGTGCACTTTGTAAATTTTAGCAGCTGAACAAGTAGCTCAATATTTTTTTCTTTATTTGGTTACAAAACAAACAGGGGTTTTGTTTGTTTGTTTGTTTGTTTGTTTTGTCTTTTTTTTTTTTCTTTTAAGAGAAAAGCCCAGGGGACCCATGGAACAAATACATCACATAATATGTTTTCTGGTACTGCATAGATTTATTATATTTAAAATTTGTTAGTAATTCTGTTTCTTACTAGAAGTAGCTCTTGTTTCAGGATTACACAAAATCTGTTGGGGATAGAGAAATAAGATATTTACAGAAACAGACATCTTTATTGAGTTACTTTACTGGATTAAAGAAGAAAAATTGTGGATCCAAAAGGAAAATGAAAAGAAATGCTTATTTGTTCTTGAGATAATATGTTAACACTATTCCATTATGTGTATTTATCTTCAATCTGTATGACTCAAAAGATTTGAATATAATAAAATTCTGGTACACCAAAATCAAGAGGTGATAAGAAAACATTGTTCTAATTTAATGCATTTGACAAATTACGTCAAAGACAAAAAATTACTACATTTCTTGTTTTTCTTTCCCAATGTAGAAAAAGCCCATAACTTTATCAGATTACAATTCCTTAGCGTTATAAACTTTGTTCATAATTAAAACAGCCTCTGTATCACTTGGTTTTTTGTTTCAGAATACAATTCAACCTGAGTTCTGTTACATCAGGGATAAACAGGGATAAAGACTTTGCTGTTCAAGACTTTACAACTGAATTCAAATGGTGCTTTACCTAAAAACCACCAGACTGGTATACTGCCCATTTCTACTAGTGCACTTATCTGATTTATTCAGTTGGTGTATGTTCTGCAGTATTTTAACTTCGAAGTACCAGTTGAAAGCATTAATCCCCTCATAGCTAGGAAGAGTTTATTCACTTCCACACAAATAATTTCTCAAGATTAAGTTTAAAGAAATTAACTGGAATTGGCATGGGCAGACTAAGGAAAAAAAAAAAAAAAAATCCCGCAACAGCAAGTAAAGCTCTTTTTAGGGAGATTTTTATGTGAAACCTCCATTATCTGCAGAGAAGCTGTATCAAGTCTGTCCTTGGCTTCTATTTTGTGGACTTCATACCAAAGTGTCAGAAGGACCCCTACTGAGTAATGATTGAAGAAAGAAAAACATTAGAAACCCTACAACT
>JANXJC010000088.1:35146426-35243833 GCA_027564655.1 Leptodon cayanensis | reverse complement strand
GATTATATTTTGTGTTTTATTAAAAAAAAAAAAAAAAAAAAAAAAAGGCAAGGTTTTCAAATTGACACATGAGATAAAACATGATTTAAAAAATTGTTCCATTAAATTAAGAAACACTTGGGACATAAAGGGACACACATTAGGCATTAGGGATAATTGCAGTACATCTGCTACATAGAACTGTGACAATAAGACCAGTGTAGCAAAAGCAGTCACCACTGAAATGGCTGAAATTAGATGAGTGCAATTTGTACGCGTAGGATTAAAAAAACAGCTAACAAAATTTCAGTTCCCCAAATAGCCTTGTGCATTCTGACACAGGTTTGCAACAAAGCTGGGCCCATATTAAATGTGATATATCAGATGCCTCGGTGAGTTAAGAAAGCAGTTTTCTAACCCAAATAGAGATTTAAGATTATCTAAAAATGTCTCTATTGAATGAACTGGCAAACTGAAAATTCAAGATCAGATCAAGTCAATCAGCAGTTTAGCTTTTTAATTAAAATGTCCACTTTAGTGGTTTGACATGCTTCTTGAAACTCAAAACTGAACAAATTGTCACCTCTTGTATGTTGGTTGTCAGGCTGCACAAATTGAAGGACCTTTCAACCTGTGGTCACATACAGGGTGGTTGTCAAAATACGTCTTTTGACTAGTCCACTATCTCGGGATGTTCAAAGTAGCTATTCATACCAAGGTAACTGGGAGAACCACTTTTCTTCATATCCCATAGATTTGGGCGTGGATGGAGTGAAGGAAGTAACTTATCATTAAAAAGTAAGTGGGGGAAAAATGCATTCAAAATAACCACTTTAAACCAGGTTGAATAAAGTATCAGGTGCCTAAAATAGACATCTTCCTAGTGTGATCCAGGACAAAACACAATAATAATAAAAAACTCTGAAAATAGCTCTTATGTGAGCCATTTAACACAGGCAGTGCTCATGACATCCTTACAATAGCCACAGAAGATCCTGTGTGCCTGTAGTCACTTCACATCTTAACAGAATAGTCCTTGATCCTCTGTTTCTCCTGAAGTATGTCACAGCCTACCTTGCAATGCACTTGCTAAAGAGGAGGAACGAAAAGGATAAACCATGCACACCATTGGATGCTTCCTATCTTTCTGGTATGGTTATATCTCAACCTGTGACTCCAGAAGAAAGAAGATGAGAAGGGCAGTGTAGATGAGGAGTGCTAGAATGTACAATCAGTTGACTTTATGTTTTTGTTCCCTGAGGTTACCAAACCACTCTTGAAGAGTCAGTTTTGAAGAAAATTGAAAGAACTTTCATTTCTTTGTCCCACCCTGTTGCCTGTAGGATGACTTCTTAGTTTGGCTAAGTTCCTGGAAGCTAAAAGTCACTTACACAGACAATTTCTGTCAAGGACATGCTTAATCAGCTGCACTCAGGTAGGAGGTAACAGCAGCGCTCTCTTGGGCTTTGTAGTAAGTCTTCGTGCAGATAAGCAACCCTGTCCACTGGCAGCTTAAAAGTGTCTATTCTGTTTGAAGCAAACTCCATGGACTCTAAGCTATGTTCAGAGTTACTTTGATAAATGCATAGCTTAAATATTCTCAGCCAGAGAAAAGTTTTAAAAACTGGTGGACCACCTTCCCCAAGCTAGTGAAAGCTTCATGTCATTTGCCTGTTCTATTTCCGCTTTTTCCCACATCCAAGGCTAAAGGAATAAAGCCCATTATACTTCAAGAAAAGTATTCTGATTCCTTTTATGTTGTCGTCTTTAAATATGTTATATGACAGTATTATTGTAAATCTGAGAGTGATTCTCTTTCCTTTGAAGCCGAGATCTATTCTTCATTTTAATGTGTCTACTAGCTTCATGTTGCCTGCTCTGCAAGATTCCTGTGAAGATGCAGTGCATCTGCTTTTGCTAACTCTGTCATCTTCTTCTCAAATGTAGAGTTGAATTTA
Organism: Leptodon cayanensis; assembly: GCA_027564655.1. NCBI lineage: Eukaryota > Metazoa > Chordata > Aves > Accipitriformes > Accipitridae > Leptodon > Leptodon cayanensis. Next base: position 35,241,896 of record JANXJC010000088.1, on the reverse strand, counting down.
ACTTTGATATGAGAAGGGTTTAGAGAAAAAATTACTCTCTGCCATGGGAAGTCCTTATAGTTTTTGTTAGTATCCTTCTATTTATAGTCTGTGCTTTAACATTACTGCATTCTGTTTGACTCTTGAATTTTCCTCCAAAATGCAAGTATTTGTTTGACTAACTTTGAACAGTGCTTGCACTTAAAATGTTGCTGTGTCTTCATAAACATATTTGGGTAATGTGGACAGTGGAATCTTATTCTTTTCCCTTTCTTCTGCTTTGACTAGGCAATATCACAGGATTATTACATTGTAACTTTGGGTATATATCAGATTTTTGATGGCAACTTCTGTGGGTTTTTCAATTTGGTAAACCTACATCCATTAGCCAGAATTTATTTCATGATTTGATTATTTTGGCTTCATTGGTTCCCTTCACATTTCTCTAATGCTAATAATTTGTACTGAGTACACCAGTTGCTGTAATATCACTACAGCGAATGTGGGAGTGAATAATTCTATTGTTACTGCCTCCGGACAGTCCCTCTCCTCCATCCTGAAAAGTTTGTCTTCCAGAAGAAAATACCTAGATAGGAGTATAAACACATTGATCACATATTTTCTGAATATACTACTGTCAATTATCTGTGGGGAGGGGCAATGAATTTGAAAAGATGTCTTCTAGAAAACAATTCAAAGCAATAGCTTAACTTGGGGCAACTAACTGAGCTTCCATGTGTAGGTATGGGTATTTTGTTGTATCCAGTATCACCCAGAAAAGCACTGCAACAGGGACCAGTGTGACGTGCTTTCTTCCACTGCTTCGTAGTCCCTACACCTCAGGCCAGATGAAGCCAACATGTTGACCTCTCTTTGTAGTTTAGCAGCTTGTCTCAGAAATGATGAAGGCATGAATCTCTGTGCTTGGCAGGTCTGGGATAGCTTGAGCAATGGAAATGGGGAGGGTTTGGAGGAGGAGGGAAGGTGGTATCTCAGATCCACCCTGCAAATAGCAGGTGAAGTTCCAAAACGAAAAACGCTGCAGTACGTGCTTCTCTCTCTTCATTTTGGGGTGATCTCTTCACAAGGGTTTAACAGCAGTTGTTCCTTCCTTGTCTTTTAAATCCTTTAATCTTCCTTTCTAATCAGTCCCTGTTTTCGCTGGGTTAGCTTGGTTTTTCTTCCCTGCTAGTATTTTTGTTGGGATGTCAGCTCTCCCAGAAGAGTACTGCCTGCTCTGGATGATGAGGTAGTGAGCCACATAACAAGAGTGTGCTTTTGACATTTGAACCTGTAATGTCTCCCTGCACCTCTACTAGTTTGATAGAGCTATCAAAAGGAAAGTAAGAAGGGGAGAGATTGATCCTATAGTGGGACATCCATGATCGACAATTTGAGAGGATATTTATCTATGCAAGCAACCGTTCCAGTATATCTCTCTCTTTCTCCCAATTAACTGTGTTTGTGAATGTTCTTATTCCTTTAACTCTAACTATTCCTTAATCTGAAGTCCATTCTGCTGTAAGCAAGCCATGAGCAAGAATATAGTTGAATGATTTTCTTGAAATTTTTTGGATTAGATGGATTAGCTACAAATGCCTACGGTAAAATTATTTTAAAGAGTTATTAGGCTATCTACCTTTCTCAGTACAAAAAACTCTTGCTGTCTGAGTTTATACCAGCCTGAAGGATTGGCCCATGCATTGAAGCCAACATTTGACTTTCTTTTCCTTATGTATAATTCATTTGGTATATCTAGTCTTCAGTATTAACTGGCTTTTTTTTGTTTCTAGCAGGATATGGATTTTAACCTTCATGGGTATTTTCAAAACTTTATCTTTCAGATTCACATTCACAAAGTGAAGCTCACAGAAATTGCCATGAGAAGGAAATAACTAGTATGTGAAAATTCTTTAACTTTCTTCTTCTGCTAATGTAGTGTTTAAATCGATTATATAGTGCTCATTAGCTACATTTTGTGTATTGGCAATTAGTCACCATCTGGGATTTGGTGTTTAGACTTTTTTGTCAGGTGGTCCTTTGGCTAACTGCAGTACACATTGAAATTGCTCATGGGTAGTTCTCACGTGTGCTGTATTTTGCAACAGTGATTTAACTTGGTTGCACCAGTAGCCAGCTTCAGTCTTATACTGATCTGTGATGATTCCAGTCTAGTAAAACTCCCTACCAGATATGCACATTTGAGGCCTGCTAATTTTTATCCTTAGCTCAAAAATGTAGCATTTACTTTGCTTAGCCTACAGGGCTATCCCCCCTTAGTGGAAGAACAGGTTGACTTCTTTCCCATCAGCCTTTTAACTCATTGTGATACTTGAGCCTGAATATTCTTTTGATGTTTTTGCTTTGATGAGACGACTTGTATGTTAATATTAGTAATTAGCAGCAGCTAGTTATTAGGGATCAGTGGTATTGATTGATCCTCTTAGGGAAGTTCTAACTGTATCAGTCTGGTTCTGTAAAGCAACCAAAATGTGCCTTCCACCACACTCTAACAGAAGAGGTAGCATGTGAAATAGCAACAAAAATCATCACAATTGATTACATCTTGTTACTACTGCAGGTATTATGTCCTGGCCTTCTGACTTGTATAGTAACTTTCTATGCCTTTGAAGAGTTTTGCTCAAACGTTTTCTACAACCCTTTTAGCATTTAAGCAACCAAGAGACTAGCTCACTAACTTCAAACCACCTATTTCCTTGGATACAGAAATCCATGCAGGGTTTTGAAGTAATTGGAAACCTCTTCTTTGATTTCCTCAAACTTTAATGAACTCTTAATTTGTAACTAGTATCAGTTTAAGTTCTGTACATGAATCTCTGTCAAGCTGTCCTGGTTTCAGCTGGGATAGAGTTAATTGTCTTCCTAGTAGCTGGTACGGTGCTATGTTTTGAGTTTGGTATGAGAAGAATGTCGATAACACCCTGATGTTTTCAGTTGTTGCTAAGTAGTGTTTAGTCTGAAGTCAAGGATTTTTCAGCTTCTCGAGCCCAGCCAGCAAGAAGGCTGGAGGGGCACAAGAAGTTAGGAGGGGACACAGCCAGGGCAGCTGACCCAAACTGGCCAAAGGGGTATTCCATACCGTGGGATGTCACGTCTAGTATATAAACTGGAGGGTGTTGGGGTGGGGATCCCTGGTCAGGGATTAACTAGGTGTCGATTGGTGGGTGGTGAGCAATTACATGGTGCATCACTTGTATATTCCAATCCTTTTATTATTACTATTGTCATTTTATTAGCGTTACTATTATCATTATTAGTTTCTTCTTTTTTGTGCTATTAAATTGTTCTTATCTCAACCCACAAGTTTTAGTTTTTTTCCTGATTCCTTCCCCCATCCCACTGGCTGGGGGGAAGTGAGTGAGTGGCTGCCTGGTGCTTAGTTGCTGGTTAAGGTTAAACCGTGACACAAGCATTGCAGGGCGTAAATGCAGATGCACTGATGTTGGCTTACCACTTAGAGATATTGTTTATTAATTGATGGTGTTATGGTACCCATCAGCATGGGCCTCAAGCAGTGCGGATGGCAGCTGAGAGTTTCTACGGCTTTGGTTTTGCTACAGGTTATTTGAGGCTATGTGCAAAAAGGGGTCTCATCCTTCAATGTGCTATGTGCATTACTCTGTTGTTGCTGGAGAAAGGAAAAAGTTATGGTAATATCATTGTTTATTATAGCTTAAATGGGCTTAGCTTCCTGAGATACACACTAGATACAGAATGTTAGACAGTATAAGAAGAGTCAAAATATGTATAAATTCCTTTGTCTATCATCTTTTACTGACTTATTTATTGCACTTTTCATTACGTAGGGTTTTCAAGCTTGATTTCATTTATGACAAGCTGTTATGATATACACATTGAACTTGCGATTTTATGCTGTCAGAAACTGATGAAAACTAAATAAGTTCATAAAAATGATTGTGCTTTTTTTTTTACCTTTGAACCATTTAAATGCAGATTGAAATCCTACAAAAAGAATTTGAGGATACTAATTAATTCATAAGGATATTTTATATTTTTATTTTGAAAGTAGTTTGGGACCTGGATGTTACACAGTCATTTCTCTCCTTTCCATTACTCTTGGTTTATGTTTGTAGCTCTTATGCCAGTGCCCCTTGTGAGCATTTTATGTGGTTTCATGTGTATGACTCCCAGGATTTCAGCCTGCGTGAGCTGTATGTTACTCAGAACAGCCTGCTGTCCAGATGAACCAATTCTGACTTCTTTTCTGTTGTGTGTCACCACACCAATATAGACTAAGTATTTATAAACCACATTTTGTTGCATATAGGTAACATAGACAGGGGGTGACCTATCTGTGTATACTCCATATAACTTAATGAATGCAGTATGTATGTACAATGTGCTTATTGGGGTGTTTACCTGACAAAACCGTGGGGTTGCTAGCAGCTAGGCGGTAAGGGAAAATAACGGCCTCACGTGATTTGTCACAGAGAGAACACTTCAGCATGGTCAAGAGATGATACTGACCTACTAGTTGGGATGATTCTAGCCCCAGAGTCCAATCAAGTTATGAAACTTGTTTTTTCCTATAACGTCTGTGCTGGGAGTTAATAGATCAAAGGTATTAAAGATTATTAAAAAGATCGTCTAGAAGGGAAGCAGGTGTACTGGGTAGCCATTTGTGGCCTTCTTGCATTTCATTAGAGGATGCTATTCTCAAGGTAAGAGATGTGTGCATATTGATGATTTAAAATCTTTTTTTTTTCTTGTCGTTTAAGATTATTCACTGGTTAGGATTTTAAATAAGGTATCTGATAACCACACTAAGTTGGTTGTGACCATTAGTTAAGTTGCTGGTCACAAGTTTCCTTTATTCTTTTTTTTTTTTTTTTTTGTGAAATTTGACTTCTTTGAGAATTTCCATGATATAAATTGAATTATTTGTATTGGTGAGGAGGCTTTTTGTTGTTGTTTTAAATTCCTTTATGTTATTGTAAACATATATGGATGCAGGTTCATCCCTTAGCACTTCTCAAGTTGCCATTTAGTATCACGACAAGTAGGTCTTTGTGTGAAAACAATAAAACTTTCTGATTATTTTTAGGAATTTTAACTAAAAAAGTGTTTCAAGTAAAATCTAATCTGAACCATGTGATGAACGTTCTTCTGTAAATAATTGTGCCTTTAAAGCACAAAAGTAATTTAAAAAAAAAACAACACACAAAATTTAACTCCACAAGAAACCTTTGATAAAAGTCAGCGTAGGTTATCTCTGCAAGGAAAATGTAATCTAAAAAAATGAAGCCCTAAAAAGCATCTTTGTATCAACTTTCTATCATGAAGTGAATGTGAAAACAAATAGCTGCTTCTTTTTTTTTCTTCTTTTTTTCCATGTGGAGTAAAATACTTCTTGGTTTTGGACTGATTTCTAATGATCATAGAGTTCAGTTCACAAATTTGTGTTGCTTTTGTTTGGTTTTTTTTTTCCTTTTCCTATGCTACAGGGGTCTGGAGGTCAATAGTTATAACAAGTGTTAGAGAGTAAGTTTCACATGCAAATAATGGCATTTCAATGATAAGAGGTTCAGTTGCCAGTATAAAAATAGACACTTCCTTATACCTTTGTACGATGTCATTTATTATTCTATATTACCATCTGTGAAGTGTTATTTAATGCTCTTCAGTGTTGCATCTGTGGCTAAGTGGCACAATGAGCCAGATCAGACTGACAGACCTTGCTCTCCTTTCAGCTGAAAAGCCAATGCTTGATGCAGTATCCCTGAAAGAAGCAATCAACAGATTTACAGAACAACACAACGCACTAACTTTTACTGTCTGTCCCCAAATCATAATATTAAATTGTGTGTTAAAAGGATATTAGGAGCACAGCCTTTGGAAGAATCCAACTTGCATCCAGATCGAATTAGCATATAGATGAGCTGAAGTCCGAGATGAAGCACAACCTAGATGAGTTTTCTAGCATTATGCTGCTTTGTACGTTAGCTCTGTCAAAATACAGCTTTGTGAGTAGAGCTTTACACACACACATTTTTGAGATGTTGCATAGGAAGTGGGGAAAACATAGCAGCAGACACAAGAGAAGGCATTCACCTGCATTTCCATGCTTCCTCCGCCTTTCTCAGAAAGGCCTTCTCCTACCTGGCTGTTGTGTGTTCTCTTCCAGACCATACATAAGCAAAAAGATGCGGATTTCTCCCCACATGGAATATTGAAGCAAATACCTGGGTACTATCCAGAAAGGAGATATAAGAGAGGAATAATTATTTTTCTGAGTACTGTTGGCAGGGAGAAATTTTTTATTACTAGCTCCACATCATCACAATAAGAGTTAGAAAAGAATTATTAAGTCACTGATGGCAGCATAATAAATTATTAATCCCGAGTACTTTATAAAAATGAATGTTTACTTATATTTGAAGTTCTCCTCTTTGAGAATGTGGGTAAACTAGAAAATATCTTTGCTGTTTCAAGACTAATCAATATCTGAGGGATCTGTTAAGGTCTTAGTGCAGACCATTGGCGTTGTTTGCAAGAGTCTTACTGAAGTCAGAACATACTATCAGACTGTCTGTTGGTAGAGGAGAACCTATTTACTTACATTTACTTTACTTTGTTTACACCAGAGGAGTAAATACGACTTCGAAACCATCATTGCTTCTCTTTCCTCATCCTTGCAACATATATTATCAGATCAAGAAAAATCAATGCTTTCTGCGTTTTGCTTTTACTTAAAAATTACAAACAAAAACCAAGGAATGAAAAAAGCCAGTGGGTTTTGTATTCATTCTTTAAAAAAAAAAAAATTGTTTATCACAGCTTTCATCAAGGATTTCAAATGCAGCCGCGAACGGATTCACATTCATGAAGCTACATGCTGCTGTCACGTATTTCTCCAGAGTCCAGTTGACTCAGAAAAGATGACTGTGCCCTCATAAAAGTTGTAACAGTTCCAAATCTGATTAAAAGCCTATCACTTTCCCTGTATCATATTGCAAAGCTTGTAAGTAGCAAAGTACTGGGACTTCACTGCCGCGGTCCTGCTTCTCTGTGCGTGGGTGACCACTGGGAAGGATCCCAAGAAAGACGTTGTTTGAGACTGCTTATTGCTAATCACATTTCACTTGGGCCAGGCTTTGCTACCTTCCAGGCACTTTTGTGTTTGAATATCTGTCGAGAGAGGTGGGATATCTGGGTGGGAATTACCATTGGAGGGGAGTTACCATTAGTTGAGAGGCACATTAGGCTTTGTAAATCATAGTGAGCATTGATGGAATGAGAATAATGAGCATTCTTACATGGTGTTGTGTTTTTAAAAATAGTAATTTTGCTTGGTCCTTGATCCTCGAAGGTATTTAAGTGGCTAACGAGTAGGTCAGAGCAACATAGTTCACTCATTCATAGAGTAAACTTACTTGGACATGCTGTGGTGCAAGTTTAAGTAGAATGGAAGATGAGAAAGCAGGTGTTACCCACACAAATGTGGACAAAGAGCAAACCTGGTTTTTACATCTCTCTGAAAATGATAACCCTTAAAAGAATTTGTTATAGTAATTTTCAGCTTTTTTTTTTTCCAGAAGCACATAGCTGAATTCTGTCATGTATGTAGAAAATCTGTCTCAGATTAAATAACCACTCTTAAAAATATTGGGTGGCATAAGGAAAAATAGGAAAAATTAGCAGAAATTTGTGTAAATTGTATTGAGGGTGGGCGAATGAGATGCTGTTCTGACCAATGCCCTAGACATCCACTGTACTGTCATGTTTTATCTGAATTTTAGCAGGGAGCTTTTTGTACACTTTTCCATATATAGCTTGCCCTGTAGATAGGAGAAGGTGTTTGTTCCACAAGAAACAATAGCAACCAGAAATTACTGCCAGCTCATCAGATGCAATTGAATAATAATGAAAGCTAATGCAAGACAACATTCAAGGTTATTTTTAAATCTTTGTAAAGGTCAATGTATTCAATGGTATTCAATTCCAACTGCTGAAAGAGTTGCTGTGTTTAAATATGATGCCCTTGTTTAGGAAATAAGAGATCCTTACTAGGAAGGGTAAGCAGGACAAAGGTATATCTATGTCTTCTCATCACATAGTTTAGGAAAACAATTTCAGAATTATCAAACACTGGTGATTACTTTCAGTCTCAGGAACTTGTGTACTTTTTCCTCCACCTCAAATTGCTAAGTTCATTGCCAGAGAAAGAGCAAGGTGCCTCCCTTGTGGACCTTTTCTATCCTGGGTAGCCATAGGAAGCAAAAACTGTCTCAAAACTCTTACTGGTCTAACCCCTGGATGGTCTGGAGATGTCATCAGGTAATCATTTGGCCACTGTAAATATGTCACTATGTAAATGTTGTAATGTTTATGGTCTCTTGTAGTCATGGCTTCTGTCCTCACCACTTTTTGTCATTGTGCTAGTAGCAGGAGAAAAAAACCCCAACACTCAGAAATGGAGAAGTGAGGAGTAAGAGGAGAGCAAAAACAAACAAACTGAGAACACCTGAATGGGCTTACTGACTTTAGCTAGCTAGAGGTGTGTACATCATCTCCTTTATGTTGTTAATTGTTGAAGAATATTACAAGTGTGCTCCACAATATCATATAGAAAATGCTGCCAATGCATCTCAGAGGGAAAAATGCCAGCATGGAGCCTCATGCAAATGCAGAGTCCCTTCCCTTTAAGCGGGATGCCATAGCATATCACAGCATCTGTATCAATGGCAGTAACTGTAGTACTTTGCTGTAAATGAGATACTTGCTGGCTGGGCGATCATACAGCCAAAGAACAGAAAGGCAAAGAAAGGCACAGGAGTATAGATATAGGACTTCATAGATTTTAACTTTAGAAATATTTATTATCAAGTTTAAGATTCTAATCCTTTTTTTTGTAATTAAAGATAATAATAGTGTAGTCATGATGTATGTGATTAATGAGCTAGAACAATTCTCCTGGAGGAAATCTCAAACTTTTCTATTATCCAGATGCTCGTATTCTCTGTTATACATGTTGGACTACTCATACAGCATTTCACATATTTATTTGCAACTCCATTTGTTAAAGGCTAAGAAAAATCATTACAAAGGTAACGTAACAATGTTAAACTCACAGCAGATAATTCTCAAGTAGTATAAGTTTAACTAAGCTCCCTTTGAATAGGAAAAATGTTTTTACATAAAGATTTAATATGTCTTTGTAATGTAACACAAGCAAAGCAGTTTAATACATAATGCCTAGAGGCAGCTTTGCATAAATGTTTAGTTACCAGACTCCCTTTTTCCAATGGGAGATAGGCATTTAAATGCTTTTGAAGATGTGGACCTTAAGACCATCTAAGGTCTAGTCATTGTACAAACTTGCTGCTTTCTACTTTTCAAATAAACCATCTGGATAAAGGTTAGGGGCAAAGAAAGAGACCATTCAAGGACAGATAACAGCTGAATGGCAATGGTCATTAGGTCTGTAATTTTTTTCCAGCCCTTCCAGTGGAATTGCACAAAGAGATCATATTGAAGGAAAAGAGGAACTAAAGGAAGAGGGTTCAGAAACAATCGGCAGAAACAACAGGCGGCACAGAGGAGATGATTCAGAGAACAGTTTTACTTTAGTGACGTCTGTTAACACGTGCACTGGACTTTGCTGTGCCTTGCTGTAACCTGTCAGGTTTTAGTGAAGAAAGACATTTGATTTCTTGGATATGCCAGGTATTATATGTTTCTTTACATCCACATACAGGTAATTGGACACAAAATGAATAAGTAGCAGATAGTTACTTTATAATTAGTGAGAGAGATTCAGAAATTAAACTGGAAAACATACAGGAATGTTCAGGGATCCTGATGTTTCTTTGTTTCCTTGTTTGAGGAAAACTCTCATGAAATAGTTGGATAATGCAATAGGTGTGATATTTAATATTGCTATCCAGTATTTCCTGCTCCCGGGAGAGGTGCAGCTCAGGTACATTTATTTGACAGGTCCTCGTTTTCTTTGCTGGCCAGTTTAGGCCAATGGGTGCTTCACAGCAAATGTTTTCATGTAGCTTAGGAAACTTTGGTGCTTCATTAGCTTACTGGAAAGCATGTGTAATTAAAAAGCAAAGAAAAATAGTCAAAAAAGAAAGATGAGTTACAGAAGCAAGAAAGGTAGCAGCTAAAGGGAGATATGGCATCGGAGGAGATCTCTAAAGATCTCTGAACATAGACACAGTAAACTTATTTTACTGCCAGGAGGACGAAGGGAGAGGGTGGTGGTTTTCATACTATAGGAGCTTTTGTTTGTGATTAGAAGCACCTTTTCTTCAATTCCCTTTGTCCTTTCAAGGAGGAGTCAAGACTAACAGAAAGGCAGGATTTTCAACAGCAGTAGAGTGCGTGCTGTCCTCTGGCTCATCAATGCTGGAAAGTCCCTGGGAGCTCTTAAATCACAGTGTAATCATACTGTCTTGAAAGTATGCAAATAATTGAATAAAATTCTCTAGAAGTCTTTTTAAGGACTATTGAACAGAGTTAATTTACAAATGGGATCAAAATATGCTTATTTGCTTTTAGAATTCTTGGCATTTATGCAGTTGGGTATTCACTTTTACAGTTTTGCTTTCTCCTGGCTTGCTAAAGCGCATGTGCCTTGAGACCACTGAAGAGCATTTTTTTTTCCCCCATCTGTGATTGACTCTTTGCTGGTTTGTTTTCCCTTTGTTTGTATAAGCTTCTACATTTAAAATTTCTACATTTAATCCATTCTACTAAATGGATTTACGAGAGCAGTCTTTTGCAATTTGATTGGTGTTTGAAAGGATTCCTTTGTTTTAAGAGGAGTTTCAAGAAGCATAGTTAAAGGAGCTGGTCAGGCTGGAAGAGCTACATTAGAAATGAAGCTGCCAGGAGAATGATCTGATTTGGATTCTAGTTAATCCAAGGATTTATGGATCAGCCTTCAAAGGAGAAGTTAAGACAATATTTAGGAAAAAATGTCCCCCACAAGCCAACCCTTTGCATCTTTTGTCAGGTTGGACTTGACTAATTTATTCTAGATTAACAAATCGATGAAAAAATCGATTTGAAGATACATGAGTAGTATTGAACAGGTAACAGAAATCGATCCAGAAACTTGAGGGAAAAAATGAGTACGAAGATTAGAAAAGACGGCCACTGAAATTTGACTCCGAAGTCTGACACACTTAAATGCAAATATCCTGCATCCTTTATCCATTTGTATCCCACTGAAAACCCTGGCCCCCTTTCCCCTTACACCCTTTTAATTATACAAGGGCCCTGGGAAGAGATGAAGTTCTGCTCCTGACTTTGCCTTTGTTCAAGTGCTCCCGCGTCAGGTCTCTTGAACTCTGCAGTGTTCCTTCAGATATGCATTTTGCTGGGGATATCATTTTTTGTCAATGTAGCAAGGTGTGCTGGTATTGATGATGAAAAGCATTATGCGAACCTGAAATATTCTTATTAATTGAATTGCTAACTTATCTTGGCCAGTTATAATGTCAGCAATGCTCTGGAGAAATTTCTTATCTCAATCAGTTATGTCCTGGTCTATGGCAATGGCAATATCTGCATCAAGCTTGATTTCAACTTCTTTTGAGACACTACACCGTAAAAACTGCTCCCAGCATGAACATAGCTGTGCAAAAACCAGTGTCTTAAAACCTAGCCCATAAATCAGGAAAACTGTCATGAATGAAAATGCAGTTTTGCTGGTTATATTTATGTCTTGCAGTGGGGCTGCAGTCTGCGTGCTTGTATCAGCTAGATCAGACATGGTCCCTCTCAGCAGGAGCCTTTGTGGTAGAGGCCAAGGGTCTTTGCTAGTTGGTTGGGGTTTTTGGTTTGTTTGTTTGTTTCATTACTGACAGCTATTAAAACTTCAGATTAATAGGTATGTGGAGGTATGCAGTTTCAGCAATAGTGCTCAGATACCAGAGCTGCATTTACTCTAAGAGATTTAGAGTCATATTAATGGCTGTCTCTGGTAACTAATGCTGGAAGGGATGCTGGGTGTGCCACCTTCCGACATGTAGAGCTCCATGCTGAAATGGAGAGAAGAGTGCTAGAGGTTGTTTTAAAGCTGATGTGATTCCATTGGTTGCAACAATATTATTATCACCAATTAACTCGGGTCCAAGGAGAATTTGGTGCAGCATTTTTTACGTATTTCTCTGCGGGTTTCTTCCTGTATCGAGTACAGTAGCGTGAAAGAACAGCGTCATGTCCTTAAAACTTACCAGTAAGGAGAACGTATTTACAACATGTCTCTGAACAACATTGCATGGATGATAGAGCACTTCTAAAAGAATATCTGTGAAGGAAATAAACCCATTAATTGAACAGAATTATTGCACACCAAAGCTACATGTTTGAGAGGTCTCTACAGTATTCAAATAACTATCGAACCATTTGACACATCCCTAATAAAAACCTTTATCCATTAGCCCCATTGGTGCATGCTTAGGCAAATTAACTCTTTTACATGTAGATCTAAAGAAAATGGTGTGTTATAATTAAATGATTCTTTTGGGGGCAGTAAACTTCTCTTCAAACAGCTTGAATATTAGTGCAGTCGTTTTTCTTTCAGCCCTACTAATCACAGCAAATTTAGCTTGCACAGCCAGAGTCAGGGTGCATGTTACAGGACATTCTGGCAATGGCAATGAACAAATCCCATAAGTACTGGTGTTTGGCTTATAGAAGGATTTTATCTGAAGTTAATGTAAATTTATCTGGATTCTTGCTGTTTGTGAAATCTTGTTGCTGTTTTAGGATGTCTGGTACTTAAGATATGTGTAGGTCAGAGCCCACCCTATAGAAGCCCGTTGTATGACTGACTTTGGATTTGAATGGGAGATCTGGAGGATAAATGGCAATTGTAGTCATTACATTTTAAAAAACCACACCCCCCCCCAAGTCACTCAAGTTTTTCTCCCCAGTTTCTAAATCATTTGAAACTTATTTGACTTAGATGAGATTTTGAACACTCCTTATGCTGGATGGAAAAGGCATCAGATACTGAATCAGAATGGAACAGACCCATAGTTGCCTAGATTAATATTTAGGCCAGGATTTCCTGACGTGACTACCAATTGCTGGGATCTGATACTTTGAACTATGCCTCATTTACTGAAAGTGCTGAATACCTGTTTTCTGAAAACTGGGCTCTATGGACATGACCTGTTCTGACTTCTAGTTATAAAGCTAAATGTGCCACATTTAAATGCTGTAATTTCCTGGGACTGCACAAAGCTGCTTCCAAAAAAACAAATGTATGTGTTAAAGACCTTAGATTTTTGTCTAGTATATAGAAGGTAGTCTTCATATTATTATCAAATTTAGCCTCAGATTTCCACAGATATCTGCTGGAATTAACAGGATGAAAGATATATTCAAACCTCCTTTTCTTTACTGTCTATGTCTTCTATTGTCAGTCTCGTGGGTGTGCTCCTGCTGAGTGGGGCAGACGACTGCTCTCAAGCAGTTCCAGTGCAGTTAGTTGGATGGCTGCATCTAGCACAGTCCTCTGTTGGCAACTACATGATGTTATTGGTAATAAGGATCTCTCTCTTTTTTTTTTTTTTTTTTTTTTTTTTTTTTGGAGGAGGAGGAGGAGGAATAGAGTTTACAGGGACTGCAAATACTCTGGTTTGCCTTAAGGCCCATCTGTGCCTGCATTTTTATGTTTTTCTAGAGAGTGGTGAGCTCCTGTGTGAGCCAGTGTCATCACCCAAATCTCCTTTTCCCCCTGGGCTTTCTGAACTCCCTGGTAAGTGTCTTGGAGCTTTCAGCTATGTAATGACTTCAGTATCTGACATCTGAGGTCAGGAACCTCAGCTATTATCAAAGTAGAATCATTTAAATAGGACTTCTGATAGTACGGAACGTTAAGTAAGATTAGGAGCAAGATGTGATTCAAATATCCAACTGATTATGGACACTGCGATTTTGAATTCCAGTAAGCAAAGCAGATTGCTTTTTCAAATTATATGCTGCAGGATATAAAAGAGCAAACAGTTTATCTCACAGGACCATGAGTTGCCTTCAGTTTGCACATGCAGCTTACACTGGTGGGAGTACTAGTGTATTCTGAGGGAATGATATACAGTCCAAACCTGACAAATCTCTTAAGGGGAGCGGTGTTCCAAAACGAGCCATCCATTTTGTTTGGCACCGCTTTAAATTTGAAATTAGCACACTTAAAATGGCTAAATTCAGCGTGCATGTGGATGTCTCAGGCCGCTGGTATGGATTCTGGAATACGATATGCATGTTTTCTGTTATCGGTGTTCCCATTGTGCTTAGATAAACAGATCAGTTACGGTGCCCAGGCTGATCACTTGTAGAGCATCTGAGAAAAAGCAGCATGTGTCTGTTCTGTCCTTTATGGCATCGTATTAGTCACTTCTAAGGCTCATGCAGATTTACTGAGAAGCAGAAAAGAGACCCCTGCAATGGGTCATGGCTGGCACTAAATTATGGGTAAGCAATGTAGTGCGATGAGAGCCTAAAGGGTGGCTGAGGTAGCCCCCTACTTCCACTGAAGTCAGTGAGATTAGTGGTTTATCTCATGTATGATTTGGTCCCTAATTTAATACAACTTTAACTTCTTTCTAAGCCCTTTATGTGTAAGTCACACTGATGTTTCTGGTATGCATTTACATTGCTGCCACCTTAGACTTTCAGGATTTTTATTCCCACCTAAGAAGGATGATTTCTTCTTTGCTCCTGGTCAGGCACTGATTAACACTGTGCACTGATTTTAATTACTCTACCTACACTTTCCAAAGGTGGTAAGAGACATAACTTCCAAGAAAACTTAGGAGGTGTTTCCTTTCTCATTGATTTCATGAGACGAAAATTTATCCATTACGAATTTGGTGAAGATTAGGAATTGCAAAAACATTATTGTTAGTCAGTAATTGATTTATTTCAGTGCTCTGTGTTTGTGAGGGTCATCAGTTCACTTCCATGGAAGTGCAGCTTATCTCCAGCTGTAATTCATAACCATTGCTTCAACTCTTAGCATCAGAGGGTTGTTTAACCTTGAGGCTACTTGCTGTATCAGTGGTGATGCCTAGTGTGGAGATGTGCTATTTTGTAATGCAGAGATTGTACCTCAAATGTCCTACCTTACAGACTACATTAAGTTTTCTAGAAGGTGAAGCATTATTTTCCGCATCTCCCCTGGGATGTATAGAAAGCCTACTGAATTCTTTAAAGACTCGGTATTTAGTTTGCTTACCAATCTCTTGCTATTGTCAGATACCAGTGAAAATACATAACGTAACACACAAAAAAGAAAAGATGTTTCAGCATTATGTAAAAATCGCCTTTGTTCCACTTACTTTGAGATGTTCTTTGAATGCCAAAAATGGTCCTTTGGCATGTTATGTAAGTCTTATTTATTTCCACATGGAGAAATGTTTCCTGGTAGTATGCGGGCCAGACACTGTCAGGGATCACAGGTGCCAAAATGAAGGGTCATGGGTCTGACCTGAGAACGACTAATTTCAGACCCAAAGGAGGCTAGAAACATTTGGGATATTCAGAAGAAGAAAACAATTTCTTCCCTTTTTCACTTTCTCATCCCCCAAAAGAAATAGTCACCAAGTTCTCATGGAAGTTCATTGCTCAGACTCAGGCAGTGACCAGGTTTTACCACTTCACAGTTCACGTTGTACCAGCTGATGATGAAAAGCCACAGCAGTTTTAACTGTTCTTAAAGTGACTTTATATTATACCTAAAAAGCAAGAAGCAGCTACTGTTAAACTGGCTGGAAGTTTTCTGAAGGCTTGTGTCTCTAAAGCGAAGGTTTGTTGAAACTGAAGCATGTGGAACTGGTTGAATCTTTGACAAATTTTCCAGCATGATACGAAGGTAGATCTTAGGGTCCTTGAAGCTCCTAGCTTCCCTACCATCTAGTTCCCAGCCCTCTGGTTTCCTAGTCCCAATGATGCTTGCTGGGGGAATAATTGTTGCAGTGGTGGGGAAAGAGAGACTGAACTCTTAAAAATAGCTTCTCTGCAGTTCTGCTCTTTAAAAAGTAGCTCATATTCTGCCTGCACCTTGACACCCAAAAAATTTACGCGCAATTTATTCTAAATGTGAAATTTTCTATGCGGGGGGTAATTTTCGCACAACTTTAACTTTCTGTACTAATTACAAAGCCATTTTGTTAACTTCTCATGAACTTTTTACTTATAGGTATTTTTCAGGGTAATTAAACTTTTTAAGTAATTCAGCTGATACTGTACATAGTCTTATTTACAATGTAATTAGGACCACTACAAGAAGAGTGAAAGCAATTAGTGATTTAACCCTAGTAAAGAATGCTTTGAGTTTTAGATCTGGAGTTTTGTGCTTTTAATCCCTCCACACCTACCTCTGTAAGAATGAAGGTAAAGGAATACACAATGTGTTTAATATTATTTCAAGGGGAGAATCGCAGTCTGGGGAGCAGAACTGATTTATATTTGTGTAGGTTGCAAATAAAATAGTTTTTTTCCACATTAAGCAGTGTCCCCTTGTCTTTCAACAGGTACTTGGAATTCCTGGTTTCCTTTTCTAGCTTAGACATTGATACACTGTCTGGCCTTAGGTAATCTATTATCAAACTTTCAAATTTATGTGCCTGTAGCTACATTCAGATACTTAAATAAGTGACTTGAGGACTGTCAAAAAGCAAGTAATTTATGTAATTGTGTAACTATGGAGCACAACCCCAGTTCTGCAAAAGCGAGGATATCTAATTTTACACTGATTAGTGCTGTTCACTTAAACATGTGCATAACCCTTAGTAAGAAGGGGAACTGGGTGTCTAATTTGAAGTAATAAATTTTGAATGCTCTGTCATTCTCTAAGCATGTCAGTTTATTTGTGTACAAAATATTTCCATTTCTACCATGTCTCTAATTCTGCAAAGATTTTTTTTTTTCCTGTATTAGCCCAGTCACCAGCAATTACGATGTCTGTTGAGTGTGTGCGAGTAGAGAAAAGTTGCTTAACTAATGAAATGATGCTCTGATAGCTATTGGTAAGAAAAAGTAAACAACAGCTTATTTTCATAAGTCTTCGTTCTTCAGTGAAAAATGTATAAGTATTTGGGTAGCAGCTACTTCTCTTTAATGAATAACGTTTTGGAAGAAAGACACCTGTATTAAGTATCTGACTCCACAGCTCCCTTACTCTTGCCCTAACAAAAAGCATTTAGTGAGATGTCAAAAAATTCTCCTGCAGACTAAGAAGAAAACCACTGTGGACATTTCTTACCTTTCCATAGTGGGGGAGAGGGTTTAGAATATGTATGCATTTGTATCTATATAGATAATCTTGCAAGTGATTTTGGTTTTATCTTCAAGATAAATAAGTACTATAGACCAAAGATGCTGGTGTAGACAGGCAGAATAAGTTTCTGAAGCAAGTATTTCTGTGATGGAAATAATGACCATCCCTGTGTGAACAACTTCCAGCCATTCCATCCATTATGTACCTATTACAGTACATGCAGCTTTGACTGCAAATTACATATATGCCCTCCTGTAGTCTACATCCCCTTTGCTCCCTTGCTTCATTTTCAAGAATAGCTCAGATTTTTCCAGGCTTAAGTAAAGAATTAAGTTATACTTTGAAATGATCAGAACTTTTCTCTTAAAAAATACATGACTTGATGTAATGCTATGTTTTGTGAAGGAAGTTAAATGTGGCTTGCTGCATATTTAAAATGATGACCCTTTCTTTTAAATTGCTTATGACGTTTAATCAGCAAATCAAGACATACTTCAACTCTAATTAAAGCTCAGTGGAAACGCAGAAGGGTAATGGACGTAGGACAGGCAATCATCTGAAAATTGAAAAAGTAGTACATTACAGAAAATGTTTATGGCACATTTGCATTTTCAGAAGGCAGATACAGTTGCTTCTGCTGCATCAATTATCAGAGTTTTAATAATTAGCTGCTGTATAATTAACCATTAAATCAAGGAAGTTGTAGTCTTGTTTCCTTGATAAGAGGTTTCAATATTTCTGTATTCACAGTATGAAACAGCTATATCTTTGTTTTAAATTACTCTAGTAGAGCTTATTTACATTCCCAAGCATGAGTAAATTTTACAGCCCTCAATATTACATTATTGCTGTATTGTATGAGCTTCGTTCCAGTTTCTGTCAATGAAATCCTCTTAGGTTGGGTTCAGAGTCATGTTAGGTCTTTGTGCATTTGGCCAGGCCACCCTGGCTAGAAGCCATCTGGCTTCATGTGAGTTGTGCCATTCACAATAGCTGAGTGTCAGGGCCCTCTATCTTTTCGTAAGTCTTGTTAAATGTGGGGTTTTGGCAGCTCTAGATGGTTCTGAATCCTGGAGTTCCTGCTTCTTGTGCCTTTGGATTATTATCTGCATATCTTTTTTCTTTTTTCTCTCCTCCTCCCCATCCACATTTTTTCATTGACTGTGTGATTACAGTAGCAAACATGATGAAGTATGCTAGGCTGGATTTGTTGCTGGTGTAGTTTCGGTAACTTACGTTATTTGTGAATTTGACGCATGATGCAGGAAGATTATATAATGATTTAAGGGGTAGGAGAAAAAAGTTCTTTTTCCATGCATATATGTTTACATTTAATAAAGATCCTGTGGGATGGGTATGGTTTGTTAGACAAGACAAACAGAATTTTATTTTATAAGTTATCACAAAAGGAGGAGTGTAACTGATCTCCACATATATACTACATGTGAAACAAGTATTGCAATCTCTTTCTAAATAATTGCTTATTTTTTTTCCATAAGTTTTTTCTTTTGGACTAGTATTGATAATATATTGTTCCTGCTCAGACATTACTTCTTCCTCCTCCTCTCCCACACTTCCCTTAGGAAAATGTTGACAAAAACCTTTTGGCTTGTGCAGAAACAAAGAAAACCAAAAACTTCTCACTTATTGCCTATGTGTTACATGCACAAACCAGACAAAAGATAACCACTGCATTTAGTTTGCAGTTTGAGTGCATTCAGTTTTGAAGTGAATCATATTGAGACCTGAGGAGACACGGCTCTGCTGTTGAGTGCTTCACTGGCTTTTTCTGATTGAGTAGCGGAATTCAGAACTGGTGCAAAAAGCCATCGAGAAGTCTACTCATGCAAGGTTTGATTCTTCCCAATCCCATGCTAGCCCAAGCACACAAAGTCCTAAAATACATAATGTGTGTTAGAAAAGTCTTATTTTCTTAATTCAGGAGCTAATGAGATTTTTATGATAGGCTTCTCTGTCTAAATTAGCACTAGTTTCTCATAAAATTTTCTCTCTCTCTAAGATCCTTGCAGCACTGTTCCATTTGCTCAGCTTTTGATTGTGGCCCTATCTAGAACCTTGACAGATGGGCTGCCTAGTGCTTAAGGTGCTTGCACCAGCACACAGGAGATTATAACCTAGTTTCAAGCTCAATTTCTGACCTGTTGGGTGATTTGAAAGAAGCCGTTCTGGTTGCCCCTTTAGTTAAGCGGAGAGGATGCTATGAACTGTCTTTGTAAAGAGTTATGGTTATCTGTAGACAAATAGTACTACTTCCTAGCCATTCATTACAGCTTTCAGGGTTAGGGGATGGGTAGCCAAGTACTGCTGGTGAGACAGCCTGTTGCCCAGGAAGGAGGTTGCATGTCAAGCCTTTTTAGTGTATTAGATGTAGAACAAAAGGAAGATACAAGTAAGATTTCAGAGGCATTTTGATTTCTAAGAATATTGCCTAGTTTGGAGTTTCCCCAGTAACATAAGGCATGTTCTCTGCATGCTGCTGGAGATTCTGGGTTTTGTGTTGTGGGGTTTTTTGTTTGTTTTGGTTTGGGGGGATTTTTTGTGGTGTTTTGGGTTTTTTTAAATCAGATGTGCTGTTCTGAAGTTCAGTGTCTACATTAGGTATATATTGCAGTAAATGACAGGAATATTTTTGCAAGAGATATGTGTGACTACATATAAAACAAGAATGTCTAGCATTTTGTATTCATGAGTATGGTTCCAAACAAGATGTTTATATCTTATTAGGGCGGGGTGGGGGGCAAATGATGAAAAAAACCCACCATTTTTTAAGTAATGAAAAGCAAGAAATTCTTGAGAAATGAAACATCCATATTTTTCTCAGCTCTTAAAAATTACATGAGTAACAAGGAAAAAAAAATTATTGACTAATTAAAAATATTAATGAATAAGTTTAAGTTAATGTGAAATTCATTCTTGAAGTAATTTGGTAAGTCTTATTTTACCTAGTTTTAATAACCGCATTTCTCATCAAACCATCCAAATTCAAGGAGGATATGACAGTTATTAATAACATGAAACTTGTGTTAAAATAAACAGGAGGAATTAACATGTGATGCATACAAATGTAATTCTGAATGATTCCTTTTGTTGAAGTTAGTTCACCAGGAATTTTGCTTGAATTCATGACTGATGTTTTCAATTTATCTTACGTTGCAGAAAAGTTGTATTTAGCAGATGGAAGGGTTCTGATGAATGCAGCGCTTGTTTTTTCTGCTATCCAATAAAACTGGAATGACACTGTGTGAATCTTGGAGCTCTTGTGATCTGTGAGAAGCCAGGAGAAATTGTATTATGGTAATTGACTTCAGTAGGATATAGACTTTCTTCAACAATTCCATGGGGCTTTAAGTATTTTTGCAGTCTATTTTAAGACGTGCAGACTGGTGGAAGTAGTGCTTCTAATCAAAATGGGCTATATTTTATTCAGACCTTGGAGACCAAGTAGGTAGAGCTAATTGGCTTATAACTGACCTGCTTAAAGGATGTCAAAATTGGCTGTTGGCTGTTCCTTTATAACATTAGTTTGATTGACTAAGAGTCTGGCAGCAAGATATGAAATATTATGAACCCAATTCATTAAAATTGTCCTCATTTTAGATCATTACATATTTTCAGAACAAATGGAACATACTTGCAGCATAAAAGAAATATATAAATTACTAACCCATCAGCCACCTCCTTCTCTTTCTGTTCCCCTCCCTGGAATAAAAAAATCCAGTTGATCATGTGAAAATAAGGGGGGTGCAGTGGGACATAATTTTTTTCCATGGTATTACACAAAATAAGTGTCTTTAAAAAAAAAAAAAATCTTTAAAGAGGAGTATCATGGGCTTGATTTTCATTATTTACTTCCAAGTTATCTGGTTGCTTGTCATGCAAGGACTCAATGCAAGAGCGATGTGCATATAGATCTACCATTACATCAGCATTCTGCTTCTCCTGTTTATTGGGATAGTAGTTTTATTTCACCTTTCTTAAATCATTGACTTTTACTCTGCTAGGCATATAGCTGTCCTTTCCCAGGTAAATGATCTTATTACACTCTTAGAAGTATTCAATTCTGAATGTGGCATAATCAGGTAATGGTTAGATGTAAGACACATGTACTGTTTGTAGTCTGAAGAAACTGCAGCTAGTGGTCTTTCCACCATGTAAGAGGATGGGAAATTGGGAAGTTTCAGTGTCTTGCGTGCACATATGTTTTGTATATATGTACAGCTGTACTTCATACCTGAGCACTAATTGGTAGGGAGGAAGATACTGCTCTGCGTTCTTAAACTGAGCTGTTAGCATAAAGTCAGGACCTAAAGGATTATTTTAGTTAGAAAAATTAGTGTTGAAACTGGGTACCCTTATGTTATCCCACCTGTTTACCACAGGGGGTAATACTCTTGCAGAGACAAAGTCTTGTTTCTCTGAATGCAGAAGGAAGTGGGGTTTTGCTAGCGGTTCATCTTTTCAGGTAGTGTTTATGCTGGAAATCATCTCACTGAAGTTTCCTTAGGGCCACATTCCAACTGCTGCATTTTCCAATGTCCTTGGCTTTCTCCTCTCTCAGGTCCTTGGCTCTATCCTTTGCAAACAGGATCACTCAACTCTACTGAAAAATAGCCACAGCCCTCCAGATCCCCCTGGTTTGGTCGGGCACTGCTACTGCTGTGTTACACCTTGTTTCATAAGGATATTCTTGTGCGTATGTGTACACAGGTAATATCAATATCATTTTCATTCACCAGTTCCCAGGAAGTGTAATTTAAAGCATATCTAGCCATAGGGCTGTCTTGCAAGTTGTGCAAAGCAGGCTATGTTCTCTCAAGGGTGTTTTACGTGCGCCTTGTGTAATGGAGCTCACCGCGCGAGCCTTCAACCCATCCACACGTGACAGAGACGCTGGCAGAAGGGATGATCTGCCTCACGCTAGGCACGGAGTAACCTTCAGCGGCATCACCTGGGGTGCCTTAACAGACCCCTGTGCAGGGCCCTGCAGACTCTGAGCTTTACAAAACTCCAAAGCACCCTGTGCTCTGCCTGCATCTCCCCCACTGCTGGGGGATGCTGCAGCCATGGTGCTGCCTCTCTCCTGTTGCAGGGAGGAGCAGTAGGGTGCTTGCTACAGTGACATCAAGGGGTGCAGGTGATCTGTCCTTTGGCCAAAGGCTTCTGTTTTTTTAGTGCAGAATTATGTGCAGAACACAGCTAAAATGGCATTAAAAGACATTTGTTGGCCACCTAAAGCTGTGTTACACACAACACGGAGGATTTACAGTGGTGTTATTCCATATGCATTTGAGCTATGCACTTTATCCAAGCCTTTGGAGTTGCTCATTAATATATATTGTTGTTTATTCATTTTGGCAAACCCCCCAAAATCCTACAGGGGCCAAACCTAACTGAAGTCCTCATTAGCTCTAATAGCAAATGATGCATTCAGCATCTGTAAGCTGAAAAACTTAGTCCCTTTTTCTTTCTTTACACATTAAATAGGTTTTTCAAGTTCTGCATTTGAGCACAGAAGGCACAACATAATGAGTTCCAGTCTTCTGAAAGAGGCAATGTGCTAGGGAGCATTTGCCTTTTGTGGTTTTGTTTTTTTTTGTTTTTTACTTTGCAGTTCCAAACGTAGCGACTTTCAGAGATGTTGCTAGATGCTTATGTTCATCTGTGTGTTCTTTAGCAAATACTTTGACAGTTGGTAAAGTGAGAATATCATTCTTTCATTGTTACACGCTCCTTCCACATCAGTTACCCGATGCACAAAGTAAAAGTCGCAGTCATGCTCAATTCCCATTCTTCGCGTTTCAAATCTCTGTTGGGATGTAGGTGGCTCAGGTAGAAGTCTGGTATCATTTGCAGGAGCCTTGTAAGCACTATGGGAGGAAAATAATAATATGGTTAAAATAATGTCGTCTCTTGGTAATCTAAATTTAACCTGTGGTAATGACCAAAAACTTGTTACTTGTGGTTTGTGTTCTGTGCCGAATGGTTTTCATATTGTTCTCTTCCACTGTGATCAGGTAACAAGTTTTAAAACAAAGCCACAGCAGCCAGCATTAAGTATTGTTTTTTTTTTAAAGAAGGAACAATCTCTTGCTCTTCTCAGCAAACCTTCACAGCATAGTGAGGCCTTCCTTTTCCTTGACTTTGGCTGGAGATACACTTAGTTCTGCATTGAGCCTTGCAGCCAAGCTCTGGGGAAAAAGGGGGGATCTGAGGCTTTGGTAGATGCTGGTTAGCAGGCATTTTAAACTTCCCATTCTAGTGCCTAAATTAGTTGCAATTATGACAGCATCATAGTTCAGAAGAAAAATGATGATTCAGACCATCTGCTACATGTAATTACCGGACTTTCTCATATATAAATAAAAATACTGTTAATGGGTGGAAGTAGCAGTGATGAGAGTTTCTTATGAGCATATAAGTCTACATGTGTGTACAATGTGTAAAGGAAATTCATGGTAAAAAGCAAGGTTTATCCAAGTTTTGTGAATTGTTTCAGTCATTTTGCAAGAATAATGGATTATAAGAGACAGGAAGTTCTCAGTTCTATTTAGTGCATTCTTTAAAGAAAGATGAACCATTTTATCTCCCTGCATTTCATGCAACCTTTCCAGTGCTTTCTTTTGCTTGTGAAAACTTATATTCTTCTTTTCATCCTAGTGCACTAAATGCTCCTTTTCTTACATTGTTAACAGTGTAATACCATCGGAGACATGATAGAAAGCACAGTGATTTGCCTCCAGTCTTTCTTCTGTCCATCTAAAGTACTAGTGCACAACCTGCATCTGTCTATGATGTCAAATTCATGTTGTTTTCCGTGATTTACACAGTGAGGACCAAAAATCAGGTAAATTTAATCTATTTGCATTTTATACTCCCTTGAACCATTTTTACTGATTTGAGGCCTTGATATTAATCACTGTCTCTCAGTATTTCTCTTGTCTGTTACCTGTCTATCTACCATTTTCCCTTTCAAATTCTGCTGAAAACTCATTTAGTTTTTTGCTACCTTCTTTTCTCCAGCACTCTGCGCATCCTGCCTTAACCAGACTGTCTTTTTTTCATTTGTCTTATGTATTTATGGATTGGAATATGTCCTTTGCTGTACATTAAATCCTTTGGTGCTCCCTAGCCAGCCTTGACTGTGTGAATTTAATGAGAGCTGTGTAGTGGTTGGTGTCGTAAGTTATCTTAGGCTGATTTTTCAACTGTCTGCTCTTGGGCTAGTTTATCACTTTCCTGATGTGGCATGCATAAGGGTGCCCCGAAGGCTGCTACTTAGAGAAGCGATCTCATTCTCTGAAGTCTATGGCTCATCTGGATGCAGGGCTGCAGCTGCTTTCCTCTTAGGTATGCATTTATGTTACAGGGTGGGACATACATAGTGGAAAAATAATGTCGAGGGAAGGCTTGTATCTCCTGAGCATCTCTGGAGTGCAGGGAGAAACATCCACAAGCAGAATGATACTAGAAGCATATTTTAGAGCTCCAAGTAGTCTAGCCCATTTGCAGACTAAAGAGAGGTTATGAACAGGGATGATTATGATCCTGACAGTTCCTGGACTGCTGCTTTTAGTGTGGGGCGTGAATAGCATTCCCTTTTTACTCCTGTTGAGTGATTGCCTCTTCTCAGGAAGAGCTGAGGTTCTTCTACAGTCATGGAAATTGTTCCTACTTACAAAATATGGAGGAAGATCAGAACAGAAATTTGAAATTTTATTAATCATCAGGTAATCAAACCTAAATTGGAAAGTTCCAAAAATGTAGTCAGGCGTAGCAAGAATCTAATTATATGTCTTCTTGCAGTGTAGAATAAAATCCCCATGGGATAATTGCACTTTTTTCATACCCTGTACGTGTTCTTAATTTCATCTAAACTGACAACACATCAAAGCAAGCTCTTGCTGGTGTTGTACTTGAGTCTTTGACTGTCCCTTGTAAAACACGCCACACTGCTGTGGCACAAATCATTACCAACATGCTCTGTGACACTTCTTGCATATCTTGAAGGTAAGTCAGGAGACTTCTGCAGGATAATGAGATACAGTATCTCATCTTCAGCCAGCTTGTTGTCAGAATTACATCTGGTTTTAGTAACTGATAGTAAGAGATGATGTAGGGCACTGTACAGCTTTCTTCTGACTGTTCCCAGGCATATTTATGAGGAAAACTGTACAGTTCCCAGGTTTATAGTGGAGCTGTAATCAGGTAATTTACAACAAAAAGTGCTATCCTTTCATGCGTGTTTTCCATCTATGTCCTCTAAAGCTATCTTGTGAGACTGTAGTTAGAGTAACTATGATATTTTTAATGCTTTGTTTATGCCTATTTGTGGTATGTAATACAGTATTGGTTTACCATGTCACAATATTATTAAGCAGCTTAGCTCTGAATATGGAGCTGATACCATATCTAAGAAAAACATTGGTGCAGCTTGGGTGACTGTAATGCAGTTACTGAGCTCATGTGAAAACTAGCTGGTCTCCATGTGCTTTTTTGGGTGCAACTGATAAACAGACTTCAGGTTGTTGGGAAACACCATTTTTATCTGAGATACCTTTCATAGATACCCTATGATTGCATAAACTGGTTGTGGTTCACTGGGGACACCTAGTTGTCATCAGTGTTTTATGGGATCAGCATTTTAGCAAAAAGTGTGCACAGTATCCCTGAAAAGTGCTGTGGCGTGGGAGTCCAGGGTCTGTACCTCACCCTTCCATTGATCTGCACTGCAAATGCACACAAATTGCTTCACCTCCCTGTGTGTCAGCTTCACGACCTGCTGAATAAAGATAATTCACACCTTCCCAATGACGCGCTTTGTGACCTCTTGTGGTATAATAGTTTGTCAAATGGTCACCGAAGATCTGGTAGTTCAGACAATTAATAATGACTTTTTCTTGAATCTCAGTTTCATTTTTATCTCGTTTGAAGTCTGTTTTCTTTGTTTCCCAACCCGTACAGTACGCTGCAGTTCTCTTTCTGGACATTTCCTTTCCTCTTCTTATCTGATGTGGAAGGCAGTTTTATCTGGCACACAGTACTTTGTCTAATGACCTGAGCAATCAACAAAAGAAATAATTAGGCACTTAAAATGATTCTTGGACTTTTCTAAAGATAAAATGTTGGTCAGAGGCTGGTTTTGTGATTTCTGAGTTTGTACCATAAATGTTTGGGTCCTTCTGTCCCCATTCTCCCCTTCCTCTCAGTCTTTTGTATGCTTCTTGTGAAAACAAAGGTCTTTGAAAAACTCTCATGATAGTTTGCACAAGCTGTCCTTCACTTGAATTCAATGAGTGCATAGTGCTAGTTATTCAGTCCCTAAATGTGGGATTTGGGTTTTTTCCTCTGCTCTTATGTGCATTCATCCACGTGAGATTTGGATACTTTGGTCTTGCTAAAGCCTGTGGGCTGTTTTTTTTTTTTTGTTTGTGTAGCACATTTTGTTGTTGGTAGGGTTTTCTTTTCCCTCTTGTTCTACTGAAAGCATTTGTTCAGAAAGATGTCTTCGCTTTAGTGAGTTTTCCTAGCACCTGGAATTCTCAGCTGCCAAGTTGACTGTTGCTGTCGAAAGATGTTAAGGCAGGAATGGCACTGCTTCTCCACTCATTGCTGATCCCAGACCCACTGGGGAAATGACAGTGCTGAATATCTTCATCTTTGGCAGGCCAAAAGGCTGGTTCACTTGAGTCCAAATCTCTTCCAAAGCAGCTTGACCTAAGCTTACTTGGAGCTGTAATATGAACTTTTGCAAGTAAATGTGTATAACTTTTAATAAATCAAAGCACTTGTAAATCCCTGGGGCTTTTTGGCTTACAGATCTTTTCAGAAAGATTTTGTTGTGGGTTTTTTTAAGACATCTTGTTCTTTTTTACTCTCTACTAAGGTTATCTGGGAAGTCTCAAGGTAATTACATTCAGCAGAGGTTGTGGGGGGAGGCAAAGGGGGCATCTAGACTGCTTTTACTTTCAGGATGGTTACTTGTCTTATTTCATGTCAGTGAGCCAAACTCTATTCTTGACAAAATGAAACCCCAAGGTCAACTGAATCTGGATTTATGATGTCGAGCATCAGATGCACCACTGCAATGGGTGCTTTCTGGAATCCATATGGCATTACGAGAACTTTTCACTGAAGCTCTGTTTATTATGTGTGTTGTGGACACAGAGGTTTTGATAGACTCAAATGACAGATGCCTTTCTAAAATAACCTGGCATGACAACCTGCTTAGCATAAACCAGTAGAATTTAATAAATGGTTCTTTTTATCAAGCCCATAATTTTTAATTGAGCTAGAAAAGAAGATTTTTCAAGACATCAAATGATGAAACATCCCTGTATGCCCAATTTAATAGTTAATTATCCACACAAAATGTGTATTCTTTACATCTAAATATAAAAGGTTCATGTTTTCAAAATCTGAATTTTGTTCTGACTTTGCCTAAACAACACTTTATGATCAGGAATCCACTCAATTCTCACTTAGATCTTACATATGATACTACAGAGGAACTTTCCTTAATTTTTCCAACTTGTCAGCAAAATTTGTATAGACCGGATATAGTGCTACATGTCTAGTTTCACCTCTCAAGGACAATCCATTTTACAGGCACTTAAGTGGCTTAAAATATTTTGAAAAAAGAATGGGTGTAAAATGTCTGTTGGGAAATTCTAATGCAGCTATTGCTACTTCAATACTGAAGCCACAATACTGTTTCAGACAGGTTTGAAATGAGCAGTAGGGTGTGTTTTCACTAGCTAGATGTAGAACAGTGCTATGTGTAAGATCCTCACTCCAGTGTTGGGTATAGCTTGGCAAGATCAAGACTTGGCAGTCTTGGGTACAATAATTTTCTTAGGAGAAGTCAGTATAACATAGAGCAGCCCCAAACCTCTTCTCCCAACACATCAGAGGCAAAAGCAGACAGAGGTATGGGACATTATATGGTTGCATTTGCACTGCTCATCTGAGTGGCAGCAAGCCTTATTTTAAGGATCTGTCCCACTAGCTTCAGGGTCAGATCAGGACTAACATGTTAAATTGCTACGATGAAGCATGTACAATAAGAAAGTACAGCTTTCCTAACAAAATTTTTAAGGTGCTTTTTCTTTCCATTGACCATTTATTGAGAATTCATTTTGTTTGATAATCACCATGTGTTGAATATACCAATAGGGATATTTTATTCTATTACAAGTGTTATCTCTGCTTCCCTTTGCTTCACCTTTAAATATCTATAATTAGATTTGGAGAGAGAGTCTTTCATTCTTAAACTTATTTTAAAAAATGGCATTTTGCTATTAGTTAGACCAATTAAATTCTTCAAGATAATGGTGTTCTGAACTTGCATCTATTTTTGGAACATTAATGATATTCCACAATGCTTCCTGTGAAAAATCAGAGACAGATACAAGCATTAGTATGTGTTAATTAAATCTAAGTTAATATTATATTTTTGGTCAGAGCTCTGCACTATATACATGGATGTGTTTGCTGGTTAATATTTTTTATATTATTTAGTCTAGTTGTATTTCCATATTAATGAAATGGAATATAGTAATTTTTGTACATGCTAGATAGAATTTGATTCAGTCACATCAAAGTTTGTTTCTGTCTGTGTTATCCAAGATCAATCTCTGCTTTACACAGAGCAGAAAAAATGTGTAGGGGCACTATTTAAGACAGGCTGCTTGTCAGAAATATTAAACTGAAAGTCCTGTTGGTTAATTGTTTTTCTATGATTTTTCATAATGATTTTTTCTTTTAAAAAGTCAAATCTCTGAAAATCTAAGTTTTCATCCAAAACTGAATATGCTGTTTTTCTGTTTGGGGTTTTTTAATGTTGCTGAGATTCATCTTCATTTCCTTTTACAAACTTAATTCACAGACAGGTTTTCTTATGCAGTACTTTGACCAAGTAAGTCCATGAGGCTTTATATTTGTGCTCTGCATTTCCCTTTTTTTTATAAGGACATCATGGAAACTATAGTGTCAGCTAGGAAACTGAGTATATAGATGAGACCGTGTGCATGAAATATTCATGCTGCAGTTTCCTGAAAGCATTGCACTGAAGTAGAAGGGCTTGTTTTCTTTCCCTTTCCCTCATCCCCCAGTATTTTACATTGAAAAATGGGCATTATCTCAACAACAACAACAGCAACAACAAAGTGGGTCAAGAAGATGCAGAACATGTGCCTCTTCCTGTTGTGCAGCAGGTCACTGCTTCTAGCAGGTATGGGAAGAGAAACTCATGAAAACTTTTTTGACCAGTCTCATGCCCCTGTTCTGTACGTCAGGAAAAAACAGCTGAATGGTACTCGTTGCGCTTTGTTCTTCATCTGCTCGTTTAATCTTGTATATATTTTCAGACTGAAATCTATTTTTAATTTCTCTTGAAATGCCCTGGTGCAGCTGACTGCAAAAAGGTTTAAATTGTGTATGTTTATGATGTTCAATTATTTCAGTCTGAAATTCTCAGGAAAATTTTAACTCTTCTTGCAAACAGTTTATACAAAACTATTGTGGGGTGCTAGATAATTTGGAATATTTTTCTTTTCTTTTTAAGGATAAATTTATTAAAATTTCAAGAAGTAAGCCAGTTTTGAACCCAAGGGCTCTCCATTTAGAAAATGTAATAATGAAAATATGTGAATTTCAGCACTCTCTTGATATTCTTTAAAAATTACAATATTCTTGGTAACTAAACTGTGAATGTGTGTTGAAACATTATTTTCCACTGAAAATAAATTAGTTGTTAGAAATTTGTTACCAGGTTTATTTATTTATGGATTCTTGTGCACATGATCTGGAACTGTAACCCTAATTTACTTATGTTATTCCAGACAGTGACAGGAAATATTTTGGTTTATAACTTACAAATTCATTCAGATTTCCATTGTTCAAGAAAAATTTCACTGTTGTCTGAGAAAGCAAGTCACATGCTGTCTGAAAGACATTCCAGATCTAATTGCTGTAGGCAATTAAACTTTTTAAACTAGTCTTCTAAATAAGCAAACAAGCCTTTCTTTGAGTGGTACTGTGCTGAACAAAAATAATGAACAAATATAATTATGTAATTTAGAATAATGAAGTCGTTAATGGGTAAATGGAAGTGCAGGTATAGAAATTTTTGTTGGAATTTGAAAATGAACTTGGATCTCCTTGTGACTTATTTGTCCTTTTCCTCTTGGGTTTGTAACATGTTAGCAATCATTGTTTATGAATATGTGGAAGTATGCCACTGAGTTATACAACTTCTCAGCAGAATTAGTCCACAATTTTCCATTATCTGTTCTTCATCGGAAAACGTGGGAATTAAAATTGGATATGTCACATAGTCTGTTTTCTAAGAAGTAAACTCATTCTAAGATTAAGAGGAAGAACTTTTTCACACCTAAAAGCTGCTACATGGGAGTTGCAGACTGAGTGCTGCTGCTTTCATTGTCTTCCTCAGCCAGGGAACATCCTCAGCCAGGGAACATGTTGCATTACCATGATTTACTAAGAGGCAAGGTGGTCCCACCTTTCAGAGGATGGAGAGCTGCCCAGACATTGAGTCTGGTAAAGCATGGAGGGAGATGGAGTCCTGTAAGGATGAGCAGTGACATTTGCCCATCAGCATGAGGGATGTGCAAAAATTTTTGGTTTTCTGCTATTTGCTGATGAGTCAAAAAATTTGTAAAGGAGAAAGAAACAGGTTTCCTACAATTTCTACCATTATGTTTCTGTTATATCTGTGTCTTGTTTGATAGTCGTCTGTTTGCAAGAAGAGAATATCACTTAAACTGTTGGCTATTACTGCTGAATATTCCTATTTTGAAAGTCTGCTTTAGTCTTACAAGGAAAGATCTATGTTAATTTGTCATGTTGTGGTCCTATAGCTAACTTGTTAGATCTTACACACTGTTTCAAGCACAATGAGTCTTGCATAGATTTTGCACAGGCAGGTTTGAAAAGCATCTGTCAGTGACAAAGTAATCAAATATTCCTCACATCAGACCTTAGCAAAGCAGAGGATAATCTGTACAAACTGCAGTTACTGATTGCCATACCCTCCCCTCCAAATAATAAATAATTTACAGCTATCACATGTTCCTTCTACAGTTAAGTATATAGGCAAAAAAAGAAACTATCTACATTTCATCATTAGCTTAATCAAGCCAGTGTATCAGTAACCTGCCGTGAAACTGATTGCTGAAGAGCAGGAAGAGTTGATGTCTTTGTAACAAATGATCCTGAACCTTAAAGTTTTTGTATTTTATACAATTTTAACTGAAGCTTCTAAAAACTCTAAGTTCTTTTCTATGAGAAGGGATAGTATTTTGAAAAGACTGTTTGGGAACAAAATTTCAAAAATACTCAAATACCAAAATCCCCCTGTTCATTTTTCTCGTTTGTTTGTTTCCACATGAAATAGAAGTCTTTGACCCTTGAAGGAAAGGGTATCCTGAAAACCCAGCAACCTCGACTGAAGCGAGGGGCTGCATACGCTCAAGGCATGCTCTTGGCTGCACAGCATGGAGTCTGCAATTCTGGAGTGCTGCTTTTTATAACAAAGTTCTCTGGGTTTGCAGCTTCTTACCGTGGAGCTGAGAGTCAAAATCCAGTGCCTGGGTAAAACTAGGGCTTCTGGATTTCCAACTAAAATGGAGGAGTGTGAGCCAGGGAACCCAGACTCAGAGTCCCGGAGAGACAGATACCAGAACCATAGGGGTATGGGACCCAGTTCAGGTCAGTCTCCTAACTAGCTGGGTGGATATGGCTGTTCTTGCATCATCATCCACCCGTATGAAAAATATCTCTGTCCTGCTTTGAACTATGACAACTATTTCTAGACCAGTTTAATTTTAAATAATTGTTTTAGTGTTTATGCAGTGGAAACGTGGGATGTAAGCAGGAAAGCTAAAAACTACCACAGGTCAGTTTGAAAATGTGAATGAAAATAAAGGATTAGATTTTTTTGTTTGGAACTTGTATAGATACTTGTGGTTTGGAGGCACAGAAGGTGGAATACCAGAAAGACTTTAGGGGTCTATAAAAACGTATTCACTATACAAACAACTTCAGAGTCATGGTTTGTCTGAATTTTACCCTTAAGTACTTCGGGTTTGGATGTTGAAGATGGTGAATAACTGCACACTTCTCTTGGAATTATCACCTTTCTCTTTCTTCTATAGTTGCCTTTTTTCCCACCTTCCTCAAGACACCCTGTGCTGTCTTTTGTTCTTCTGTCTACCTCCAGATTATTTGTTTTCCTTTTACTTTCTAGAGTTTTGAAGCCCTCAGTTTAAAAAGGATGTAGAAGGCAAATCTGAAATGCTCAAGAGAGTTCACATCCTGTAAAAACAGGAGTGAAAGTCAAATGGGAGAAAAATTATGGAAAAGTACAATGCATAGGACCTAAAGGTTTAAAGAAGACTTGAAAAGAGACCTTCAAAAACAAATTTTCCCTTTGAGAAATATTCCATCAAAATGTTCTTTCAGTTTCTTTTATCTCCTGTGTCTTCAGTGAATTATGTTTTAAGACTAAAATACTCCCCTGAGCATACGTAAGATCAGAAATGAATTGAGAACTAACTAGAGATGCAGAATTCTACTTTGTACCCTGGATGCTCTGCTTTTTTTTCCCCCAACTGGGCTAGATAATGCTGGATTTTTCTAGTTCAGGGATACAGGTAATTCTGGAGTAATGGGTAACAGCTTTTATTTTCCATGGTAGAGTTAATTCCTTGCACATGTTTTGATGCTTTTAGGCTTTTCTCAGCCTCCAGCTGCAACAATTTGCCTCATGTTTTATAAAACCTATAGCATAAGATGCAAAGTGCATCAAGATAATGACAGTATAATAGTGTCAAAATAGGTAAGGTATTTTGGGGGAGAATCTGCTAGAAATGACAACAGCAAACAGCAAAATTATGAATTAAAATTACAGGAATATAAAATATATTGACTAAACATAAGCATTATTTACAGTGGTATGGGAGAGAGAGACTAGTCAGGTGCAAATTCTGGGCTGCTTTACTTTTCATATGATCCCACTAGGCCAGATTCTGACCTGGATCAGATAAATATCAAGTCAGAGTAAATAGGTAGAAATTAACCAGTTTATAGCCACTGAAAGAGAGATAAGAATTAAAGATGCTGATGTCACTGTAGTTACATCTGATACAACTCATTTCAGATTAAATAAAACATTAAATATCTTCGTGCTTCTCTCTATTACACGGAATGCTCTAGTTATGAGTTTGAGCGTCCCCAGGTATGTTTCAATACAGAAATTTATTTGGAAAAGGGCCTGCTGAGGATTCTGGGCTAAGTTATCTAACAAAAAATAATTTAAAATGAGTCAGTGTCTCATATGCATTACTGCCATGCTGAACCTGCTACTGTATTTGGTGAGGTTTGAACAAAGACTGCAGTTTTATAGGTAATCTTGTTTAATAGCAGTGTTAAAACATTGAAAAAGGACTGCTGCTGGTGGATAGGCTGATGGAGGCTAATGGTGTGAGAAGACAAGTGGGCACTTAGTATCTTTTAATCATAGGAGTAAGGATGCCCTTCCTGTGTTGGAAGGGTTTAGTCTGAGAACTGGATCTGTGAGTTTCTGGACCTTGCCAAATATTCTCAGTATTTTTGTATTCATAGAAGTGATTTATGATTATTTTTTATTGCTGGTTGGATTATAGTTAATTTAAAGGCCCTGCACATACATAGAAGTTCAGAATGGGGATTTTGTTGTCTGATATCCACATAATGGCTGGATAGGCCTTGAATTCAGAGTTGGTCCTGCAAATAAGCCCAGACAAGATTTTTCTTTAAAAAATAAATAAATGTACCATTCTAAAACAAAAAGAAAATTTTTCTTATTTTCTTCTTTACTTAAGGAGAAAGTAAAATAAAAAGGTAGTGGTAAAATGCTGTGATTGAAGAAATGCCAAGGAGGTGTATGAATGATGCTGATAAATCCCCCTTTCTAGCTGTTGGATAGATGACGTTTGCTAGACACAGCCTCAGTTAATGGCGTAGGAAGCACAGGATTCCTCGGTGTGTAGGAAATGGGAAATCACAAATATTTATTGCGTCAAACGCTTGATTTGCATTCAAATAGGGGTGAAAGAAACCCCATTGGTTTGACTGGCTGACTTATTGAAGCCCACAGTTTTTATTTATGAAACTTTCTAAAGCTCTCAACATTGCTCTCATCAATCTGAACCGATGGTGGGTGTTGGTGACGGCGGTATGCGGTGCTCTCCTTTCTGTTTCAGTGCAGGTAGATCTGCAGCTGCCTGCACCCTCAGCTGCGCTGCTGCCGGGTGTCTGGGCAGGGTGCGTACCGCAGAACCCTCTGACAATGCATCTCACATCAGGGGGCTTAGTGTTACCATCAAGATATTCTGTCTGCTGTATGTGCAAGTAGAAATTGTGGGTGGAAAACAAAACACAATAGGATCTCTTCACAGATTTCTTTTTTCTTTTTTTTTTGTCTGAAGTAGCTCACATTCTCAGGTTGCATTTGAAATCCTGCTAAGTTTTTTCAGCATTTCTTCACCAAAATAATGTACATGTACCTTATTTTAATAGTTCCAAAAGGAGACCTTACTGCACAAGGCACTTGGAGGAGACAGGCAGGCAAATTTCCCTGGTGTGTGAATGAAACCTTCAAGCAAGTAGATGTCTTTTGTTCTAGTGAGGGAGTCATTTTTCCACCCCTTTAAGCACACCAGCCCTGGAGCTGACATATCCTTAGTTCTGGCAGTGAAGATCAACTCTGTAGATTAATCAAAGAATCCCTGAAAGTCATGTACCCAGACAATTCTCCTAGTATTACCTGAAAGCGTTACCATTTAAAGCCACATTGTTCAGGAAGGTAGAATCGAAATGTTTTTCTGCAATATTACATTGATTCTCCACACTACATCCTGATGAACTTCAATCATTTTTTTCCCCTCAAGTGATCACTGATTAATCTAAAAACTGTGAAATTAAGTTGTCTGAACCAGGAATTAAAAATTTCCAGCAATTAAAAACAAAGAAACAAACCAAAACAGCCACCACCATTAGAAAGTGATTAAACATGACAACAACTGAGATGCTGAAATTAGTTGTTCTCATTCCAAAGGGTTCGTAACTACTATGATGTTTCTGAAGCTATTAAATGATAGTTAAACTGTGTTATTATTTGTAAAGCAGCTACTTTTGTATCCCAGGCCCACTGAGTGAATGTCTTGCACAGCAGGAGACTGGAAGATAGCAAGCCTAATCATTGTCATTTTACTGTACTAGAGGCAATTTTAGAAAATGATTCCTTAAATTATAAGATCCAAACAAAGACAAGGCTCTGCAGCTGGGAACTTTGTTCTTTTCTGTCATTGAAAAGTGTCTTTCTTTTACATTCTGTGAGCTTAGGGTGGTTTCACTACTATGACTCTAAATACAGTAAAGGAAATTTGAAATTTTGCATATTTAATAATCTTTCTACTAGTTAATGTAAGTATAAGGATTTGATGCACTAGGCTAGCATTGAGTTGTCTGTAGAAAGGGTACTGTGCAAATGAGGAGCCTGATTGTCTCCTGAATTGCTCTGGCTTGGCTCCAGTATAATTGTGCTGCGATCAATAATATGACACTGCTGTAAATTTAAAATAATGTAGAAAAGAATCAGATGTGATGAATCTAACATTTTGGATGAGAGTTTGCTAATAGCTTATATACTTCTAGTAGTCTAGACTTTAATCATTACCCCTGGTTATGCAGATGAAATCTGTTTTACTTCTGCTACATGCTGTTTGGAAGGTTTTAGTGTACTACACACAGTTTGGAAGCTTTTAGGGTGCTACTCACCTTCCTATTCAGTGTTTTGTAGCATGTGCTGTTATAAAGAATGTATTCCATTTTTGTGTATTTTGCTCCATTCCCATTACCTTACATTTTTTTTCCTATATGAATTGCATAAACTATTCATTAAGCTCCTAGTTCATTCAGATAATTTTAAATATTTTGTCATCCTCCTTTGTACTGACTTATCTTTCAGCCTTAGCAAAATGTCACCTCTGGCTGGATGTATTGCTTTTTCTAGCTGACAAAAAATGTGTTCAAAATATGTGCTAGGTCTGAGGTCCCAAAGTATCCCATTGTGTTGGCATTTTTCCCTCTCTGCCGTGGATGTAAATACATTACTCATTTTTATGGGATAGCATTTTACACCCACATTGCACAGATGCGGATTACTAATGCAAGGTGCAAGGCAGCAAGAATTAGGCCTACAATACGCTGGGAGTCTCATGACAGACAGGAGTTGCTGAAATCTGGATTCTACCACATCTCGTTACTTTCCTTTGTGCAGGGCATTCCTTTCAAATGCTGTTGGTGGGAGAGAGATCTGTCTTACTCACAGCGGCAGCATCTCTCACTGACAGCTAGTGAAACTGAAATGAAGTCCAAGGAGTCACGTGAGGAACACAGACAAATAATTTAGCCTGCTATTAAACTTCAAGACTTTCCCTTTTCTTCCACCCTGACTTCCACTTGGTCATCAACGTTCTCTTAAAGTGATAACTGCTGCTGTTACCAGTAGGTATATGAGAAACTGCTTGTTGTCGTTGGATCACCCGTTACGTACGCACTGAGGATTTATACACCCAGCAGGTGACAGATTTGAGAAAAGACTGCATGCAGAACACTGCAGCTGTGCACAGGGAAGAGTTTGACAGAGAAGCAAGAAGGATCAAACAACTACTAGAGTTGCTAGAGGGAAAGTTTAATGTCAAGTTACTGTGACATTTATGACCAGATTGATTATAAAGAGTGAATAAATCTATGGTATATTTCAAGAGTGTTACTGTACGACCATCTGATACAGGGGGTGCCATGGTAAGTACGGATTTTCTATTAATCAGGAAGGTGAATAGTCTCATAAAACCCATGAAACTTGTTAGTGAATAAATTGCATATGAGAAGCACGTCTATTGACCCTTATGGAAATTTAGAATTTTCAAACAACGCTGTGAAGACTTCCTTGGTTATTTCTAAAAAACAGTCTGTGGTACTGTGAAATCAAAATGTACCATTTCTGGTATTCCCCATGTCTTGGATGACAGCTTAGACAGATTGGAAAATCATCACTGAGCTAAAAATACTAGTGTGGAGGCAGCAGGGTAAGAAAGTAAGTTACTGAATATTGTTAAATAGGACTTGCTCTCCAGCTTTGATGCTTATAGAATCATAGAATTATTCAGGTTGGAAAAGACCTTCAAGATCATCGAGTCCAACCATCATCTGTGCCCACTATGTTTGATAAGGTTAAGATCTTTAGCATTACAAACTGAGAATTAAAAAAAAATGGACTGCTTATTGCTTGATTATATAACATCTGAGAAATATTTAAGGAGTCAGTAAGAAACAGGAAAAAGAATTATTGTTAATGCAACTTAAGAAGCTGAGCATCAGGCATTAAATGACAACTCATGCACGTTTCCTTCCCTCCCTCCCTACGCTGTATGTACATAGGAAAGAGTTCCCCTCGCTTATGTATTGTAACCCCACAGAAATAATGCAAGGGTAGAAGGGAGGGTAAAGCTATGTGGTGTCTTGCTTAGGCCCAGTCATGCAGTCACACACAACTGGATGTGATGTGCTGGTTGAAGCAGTATGGTGGGAACACTGCTGTGCCATTGCCATCTTCTGTACAATGTAGTACTGCTTTCTTCTACAGCAATTTAGGTTTGCAGTAGAACCATAAATTTATTACTAAAACCTGTGATTTTATTGTTTCTCACAGAGTATAAATTGGTCAGTAATTGATGGTCATGGGCAAGTCCAGTGGAATACAGAAAACGCATTGGTATTTCACTGGGCAGTAGTCCCGGTTGGTCGCAAGAATTTCTGCAAAGGGCCAGGTCAGATGCTGACAGTCTAGAAGGGAGTCTGTTGTGGCTGTGGATGCATTAACTGATTTGATAGTGTACGTTCTTTACAGTAAAGGAAGGTAGAATCACCAGTTGTGTCCCTCTGTTCCTCTTTCTCATTCATACCGGAGGATGTCTGCTTTGACTTCTGTTTCCCTGCCTTTGATACTGGCAGCTTTGTCTCACTGGCCACTCAGCGTGTTGCAAGTGCACTTGCTCAGGCAGAATAATAACTACTCAGAGACAACACTGTGTAGTAGTGACCATGTAGCATTCAGTGAGGTCTGATTGTCCAGCAGCATGAATCCAAAAATTGGAGTCACAGCTTTCTCTTATCTACAGCAGGTAATTTCTTTTTCACTACATCAGCTGTATTTCTCTTAGCAATCATCTTTAGTCTTGTACATTCTTATTAGCTATTTATCTTATCCATATGCTAAGTACCTGCTCTAATAATTAGCATTGCTGTGTACTCAGTTCATCCCATACTTTTTAAATGCTGTATGTTCATATTTCCTAGTCCATGTCTCTTCCTGCAAGCAATACCACAGGTGTTTGGTTTAGACCTCCGTTAGTTCTTTGAACTACAGAGGTTCAGCTTGTTAGCCTGCTGTCTCACTTCTTATCAGTCACACTCGCTTCTCATTTCTCCAGTTGCACAGCTACCATAATTAGGTTTTATATTTTTAGGCATTCATAACACTGCTTTAGTGTACGCTGTGCTATCAGAAGCATTTTAGACAAGCCATAAGACCAAACTAATTAAAATGTTCCACAGAGACTTTTTAAAGGAGAGTTATTGTTACTGCTAAATTGGTAAATTCATGCAGACACAGATGTTAAGGCCAGAGAAGGCCGATAGGACAGGTTAGTCAGATCTCCTGCGTACTGGAGGTCACAGGATCTCACCCCGTAATGTTTGCTTTCAGTCCGTTATGTCTGATGTCTTTTAGGAGAAGATAATCCAGGTTTAGCTTTAAAGAGTTGGTTTTTTGCCCCTCCCTGGTATAAGCTTCCCTTTTCACTTTTGGAAGTTCTTCCCTCTAGACAAAGGCTATACAGAGATCTTGAGCTTCTAACTTTGTTCATCAGTACTAGGTAATCCAAACACTTCTCAGAAACTGCAAATAGGGTTACCCACCGTATTCACAGATTGCATTTTCTAATCATTATGGGTTTGGTTAAATATTTGTAAGTATTATTTTAATCTGAATTTGCACAGTTTAGATTCTGCTATCTATCTTTCATTGCATTCTCTATTACTAGTAGTCTCCTGCTAGGGATTTTCTTACCAGAGGTATATATCTCTGCCTTTATTTCCTTTCCTTAGCAGTTGCATTTTCCTCCTCCTATGGGTGGCTGTTGTCTTGTTCCTCTTCTCCAAAGAGAGGAATGTCTTAGTAAACGATGGGCTGAGACTGTCTCTTCACTCTGTGTAGAAGATAGCTATAGATAGATTGCATACAGTATGGTCCTTTGTGACAGTGAGGGAAATGGGTCTGGAAGGCACCCTGCGAGGTTGTGCATACCTGTAAGATAATTATAGAATTATTACTGCTTCTGTTTTAAAATGTGGCTCTGTGCAGGAGCATTTACCACACAGTCAGCAGTATCTTTTGAGATGTAACTTATCTTCTTGTAGAGCGTCTGTATGGAATGGGTGATTTTTAGATGAGAGAAATTTTGTACACAGGAAGCTTTAAGTTTACTCTATTTACTGAAATATTTTCTGTCTCTGTGCTGAATATAATCTGAGCTATTGAATTTCATTGGCACCTAAAATAATATGCACAGATGTCTTTATATTTATTTTGTAACTTACAGAATTTGTATTTATAACTATATATTTTGTAAACATTCCATCTGAAACAAGAAAAATGACCTGGCATTGTGGTAGGATGCTCATTTGCCTGGAAACTCAGCTTCTAACACGAAGCTTACTTGGAACAGGTGTAAGCATTCTCTGTCCTTCCATCTCATTTATTTAGTCTCTGCTAGCACTATAAATTGTTGCTTTGGGGTAATGAACAACAGTGTGTTCTACCAACATAAGCATGTTCCTCTGTCATTCATTTACTTATTTTAGAGTTAGCAAAAAAGTTATAGGTATATTTTACAAGAAGAACTCAATTACTGAAACCTCTAAGGGAAGTAGCAGTAAATATGGGACAAGTGTGTGATAATACTTAAAAATAATAGCTGCAGTGCAAATTTACATAAATAACTATTGTTCTTTCAGAATCCAAAACAGTATATTTCCCTTCCCCTTCCTCTCAAATTGAGTGCTTGCAGCTGGATTGCTGTAACTATCAACTGCAGTTTGGGTAGCACAAGTGCTGATTTCTGATTTGGAGATCACTCCGAATCCTTTATCATTTGTATTATATCATGTTTTGGTAATCGAATTTTCAAGACCATCTGTATAAGTGAGTTAGAAGCCACAGATTCACTAAGGGTCATTGTTTTTGCTCTTTTTAGTGGAACAGGAATTCCAGACTCAAGGGCTTCGGGATACCACACCTTGATATATGCAAAAATATACACAAACTGCAGTATTGTTTTCACATGGTGAAGTACTGTGTACCCTTGAGCACACAAAAAGAAAGTTTCCACGAAGTGTATTTTTTGTAATGGGTTTTCATAAGCAGAATTTTATCTGCAGGATTCTTTCTGGAAACAGAGATTTCTTTGTCAGCTGATACTCCTTGTGCTGAATCCATCGTTTGTGCCTCATGCATCTCTGGAAAAACAGAGAGATGGAGTGTAGCCAAGTCTGTAGATGCACCAGAGGAGTCTCCTCTTTTACGCCCCATAAAGAGATTGATGTTGTGCTTACTGTAGAAAGGCGCAGATTTTTAGTAGATAAACAGGTGGGTCATACAACAGTGTGTAAAGAGCACTCCCAAGGGTTCCCATTGACTGTGCTCTTCCCATATTTTCATGGGATAGCATTTAGAGAAACCCTGAGTCTATCTCTGTGGTTTTCATATGCTTAAAGCAGTAAATAAATTGATGCATCTTTTTGTTGGCCACTTAATGGGCTCAAGTACTCCATCCACGCACTGTCCTCCCAGGAGCTGTCGACAGAGCAGATGGATGAGACGGCACCATCTGTCAGCTTGGAGACTATCCCACACAAGATCAAGACAGGTAAACTCCTTGCTCCTGCTGCAGATCGAACACTTTCAAGAGGATTTACAAATGGCAAAACAACACTTATTTGACTCAATACCTCAAACGCAAAGCACAGGCAGTGAGGGAGAAGTAGGCTGGAGGAACTGAGGCAGTGTGCCTTGACAAAGCAGACCTCTAGCCCCATCAGCAGCAGAGAAGAACAAGCAGATGTCATTTGAAAACTGTCGCAGCTGGTCTCTACCTTTCAGTTAGGTGGAGCAACACAAGGAACCAAACACATTCATCTTTCTCATAGAAATTGGTGACACGGAAGCCTTTGGTGTTAATGTTTTCCTTGGAGAAAAAAAAACACAAAAAACACAAAAAACACAAAAAACACCCACCTTTTCGGGAAGATTTACAGAACCTTGGCTCGTGAAGTTGGTCTCCAGTTAGGAGAGGCTTGTTCAAACCTAACCATGAAATATTTACAAAAGCAGGCATGTTTAGAAACCAAGAGAAGTGAAAGCAACTGACATCCTGGTTTTGGAATTTGAGTACGAGACTTTTTTTCTCCCTAAAGATAGGAAGTTTGAGGGAAAGGATGCTCTAGATAACAAGTTAGGCAGCTTGGTCAAAAATAACTCAAAGGAGAATGATTAAAGAAAATTTATCTTTTGACTGCCTTTTGCTTCTCTTAGGTAGCAATTGGAATATTTATTTCATGCTCCTCTATTTGTTCCGTATTGCAGATCAAGTGTATTGTCACTGTGGACTCTTACAATTCAGCCTGTTTGTCCTGTAGTTTTAAATTGAGAAAGACCCTGTGTACTGCAGTGCGAGGTAGTATTTTGTGTTCAGATGGGGCTAACCACATCCTGTGCACATGTTCTGGGCTCTCAGACAAGTTGCATTTGCTCCTTCCTCTTGTTGTCCTCGCTTCCTATAAAGTGTAGGTGCCTTTTCCTACAAACGGATGGTTTGCTTTGTCTAGCAAAAGTAAGAGCTTCCATTGTTATTTCTGCCTTAACAGCTCAGCAGAGGTTTCGGTCTATTTAAAGATTCTTGTAATGATTTCAGTGATTTTTATGTGTATACAGGGATGGTTTATTGATGTATGAAAGGCAATAGTAAGTGTCAAAGGCAAGAAGTAAGAAACGTGCCCACATATGTGGGCTTTCTGTATAAAACCTACAACCCCTAATCAATTGTTAATGATGTTGATTTTTTTTTTCTTTCCTGCCATAAGAAGTATTTCTAAGAGGCTTTACAGCCTTACTGAATCCAGCTGTGTCTTCTGCACTCTTTGTCCACAGCCTGGTGATGACAGGAGCAATCATTGTCAATGCCACACAAGTTTGGATCAGGGTCTGAGTGCTGGTTCTGGTTCTTCATCTGAATTCCTCTCAGGTGTCTTCTGTTTTTTACAGGCTTTTCTCCCTCTATCAGCTGTCAGTTCTTCATTTATACTGAAACGGTTGCCCTTTCTAAAGCATTTGTCTCTAAAAATATGAAGCTTCCTGAAGCTTCATAGTCACAAGTCCTCACTGGGGACCAGCTTCTGTCCTGCTGAGACAGCAGTGAGCAGGTGGCATTCATCCTAGAGGAGATGTGATCTAGTAGAAGCAGGAAAAATACAATAAAAAGACAAATTAGTGTAGTATAAAGAAGCAATACAGTAATTAGTTGGCATTACAATGATAGTTGGCATTATCAGCGCAGCCTAATAGGATGACGTGTACTTTGCTAGCCTTTTTGTTTATCTCTGAAGCACTGGTCCAGCAGTTTGCTGTTATATGGCGTATCTTGCTTAGTTCACAGGAAAGGAGGAGGTGTTATCACAACATGGCTTCTAGAAGGCTGTAATTTGGATATCAGAGTAAGAAATGGAGTTGTAGCTGGCATGTTCAGTACAATTAAGAGATGTGACTCTTCATTTATATCCTTACTGCACCATTAGACAGCCCTCAGGAAAAGCAATTCTGCATTTCCATCTCTGAATTTTGAAGGAGAAGATGGGAATAAAATCTGTTATCCCTCTGAGAAGAATGTTTCTCATTCGGTAGAAGTGCAGTCGTCCTTTCTGATGCAAGGAAAAATTATTGGTGAACTGCAAATAAACCTTAACAAGAAATATCCTGTGAAGGATAAGAGAAAATAGAGAGCTTAAAGAGTCTGGGATGAACACATTCTTTTCTCCTCAAGTGAGAAAAAACAATTCCCTCTAATACTGGCATATAAGCCTTTTGACGAATGAGGTGGTGTATTAATTTTTTTTTTACTTTTCTTATGCAGGGAAAAAACAGTGGAAAAATCTTATGGCCCACTCTGCCCTCTGACTTAAGTCCTGGCTGAGATTCAGTGGACTCAATAGGTTAGTCTCTACCCAATGCTCAGCATAAATACAGACTGTCATGTCACATCTAGATTAAGTAGGTGCAGGCTGCAGCACACTTTACAGTCCTGGTACTCAGGTTGCTCAGAATTGGGACCTACTCATTTCAACACCTTTCTGGTTCACATACAGAATTTGTCCCCCCAAAAATAAGCACAGTAAAGACTGATGCAGTATTGGATCTTGCACCGAGTCAGTGGTAGCTGTGGTGCGCGTTGAGACTCTTCAGCCTAGAGGTGCTTGCTCCCAGGGCCACCAGTTCATACCTAACCTTAGAGACTATTATTTTTAATGCAGCACAATGCTCCTATGGAAATGTCATGGGAGATAAACAAGAAATGAGAATAATTCAATGTTACCCTTCTCCAGTTCCAACATATTAAATCAGAGTGAGTCCCTGTCATTGAGCCAATGTACTACTCAGGGATTTCTGAGGCTACATCGACCCAGGCTTAATAAACAGTGTTATCAAAGTAACAATTCTCTTTCCTTCTCTCAAGGCAGTTAATTGTACTCATTGTCAGAGCAGTTAAGGACATACCTGTTTATCTTACTAATGGGCCTGTCGCAGCTATCATTCAGCAGTTGCTGAAAATCTTTGGAAAATACTACCTACGTAACAGGCATATAAATTTAACAGTTTACTAAGACTCCCTTTTAAAAGTTTTGGCCTATGTTTTCCCTCATTTCTTGCAGACATTTTTTGGAGTGTGACGTCAGGCAGAAAAATCTTTTCATGGGTTTGCTCTGTTCTAGGTCAACAGTGCTACGG
Organism: Leptodon cayanensis; assembly: GCA_027564655.1. Classification (NCBI taxonomy): domain Eukaryota; kingdom Metazoa; phylum Chordata; class Aves; order Accipitriformes; family Accipitridae; genus Leptodon; species Leptodon cayanensis. Next base: position 35,197,431 of record JANXJC010000088.1, on the reverse strand, counting down.
AAACCCTTCTTGGGTCTAAACCATTTATAATATATCAAATATGTGTAAATTCTATAGATGGAAAATACCTTATTTCCACAGTGTTTTCTGAAAACATACTGAAAATTCACTTAGAGCATTAGTTAAGCTGGAACACTTACATACAAAGAGATATGCTTCCTTCTCAGCATTACAAGAAAGCAATTAGTTAACACTGGAGGCAATAGCTTTTGCTAATCAAAATAACTGACTTAACTTGTATAAGCTTAAGCAATTCTGTTATGGAAGAAAGGGAAAAACCAGCCATACTACTGGACTACCAATTAAAATGAAAACAGGCAATGCAACACAATTAATTCTGTTAAAAGCAATAAATTTCCATTCATAGTGCAAATGTGTTTGGAAAATGACATGGCTACTACTCAGACTTTGAATGATGTATATGAATGACTTTTTAAAATTCAACCTTGCAAGTTCATGTCTGTTGATATTAAAATAATTTTTATCTAAAAGCTTATAGATCATTGATATTATATTTTCACCACCCTTTTTCATTCTGATCTTACTAGTGACAGTGTCTTCCACCTTGGCTTCATCATCACATATTCTGTAAGCGAGACCTGGTGAACTTTAAACAGGGCCCTTAGGGAGAAAAAGGCTTTTTCTGTTCTCACTGGATTCAGCTGAAGGAATCTCCCCCCCCCCCCTTTTTTTTTTGTCTTTACTGTAGTGAGTTTATAGGACATAATGGAAGTCCAAATTAACTTAATATTCTTAATATTTTAAAATATAGTTAACATTTTTCATGTTGCAGACAACAGGCACCACAACTTGTCTTGATAGATGTATTTCCAGCCATAATAACTCTGACTTAATCTTTATATGAAACATCCCTACACAGGGATTTTTATTATTCATTTATACACTAGTATTAAGGAAGTCACTGTCCTGGAACTTGGTGAGATCTGAATTGAATTCTTGACTTTGCAACAGTTTTCTTGTTTGTTCATGTGAAGTTGCTAAACTTATATACCTGAGATGAGCCCTTTGGTGAAGAAAAGAGTCCTGTTTTCCACTCAGCCTTTTCTCCCTGGTCTTGACTGTAAACTGCAAGCACCAGGGATTGTCTCATTTGCAGTATGTGGTTCTTACTTGGTATCAACTTCTTGTTTCTGAAACACAAATGTAGTATTTATTACTGTAGAGTTATTTCTATCTGATCAGTCAAAACCCCAAACCAGAGATTATGTGTTTAATCTCCCTAGAGTCTTCTGATAGAGCATTTGTCTCCTGTTGAAGACAGCCATCTCAGTAGTTTGGCATACACACTTTAAAGACAGTTGAGTATTCTTCATGGTGGGCTCGCCAGTGAGAACCTACTGTTATATAGACAGACAGGTAGAAAGATGGCATTTAATGATCAATCTGGTCTTGGGGCAAAGGGATGAACTGAAAGAATTCTTGTGGTCCTTTCCTGTCCTGTGCCTATCTGTGTCTAAAATAACCTATCACAGCTTTTTCTAACGTTCTTCATAAAAAGAGGAAGATGTAGCATTCAAAAACTTCTAACTCCTTTTCCTATAGTCTCCACACCGAGACTGTTGATTAGAGAGAAAATATGTATAATCTAATGTTTTGCCTAAGAGGTGATATCTGCTTCCCAGATTATCAAAATGTCAATGGAATATTTTTCAGCCTGTTTGCTCTTTCTAATCAAGTTTCCTATCTCCCTGCCGCCCTCACACTCCCCCCATTACCCTTTTTGTTCAGCTCCCTCTCAAAAGTACAAAAGGAACTGGCCAGCTTTCTTCCTGCTGTGAATGACAAAAACTCAAGATAGTGTTAAACTGACATGGACTGTGCTACTTTGCCAATGTCTGAAATGTCATTGCCTGGGCAGCCTGCTGCGCTCAGCTAGGAGTCATGGTGCCAAGACTGCTAATAAAAAAGGAATAAAGGTTAATGAGGGAATGGTGGGTTTTTATTATCCAAAAAAAAGTTGCCTGTTTTTTATCTGTAGGGTTTGTTCAAGGCATAAGGTTTGGGGTTTTAATTCTCTGTTTTTCCCCTTTGCAGTGTTTTGTATTTAGTTTGTAGGCTAAATCACAGTGGATGCACAGGACCCACTCTAGTATCTTGCTTTCAACCTGGTCTATTTGTTTTCTCTAGCAGTCCTTGAAGTAGAAGAGTACTAATGGATATGAGTGAGTTATCCTCATCTGACCCTGCTTGATTGCAAGGCAGAAAGTGATATCTTTTATGGCTACAGAGGTCCCTGTTCCAAGAGGCGAAAAGCTAAGCATGCCTGGAGCCCCGCTCTCTTAGTGGAGCTGCTTTTTGCCTCTCCCAGTGTAAAGTGTTGTGAAAGACACAGATGTTCCTGTGCACTGGCTCTGTGTTGCTGTGTGCTCTTTGATGGCATGGGGGTCTAGTCATAGCATTGTTACCTCTCTATTGATTAGTTTATATAGTTTATATTTTTTTTCCACCTGTCCAGCTACATCAGAAGGATGTGCTGCCATGAATAGTCCGTGTGAAATATAGCGGTTGAAAGGAAGAAGAAGATAAGGCAAAGACCATTAGGCACACTTTTTTTTTCCTCTTGTCTGTCTGTGCACAGTAGCTGTATTTCAGCTCTAACACACCTAGATGCTACTCCCACCACCAACTCATCAGTGCAAAGACCATCTGTTACTGATTCTCTCCCTCCTGCTATGCCCTTGCAAGTTGTCAAATCCTGGTGTTCATTTATTTTTTCCCACGCCACTGGTCATATACAATACTTCCATACTCTTTGTACAATGCAACATGACACTCTGAGGTTATACTACAGCTAGTTCGTTCTTCTGTTTTTTTGTCTCTTATAGTGGCTCAGTCCTGATCACAGGAAGCAGATCTACTCTTACTCTCCACCTTCTATATTTGCTTTTGTCACTGCAGTCACAGCTGGCTTGTCACCACCAAAAAAGTGCACATACCAGGATTTTTGTGAGTCTTTGCATATGAAGTCCATGAATCTGTTTTTTAGAGTGACCCTACAATGTTAGGGTATTGCTGGCACAGAACGGCATCAATTTCAACTGCAGTTGAGATGGAGACAATTAAGTGTCTATCCTAGGGTGAATTTTTATTTTAGAATTATGAAAAATAACTTATTTTATGAAGATAAGGATCTGTCTTACCTCCCATTCCACCTTCCTTTAGTAGCCCCCTGAAAAGCACACTGGGAAGCTGACAGAAAAATTCTCCACAGTGGCAAATAACAGGTTGAAGTCTGACAGCTAGAAAATGTTCTTAGATGTAAGTCATACTTATAGTAGTGGAGAAGTCTGAAATAAGTCTACTTTTTTATTTGTTAAAAAGCTGGTTCCAACTTAGGTGATTACTGTAGTTATTGCATCTCTTCCTTTTATTGTAAACTATTTTGGCAACTATTTTTTTACTGCTTTTTTGAATTAGTGAAAAGAAGTAATAGCACAATGTAAACAGTTTAAATTTGTGTGAGACTAGGATAAAAACGTATAAATGGTTGTGCATACAAATATCTCGGTGCTTGCACACACCCATCAATGCATACATACAGATTCACAGATTTATCTACAGACAAGTATTATACAGGGATCAAAAAGACCAGGCTTTATTTGTCAATGATTATTAAACTGGAGGTCTCCAAAATTAAAAACAAGAGCCATCACAACTGGAACTAACTAAATTGTTCCCAGAATTTGCGGTTCTATAATGTTATCCTTTGTCACTTGAAAAATGACAAAAATTTATAGTTGTTGCTACCTGTTTATAAAATGAAGTGGGGGAAGGTAGTGGGAGGAAAGGAGGCTATGTTTTTTAATCCTCCCTTGCCATCAGTACAACATTAACAACAGAGAAAGTAATTCTATTCTTTTAAAAAAGAAAAATTACACCTTACTTTAGGAGTAGAGGGAGTTTGTTTGTTGATGGGGTTTTTTTTAAACGATATTCTGTAGAGTTGGGTAAAACACCAGAGTAAAGCACATACCTAGTAGCGAAAGGTATTATCCAGCTCTCAGTTAAGTCACTGGAAATCCTCCCATTGGCAATCGCTCTGCATTGCACACTGCTGACGGCAGAATACAAAATGAGAAGGAAAACGTAAACTAAGTATTATATGTAGATACACCCAAGTGTTGTATAAAATGATTTTGTAGAGTGTTATATGATGCAGTAAAAATGAATGACAGTAAAATATAACTGGGATTACTATATAGCAACACTATAGAAATAAAATAGTTTAAAGCGGGTAAAAGAAATAAAACCAGATACTATTCGGGAGAAAGGAGAACGTGATGGTGAAGAGGAAAAGACCATGCTAAGATGGGATTTTGGTTGAAAATAATTTAATATAGAGCTTTATATTGTCACTTTAAATAGGGCAATGTTTTAGAGCCTTCTTCAAAGAACTACACTTTTGAGACTAACACAGAGGAACTTGGAAACAGAAGAGCAAAACTCCCTTGAAGGCAGAGAGCAAGAGTTCTAACTTGCTTTGGAGAAGCTGAAGGAACAGAGTTCTTGCAGAGTTCCCTCCCCTCCCCTTAATTTTTATAGAGATTTTTTCAGTCTACTCAAAAGGTGACACTTCCCAGGGCATAATTTTCCAACCCCCATTCTCAGCATGACTAGGTCAAATGCTGCCACTGCTTAGTGAAGGGTAATTTGTCAAAGCTGGGAGTGTGGTTGCTATAGGTGTGCAGTGATAAGTGTGTACTGATGCCACATTCTGTGTGCCAGACCAGGCATTTAATTGTTCTGATTGTGCTTTTATAAACTCTTTAGAGCCTGTTCAATAATTGTTCTTCTCATTTATATAAACAGTAGAAATTTACTTGTACTTGTACTGTAACCTGATTGCAGTTGCTTGGACTGATAAATTAAAGGCAGGAGAAAATTCTCCCTTCTCCCTCTCTCAGAGACTCATCCATGAGGACATCAGTTTGTAGAGAGGCTGTTTTGTTTTGTCAGACCTGAAAAAGGGGCATATACATGGCTCTGTGTCACCTAAGGCAGGGTATAAGAGAATGAGGCTTATGGCTGAGAGCGGTGTTTCCTCTCATTTCCATTTTTTTAATCTAGCCCTTTTAACGGATGGGGTGAGACAGTGGTGAGAGAGGGGATCAAGTCTCCTTATTTTTTTGATCAGGCCTAAGGGGCAAACTCAGCTTTAGGTATATTTGTAAAATGCAGGTTCTGCTTCCTTTATTAGATCTGTTTAGAAAAGCAAAGAAAAACGATGTTCCACTGATGTTCAGGGCCTCTAATTGTAATTACATTTCTGGCAGTGAAGCACTGAGTTTGTACTTCACGATTAAAGAAAAAGTTTGCTAGTTCAGCTGCCTGTTGTTCATGAACTTGACTGAATCTGCACTTAGAATAAGGGGCATCACAGAGGAAAAGACTTCTCTTCTACTTAGGGGAAGTAAATCTTGACTTCTTTTAACTATTATTTAAATTAGCTAGAGCCTTCTGGCCATATCTGTCCCTGCTCTCATTCTAACCAGTGGTTTCAAAAGATGAGTGAATGAATATAGTCCCTTGTTTTTATGAACTCGAGTTAAAACCCACTAGTTTTCTTTATAGAGGGAGTGCCTTTTGAAGCTATTAAGGAATTGCAGCTTTTTTTTTTTTTTTCCTCGGTTATAGGAACCACTGAATTAATCCAGAAAATCAGGGCCTGCATCCATTTGTATCATCAGTGCTGGTTTTGCTTGAGGTAAATACTTTCCTTGTCAGCCTTTTTTGTCTATTTTAATATGAGTTTTGTTTACTCTGTAGCAACAAATACCCAGAACACCTATATTTGGTTGGAACTGTACCATCTGTGAGCTTCATATGTGTGGGACATGTGGCTGGTAAATCCATGTGTAACACTTTTCTGTTTTGCTGTGGCTGCAGATGGGAATTCCTTTTTGATGAGCAGTTGATTTTCTCAAGGTGCTGTAGAATCATAGCACTGCAGAGTAGATTTGGTATCCTCCAAATGTGAGGCCTAATATATGACCCTGACTCAAGGCAGCTTTTCTTAAGATCTGCCCCCCCCCTATTTTTAAGAGAACTGAACAGTACATATGAAAATGTTTGGGAAGAATATCCTAACGTTTATCCCAGTTGCAGTCCAATATCTACTATTTCACTGGCAAGAAAAATTGAAAATTATATTCATAGAAGAGTTGGTGTATCTCTTTCTTTATGTGGGGCTAAAGGTCAAGAGCAAAATGGATTTTGTTGCACATGTCATGCATGTAAGGTAATTGGGGATAAATCTGAGCTGTCCCTGAGTGTGCAGAGGCTGCAACCAGAATCGTGGGAAAATCCTAAGCACAGACACTGGAACTGACTGTATGTGGGCCAGGTTGGGTATATATACTAATACTTCACCTAGCATTTATCCCACACTTTTTCTGCTTTTTTGCATATTGGAGAGCACAAATTACTACTAATGAATTTTGTTAAAATTACCTAACAGCAGACCAGATCTTAGTACCTTGTGGTAGAACCCTGTTTCTGAGATTGTCAGTCCAAGGTTGGAGCTGGGAATTACAGTTTTTAAGCAGGATTGGCAATAGTTTTGGAGAATTTAGGTGAGTCTTCACTTTCTGCTGCTTGTCAGGGGCATAGTTCACCTGCTGAGTGAATGCAGGTGTATTTAACGTAACTTCTGTAGTGTTTTGCCTTATTGTCCTTGATTGTGATACCAAAACTGGATGATGAATTTGGTGAACTTTTTACCATGTAGGTATTACTGAGCTCAATGTGGGTAAAAGTAAGGAAAACACAAGGAATTTTGAAATACTCAAAGGAATCATTCTAAATGTTCCGCAATCTATTAAAAATATATATATATATTAGCAAAGGCAAGATTGTGGAGGACAAACTCTATGATAGAATCCTGAATATTTAGGGATTCTTTAGAATGTCTGTATTAGCTCAGAATCCTTTAACTGAGTTCATATTGGAAGACCATATTATGCACTGGAGAGAAAAATTAACTAAGACCCAGTCTGGATTAGCATATTGATGTTCAAATATCCAATTACCAAGACAAAAATTTGCAGTTGATAGAGCAATAGAAAATAAAAACCTATTCCAGAACCAAGACGGAAATCAGTGGTCTTCCTCCTGGAAAATACCTGGTACTAAACTGCAGGAGATTTATGGTGTTCATTGGGTTCAAAAGCATAGGATGGATCCCTTCAGGTACCAGTGGATATCTGTAGAAAAAGGAACCTCCTTACCATCCGCTTAGAGGAACATGAACGGACCAGAACTCCGAGATCACAGCCTGTATAATCAGTACCTTCAAAATAAGAATCGTTAACGGATACTTTAATAATACTATAGAATGACCATCTGTCATATTGAATATACACATTCTTGGGCAGGGAAGGGAGCCTGCAAAGCTAAAAAGTACAAGTATCAATCCAAAGATCCTAATGTTGCATTTTAAAAGTGCCAGTTGATTTTCAAGGGTTCTGTGGAATTTGACATATGGTTTTGTTAGGTTAGCACAATTATCCTGAAACCACTTACGGACATCACTGACAAATGCGGCTCTTGGGAGTGTGATTATGAGAAGACACTCAATGTTTCTGAAGTGTCTTCTTTAGCAGTACTTGAGCAATTGACATTATAGAGTAATAAGACATAATCTCCAGACTATCAAGAATTAGCCAAGTAATTATTTCTTGAGCTCTAGTTCTGTACAAATATTTAGGGGCTTTTGTAGTGCAGTCACATTTTAGATTGTAAGGAATATGCCATGTTTATAACTGCTCAGCAATGGGTGTATTTACGTGGGCTTTTTCAGGCAGATGTTGGAGCACTTTGCCAGGCAGATGTGATGTTTATTCGGTTGAAGTGCCAAGCTGGCCAGGAGCCTTATGGCTGCAGCAGTACAGTTCTGAGCTCAAGATAATATACTCTGCCTTTTCAGAGGCCTCATCAGCTCAGGCTCTGTGCCATGCTAACTGTGGCTCTGCTCCGGAGCTGACTTATACCCAGCTGGCAGGGAGTGTGATGAAGAGTTTACATCAAACACAATGTAGACTTTCCCAGTAGACTTATCCAGTACCTCTTTCTCTCCCCAACAGCCTAATCCAAATCCTAGTGAAGTCAAAAAAATGATTCCCATTTACTTCATTAGTCTTTCGGTCAGACCATGATAGAAGGAGGCATTTGCCCCAGTACTAGAGTATGCTGCTACAAGGCATTCACAAGGCTGAGTTTAGGATGAATTTATTCTTACTGTGTCAAACTTTTCTGATGTTTTCTTCCTTGCTATAATACTTTATCTTTTTCCCATGATTACAGCAACTGCAATTACCGCCCCACTTTAAGTATTTCACCCATGGCTATTTTTAATCTGTTTTAAACTGCTTGCCTACCTATGGCTAATAAAATCTGAACGTGCAGCCAGTTTTTACCAACTGGTAACATGGGAGAAGTGATCTCAAAGTTATTAAGTTGCTAAAGGTTTTAAGAAAATAGGCAGCCAACGTAGAGGTGAGGAAGAGAAGATGCAAACTTAGTGTTCATCAGTGAAGGAATACTGGCAATAGGAGCACAGTTTCTTGTGATTACAGCATCAACATGAAGATACTAATAGAAAAAGAAAGAACTGGTGAGGATATCATAATAATGATCTTCGTAATAGTGTAGCTCAAGGTGCTCTGAGCCTAACATTTAGGCAAAACTGGCATTTGTAAAATCCCTAACAAAATCTACAGTAGCTTAGTACACGCTTGGTCCAGCAGCATGCAGCTCCAGGAGGACAAGGCTGCAGTTCATCACGACAGCCCTTGGTGATTTCTAGTTATCTCAGCCTACCTCGAGTGTGAACTGGGAACCTGGAAGGGGTACCACAGTACTAATCATATGAGTCAACTAGCGCTCTGAATCAAGAGCCATAGTACAGTATGACAAACTCTTGCCTGGAGTTAATGTTTATGGCTAGTTTTATAAGCTGCTGAAAAGCAGGACGTATTGCTACACCCTGAAATATAATGGTGTCGGTGACTGCTGGTATAATAAACTGCAGAGCCTCCTCCCAACCTTTTGGATTAAGTAATAAAAGAAAATGATTAAGAGGGCAATTCCATCATTTTTCTTTTGTTGAATAGAACACTTTTTTCCTTCCTGACTCACTAACAGAGACAGGCATGAAAATGAATGATTTGACTTCACCCAAAATGATGGATAATCCTGCTAGAAGAGCATGACGATGATAGACAGACATCTTCTGAAGGAAAAGGTAATAGAAAAGACTGACACTTTGATAGGCACCATGATGAACAAGCCCTCAGGGGCTGTGACTTAATAGGTTAATAGAAGTGTTCTAGCTCTCTCAGCCCCCTTCTATCTCTGTGCTCCTTTTAGAGCTCCTTTAGCATCAAAAGAAATAACGTTGTGAACAGAGGACGGATACATTTTTGTAACGCAACAATGTGCTTTTTTGTGTATTTCTTAACATCATAGTGAAACACAGAATGAAACTACTTTCTTAAGTGAGATGTAGTGAATGCCCACTCTGCTCAGCTCTTACTAGAGCCTTTACTTTTTCCTCTTCCATCTCTTAGACATTGCTTGCAGGTAATATAATGTCCTAAGGATATTGCACATGTTGAGTTTAATCACCTGTGAAATATATTGTCAGAGTCCTGCTGAAGTTGATGGTAGGCCACATTCTGAGGTTGACTAAACCAGAAGATAGCCCAAATAGTTTCACTGACATCAACAAAATATGTGGCTGATTTCTTGGTTGGCTGCTAACAGAAATATTTCAATACTATGAAAATAAAAAAACTAAGATTTACTGAAATTATTTTTAATTGGATATAGCTTTTCTATTTTTTTTCTCATAATGTTTTTTTCTTATAAACCTGTAGCATTTTTTCTGATGACACAAAGTCACTGATGTATCAGTATGTATTTTATTATTTGTTGTATGTATTGGTGGTTTTCCTTATTAATATCTGTCAAGGGGTTATGATTTTGCGAACCTCTCCATCTTGGCCTAACAATTAAGCTAGCTTATTCTCTACTAGGTTTTAATGTCTTTTACATTATGGAGTGTTTTGACTTGGACTAACATTTTCTTACCCAGTTTTCAAAACCAACTGCAAGAGTAGGTTTTGACAGGAAGGGTTTGGTGCAATGGGGTTGAACAATTTTATAGTAAAATTATTAATGTAAGTAAAACTAACATGAAAAATAGTAACGTAAGTAAATGAATCATGAGGTAAATAAATAAACAGGAGATATATAATGTAAGTAAAGCATGCTTTATAACTAAAAGAAAGTAAGCTAATGTATTTCAGATCAAAAGAATGCAATATCACAGTTGGCAAAGTCTCTCTGAGACTGCAACGAGAAGTCATAATGATATACTTGTTTGTGTTGTTAGTACTACGAGATGGTTCATTATATAGGATAGTGGAGGACAGACCAGCTCCCTGACATGCTGCATGAACTTGGAAGTACAAAATCCTTCTCTGTACTTATCTTTTCCCTTATTTATTTTTAATGCTCCCAGACATGGATTGTTGGTATGTCTGCCTACACATGCCACATTTCTGTATAACGTTAAAAGGCATTAGTGTAATCCAAATAAGCTTGGTGTGTGTATTTTGTAAACACATGACAAATGCGTTTATTGATAGATTTCTAGTCTGGCTTCAGGATATGGCCAAGTTACTATAAAATTTCAAGTTCCTATAGAAAAGAAGTCTATTTGAATTTAATTAGTATAACTAAACTCTGTATTTGTATGTGAAAAAGTTTACCTCAAATATGAGGTTTTATGTGGGCTTGCTTATTTAAGAAAATTTTTCATTAAGTGTATCTATTGCTTTCTCTTTATTTACAAGAGTATTTCTGATCTTCAGCAGAACATAACAGGGTTATTATGCTGTTATTTAAAAGAATGCATAGCTATTACATCAATAAGTGTAACCCCAGAATTAGTGCAGATCAAGTTGGGTTACATCAGTCTGTTACTAGACATTCTAGTGTATGATTGCAGATTGCTAAGCAGGAGGATTGTGAAGCTCAGTTTCATGCTGTGGAATAAGATCCTTTAAGAATTACAAATTCCATTACCATGCTGGCCTTCAACCTGACCCCTCTACATTAAGTAACAGGTTACAGGTATGTTAAAACTAAATCAAAACACTGTCAGGGCAAAATACTTCATGGCACAAAGTGTGTCCTTGTGTAGAGAATGTGAAGACGCACTACGGATCAGAAAGGGTAGCTAAATTGTTCCCTGTGCTTTTGGAAGTTACTCAGGTCCCAGACGATGAGGATTAAGAACACAGCAGATTATGAAGTTCAATCTGTTTTATTTCTTCTCACAGGATATTGCATATTTTTTAAAATATGTGATTCTTATGAATTAATCACTAGCTACTGTGGATGGTACCACACTTTACAGCCCCTGCTCCAGGGAGCTTACACACTACATCAAATAGCACACCATAAACAGAGCATACAACAAAATGCCATAGAGATAAATTGATTGGAAGAAGATAACCCAGAACTAAACCTCATAGGTATTGTACCTGCCCCATTTTCTGTCTAGCAAAGAACTGGTTAATTCTGTCTTTCACTTGTAGAACCTAAAAATGCTCATATCAAGGGGTTATGCAAACTTGTATTATATTAGCTAATGGTCTATCAAGAAAATAGAGATTTATCCTTCTGGAGCAAGTCGCTACATGTTTTTGTACCTTGGTTTTCCCATCCGTAAAATAAAAAGAATGATTCTGAGTTTCCTTGTAAAATGACTAAAAGATACAGAGCAAGAGGGAGATGCTGCACTTCTGGAATGTTAGCATGGATGCACTGGTACTTGGGTCACCGCTGTGGTACAGGGGAAATGAAGAAAAATTTGATTGCAGCTCATTGCCTTTCCAGCACATGCTAGCTGTATAGCAGTGACAGTCCTGGCAGGCCCATTGCAGTCCCTGTCTCACTGGCAAAGGAAAAGAGATGGGGTTGAACCAGCTCTGTGATTTACTGCTGCCAGAAAATGTGGAGCTTAGAGGTACTTTTGGCTTTACGCAGATACTCGGGGCTGTGGCGAATTATCCGCGTATGCTTCAAATGTAGGCTTATTTAGAACTTATGCTTTTTGTGCTGTTTAGGCTAACAGGTTCATGACTGGGACTTGTAGCTAAAAAAAGGCAATTCAAGTAATAATAGTAATGAGTTGACAGCACACTGGCGTGTACGCAACCCATTGATACTTGAAAACAAAAATGCTTTTGAACTAAAACCCACTACACCTTTAGTCCAGCACACTTCCCAGATCACAGATTGTCTATTTCTGTCAATTGTAATATGCCCTCAATGCCAATTATCTTTGTAGTTTACTGTTCTTTTTTACAGAATAAGGCAGTCGACGTTAAGCTATGTTCTAAAAGAACAGGCTGATCTGAATGTTAAATTAATACATATGCATGCATGCACATGTATCTCTATTTTAACTGCAAGGCATATATTTCAAATGTATCAGAGGATTTTGTCATTTACGTATGAAAATTAATTCATAAATCTTTTTTGTATTTACAGCAGTCCTGACAGAGTTTATCAAAAATGAGTTGCCTTACGGAACTATCAATGGATTAATAAAAAGAATCTGATCTAATATTCATGACACAGGAGACAAATGTAAATGGCCAGGCAACTTCATCTTTTTATTGTTAGGGAAATGTTGTTTTTTTCATAACTTTTCCTTGTAGATTTTGTTTTCTCATTTCATAACTGCTTTAACAAAAGAACTGTGCCATCAATTTTGCTGTATTGCATTATTCATGTAGAAGTATACACAGCAAATTCAACACACAAAGAAATACAAAAGAACATACTATATTATTATTCATATGAAAGCAAGAAAGCTTTCAAAATCACACTGTCCTGTTATATTTATGACCCAATAATATTCTTCAACTTTGCAGTTCCTAGTGTCCAAACACATCTTGCTGCCCTGTTGCTCACAGGAAATCTTAGTATCTAATTGTTTGTCCTGATTACCTTTATCACTTGATTTGGCTCTGAGACCCAAGCAGCCAATAACTAATTTGGGGAAAGGATTGTTTTTACACTCAGGTCTGTAACCTGAACTGCTAGTTGTAATGGAAGTTATTAGCTTATTATAGAGGAATACGCAAATAAAATATACTGTTGTTAAGAGAGTGATTGTACTCATGCTGGACTCTCAAGATTCTTTTGGAAAGCCATTTCTATGCTAATGGTATTGAGTTTAGGGTGAACTTGGAATGAAGCTTCTTTAGCTCAGCCCCAGAAACACTCCTGTCTGTACTGATGGCTCTGCTCACCTTCCTGCCCTTATTCACCTGTCAGCCTGCTCCTTTCCTACTGGTGAAGTAGTGAACAATAGTGGGGGCAAAGTCTTTCTGAGAAACCTCACAATCTCACCTAGCTGGGTGCTTGGAACTTCACTGGAGTCTTTGTTTCACTACTGCCTGATTTACATGGTGGTGCTTAATAACATTTCTGGGCCAGATTCTCATTTGCTGAAAAATGGCATGGATGCAAGGTAGGCAGCTTTACACACACGGAGTTCCTGCCCCAGAGTGGCCATCTTAAAGTCAGTATTGCTATCACACTATAGGAGGTGTAACATTAAGATTTTCCAGTCATGACTAGCATAAAGTGGTCTGCTCGGGTAGTGTTATCTTCCATTCAAAAGTAATTAGTGTCCTCAATATTGCAGACATACCATTTACTTACTTTCTAATTTAGTACTATACTAAGAACAAATTACTTTCCAACAGAAAATGTCAATGGTTTCATAGCAACCAGAAGTACCTAAGAGTTTTCCTTTCAAGTTAAATCCCATCATAAAAGCGTCAAGCCTGGTGCTTTATACCTCATGTTGGTACCAGGGACTGACCGCTGCGTCCAAGCAGCAGAGCAAGTCTCTGAAATCTGCTTTTCATTGTGCATGCTAAAACCAGAATTCCAGAGGGCACCGACTTGTTCTGTCAAAAGTTGGGTGGTTTATTGTAATTAATTTCAACAGTTACTTGTATAAGACAGAAGGCTGTTTTAAGTGGGTTTTATCATCAGATCCTTTCTTTTGTGTAATGGCTTGATTTCATGCTCAGGAACTGTGAAATGAGAAGTTACTGAAAAAAAAATCAGTCAATACTAACTACCTTCCAGCTGCGTTCTTACAGAAACCAAATGGTAACCAGTACCACAGCCTGATCCAATACATACAATTTGAAATGCAAATAAAACCATCTAATTATTGCTTTTTATAGTTGTTGGAGGTGTTGCACCCTATTGGTGTCTCTTTTTGCCATAAACTGAACGAAGACTAGCTTCTTCATTTTTAAACTAGGGGTCTCCTGGGGGAGAAGCAAGCTCTGGCATTATCAGCCTTAACTCAGGGCTGTTCAGTGGTGCAGGAGGCAGGGGAAAGCAGAAAGAGGTGGGAACCCATTGCACTGTGAGCCAGTGGTAGATGATTCCTTTTGCTGTTGCAATACCCGGGAGGTACGATGATACAAGGTTATATTTGCCCCGGCTATTGCCTAAAGACGGACATTAATTGCCAGTGGTTTCTCCATGTTTATAGTACAGAGCCGTGGCTCTCCAACTGTTGAGTGCAGGATACTCAGCCTTGATAGGTCCACCACTATGTGAACGTGTATTTTATTCCCCAGAAACATGACTGTACGCAGGGGAGCTCTTCTCTGAGCAAGTGCAGAAGCTCATCTCAGCACTTGAATGCTCTCTGTGGATGTGCAAACAAGCATCAAAAGCACAGGAGTTTGCAGATGCTTTGTATCGGTGTTTTTGAAATATATACTTTTTTCTCAGTGCTTAATACAAATTAACTGTTTAATTCAGGTTTTATTGACTGAATCTCAACAAGCTGTTATAGTGCTTGGGCAGTTTTGGGGTCAATTTAAGAAAAAAACAAAAGGACTTACTGCTATACTCTACTTCTGTTTTCACTTTTGTCAAAGGAAAGACATGGTCTCAATACACAAATCAGAACACAAAATAAGAAATTTGTCTTTGTTAGGCTTTGTATGTGGACAGAAATAAGCTTCAACTGAAGTGGGATTTGGTAAAATTAAATATGCCCACTGGGGAAACCTGTTATTGGATTTCATAAGAAAAGATTGATTTCAAAAAGCTCAGACTGTCATATGAACAATCACTAAAATTGGTATTTTTATACAGCAAAGGCATAAAAATTCCAATGACAAAGCAAGTCACAGTTTCTTCATGGAAACAGGTTTCCAAAGCACCCTGAGAAGAATGAGGCAGTTGCCCTAGGGTTGGCATGGTGATGATCTTTCTTTTACTGTCCACCTGAACAAATGAACAAATTAAATTTGCACATTACTTGACATTGCCAGAGCTTCTGTTGCCTTTTTAGCCATCTTTTTTTCAGTATGTTTTTTTTTCTGAACATGATTTTATTATTTTAATGAAAGGGTATATTTCATACCGTATCTATGCTATTGCTAAAACTTTCATTTCCTCACCTTCAGCTTCTCCCAGTTGTTACTAGCTTATAAAAGATACTCGGGCTACACTTACGTAGTCTCTGTGTATTTGGATGTGCAGAAAATTATTTTCACCAAATAAAGCACTTCATAGCAGCAGACTGGCTGTGAGGTAACGTTATTTGAACTTTGATTGTGTTCTGAATACAGCCTGAAGCGATCCCTAATTCTTATGGTTTTGTTTGTTTGTTTGTTTGTTTAATCTGATTTGGGGACATACTAGATTTGGCCCAGTTTGCTTTCGCTTAAACAATTATATTATTAGCTGTGCTAGGAATACAAAAAAACATTTAAGTCTTTGATGGGCAGCTGTTCTTAGCTACAAGTGCAGTTGTAGGTTATAAAAATAAACTAAGGATCGTTTTAAAATATTTTATAAGTGACGCATTTGCATGTCACACATCACTTTATTTTTGATAAGCCCAGAATTAAAATTGTGGACTGTGACTGATAATCCGTAAGAAATATATATAGTTATTGAAGATTTCTAGCAGAATTGAAGCATGAAAGTTGCAGAACTAAAGCTGATTCTTGTAAAAATAATAAATCCACGGAAATCATAGAAATGCAGATTATTGCACATATTGAGACCAATAGAACAAACCAATGAGCATAAGGATGCTCAAGGAAGAAGGTGATTATGAAAAACAAAGGAAAACTTATGCTAGTATAAATTCATAAGAAGGAGAACGAGAGGATGAAAGTATGAAAATTAACTTGAATATTGGTACTTTGGAAGAAAAAAATAATTCCCTCAGGCTGTTGTCCATCTGGTGCCCAGTTTGTATCATACAAACCAAGGTCATCTTAACAAACATGTAAGCATATTCATAGCTAACAAGATTTGTAACCTGCATTGGTTTTTGTGTTTATATGATGTTTACTTACTTGGCTGTATTCCATGAAAATTAAGCTGTGATTTCATAAGCTTCTGAATTTGTTCCACTTCTGTGAATTCCCTACCTTTCCTCCCAGTAATTTTACATTTTAACCATTTATGGTGACTAGCAGGAAGAAAAGCTGAACTGTTCATGTTTTTAATCAGTATTAGTAAATGATTAATTGATTGCCAGTACTGTGGTCACCTTCAAAGTCTATATCAGGTCGTTGGGGAACAGTGTATTTATTTGGTCATCCATTCAACGCTTGGGATATTAGAAAGTTACCATCATTACCATAACAGCAAATGCAAAACCAAAGTTCCATCGCTGCTGTAATAAGTTAAACTGAGTGGTCTTTTTCCTCCTCCCTTTCCAGATCTTTCCAAAATACGATTTTTTGGAAATCTATGTATGCTTTTTATGTAAGAAGTCAATGTTTTTTCCAGTACTATGGAAAAAAAATTGTAATGTGTGGGCTGCTTATACAGCTCACTCTGCCAGATAGCCTATAATCTGACCTATTATTTTGGCTTCCTTCCGTACATTTGCTTGCATTTAATGCCTCATCTCTTTTCCCTCATGATTTCAATGGCAAAATTTGCTCAAGTTTTCATTATGGTAAAGATTCCACTAAGGTTCTGGATAGAAACAGAATTTAAAGTAGTGTGGTGATTTTAAAGTCTCTAACTGTTACAGATGAGTAGCAGAATATGGGGAATTTTCCTGCTATCTATGCTTCAGAAAAAAAAAAAAAGGGATATGTACAAAGTAGAGGTGTAAGAAGGTTTTGGCGGACAGAGAAAATGCATTCCAGTGGGAGATTTCTGTTGCGCTTATAAAAAAGAAAGTTAAACCTGTATAAACACCTTTCTGCAAAGAAAATATGAAATACTACAGGGTTCTTTAATCTACCAAAGAAACACATAGCAAGAACCGGTAGCTGGGAGCTAAAGCAAGGCAATTTCAAATTAGAAATAAAGCACATGCTGTTGCTTTTTTCTCTCTGTTTCACAGAGATGGTAAATAAACTTCAGGGCAGGCTACATTGCAGTAGAAAATGGTAGACGTCATCTCTGGAGGCTTTCAGATACAGTCTATCTACTTTCTGAAAGTTATTTTTTGGCTGAACACAAGTTATGGGGGCTCAGTATCAGAGGTAATTGCATTGAAACAAAGACTCAGTGTAGATGAACTAATCTCTTCTCCTGGCCTTAAATGTATGAAAATATAGATTACATTACTGGAATGTGTTTGTTTCCTACACCTAAGTGGTTTTCTTTCAGGGCTCAAAAAAATTTTAGTCACTGCAGCTTGCATCACTAACCTTTAAGAATTCAAAACAATGTTCTTTACTGCTTGCTGAATTGTCACATACTATATGTCTCTAAATCCATCTGAATGTGCAATTTCCAACTCCTGATTAGCATGAGGAGCCCAGTCAAGGATGACAGAACAGCATCCAATTTTGATGATTTCTACTACAATTACAATAGTCAAAAGCTGCATAAGTGCCATCCTACAGCTTAAATCTCTTGAGGAAAGACTGCTTGAAAACATGCTATATCGCAGGATTATTGATGGAAATAGGGTGATTGCCAGAAAATTTTAAAAAGAAAACCTTCCTAGGATGCATTACAGCCCAAAGGTGTAATCCACAAAGAATGGATTGTCTTCAGCATGAATCTTCATGGAAAGATAACCCACCAAACACTGGGTAGAAGGCACCGCCATACAGTTGCAATACCTCTGCTCCTGGAGCAATATGCTTCTGTGATTCCAAGGACGCTCTGCATATTTTGATTTAAATTTTCCATATTCTGTCTGAGCAAGTCAGAAATTGCACTGAGATTGTATCAGATGTATGACAGCGAGAGTGTTCAGGAGAATTGGTGGGGTAGGGTTAAGCCATACACTAGCCATGTCTAAAATGCCCTATCAAGAAACTTAGAGAATTATTTTCTCAGCGGAGTGTCAGCTACCGTTGCATCACTGATTTAATACAAAAATGTGTGCACCTCCTCTGCCCAAATCCCCGCTCTTCCTTGTTATGCCTTGGTGTATTCATCTTCCTCAGCTCTTACTACCAGAGTGCAAGTGATTCCACTCTTTCAAGCACTTTTTGTTCTGATTCAGTTTGTCTCATTGGGTATTTATCTTCTGCCTATTTCTGATTGCTGCTGAAGTTCTTTCACCCACAAGATAGATTCATTCATATTTTTTTTTTCACATTTTATTAATATCAGGTTGGGAGAAAAATATGATAAATAACTGTGACTGTAGACTGTTCACTGGAATAAGTTGTTAAAGATATTTAAGAAAATTATGCTGTCTTCTAAGCTATGGTCTTTATAAAAGAATGAAGTATACCAGCTTAAAACTTTCCTGTCTAAGCTATTAAGACAGGTGTTGAGAATGCAATGCTTTGGTTACTCCAAACTTGAGCATGGACAGATTGTTGACAATTGGCTTTTCCCAACTCGTGTCTATCTGTAAAGACCTTTTCATGGTCAATATTGCTAACAGCCCCACCTCCATGCTCCCATTGCTTCTGATCTAGATTTTGTTAGCAGCCAGGACAATGGGAAGAGGAGGGATTTCCCACAGAAAGGCCAACGGTGCTTTTAGTTTCCCCCCAAAACTTCCCCTTGTAACGCAGAACTGTAAAAAAAATCAACCTATCAATCCTGACTGATCTAAACCTTCAAGCCCAACCCAATCCATTTTGTGGGTTTGACCTGCCAGCTGGTGGGATGCCTGAGGTTCAGTGCAAGAGTCACAGTGTCCTCAGGTCCCAGTTGGCTTGCACGTTTGAATTTAGGGGTAGATAGTTCACCCGAGAATGCAGTTAATTTTTTAAATTCTTCATGAATTTGAATCCTAGCTCGTGCATCTTGTAAATTGAATGCATTATTTCCTCTTTCCACCACATCCTATTATATAGGTACTTCTTGGATAAGAAATTGTCTCTATTAACATTTCTGTCATGCAGAACAAGTGTTCTGTCAGTGTTGGCAGCTCTTTTTTACTACAGGTCTCAAATGTGAATTGAATTTTATATAAATTTCATGCTGCGACTTAAATTGTCTCCCTTGAAGAATGACTACCTGTAACACTCCTTTTAGTGGAGAGTCCTCAAAGAATCCCAACTATGGGACTCAGTGGTGGAGTTAAAAACCAAGAAGCAGGTTTTAGGTGAAAGAACATTTTATCCAAAGCATTTTGTCACAGCAATTTCAGCTCTTTCCTTCTTAAGGAGGAAGGCTAGCTATGATTTTTTAGAGTGCCGGACATTTCTGATGGTCTACATTCCTAAATATCAGTTCCCAGGTGTGAAACTTGGCACTAAGTTTTTAAATCGTTCTGCTTTTGAAATCTTCTTCAAAATATCCTTAACATGTAGGGAAGGATAATTTTGGAAATCCAATCAGCAACACATATGGCATCCTGGCTGTATTTCTTATACATCATATCCCTGCAGAAGACATGGGAGAAGCTCAGGGAAATTTTTCATTGATTTTTAGTGCTGTCCAGGATTTCACCCACAGAGGATTGGTGGTATCTCGCAACAGATACCTTTAATAGTTTTGTTCCCAGAAACTCCTCTTTGGAAGACAAGCAAACAACAAAATCACCCACACATGAAAAAGTTCTCGTTCAAAGGCCAACAACTTCTCTCTCCTCCTTCCTGTAGAGGAAGGAATCTGAAAAACTTTTGACGGTGTATGCATTAGAAAATGTTGTGATAGGAGCATTTGGAAAACACTTTTAAGAAGAGGTTTTATTGCGTTTACCAGTACAACAGCCAGCGCAGAGTTGCAATCATGCTCCCTGTTAAAGAGAATTAAGTTAATTCATTTTCATGTTGTGACCTGCAACAGCTTAATTTACCTTATACTATTCTGCTTGTTAATACAGGCTGGACAAAAACATGATAACTTCAGGTTATGTTAAGTGTCTGATTTGTGATGCAGTCTACCTCTGCAATGACTGCACTGTTCAAATTAATTAATACCAGATCATTATCTTTAGATGGCAGGCAGCTGTTGAGGTTATGGTGTTTGTGAACCCTAAGCGCATTTTTTTTTTCTGTGCAGATCATGAGCAGTTGCTGTAAAAATTGAGGATCCAAGGTCTAGGCCTTCTGGCAGTCAATTGGTTTTGTAATTATCTTAGTAATAGTTCTCAATTATTATTCAGTAAAGGTCGTCTTTCCTCTGCTAATGGGTCATGGCACCCTCTAGGGATCCATAGATGGACCAGTTCTCATTTTTCTCATGTAAATGACTTGCCATCTGTGTGCCATGCAGGTTCATCTAAGGCAGTTCTGAAAACGCTCATTATTAATATCAAAGTTGCAGGGTCTGACAAGATTGTCGAATTACTTTAAATATTTTAAAAGATGGGCTTTGTTTCCTAAAATTTTCAAGAGTTTGTTAAATGTTGTGGACAGATAAGTGGCAATTCTCTTGAAGTAATACAATGATTAAAAATTCAAACTTTTTTTTTTTTCCTAACTAGATCATATGTTTTTTACCTGCTTATCTTTATCATATATCTTCAATTTAATTCAGAAATTATGATGTTTGGAACACGTATTGGAAATGCTTTTCCCTTGAAAGTAGCTGCAGTCTGTAATGTTTACATTCAGACAGATTACTGATGTGCATGGCAAATTTCCCAACCTTTGGAATGTTTAAATATTTCCAAGTCCTTTATTTTTAAATCATATTTCAGGCTTTTAGTATGTTTTTTTATGCCAGTCAATATAATTCCTGTATATGTTGATTCAATAATATTTTTGTTTCATAGGTATGGTTGAAATGCAAGGTCTTCACTGTTACGAGGAAAGCTATTTTTTTTTCCAAAGGAGTAGTGAGCATATATTGCAGACTATTTCTCCAGAAAAATACAGACTTGGACTTTAATGGAAGCTATACTCCAATACAAGGTGGTTATGCTGAATTTTCCTGCTCTGGAAGTCATCAGGTGTGTCCTTCTGGTTAGCTTTTCCCATAGTCCGATAATTTTGTGTTCCTGTTTACAGCACAAGCTCAAACAGGCTCTGAATCAAGAAGCTAAAAAGATACACGTTATCACTGCCCTACACCCACGGACAGCGCAGGCTGGATCACGTGCTGTAGGAGGTGTGAGGCTGTGTGCGTGCCTATCTCCAGCCCCGCCGCTGTTAAATCCAGCCCTGGCATTACCTAAATGATTGGATGATACGGGGGGGTCCTGCCCTGCTCTGTCCCTCTATTATCACGGCCACTGTTATTCTCTGTGGTGATGTTACTCTGCCTCTCCTTCCTTTCAGTGGCACTTTCAACAGGCATTTATAGTTAACAAACCCTGATACCCTTTTTTCTGCTCCATCCTAATGCTGACCTGCCTGCCTTTATTTCTGCCCCATTTTGTATTTATTTCTGCCGGTGATTGCCTGGGGGAAGTTAGATTCCTAGCCAAAGTTATTAGACTTGCACAAAACTTCTTTATTCCTTTCACTACATCATGTTTACAATGCAGGCTGTGCTAACAATGAATAAAATGGAAAAGTTAACAAAACTGATAAAGTCATCATTTGCTTCTACTCTATTGTAATAGCCATGCTGTAATTGGCGCTGTTTCATATAAAATTACCATATAAATTGCGCCATCCAAAGCTGCAACAGAAACGGCAACAGTATTTACAATAAATGGCAAATCCCTGTTAATTATTGATAGCCTAATAAACACACCATTATAATTCATTCTTATTATTCATTATTAATAATAACTCTTATTTAGTATTCATTGTGTAAGGATCAATTATGATTAACTGTTCTAAAAATGAATGGTCCACGTGAATGTTTCTATTTTCAGGGCATTTTCCACTGAAGCAAGAGCTTTCCATATTAAAATGTTCTGTACAGTCAACAGGAGAAAACGTGACTCTATCTATACAGCCGGCCCAGTGTCCTTACGCTGTTTCTGTAAAAAGCTGTGCGAGCTCTGTCAGAGGCGGTTAATGATATTGTTTCTTTGGAGGCCATTACTTGCCCCTAAGTGGTTGGCTTATGACCTAAAGCATGAAGTTATGTAAAGTAGTATTTTTTTTACCTGTGGATGTCCGTAAAGTATTCTAATCTGTACTTGAAATGTATTGGTCCTTTAGGATGGGATTCAGGTGACTATATAAGGAATATAACACAGGCACATGCAAGTGATCTAGATGCTCTATGTTCTTTTTTTTTACCAAACAAAAAAATCTAGCCATTGCTGTTTAAAGTATACTTCACATCATCCTAAGGTAGGTGCCTGCATTTGGGCAGATGAATTGTGCCCTAAAGCTCACTGAATGAATCAGCTAGATTTCTGTTGACTAGAATAGGAATCCAGAAAACTAGTTCAGATGAAGGCTGGTATATCTTGTAAATATATACATTTAAATGAGATCATAGAATCATTTAGGTTGGAAAAGACCCTTAAGATCATTGAGTTCAAACGTTAACCTAACACTGCCAAGTCCACCACTGAACCATGTCCCTAAGTGCCACATCTACATGTCTTCTAAATACCTCCAGGGATGGTGACTCAACCACTTCCCTGAGCAGCCTGTTCCAATGCCTGACAACCCTTTCAGTAATGAAATTTTTCCTAATATCCAACCTAAACCTCCCCTGGTGCAACATGAGGCCATTTCCTCTCATCCTACCTCCAGCCACCTGACAGAAGAGACCAGCACCCACCTCACTACAACCTTCTTTCAGGTAGTTGTGGAGAGCTACAAGGTCTCCCCTCAGCCTCCTCTTCTCCAGGCTAAACAACCCCAGTTCACTCAGTCGCTCCTCATAAGACTTGTGCTCCAGGCCCTTCACCAGCTTCGTTGCCCTTCTCTGGACACGCTCCAGCCACTCAACGTCTTTCTTGTCGTGAGGGGCCCAAAACTGAACACAAGATTTGAGGTGAGGTCTCACCAGTGCCGAGTACAAAGGGATGATCACTTTCCCAGTCCTGCTGGCCATAGTATTTCTGATACAAGCCAGGATGCTATTGGCCTTCTTGGCCACCTGGGCACACTGCAATTTACCATTAATAGTCATGAAGTTTTGCTTTACTGCTTAGCAATGACAGAGAGCTCTTTTTAAAATAAACTCAGCCCAAAATTCATTGAGGCATCATCATAAATCCTAGTGGCTTCAAACCTTATGTTTGATGGGGAAGGAGGCTGAAGTGCAGGTGCTACAAGGACAATGTGTCCTTGTGTGGGTCTGCAGGGTTACTGTCTGGCATAGTACTAATGAAGCTGTCTTCTCCAGAAACAATAAATTAATTGAGCCCTTGGTCTTGTAATACTTCGCACATAGAGGCAACCAGCACGGTATTTCTACACTGCATTGCTAAAGTCATGACTTTTGCCATCTGGAGATGGTAGTGTCACTGCTGGCTGTGGGAAGAACAGGACTAGAAGTATTGACAGCCAGCGTTATAGATGATTGGGTTTTTTTTTCCACCACGTTTTATATTTTCAGACCTCTGTTCCGAGCATGGCTCAACAGATAATTGTCACTGAGAAACAGTGACAGAGGATACTGATTTCTTACAATGTAGACCTAATACCTACCTTCTTTATTTCAGATTCTAAGCTTCTGACCAGACTTTGGCTCATTTTTTGCTTTGTCACTTGTTTCAGGTTTTCGATGCACTGGTAACTCCACTGTATCTCCTGTTCGATGTTACGTGCTGCAATTTCCATCTGTTAGGAAATGCACTGAGACTATTAATCAGTGCCCACCAGTGCACGTGGAATGTGCCCTTAAGTGTGCCACAGGCCTTGGAAGTGCCCTGAAGCTTTCACAGTGACTTTATTTGAACAGAGGGCAGAAGTACGATCACTGCATGCCAAGGTGAGACCTTTCTTCAGATGTGACTGTATTTCAGACTGCTTTATTAGGAGGAGTTTAAAGTACAGTCTGCAGGCAGCATTCTTGAGGTATCCAGAGTTTCTTGGCACAGAGTAATTTCTGCATATGCACTTTTTGTTCGACAAGCGTTCACCACTGTTTTTCCTCCGCTCTGCCCACTTCAGAACTTAAAATATCTAATATGCTCTGTATTTTTCCATGATGTGCCAGTTCTCACCAGCTGTGGTTTTCCAAATACAGTGATGCACTATAAAGCAGCCAACTGACTTGTAAAAAGATATGAGATTGTGTGCCAAGAAGAGTTTAGCATAATGATTCAACTGGAAATATAAAACATAATTTCAAAGAACGATGAAAAGAAATTCAAAATGTATATAAATATGATATATATAAATATTTTGATACTTTAGAAGCCTGAGCTTCATTTTTTTTTTCAAATAATGTCTTACTCAGCTGTATATACAGCATCTAAGACATACTAAAAATTTTTTTAGCAGATAAGTAATGATTCATTTACTTTGTGGACACAAAGTAATGTATAAACCATGTCATTCAATAAATGCTTTGTTTCCAATTCTTCTGTGCATTACGCTGTGATATATCTGGAATAATTCCAGAAAGTCATTTAAAGATAAGTTCTGGCAGAAGAATGAAGATACAATGGTAGTCTGAGGAGTAACTCACAGCACCTCTATCAGCAGCAGCCCAGACAGGCTACGTAATGGTTAATCCGCTGGAGCGTGGATTAAACAACACGTACATGCCTCATGCTTCGCACCTTTCATGAAAGTTGTGCAAAGCCATACCAAAGTGTCACTTCTTAACCACTGTTTTCATTGCCCAGGGGAGGTGTCTAACATGCTTGGTTGCACAAGTCACACCATCATATTGAGGCGTTGACGCATCTTAAATAAGAACAGAATTTGATCTCTCTTTAACTGATCAGTAGCCCTTTACACAGAGTCGTTAGACAGTTTTCCCAACTGCCTCATGAGGTAATTAACTATTGATCTCGCTGCTTTTACAGATGATGAAAATACTCATGCTGTGTTTCAAGAAATGATCACTTTTACACAGTCTGTTATTTTTCCTGATCAAGCGAGCAAAATGCACAACCTTGGAAAAATATTTTTTAATCTAGTTTTGTCATGCAAAATTCTAAGTGAACAAACTGAGAGTTTATTCTGGGTCAGTGTTCATGATCAGAAACAATTCTCGGGGCAAAATTTTCTTCTGTCATCTAAAACCCTGTGGTAGACTGAGGACATGCTCTAGAAGCCATCTGATCACCCATGGCCTTTGGCTGGTACATGTATGTGTAAATAAACCACCTTACAATTGTCATATACCCAGACTCCACAGTTTTCATTTCTCCTTCATCAAGAGACTTACTGGACAATAACAATCACTTCTTAATGAATTATAGCTTACTTTCAAGGCATTTAAGCACATATTCCATTTGATATAATTTTCTAATTAATGTATCTCTAATTAACCCTTACAGTCTTTCTAGGGAAAAAAAACGCTCTAGAAATACTAGCAAGGAGTGAAACTGTGACCATCTACTATTATTGAAAACAGTCTCTGAAAACATTATGATATTTTAAATTCATTTTCTAAATGTCAGTGGTTTAAAGAACACAACCAAGAAGTTGCTGTTATTATACACACTTTTATTATGCAGCTTAACTGAAGAGCAATGTTGTGCTTAAAAACAAACAAGCAAATAAAAAACGAAGGATTTTGATCACAGAGAAATCAGGTTTACCATGTGCTGTACTGAAGCAGCAGCATGCCTACTTTTCAGAAGCCAGATAACGAAGAAAATGAAGTGAGGAATATCATGAATCATAATTCTCTGTGAATGCAAAATATTCAATATCGTTAGTCCTTTCTTTTTCTTCTTCTTTTTTTTTTGTTGTTGTTTTGTTTTTAAATAAGGAAATATACATATTTTGATCACTTTGCTGAAACCTCAAAACATGGAAATCCAGCAACAATGAGACGTGAAAGCTACATCAAATGCCTGCTGGAAAGTGTCTTTGTTGCTGGGGCAACTGCAAGAGCTTTCACTATTTTTTCAACCGCCTAACATTTGCAGTATTTCCCACCTAGTGCAGGAAATGGTGCCTGTTTGCATAAACATATATTTAAGGCTTAAAAAAGCCAACTTTGAAGTTAGTCCAACTCTTAGTGTTTATAGAAGAACTAGCGTGTCAGGAAAGTAGCTGCCTGTTCATCAGCTTACTCTGGCAAATCTGCCATTGAATTTATTGAGACAAGAGTTAACCTTTTACTCCCGTTGCAGCAAATATATACAACTCTGGTGCAGTGTACTCCTTTTCCGTCCTCCACGTTTTCTTTTGTGTATGGTATAATTATCAGTTTTATTATAATAACTCTTGCATTTAAGTATTATATTTATCTGAAGGCCACCTGGGAGATTTTATATTTGCAATGCCCATTTCATCCTTCTGCAATAAAATTATATACTGAACATAGGGGGCACCAGGCAAGTATCAAAATGCCTGGTATTTAGAAGATAAAGAATTAAGAATACGATATACTCTTGTAGATTATTTATCTACCAATCTCCGTTTAAGGCAACTAAACTAGTTAAGCCCAATACATAATTATTTGACAATTTAATGACTGGATATTCAATAAATATTTGCTTATTTGTCAGGTTAAACAATAAGTTAAATTAGTCTTCATAGCATGGGAATGATAGAAATGTTCAGCTTCACTTTTCTATTTAAGGCTTTCATATAAGCAGGTTTTGATAACCTAGGAAAGCAGAACTGTGCAATTTGTGATTACCTTGGGAAAATAACAGCACCAAGGAAGTTATATTTTAGGTTTTTACCACAGAGACAAGTTCAATAAACAGGTCAGCTTTCCTAGGAGAAAAGAAAGCAAATAAACCCAGCCTCCCACCCGAACTTAATTTGATACAGATGAATGAAACATCAGTAGGCTTTTGGACATAAGTTAATAAGGAAACAAATAAAAGGCAGTTCTTTTTGTTGTGAGATAATTTTTTGTTATTTTACACTTCTAAGATTTGAAGCCTTCCTGAAAAAGTGGAACTCAAATATAGGTCTTTGTTTTAAAAAGTAAGTGTTTCTTTTATATGAACATAGGAAACTTGGGAATAACACATTTTTATTGTATTTGAGATTCTAAAAAAACAAAAAAAAATCTGTAACTTTATGTGCTGTACTCCTGTGCCAGATACCATTTTAACAGCAATCTGAGAAGGTCATTATCCAGGACTCAAGTATAGTTGTTATGCATTTTATGTAAGGGTTTTGGTTTGGTTTTTTTTTTTTTTTTAATCGCTGAATGATTTCAGTAAGGTTTACTAGGAATCCTTTCTACCGTTACTTCTAGACTCCTTTCATTTATGCTATATTATGGCATCCACAATTATATTTACTACCACAATTATATTTACTACCTTAAACTCTATAGGTCTGGAAGGTTTCACAGGAGAGCTTTTAGCAAGTCTAAGTTATAGATATAATTTCAATTTTCCCAATTTTAATTTTTGAATAAATTTATTTTAGGAAGAACTGAAACAACTGATTGATATGCTAGACTAATGCTTTCCAGGCATATCCATACAATTCTAGGTATATTTTTCTGACTTTCTCTATTCCTACTGCTGCAGGAAGCAGGAACTTCCCAATTTGATGAAAAAAAATGTTTGGTTTCTAAACTGATAGAAATCTAAGTTCCATAATAATACCATTGCAAAGGATTAACTCATTTTAATAATTGATTTAGTAAAGGTCAATTCATTAGGGATTAAATCTGAAACTTATTTTCCTTTGGGTGTATGCCAAATTTGTTTATAGAACCTAACTCATATAATTGACTATAGTCTTCCTAAAAGCCTAAATTACGATCACTTACTAAGATCTTTCACTTCACCACGTTTCCAGATAGCAAAGATTCATGCCACAATTGACGATCTATATCATACCATCCTTTTCATACAGCACTGAAGACAGTCATCTGCAGGTTGGCTTCATGGGTTCAGACCTCGGGATGGCCTGCAATGGTATGACAACAGCTTTGTCAAAAACTGAAAGTGGTAACAAGGGCTAACACTAATTTAATACTTCAGCCTTTTCTTCTTTTCTTGGTGGGGGCTGGAGGGGTTTTGTATGTGTCTAATGTGAAGGAAGATTTTGTAATGGGAAACAACGCAAATTGCTATTTTTGAAGTTGTCTCTTTACAGAGCTGGAAACGCTTGTTTTACATAAACCATAGGATGTTTAATTTGCTGTGAATAATTAATATTTATCATAAGAAAATGAACTTTCCAGGTACGTACAAATCTGGGGTAGCAGCATGTTATTTTTCACAAATGTTAATAAATGTATGTGCACATAGAAAAATAAATAATTATGTCTGGCCTTCGTCTACACTGCCAGCCAAGTGGGCTTTTTTAATCTGCTGAGTGACATTCATAAAAATAAGGTATTTTCTTTAGCACTGAACACACTGAATTGATAAATAATTCATTCCATTTGGTAGAAATGAACTAAATATTATATTTGAAAGAGTATATTTACTCCTTTCTGGATACATTCATACTTCAGTTTTGGTAGTAGAAGCCAAACATTGTTTCTATGTCATTTTAACCAAAATATTTGCTAGTCCCTTTCTCAAGGACCGAGAAGATATATATACAGGGAGAAGGAGGTTATATCAGAGTATCAGAGGCCAATTAAGTCCTAACCATTATTGTACCAGTTAAATTTTAACCCACTCTCAGTGCAGTACTTCGAGCCTATCGCACTGGTACCACTTCTAAAATTTACAGCATTCGAGTCTAAACCTCTTGTTTTAATGACGTTCTCCTCTCAAACCATTAGTTGTATTGCTAATGAATATATAACACTGTTCAGTACACCCCGATGTAAAAAATTTCCTTCTCCGGTAGCTGTGCCATATAATCTGGAACCTGCACATGCACCTTCCCAGGCAACTGAGTACGGACCTTGTGCTCTTCCAGCCCTGATGTGCCTTTGTCTCTGCTTCTCCCTCTCCTTGCAGCTCAAGCGGCTTTTCCTGGGTGAACCGTCAACGAGAGCATGGTCCACAGTGCTGCTCTGCTCTGAACGGCTCCTCTGCTCTCATCTCAGGGCGAGAACGGCCATACGTGCAAGTTCCACGTTTTAGAGGGAACGAGGTGGGTAGTAGAGAACGTGCTGTTAAGGGCAAGTGAAAGAGAAGAAAGTCCTGAGACTGGAGTGAGTGATGGGATTGGGCTGCGCGGAGGGAACAGATTACAGCAGTGAAACCTACTAATTCCCAAGCACCTTTTGCTGCAGTTTTTACTCCGAGGTGAAGAACTTCAACGGCAATAGCTCTCCCAGTGGGGGGACCAGTAGCTGTTGTGAGTGGAAAAGAACTGAGGGATCATTTCATTCTTCTGAAAACCCAGTTATTCCGTGTACAGAAGGTGCAGTTAGTATCACAATACTTAGAGATACTTTGGTATATTTTCTAATATTCCTAGTGGGAAAGAATCAAATTAATCCCTGTTCACTTCTGGCAGTATGGAAGTGCCTCCAGCAGCCTGGTGCAGAGGACTGAGCATGAAAGCAGCAAAAAGCCTTAAAATGCTTATCTAACCCTATAGTCATAATGAGCTCATCCACTGCCCCAAGCCTTTCTAGGAATGTAGGTATACACGGCGTTCAGCACATACACGGCGTTCAGCACATTGAATGGCATGGTTGGCTGCACTCGCTGTGGGTGCTTCGTAATGCTGACAAATGACCTTAGGGATTTAGTTAACCAAGAGCATGAGCGATAACAGAGCTAATGTATACTTTCTAACACTGCACGCTGTATTTTGTTTGCTTTTAATAGTGTAGCCAAAGTGTAAAAATGGATGCAGGATTTTTAAAACTTCCCAATAAAGAGAAAACATTGTTTGAGGCTGTGGAAGCTGCATATCCACTGGCACAGCAACTACTGCAGTTTGCTTCTCTAGTATTGCCCTAAAGTATCTTTAGAGATTCATATATAAAATGCAAGTACCTAACCTGCTGTAAAAAGCTACAGTAGTGCCTTTGGCAAGTTTCCCTGGCCTGCAGAGGATAATTACTTGTGGAACACAAATACAGCTCCAAACTGGACCTGATAGATGTCCAGCTTTTTCTCATACAAATACCATGAGATCTATCCATTCTAATAAGAGTATCTGTGATATCTTGATGTGGAATTTTGACTTTAAGAGCCTAATCAGGGCTCACTTTACCAAAGGAAAAACAATCTAAAGGGAGAAGACACTTTTCCCATCAGTTACAAGAAGGATTTAGATAGGTACAGAGCACTGTCAGGCCCCGCTTCCAGGCGTCATCCTCCAAGTCAGTAGAGCAGCTGGAGATGCGAGTGAGCCAGAAAGGCTAGCTAGTTCTGGTTGGAAATGTGTCTACAGCAAAGGCCAGCTTCAAAATATAGCTTTGTGTTTCAGCCAAAAACCAGACAGAAATGGTCACAGCTTAAATGTTACATTTAGCAAAATGTACTTAGGCCTTGGTTATTCATGACAGCTAACCACAATTAGCTGTTTAGGAAGGCATGACTTTTAAAATTTGTTCTTTACAGGTAAGATTGTGAACGTTCCTGTGTGGTTCCCATGAATACCATGGTTCCTGTGAGTACCACATATAACAAAAAAAAAAAAAAAAAAAGAAGACATCTGCATTTTCAAGAAGCTTCCACAATGTTTTAAGATAATTTTGTGATTGGGCATTTTTGGGCATTTACCAATGCTTTTAATGGAATCACGGGATTTACGCTATTAGATCACCCTATTGGTCTGTCCAGACCAAATGGTCTTTAGTCGTAGCTAATACCTGAGCTAGTCAGAAATATTTAACAGAAATGGCTTGTGCTAGAAGAATTATGATGTTCCCCAAGTATTCATGGAAATATGCGAGTTCTGATAAAAACTTTAAACCAGCTAGAGTGCTCCTGTACCAGGATGGACTTTGCTGAGGAGTTTAAAAGAGAAGATTATGCAGCAGAGAGAAAAGAAGTCCAACAATTAATGAACTCGGGTATGGAGGAATGAGATTCAAGTATCATTTAGACAGAGTTTTGACACATATGCAGGGAAAGAAAATATAATTATATATTACAAAAATTACTGGATTAAAAAAATGAGCAATTTGATACAGCTCTACTGTGTAAAAATTGAGGTGCAATATTTGTAGTTAAACATTGATATAAATGAAAGCTGTGTGTATATTTCTGTACAAATGATGAAGACAACCCTGATTTAAGTCATTCATAAAAAGAACATTTAAATATGTAAATCAGAGATTAACTAAGTTTAGGGAGAGTTATCAAAAATGTCTGTTATCTTTGACCATGAACATATGCTCACTATGCTAATTCTGGAGGGTCCTTAGATCAAATGCTGGCATATTTCAGTGTTTTACATTGCTTTAAATTTTGACTTTGGATATCATCCCCAGTTTTCCTTTTTTTTTTTATGTTTTTTTTCTATTACCAAATGCCAAATTAAGAAGGGCCATCTGAAGGGGAAGATCTTACTGTATTCCCGTGTTCGACTCTAGATGTTGCATCTTGCTGGTTACTGACCGGAGAACTGTCCAAAAGAATGCAAGACCAGAACTTGGCCACTCCATAAACTCCTAAGTAAATATAAAGTACCACAGAGGATAAACTTTATTTAATTTTTTCCTTAAAAATGCATGCCTTTAAAATGGTTAAGATCAGAGAGCCCCACATTTTTAAATACATTGGTGTCTGAAGGTTGTTGATGGCTCTGTGTATTAGAAGACTAGTCAGTCATTGTTTTAGGAGATGATACTTGTCACAAAAGAAAACAATATGATTTCATGGGAGGAAACAAATTCCTCAGCTCCTGGTTGTACAAGAAACTTTACTGCAGGTTTCTTCCTCGTAAGTTACAGAAATAGACTGTGTGGTACAATGGTAAGACGAAGTTTGACTGCTGTTTTATAAATCTTACTACTATTTGTGTTTTTTTTTTTCTTTAAGATGAAGATGATAGCATGGTGAGTAGTTTGTTTTCATTTCGTACATAATCCACAAGACATTTTTTTCTATTAGTTTAAGCACTTGCGTGTCTGTCTTTTGTGCCCCCCAAGAGCTCTTTCATTAAGGTGTAAATATGTTCCTAAAATAATGAAAGTGTCATTATCACCCTTGTATTCATTTAGGTGCCCATGAAGGGAACTGAAAAGGCATTTAGCTAAAAGCACACTTTTAGTATAAAGAGAGAACATTAACGTAAGAATGTCTGCAGATCATTAGTCTGATTGTTCTCTAATGTATACTCCCTTGAGTTTTGTTTGCCAGAACAGTGTGAGATAAATGGCAGGCACATCCGTGGACAGACACTAGGAGTTTTCATTCATTGCTCACCTCTATCTCTCAGCACTGGCCTGATCCAGCAGAATGTTCACATATGTCCTTATCTCCAAACTGACTAATAGCCCCTGTCTGTATCTTGTATGGCTGAATCCCTCCAGAAAAGAACAGGTCACTTAGGACTAAGTGATATTGTAAGACTGCTGACTTATGTTTGAAGAATAAAAACCACAGGAGGCCATAAACGTTGTAGATGAATCCCCAAATTCTTTATTTTCTGCAGAGTAAGCAACTGCTTTTTTTTTTTTTTTTTTACATTGTCCACACTGTGTTCCCACATGGTTCCTCCTGGAACAATGTGAGCACTGTACGTCATAGGACCTGGTAAAAAGCCTGAAGTAATGTTGCAAAAAGATGTCAAAATATTTCACTTAAGAAAAAATGTTCTGATTTTTTTTTTGAGGTGATAATATTTTGACTTTTTGGAAGAAAAGATTTAAAATATTTGCTCTTCGAATGACGTGAGTAATCCCTATAGGGATTTTAGGTGTGTTAGTATCCTTTGCTTCCCTAGGTAAATTGTCCTGCTGGCTGCCTATCTGTAATATACTCCTTTGAATCTGAATTTGTCTAACAATAGCTTTGAGCCATTGCATGAAATTGCACTTTTTCCTACCCTCCATACCGACCATAAAAATGTACTTCAATCTCTGAAAATTTTACAACAGGACTTTGCCAAATCAGCCAAGTTACTGGTTGCAAATACCAGTGTTTCAAATCTTAAAGCATTTACAAGTAGCTTTTGATATCAGAGACAAAGGTAATGGCTACTAGGAGTTACTGTGAGGTTTGCCTTCCTGGCATGGACTCAAAGTACAATCTTGCTGCCAACCCATGTGCAAATAAAAGAAAACAAAACAAATAAGTTTCAACATCTCCAAATAAAAAAACTTAACTCTGATATTCTGTTGTCCCTGTGCTTTAGAACTAGAATTGGCAATGCCTCTCTAACACAGGGTTGAATTTTTTTGGTCGACTAACAGCCAGTCGTTGTTCTTTGACTGAGGTTGCACTCTAATCTTGGATGCTATATGAATTGAAAGAGAGCTAATGAGGATTTGTGGAAAATGGCTTGGCATTTGTCCATTACTACTAATAGGTTTAGATTGGTGATGATTTGCCCACTGGAGGTTTTGATACCTCTGAATAAAGGCGGCAACCTGCAAGCAATACTTGCAGCCCAGCCATTGCTATTTACGGTGCAACATTGTTTGGATGGCAGTGCTGTTTCTTTTTCACCACTCGTAACCTCCACTACCATTTTTACAGACTGATCCGTACAGGTTCGTCATCCTTTCTATATCCAACAGTTGCTTTGCAGTATGCCAGAAGCTGCAGGAGACAGGGAGTCAGGATCGATGTCCACTTTTCATAGAAAGGAAAAAAAAGAAAGCAAGAAGGAGAGGTGTCACAGATTTCTTAGCCTAGAAATTGCAGGGTTGTCGAGCTGATCAAGTTACAGTGTGGTAAGTCAGCCCCTGACACTTGTCCAAGTGCTTCCTTTTAAGCTGAGGAACAGGTAAACTAATATGAGTCAGTGCAGTCTGTGATGAGAAGGTTAAGTTGCATTAATTTATTGTCTGTGTTTAACGGCATGTACTAGCTTGCTCCTGGCTTATCCATCATGTAACACTTAACTAATTTGCTAAATAATGTGTCTGCATGTCCAAACTTTTAAAGGTTTTCATGAAAACAAAATTACATGCGATTTGAATAATTTTCCTTATTATGTTTTGTTCACTGACAATAGATGTGATGAGAAGGAGGAGATTCACACCGTTTGCCTGTTTATGAGAAAAAGGTAAATTAATATAGCTATAGTTGGTCAAGACCTTTTGAGTTACACCTTTCTTGGGTAAAATAACAAAATCTAGCATATTAAAAACCTGACATTTATGAAAAAGAGCATCTTGAAGTTTTTTGACTCAAAAAATATTTCAAAATTATCAAGACATTTCATTAGAAAACTTTTTAAGGGCATTCCAAAGTGTTATCAGTTAATAATATGACTGAAATAACCAGGGAGCTGCTAAAGTCCTATGTACAGCCCCCATCGGTTAATATTTAAAAAAACGGAAACAATAACTAGACATGATTTAGGGTTTAGGAACTAACTGCTAGACAATGGGGCTTTGTGTTTATGTCAGAAAAGGTAATGGATTGTGGTCTGGTCAATAAACCTTGAAGAACTGCTTTGAACTGCCAATATTAGGGAAGAAGTAGGTAAAAGGTAATTCCTACAAGGGGAGATCAGGACCACCGACTCATTGACCACCTACTCAAAAGAAGACAATGAAGGCAGAAGACAGTCTGGGCACTAATTTACATGAGGGGCAGAGAAGAAAGAACCAATCATTAAGGAAAATAAAAATGAATATGTATTAGTTAAGTGTATAATTATGAGGATTTTTGAGACAAGGGTGTGCTGTCTTAAGACAGGCACCCATTCATGCACATCAATGAAATTGGTTTGAAAATACCTTGACTCTGTGTGTTATTGGCTTGCACACCAGGTAAATGAACCCCGTTTGTGGGACAACAAAAGCATTAATTTGATTTTAATTTTAAGCTAACTAGGTAATACTGTTTACAGGGAGAAATACTCAAATAAAATGAAAGATTTTGAAGTTATTACAATAAACATAGGTTATTTCATATTTGACTTCAGTGTGAGACTGGGAAATTTCCTTCCATTTATTCCCTATTTTTTAAAAAGCCATGTGAATGTAGTGATACTAAAATAAATCGGAGCAT
Organism: Leptodon cayanensis; assembly: GCA_027564655.1. Classification (NCBI taxonomy): domain Eukaryota; kingdom Metazoa; phylum Chordata; class Aves; order Accipitriformes; family Accipitridae; genus Leptodon; species Leptodon cayanensis. The sequence continues at coordinate 35,161,886 of JANXJC010000088.1, read as the reverse complement.
TACTTCTCATACCAGAGAGTGTAATTTTCAGTGGCAGTGCTGAGAAAATGGGTTTTCCCAGGGAAAACAAAACAAACAAGAACCAAACCTTGATATTTGCTAATCTTGCCTTTTCTGAAAACATTGACAACAAAAGTAATTTAGAAATGTTGCAATAGTGTTATCTATATGTCTATGTTAGTGTGATTAATGCTTTTTTTCTTGCCTATGAATTCCCTGCCTGGGTTGCAGTTCCCCAGATATTTCACAATCTCTCCTTCTCCTTAGCTACTACTATGCATCACAACAGCCTCTGTACTACCAAAGATGGGGAAATCTCTTTTTTGCAGGGGAAGGGTAGCATGAAGTCATAGTGGCCTCTTTTCTTTGGCCAAAAAATAAGACTTTAAGTTTTTAAATACTAATTCTTTAACTTAAAAGTTGTTTCCCCCTCCACAGATAGCACAAACATCTCAGAAAAGTGAAGAAAAGCGTGCCACCAAGAAATGTCGTCAACAGCCACCACCATGACCACAAGTAAATGTCTGATCAGCTTGGATTTTCTTTCTACCTACCCATCACTGTTCCTCCGAGTGGACTTTATTTCCTTATTTTCTTACTCTCATGTACTAGAATTAAGAAAGGACATTTAAAAACATTTTCATGTAGATCACCAGTTGATTTTGGTGTTTAAATCACTGGCTAGCACGTATCACTGACAGTCCTTGTCCAACTAACAGGTGGTGTACGTTTAGACATAACCTAACCTGTGAAAATAAATCAGTCTAGGTTCATCATGAGCCTTTCAACCTTAACCACATTGAAGTACTCTATGAAGACACATAGAGGGAAATTCCAGAAGAGTTAACACTTAACTACCTTACTAACACTACCTTAACACCTGGTAGTGTGTCACGATGTAAGTTGATCCTTTTGGTAAGGATAGGACCCCAAAATAGGAGCAACAACTCAGTCAGTTTAACAGAATAATTTAAAGAGATATACAGCCCATTTTCACTACCACATAGTACCAGAACAGCAAAGCAGCAGAAGTAATGTATACATCATTGATTTTTATCCCTTTCAGAGCAGTCTTCCTTAGTACTTTTAATGAAACATTAAACGATTGTAACGTAAACTGTAACAGAATGGCATAGTTTTATACTTTCTTAATTGGATGCTAATATCCATGTCAGTATTTGCATGAAAAATGGTGTACTAAGCCAAAATATCAAGGTTTTTAAAACTCATAATCATTCTTCTGCTGATACCATCTGTCAGCCTAATCTTCACCTCCCAGAATTCAAGGAAGAGGGTGCCTTCAGGGAAAGGAAAAGGAAAAAATTACTGTTATGAAAGTACCGTAAATTGTGTTTAGACCATGGACTTGAAATCCCATTTGATTAGATAGGACTTATTAGTTATTAATTGTCAGAGTTGGAAAATAATTAAGAATTACTGTTGGGGCACTGTCACTCATCCTCCCTGAAGAAACTGTAGGGCTCCCCGGAGAAGGCGATGGAAAGCAGCTCACACGCACAGCCCGCACAGCAAGCCTCCTGCAGAGAAGTTGCAGAGGTTGTCTCTGAGATCGCTTGGCTCAGCTGAAATTCCCTCACGAGCAGCGAAAGTCTGTGTATCCTCTGCGCTGCAGTGGAGGGCAAGCGAAGGAGTCTGAATCGTGTATGCCATGTGCTTGCTTCTTCTTGAGCTTGTTGTTTTTACAGCAATCCTGCATCTGCATAACCTGCATATAGCTTTTGCTTGGGACAAGCCACCTGCTACGTGTACATCCTTCTTCAGTGTACCGTTAGATACCCAGTAAGAAAGCCAAATCCTCATGAAAAAAGGGAGGAATGGAGCTGGAGAGCACATCACCTGCTGCAGTTCATTCTGAAATTAGAACATATGGGCAAAGCAAGCGCTTATCTTCTTCAAGATTATCTCAAATCTCTGCAGTACTGCAGGGGCTACAGGCCAACTCTTTCTTAACAAAAGTAAGAGGGCGCATTTTCCAATATCTCCAGCTCTTAGCAAATTCTCTGACATACAGCTACTTTGCTAGATTGCCCTAAAGAAATTCAGAAGCCATTGTTCTCTCAAAATGTCATTATTGTTCGAATTTTAGAGGCAAACAAATGCAGCTGTACCCACCCGGCTTCCACTGAGGTGCTCGGCCTCTGCAAACACCCAACTGTAGGTAATCCCTGCCCATGGAACAGCACAGGCGAGACCTGGCTCCTCTCCATCGCCAGGGATTGGATCACAGTAAGAGTGAATCTACAGAGCAAAACAGTGCGTGCTGAGGTCTGTATCCTGCATGTTTGGGGCTTACTCTGTATTAGCTCTGCTCTGATCATGTTGAGCCCTTAGTGAGTGGAGTGCGTTGCGTGGTCTCGGTGCGCGTCCTCCAGTTCAGGCTCAGGTAAAAGGAATCTGCTTCACACATTTAGGGAGAATTTTGCAAGCAAGCCCATGCACAGTAAGTGGGGAAACTAGTAAGAACTGCTTCAAGGGTGCCCATCTAATCCAAATGAAATAAATATACTTTATTTCTTTTTTTCCTTTACTTTAAACCAGTATGAGCTCTGAAAAAAATATACAGGGCATTTTTAAATGATTTTATTTTTAAACAAAGAAGTCAAAGTGTTTTAATGTTGCAATGCTTCAATTTTTTCCTCTTTCTATTTTTCCTCCCAGGGAATACTTACAGCTTTTCATACTGCTTTGAATAGCTGGTCGGAGGAAAAGGTGGAAGTAAAAACTTGATCTACTAATAGCTACTCTGCTGCCCTGCTATCTGCTGCTGCTGCCTTGCTTGTTTGCAAATATGTGCCACAAACAGTTATGAAAAAAACTAAAGCAGCATGTAAGAAGTGTGTGGCCCTTGGCATGTGCATAGAAGGTGATATTTGCAAGATCCTCCAAACCAGCAGGTAAGGAGTCTTTGCTTCAGGTTCCCCAGCTGGGGCAGGAGGTACAGTGGGAGGAATGTAATTCAAAGAAGACAAGGGGAAGGAGAAATGGAATTTTCATATGGAAAATTCTTATTTTGGCAAAGAAAATAAAAATTGTTCCAAGAAATTTTTCTTCCGGTATCTGGAATCAATGAGCAGCTGCCAATGCCCATGACCCTCTCCAGCTCCTAACAAGGCAGACAGGATTGGACTGCATCAGGGCTCCAGCACCAGACAACCAAGCTTTTTTCATTAATTTTATTTTCATATTCTCCAAACTTAAAATTAAGCATGTGGGTAAGTGAACAGGATGGATCAGTTGGCATAAGGAGAAATACTGTTAGGTTCTAACTTGGAAAGCTGTTCCATGTAAAGTGGTCTTTTTTTGTCCCGAGAACTACATTACATAGATATAAAATCTTTGTACAGAACAGCTTTCAAATTTGAGGTTTCATAAGGTTTTTGTATATATATATGCACACATATATATACGTATATGTATACATTTATTTAGTTATATAAATGGCATTGTACTTTGATTCAACTGCTTCCTCACATCTCATATTAATTTTCTGAATTATTTGTGCTATGTTTGCTTATCTGTAATCCCAGAATGACTTAAAATGATCCTACTGACCAAGTTTCCCAGAATTAGAGTCCTCAGATTGGTGTTCTGGTAATTTAATGGCAGAAGACTGACTTTCAGAATACTAAAAAAAAAGCAGATAATTATTTTGCTTTTCTTTTCTCTTTCTTTCTCCCCACCCTTTCATTCAATAAGTAATTACTAGATTAAAAGAGGGAGGGGAGTGTTTCGTGTATTCCCTTGTAAGTAGTTTTAAAGCTCAAGTAGTTTATCCTACTTCCATTTATTAATACAAGATAGAGTCTAAAGTACACACAGGCACAACACATATTCATTTAGCAGTGACAGGTTAACCAGACTTTCTAAACAAAGAATATTAAATACTGTTCAATCAGCGTCATCCTCCAGTTCTTTGTTTGGTCCGTTATCTGGAATCTGAAAGAGGAATTAAACTCCCATATCAAATAATAGTCAGTCATTCTGATGCAAAAGAATTTCCATAATTTATCCTCCAAGGTGAAATTCCACCCTGTGCAGAGGACCCGCCGGAGGCAGACAACCCACTTCAGCCTGACATAAGTCTATTGAAGCCTCAAACAACATGTAAGGCCCTGTGCTGCTCCTTGCAGAGAGACGTTTTTTCTGCAAGACATTGTATCACCTCCCTTCCAGAGAAGTTAATTGTGGTTATACCAAAGGCCAAATTAATTTCATCATCAGCTTACAAATCAAAGTTGGGTCAAAAAGGACTATCATACCACTTCAAATAATAGAATCCCTCATAAGGTGAGGAATTATTTGCCCTCCCTCTGAAGTATTTCTCTTGGGAAATGAAACGGAGAAGGGCAGAGAATGGCAACTCCATCTATTTTATATGTTCTCAGTGTCCTTTCACATACATAAGCCCTAAAGCCAGAGCTTCTTGGCTGTCCATGTTGTTTAAAAGGTGATTTGAAACTTTTTTTGTGAACATGCTGCACTTAGTTTTGTGTGTCACTGACATATTTCTCTAGAAGATGTCCTAGTCTGAACTTTAACTCAGGACCTGGCAAGTAATTTAGCACTTATTTATTGAAACATGTGCATAAGCCTTAAAACCACCAGACAGTTCCAGCACAAACATCTGTCTTTTCAAAAGATAACACACTGTCAAAATGCCCCGGAGCTGAATCTCTTCCTTTGGTTTGAAGTAGAAGCAGTAGCAGCTACAGTAGTTAGACAGCAAGTATTTTTGGAAAGATGACAGCTGGGTTGTCAGACATTAATGCTGAATTACACAACGCTTGTATGTTACAGCAGAAATGTAATAAGCAATTATTCTTACATTATCATATATAGGGCTGCCAAGCTACTGTCTGAGAGGTAAGATAAAGGGCTTGGGGTCTGTACCGGTTCTATTGATGTTAGGGGGTTTCCATCAAATGTAACTGATGTTAGGTCTATTTTCACTCTTGTCATGTAAGGAAGTATCAGCCTAAAAATCTGTCATGGAAAAAAAATCAACGAGTAACATCTCCAAGGCAGAATTATCCCCAGCATGAGAAAAGCAGGCAAGCTAGTTACTGTAACTGCTGCTGATGAGAACTTAGCTTCTTCATCAGCAGATTTAGTATACAGAATAAAATCATATTTACTTAGTCTTCAGTCTTGGAAGTCTCCAACAAATTTTATTGTATTTCACATATGTCATTTTTACACAGCACTATTAAAAAATCACTGCAGTCTTCAAAGGAAGTAAGGGGTCTCTGGGTAGTATTTATTTAGATCTGTTCTTGTCTTGAAACAGGAAATAAAAGAACTCAAGTCAGAGAGAAGGATGAGCAAACATATTCAATAACCTCTTTGTCAAGGAAAAAAAAGGAAACATGCAAGCGTGGAGGTGGAAAAGAGATAACTGAAGTTGATATGACACAGGTCTGTGCCATCATAAATGAAGAAGTTAATAAAGTTGTTCATTGTTTCTCAAAACAGAAGAACTAGTGGACAACAAATGGACTGATTAGGTAACAGGTTCAAAACAATCAGAAGATGATTTTCCAACATCTAGTTAAACAGTTGGTTTAGTTAAACTAGTTAGTTAAACATCTAGTCAAATTCATGGCTATGAGCCAGAAATATATTTGAAGTAAAAAAGGCAGCAACCAAACTGATAGAAGAAAAAAGATCCATCGAGAACTTAGAAGGTATAATCTCTGTCTCAGTTGCAAAGTCTTATTCTAATATTTTTCCCCAGGTATACACTATTGGTCACTACTGGAGAGTGGCTAATGGCCTAGACCAGACCTGACATGGCTCTTCTCATGCTCTAAATTACAAGGCTAGAAATTCAACTCATTTCAATTGTCAGGAACCCACCAAAGTCAGCTGACCTGTGCAGATTTATTCCGAGGACGTCTCTGTATATTTTTAACAAACTGACATAGAAAAGGAAGGACCTTAGGAAAAGAAAAAATACAAAAAGAAAAGAAAAAAAAAGATCTTAAGAAGTCTTTTCACTACCTTAAGGTGTCAACTATTAGAAATTCTGTTTGAAATACTTATGTGGTTTTCCAAGGAGCAACATTCAGCAACTGCTCTGCCTTGCCTCCTGGTAAAGCTTATATAAGAAGGGTAGTTCTCCAGACCTGGCTCTGCCAGGCAAAGGCAGGGGGTTAGTTTCAATCAATCAGACTCCTTCTCTGAAATGATGTTTTTTAATTCCTCATCTCACACCTCTGGTTTCTTAGATTTCAGCTCAGATTAAGCAGTAACTCGGCTCCAAAGCAACCAAAGTTACTTAGGTCAAATCCAACACAATGAAATAAATTCACAGTCAAGTCATGTTAAGAAAGATCGGTGTGTTTCCTCTTCCATTTGGGAACTGTGCAACACGCAACTGCCCCGTTGTTTCCTGGAAGAATGAAGGTCTTTGAGCGCAATAACAGCTGAGCAGAAACATTACTTAGACTATCAACTAAACCAAAGGTTGCTGATGACATCTGAAGTCAGTCTTACATGGCATTAACATGTAAATATTAGGTAAATATGTCACTAAAAGTCACTAAGTATTTTTTCTGATGTTAAACACCATCTGCTTCCCCTCTTTCATTTTTGAAAGACCCAAACCTATGACATTCTGCTCCATATCCACTTTGCCAAGCTGAGAGAGAACTCTCTGGCATAGGCAGCTCTCCAGCTGTGGGGTTCGCGTCACAGATTCCTACGACCTCTGCGCCAACGCACCTCTTTTCCAGCTGGGCTTTGGCTTCATCCTTCTTCTGGCTGACCCACCGTTAGACTGCTAACGTTAGGTTCCTAACGACAGTCAGGGATACCAAATGCACATATAAGAAGTGAACCGGTAATGAATCCCTGTTGTAATTCTATCAGCTGTACAAAGTACATGGATTAAATACTACTTGCCACACAGATGAATGTTTTCTGAGGTGTGTATTTATTGGTAAGAAAAATTGACTAGCAGGGTACCTGAATTTTATTTATAGCATCTATTCATAGCACATAAAGCCGTTCTACAATTGTAGTCACTATTAAAAAAGTCAACAAAAGGCTACAGTATTATCTGAACTTCTCTAGGAATTTCCTCTCTCACATTAGACATGCCTTACTTTCCCTTTGTTATCCAAGGAAGTATTATTTGTATAATGTTCCACTGTGCCTTAAATAGTTCTCCAGTCCCTTTCTCAGGTGAATTAAGAATAAAATTATCTTTTATTAAACAAACGCTATTCCTTTGTTACCTCAGATTCTCAGTTTCAGATGTGCTGGGGTTAAAAAAAAAGTCCTCTTCTCCCGAACTCCTGCAAAGCCCTCCAGGGAGTCCCTGTCACATTTAATCTTTCTCTAGCTTGCTGGTTCTCGGGGTGTCTTCTGAATAACAACAGTTCTGTCTATTTTATTTGCTCCCTCTCTTACACACGTGCAGTTTAAGAAAAGTAATTGAAACTATGGCATCTCACCTTGCAGTATCTGTGTAGTTTGAACAGCCAAGTAGCTAGAGATCAAATTTCTGCTTATCAGCTGCATAAATGTGATCCAAAGCCTGGAGACATCGGTGAACTCTGCAGGAGTTCACTTGCTGAGCAGGTGTTCATGGCCCATTACAAAAAAAAAGGTTTGGGCTAGAAATAGCTTTTTACCTCTCCAGACTGAGTAGCTTTTGCTGCAATTTGTACCTCTGGACCTACCAGTCAGAACAGTAACATCCATGTTACTCTGAACTAGACTGGCAGTCCAGGCCAAACACAACAGTGAGGCATCAAACAATTGTGTGTCTCCTGCCCAGGTTTTGGTGTGCACATAAATCGGGGACGCTGCAGGAGCTCTGGATTGCCACACTAGAGCCACAGTGGCTGCAGTGAGAGCCTCTTGCCATGCCATGATACATAGACTTCTAGGGCACTTACTGTCAGAAACTTTCTCACATTTTTTACACAACTGACCATTTTGTTTTCAGCCATTCAATTTCTTTTTTTTTTTTTTAAGTTGAAGCTTGATTTTTTTTTTCTTTACATTAACTTCTGAGAACAACAAAAAAAATCACCAGTGTTAAACTCCTGTCTATAGAAATGAGACAGCAAACAGGCTGGTCAGACCTCATCAGACAGAACAGTTTTCTGTTGAAAAAAACCCCCCTCCGCTATTTCCCAGAAATTGAAATATCCCATGAAAAACATCCCTGCCTCTGGAAACACAGGTCTGAGCCATGATTCATTAAGCATCTAGACTGCCTGTTCCAAAGGGGAGAATCTGTTAGCCCTGGGAAAGGCTTTGAAGAACTTCTGGCTCCGAGGCAGCTTCTTCCTTGAGGTGCCTCAGCGAGGACTTTCCTAAAGCCTGTGGGCAGCCCTGCCTGCGGGTCACCTCTGCAAAGGGTGGCTGCCAGAGCACCCGCCCTCCAAAACCCGGCCCTGTGTGTGTGGCTGTGTGTAGGCGGGGTGGGGTGGGGGGAATTCTCACCAAATTTTTTTTAGGATTTTTGTCATCAATTTTTTTTACATAGTGGTATTTCCCTTGCGTTGAGAACCTGAAAGCCACATGCAGGAACACAACAGACTTTTGGGCTGTTCTTCTGCGGCCAGCTGTGGTGTCGCAGCTCTGCAGAGCTGTGAAATCACCGGAAAGTTCTTTTGAAGTCTGTCTGAGCCGCCCAGGATTTTGGAAAGCACCTGAAAAACATGTTTTACTTCTTCCATACCATCATGGAGCAAAATCTGGTTGTACCAGCAATTTTCTAATTTGAAGCCCTTTTGTAAAACTGCAGTGCTGGATGGAATAATTCTGGACCTTGAACATTATAAGAGAATTCAGTTTCCTACACATCTCCAGTGCTGAGCTGCTCTTGTTTCTAATAGTGTGTGCCTACTTCTCTCCTTGCTTTTCTATTGACAGAGAAACATTTTGAACCTTAAAGTTGATTTTTTTTTTTTTAACCTAAGAATTGCATGTTAGGCTCATGAAAGTCTCTTCCAGGGATTTATGCTTTAATTTCATTCTCAAAGTCTCAGTCTTATTAAGCGACAGTGATCTTGGGATATTAAAAAGTCAATTACGTGATAATTTTTACTAGTCCCATCTTCTTTCAGAACCTCATAAATTTACATTTTGTTATTATGGTCTGTGGTGGAAACCTATTCTTGGTGTGAGTGATAAGACAGGTGTTTGTCATTTTGAAGACTCCAGTAAAGGTATTTTAAGGCAGTACTTAGCAACATACATTAAGTGTTGTCTAATAATCTATGTAAAATGTTCAAGAAGATTTTTCCATTCAGTTATAAAAATAGACTAGGGAAATTATCACACACTTTCAAGCTTGGATGATGTTTTTATGTCTTTTCATAGAGCAGTTAATTTTCAGCCATTTCTTTTGTGATAGCAGGATGTAACTCCGGTTGCTGGCTCTTTCCAGAGGCAGGACTCTGGACACAAATGTCCATGCTGAATGGCACAGACTGGTAGGTTACGGTGGCATCAGTCTCCCAAGCAGGTCTTTGGAAATGTGCACCATCGCTTGGGTTCACTGCGTAGTGGGAGGTGAGTGGTTCCAGAGGGGTAAAAAATGATCACAGTGAAACACCAGCCAGAAGACAGGTAATTTGGGGATGGAAATGCTCTTGTGCACCACCTCTGACTACTGCAATTCCTCTGCAGTACATTTTCTTGTGCTTTCATCCAGCTTGTTTTGTGTTTTACTGTGTCCAGTGAAACAGGTTTGACTGTTTCCCTTGGGAAACAATAACACAGCAACCACACAGCACCCGCTGTCAAATAATTTTTTTTTAATTTTCACTTGATTTCATCCCTGCTATTTATGCAATGCTTCACAATTCCTTGTATTTCAGTTTTAAGTATTTCCCATGCAAACACATCCTTAAAATACCTGCTGGCTGCTTTCCCTCCTCATATCTATATAATCTTGAATTTCTTTTTTTCTCATGTTAGTGCTTCAAATTCTATGGCTAGGGGTTTTGTGGGTTTTGTTTATGCTGTAGTTTGTTAGCCCTCTCACCACCACCACCCTCTCTCCTGCCATCAGTGGACTTATGGCACTGTGATATCCAAAAAGGCAGCTGCTGGATGACGCCATAAGGACTCCCACTGAGCTCCTGTTGTGGCAGTGCTGGCATAGACAGGAAAAAAAAGCTTCTTTTAAGGTATGGTAAGATAAAAGAGAGCAGCTGCAGCAGCGCACTGTAAGAAGCTACAGCATTGCTCTTGCTCCCCTACCTTAGCTGACTGTGTGCACGCTTTTTGTCTGGGCTGCCCATTTCTATTTTAGGCATTCCTTAGAATGGGGCCTCTTCTTTTTAAGAGATCATTCCTTTGATCGCCAAGTGGAGGTACAGGGACAAGTACAATTTGCAATTACTAAACAGTAGAAATTACTATAGTAGTTGTGTTGCAATTTTTAAAGCAAGTTTGGTCTCTGCTAGTGAATATCTGCAATTTGAGCTATGGTTCTTCAGATGTAGGGTTTTTTTTTTTCCAATGAAGAATTCTAACATCAAGAAATTGGGGAGTTCTTTGGGTAATCCTCCTTTAATCTCTTTATCCTTCCACTTCGATCATTTGTTCACTATAGATAAAATAATAGAGATGAAAACCTTGCAATATTTCACTCTTTTTATTCACAATGAGGTCAACGTAACACAGGTGGCCTTTTTCCTTCTTTCTCATTCAGTTTTGAGTAGGGTTAGTGAGTGGGTGTGGTGGCCAAAAGACACGGCCCCAGGCCACTGTACTAATTTCCCTAAGAGCAATGAGGCTATTAGCTCGCTTTCCTTGTCTAGCTGTACATTTGTAGAAGCCTTGGGAAGAGTTACCTTCTCAGATGGCCTATGAACTGCCATTTCAGTTAAAATGTATTCAAACAAAATGAGCACAAGTCACTTTTAAATAAAAAAGTTTCTTCTTTTTTTTTATTTTTTCATTTTAAAAACCCTTCACTCTCTCATTAGAAAAAAAAAAAAAAAAAGAAAACAGGTTTGCCAGCAAACAGGAGATCCATATGGGAGGTTTAGACAATAGGTAACCATTAAAAAGAAGTTCTAGAGTCAGAGCTTGAAATATTATACCATATTTATATTTTCTTATTTTACAATCAACTCTCCTAAATAATGGAGTATTGTGATAACCTACCCTATAAATACCTTTACGTAAATGCAGCTGACTAGACGTATTTTCTGCCTGAGGCTCTGTATTAGTGCATGGTTTGAAATACTGCCGTATTGCTTTAAGAAAGTAGAAAGCCCAGATATTGTTGCTGTGTGCCAGAAGTGATGGGGTACTTGAGAATATGACTGGTAAGCGGTTACTTAGATTAACGAGCAGGATGTCTGCAGTCCACGAAAGAGCATCGGTGATCACTCGGACACCTCAGATACTGCACAGTGAGGATTTTCAGACCAGAAAAAGTTCAAATATAACGCTAAAAATACTTAACATTTTTGCTAATAAATGAAGCTTAGAGTCATGCGCAGTGTGTCCATAAAGTAATTAACAAAGGAGATTAAAAGTGAGTGGGAGATGCATGACTAGAGGTATAATCAGTAGGAATACACACAGTAAAATGAATGAGAAGCTGATTAACTGTATATGAAGGGGGATTGTGAACTGGATTTTGACCTCATGGTATGTTGCTTGGCTGTCTCTGTGCAGTGTTGCACTTACCAGGTACTATTCTGCTTCAGTAAAGGGATCTGGATGGCAAACCCAGTCCTGAAACACTGTGCTTAGAGACAACTGAGTGAGCAAGACTGTGTTTGGTCTTTTGTAATGAAGATTTGTTCCAGGGACTGCAGAGGGGAGGAGAATGAAGGGTCCAAATGCACATTCCTAGATCCATTCAGGCTCAGTTAAGTGATCTTTCTGCCTTTGTAATTCCCTGTATCTTGATAGATAGTAGTTAATAATTTTAATTATCTACAACCAAAACAACATGGCATCTTGATATGAACAACTTGTCAGGGTAGGTAAAGGCATAGAGCTTTATAAAGTTGACAGTGTCTCTGTAGGTAGCGACTGCTCTTGACTGAAGGTCCCTGAACTGCTTAAGGTGCCTTTGAAATATTAAAAAAGAAACCATTGTTTTGTTTTCCGGCTAGCTCCAGCTTGAGCATTAGGTCATGTCAAAGTCCAAGTGTATTTGTTAATGATCAGTGCTAGCTGTGACGCTGAGCCTTGAGGGACAAAATGGGAAAGGGGGATTAGAACTAAATTGGCATATCTTCTAGCTGTTGGGAAGAGAAAGGCAAGCAGAAACTCCCAGGGAGTGGCAGTGATAATGTCCCCTATCCACTTGTCAGTGTATCTCACTCAAAACCAGAAACAAAATGACTTCATTGGCACTGAAGAGATAATCCAGCCTCCGTGCTTGTGCAGCAACTAATATTAATCGCCATGTCTAGTCGGACTCCAGACCATTACTGGCACTGGGAAGTGTGTCCAAATTTAAGGTTATTTTTCCTTAATCAACCACTGATTTGTTTCATCCAACAACTTGTCAAATGACACAATGACAAGTTTTGGATAGTTAAATAAATATATGTAAATTAATTCCCAATATTCATCCATACCACTGTTGCAAAAGGCGGAGGAAAAATACCTTTAACAAACACATTTTCAAGGAAATTATAATTTTCTTTGTGTTATGAGTAATACAATATTAAGCACATACCTCAACTCTTGAATTATGTCTGCATCTTTGATGTTAGTGATCAAATATTCATTGCCTTGATTATTCAAATAATTAGACATTTTATCAGTTTCTTTGAAAAGCTCAGAAGTAAAAAGGCGAATCCCTTGAAGGGGTGTTCAATATTTAGTTTACTGTCAGTGGAAGAGTCATCAGGCAGGAGGATACTGTGACAGGGGAAAAAAAAGTTGTTTGTTGCAGAAGGTCTCAAATTTTCAAAGTGAATGCTTTATGACTTTTGCTGTATTGTAGCTACTTCTTGCTCAAAAACTGGAGGCCAGATCCTCACCTGGGGATACTTATCACCACTCCAGTAGCTTTAATGGAAGCAGAGCCAGGCCAGCCCAGGGAGTGCTGGTCTTAGATGAAAACCCTTACACAGCTGTAGGGTCTACTCAAGCACCCATTCTGCTTTGACTTAAATGGTGTTTCAAGACAATGCCATGAGGAAACTCTGCATTTCACCCATGCAGAAGAGGTGACAAATATGCATAAAAGCAGAATTAAAGATCATGTATAATTAAAACCAGCTACATAAATTCCTTAGTTTCTTTATGAACAACAAACAGTGGCACCGATTAAATCCCACCGTTTTTAAGGTTATAATTTAGCAGTGGCTTAAAAAGAAAAATTACGTATTTAGATGTTTATTATGCTTAATTGTTTCAAGCTTTCTGACTACTGTGTGGATGTTGTGGAACATTAGAATAAAATCAGCTCAATGCTCATGCTTAATGTGCGAGAAATTTCTTGTTTGTTCTAATTTCTACCCTTTTATATTAATTATAATCTGCAGAGAATGGAGGCTCTAGTTGTCTTGCTGGTGATAAATACAAATATAGCAACAGTATTTTTCATTCTATTTATTTATTTATTTCAACCTGGATGTACTCCGTGCGAAACGTATCTCTAAAGACAGAACAATGGGAGCTTGTCAGTGTGCATGCACTGTAGAAATGGGTGTGAATGTATGTGTATGGGTGTGTATGTAGAATGTATGTATGGTTTCTTTTATTGAGAGATAAAATATAAAAGTGCTTTCCATCACTTTCAGCTACAGATTTTTGTTACGGCTCCATGCTCCAGATGCTTATATAAGCACGCAGAAATATATTCTCAAAAAAACCTGAAGTGGCTTGACTTAAGTGTTAACTATTTTACAGATTCAATTATGATAAGCATTGTCTATAAAAAAAGAGGTCAGCATGAATGCTTCATAATAAAATACTGTTACAGCTATACATAAGTACAGGTAACATCTTATGTTATGGCTCCATGCCATAACTACAAAATGAGTTTAGACAAGAAACTGGGGAACATATGAGACAGAATAAATCTACCAAGTTGTTTCTAGAACACCTTTTCTTTTGGGACAGTGCATATCCATTATAGCTATATCACAGAAAGCAGAATACTGACAAGCAGGACAAAAACATAACTGTAAACATATTTGCGTGGTACTTCTGACCCTATTGAAGGCCATAAAGGTCTGGAAACTCATTTTGCCTCCTTCTGTAATTTTGTTCCTAACAGACCACAGGTTGCAACACTGCAGACGAAACATGGTCAAGGACAGGCATGTGAAGTCCTCAGAGCTGTGTGAGCAGAGGGTGACCGGTCTCGCAAAGGAGGAACTTCTTCGGAGTCCCGGGGTAGGTGACCAGGTCTGATGTCCACTGTCACTGCTCATGCACTCCCCAGCTACAGATGCCAGGAAGGTCAAACCAGGAATATGCCAACAGACCTGGGCCATTTGGTTTCACCATCCTAAACTACCCCACTGCAATAATGAATAATACAAAGAGTTAAAAACACAATCATTTTTTTTCTAACTTACATTTTTGAAGTACTTTTATGAACATGGAAATAGTTAAGTAATTTCTGAAGAAAAAATACAGTGCTTGCTTATCCATATGCAAGCACTACATTTTCAAGAGGCTTTTCTTTTTCCTTGATACTGGATCAGAAATAAAGATTGCAGTTTTTACAGTGAAGTCAAGGAGAAAGAGGACAACTGGGAGCATTAAAAGCAGGCAAGTGTTTTTATTTTCATTTTGGTTTTGTTACCCTTCAAAATAAGACATGACCTCACTATGTTATTTCCTTCAACAATGATTTTCCATTCATACTGAAAGAATCCAGGGTTTCTATGAAATTCAAACAAAATACTAAAATAATTCTTTAAGCAATATATAAAAAATTAATTGTCTTGTGAAGGCCAAACAAGTTTGAGTGCCAGCAAAATAATGCACTGGCTCTCTCTGATGGACATTGTCATTGCTGAATAGCATGGGTTTTGCACAGATGGTATTTCTTGCCAGGAAAATACAAGAAATGACTGGCTGGTGTCAAACTGGGTGTCATGGTTTAACCCCAGCCAGCAGCTAAGCACCACGCAGCCACTCACTTCTCCCCAACCAGTGGGATGGGGGAGAGAATCGGAAGGAAAAAAGGTAAATCTCGTGGGTTGAGATTAGAACAGTTTAATAGGACAGAAAGGAAGAAACTAATAATGATAATAATAACAATAATAAAATGACAATGCTAATAAAAGGATTGTGATATGCAAAACAAGTGATGCACAATGCGATTACTTGCTGACCGACGCCCGGTTAGTTCCCGAGCAGTGATCCACCCCCCCAGGCCAACTCCCCGCAGTTTATATACTGGACATGACGTCACACAGTATGGAATACCCCTTTGGCCAGTTTGGGTCAGCTGCCCTGGCTGTGTCCCCTCCCAACTTCT